>CM032159.1:26622064-27200797 GCA_018901935.1 Pugionium cornutum
TCATTCAGTAAAGGCTTATTAATGAATCATAATGCGTGGCATCACACAGTTTGGGATATATTGGATTACTTGTACGCTTTGTTCTTATCGATTTCTGTCTGAAATTTGGTCACAATATAGGACATTGAGCTAGGTTAACGTAGGTATTGAATTCATGTCATTCTGAGCGCTAAATCAAAAGTTGCGGACGATTTAGTATGGATATGTCAAGTTGATCGGTGGTTAAAGTGATCATTTTAAACTGATGACTGGTGCTCATTAAGTAAAGGCTTATAAATAAATCATAATGCATGACATCAAGCAATTTGATTATATTGGATTACTTGGACACAGTTTCATCTCTATTTTTGTCTCAAATTTTGTCAATATATTGAAAATTAAGTTAACTTAATGTGGGCATTGGATTCGTGTCATTTTGAGCTCTAAATCAAAATTAATAGATGATTTAGTGCGAACATGTCAAGTTGATCGGCCAGTTAATATGATTATTCTAAATTGATCATTGGTGGTCATTGAGTAAAGGCTTATAAATGAATCATAATGCATGGCATCACACAATTTGGGATAGATTGGATTACTTGGATGCTTTGTCTCAAATTTGGTCACAATATAGAAAATTGAGCTAGCTTAACGAAGATATTGAATTCATGTCACTCTGAGCAAAAAATCAAAAGTTACGGACGACTTACTGCGGACATGTCAAGTTGATCGGTTAATTAAAGTGACGATTCTCAACTGATGATTGGTGCTCATTAAGTAAAGACTTATAAATAAAGCATAATGCATGACATCAAACAGTTTTGGATAGATTTTATTACTTGGAAGACTTTTCAAAGCAAATTTAGTCTTCAATTTTGTCAAAATATAGAAAATTGAGCTAGCTTAACGTGGGCATTGGATTCGTATCATTCTGAGCTCTAAATAAAAAATTACGGACGATTTAGTGCGGACATGTCAAGTGGATCGACCAGTTAATACAATTATTCAAAACTGATCATTGGTACTCATTGAGTAAAGGATATAAATGAAGCATAATCTATGGCATCATGCGGTTCGTGATAGATTGGATTACTTGGATGCTTTTTCCTATCTAGTTCGGCCTAAAATTTTGTCACAATATAGAAAATTGAACTAGCTTAACGTGGGCATTTGATTCATGTCATTCTTAGCTCTAAATCAAAAGTTACAGATGATTTAGTGCGGACATGTCAAGTTGATCGGCCTATTAAAGTGATTATTCTAAACTGATCATTGGTGCTCATTGAGTAAAGGCTTAGAAATGAAACATAATCCATGGCATTACATAGTTATGGATAGAATGGATTACTTGGACGCTTTGTCATATCTATTTGTGTCTCAAATTTTGTTACACTATAGAAAACTTAGCTACTTTAACGTGGGCATTGGATTCGTGTGTTGTGAGCTCTAAATCAAAAGTTACGGATGATTTATTGCAGCCATGTCAAGTTGATCGGCCAGTTGAAATGATCAGTCTAATCTTATCATTGGTGCTCATGGAGTAAAAGCTTATCAATGAAGAATAATGCATGACATCACGCAGTGTGGGATAGATTAGATTACTTGGACTCTTTGTCGTATCTATTAATGTCTCAAATTTTGTCACAATATAGAAATTTGAACTAGTTTAACGTGGGCATTGGATTCGTGTAATTCTAAGCTATAAATCAAAAAGTTACAGACGATTTAGTGAAGACATGTCAAGATGATCGTCGAGTTAAAATGATCACTCTTATATGATCATTGGTGCTCATTGAGTAAAGGAATGCATGGCATCTCGCAGTTTCGGATAGATTGGATTACTTGGACGCTTTGTCGTATCTAGTTCTGTCTTAAATTTTGTCAGAATATAAAACATTAAACTAGTTTAACGTGGGCATTGGATTTCTGTCGTTATGAGCTATATATCAAAAGATATGGACGATATGTCAAGTTGATGGGCCAGTTAAATTGATCATTTTAAACTGATCGTTGGTGCTCATTGAGTAAAGGCTTATAAATGAAGTATAATACATGACATCACACATTTTTGAACAGATTTGCTTACTTGTAGGACTTTTCGAAGGAATTTTAGTCTTAAATTTTGTCTAAATAGAGAAAATTGAGCTAGCGTAATGTGGACATTGGATTCGTGTCATTCTAAGCTCTAAATCAAAATTTCACAGTCGATTTAATGGGGACATGTCAAGTGGATCGACCAGTTAATATGATTATTCAAATATGATCATTGGTGCTCATTGAGCAAAGGATTATAAATGAGCATAATGCATGGCATAACGCAGTTTGGGATAGATTTGATTACTTGGAGGACTTTTCGGAGCAAATTTAGTCTTAAATTTTTTCAAAATATAGAAAATTGAGCTAGCGTAACGTGGGCATTGGATCGTGTCATTCTGAGCTCTGAATCAAAATTTACGGACGATTTAGTGCGAACATGTCAAGTGGATCGACCAGATAATATGATTATTTAAAATTGATCATTGGTGCTGATTGAGTAAAGAATTATGAATGAGCATAAGGCATGGTATCACACAATTTAGGATAGATTGAATTACTTGGAAGCTTTGTCGTATCTATTTATGTCTTAAATTTTGTCACAATATAGAAAATTGAGCAAACTTAACGTGGGCATTGGATTCGTGTCATTCGGAACATTAAATCAAAAGTTATAGACGATTTAGTGCAAACATGTCAAGTTGATAGGCCAATTAATATGATCATTCTAAACTGATCATTGGTGCTCTTTGAGTCAAGCCTTATAAATGAAGCATAATGCATGACATCACGTTGTTTTGGATATATTTGATTACTTGGACGCTTTTTCGTATCTATTTCTTTCTCAAATTTTGTCTCAATATAGAAATTTGAACTAGCTTAATGTGGGCATTGGATTCATGTCATTCTGAGCTATAAATCAAAAGCTACGGACGATTTAGTGCAGACATGTCAAGTTGATTGGCCAGTTAAAATTATTATTCAAAACTGATCATTAGTGCTTATTGAATAAAAGCTTATAAATGAAGCATAATGCATGACATCACACAGTTTTTTGATAGATTGGAATACTTGGACGCTTTGTCATACCTATTCCTGTCACAAATTTTGTCACAATATAGAAAATTGAGCTAGCTTAATGTTGGCATTGGATTCATGTCATTCTGAGCTATAAATCAAATGTTAAGCACGATTTAGTGCAGACATGTCAAGTTGATCAGCCAGCTAAAGTGATTATTCTAAACTGATCGTAGGTTCTTATTGAGTAAAGACTTATAAATGAAACATAATGCATGGCATCACGCAATTTGGGATAGATTGGATTACTTGGACGATTTTTCATATCTAGTTTTGTCTCAAATTTTGTCACAATATAGAAAATTGAACTAGATTAATGTGGGATTTGGATTCGTGTCTTTCTGAACTATAAATAAAAAGTTATGTATGATTTATTGCAGAAATAAAAAGTTATGTATGATTTATTGCAGAAATAACAAGTTGATGGGCTAGTTAAAATGATCATTCTAAACTGACCATTGGTGCTTATTGAGTAAAAGCTTATAAATTAAAAATAATGCATGGCGTCACACAGTTTGGGATATATTGGATTACTTGGACGCTTTTTCGTATCTAGTTCTGTTTCAAATTTTGTCACAATATAGAAAATTGAGATAACTTAACGTGGGCATTGGATTCGGGTAATTCTGAGCTCTAAATCAAATGTTAAGCACGATTTAGTGCGGACATGTCAAGTTGATCGGCCAGTTAAAGTGATTATTCAAGACTGATCATTGCTTCTCATTAAGTGAAGGCTTGTAAATGAAGCATAATGCATGGCATCACACAGTTTTGGATAGATTTGATTACTTAGACGCTTTCACATATCTATTTTTGTCTCAAATTTTGTTAAAATACAGAAAATTGAGCTATCATAACATGGATGGACATTGGATTCGTGTCATTTTTAGCTCTAAATAAAAAGTTACGGACAATTTATTGGGCACATTTCAAGTTGAGTAGCCAGTTAAAGTAATCATTCTAAACAGAACATTGGTGGTCATTAAGTAAAGGCTTATAAATGAAGTGTAAAGCATGACATCAAGTAGTTTGTATAGATTGGATTACTTGGACGTTTTGTCGTCTCTATTTTTTTCTCAATTTTTGTCAAATTATAGAAAATTGAGCTAGCTTAATTTGGGCATTGGATTCGTGTCATTCTAAGCTCTTAAAAAAAAATTATGGACGATTTAATGTGGACATGTCAAGTTGAGTGGCCAGGTAATGTGATCATTCTAAGAAGATCATTTGTACTCATTAAATAAAAGCTTATAAATGAAGCATAAACCATGGCAGGAAGTAGTTTGGATAGATTGGATTATTTGGACGCTTTGTCGTCTTTATTTTTCTCTCAAATTTTGTCAAAATATAGAAAATTAAGCTAGCTTAACGTGGACATTGGATTCGTGTCATTCTGAGCTCTAAATCAAAAGTTGATTGGCAAGTTAAAGTGATCATTCTAATCTTATCAGTGGTTCTCCTATAGTAAAGGCTTATAAAGGAAGCATAATGCATGGCATCACGCAGTCTGGGTTATATTGGATTACTTGGACACATTTCCGTATCTAGATTTGTTTCAAATTTTGTCACAATATAGAAAATTGAACTATCTTAATGTGGGAATTGGATTCGTGTCATTCGGAGCTATAAATCAGAAGGTATGGACGATTTAGTGCATATATGTCAAGTTGATAAGCCAAATAAAATGATCTTTCTAAACTGATCATTGGTGCTCATTGAGTAAAAGATTATAAATGAAGCATAATGCATGGTATCACATTGTTTGGGATGGATTGGATTACTTGGACTCTTTTTCGTATTTATTTATTTCTCAAATTTTGTCACAATATAGAGAATCGAGCTAGCTTTACGTGGGCATTGGATTAATGTCATTTGGAGCTCTAAATCAAAAGTTACTTACGATTTAGTGTGGACATATCAAGTTGATCGGTCAGTTAATATGATTATTCTAAATTGATTATTGGTGCTCATTAAGTAAAGCCTTTTAAATTAAGCATAATGCATGGCATCACACAGTTTGGGATAGATTAGATTACTTGGGCGTTTTGTCGTATAAAGTTTTATCTCAAATTTTGTCACAATATAGAAAATTGAACAAGATTAATGTGAGCATTGGATTCATGTCATTCTGAGCTATAAATCAAAAGCTATGGACGATTTAGTGCAAACATGTCAAGTTGATCGGCCAGTTAAAATGATCATTCTAAACTGATCATTGGTGCTCATTGAGTAAAGGCTTATAAATGAAAAATAATGCATGGCATCACACAGTTTGGCATGCACTGGATTACTTGGACACTTTGTTGTATCAATTTATGTATCAAATTTTGTCACAATATAGAAAATTAAGTTAGCTTAACGTGGGCATTGAATTCGTGTGCTCTAAATTCATTCTGAACTCTAAATCAAAAGTTACAGAGGATTTAGTGTGGACATGTGAACTTGATTGGACTGTTAAAGTAATCATTCTAAACTGATCATATGTGCTCATCGAGTAAAGGCTTATAAATGAAGCATAATGCATGGCATCACACAGTTAGGGATAGATTAGATTACTTGGACCTTTTCTCGTATCTATTTCTGTCTCAAATTTTGTTACACTATACAAAATTTAGCTAGCTTAACGTGGGCAATGGATTCATGTGTTTCTGAGCTCTAAATCAAAAGTTACAGATGTTTTAGTGCGGACATGTCAAGTTGATCGTCCAGTTTAAGTGATCATTCTAAACTGACCATTGGTGGTCATTAACTAAAGGCTATGAATGAAGCATAAAGGTTGGCATCACACAGTTTGGGATAGATTGGATTACTTGGACACTTTGTTGTATCTAGTTATGTCTCAAATTTTGTCAAAAATATAGAAAATTGAGCTTGCTTAACATGGGCATTGGATTCGTGTGTTTCAGAGCTCTAAATCAAAAGTTACAGACGTTTTAGTGCGGACATGTCAAGTTGATCGGCCAGTTTAAGTGATCATTCTAAACTGACCATTGGTGCTCATTAAGTAAAGGCTATGAATGAAGCATAAAGCTTGGCATCATGTAGTTTGCTATAGATTGGATTACTTGGATGTGCTGTCGTCTCTATTTTTTTCTCAAATTTTGTCAAAATATAGAAAATTGAGCTAGCTTAACGTGGGCACTGGATTTGTACCATTTTGAGCTATAAATCAAAAGTTATAGATGATTTAGGGCATACATGTCAAGTTCATCGGCCAGTTAAAATGATCATTCTAAAATGCATGGCATCATGCGGTTTGGGATAGATTGGATTACTTGGACGCTTTGTCGTATCTATTTCTGTTTCAAATTTTGTTACAATATAGAGAATTGAGCTACCTTAACGTGGGTATTGGATTCGTGTCATTCTGAGCTGTAAATCAAAAGTTTCGGACGATTTAGTGCGTACATTTCAAGTTGATCGGCCAGTTAAAGTGATCATTCTAAACCGATCACTTGTGCTCATTAAGTAAAGGGTTATAAACGAAGTATAAAGCATGGCATCAAGAAGTTTTGATAGATTGGATTACTTGGATGCTTTCTCTTCTCTATTACTGTCTCAAATTTTTTCAAAATATAGAAAATTGAGCTAGTTTAACGTGGGCATTGGATTCGTGTCATTTTGAGCTCTAAATTAAAATTTACGGGTGATTTAGTACGGACATGTCAAGTGGATCGGGTAGTTAATATGATTATTCAAAACTAATCATTGGTACTCATTAAGTAAAGGTTTATAAATAAAGGATAATGCATGGCATCACGCGATTTGGTATAAGTTGGATTAATTGGACGGTTTGGCGTATCTAGTTCTGTCTTAAATTTTGTCAAAATATAGAAATTTGAGCTAGATTAATGTCGGCATTGGATTCGTGTTATTCTGAGCTCTAAATCAATATTTTACGGACGATTTAGTACGGACATATAAAGTGGATCGGCCAGTTAATATGATTATTCTAAACTGAGGATTGGTACGCATTGTGTAAAGGCTTATAAACGAAGCATAATGCATGGCCGATCAACGTGGACTTTGGATGCTTTGTCGTATGTATCAAATTTTGTCTCAATATAGAAAATTGAACTAGTTTAACGTGGACATTGGACTCGTGTCATTTTGAGCTATAAGTCAAAAGTTACGGATGATTTAGTGCAGAAATGTGAAGTTGATCGGCCAGTTAAAATGATCATTCTAAACTGATCATTGGTGCTCATTAAGTGAAAGCTTATAAATGAAGCATAATGCATGACATCACGCAGTTTGGGAGAGACTGGATTACTTGGATGATTTGTCATATCTTTTTATGTCTCAAATTTTGTCACAATATAGAAAATTGAGCTAACTTAATGTGGACACTAAGCTTAACGTGGACACAAAGCTAGCTTACCGTGGACACTGGATTTGTGTCATTCTGAGCTATAAAACAAAAGTGACAGACAATTTAGTGTGAACATGTCATGTTGATCTGCCAGTTAATATGATTATTGTAAACTGATCATTGGTGCTCATTGAGTAAAGGCTTATAAATGAAGCATAATGTCTGACATCATGCAGTTTTGGATAGATGGGATTACTTGGACGCTTTGTCGAAGCAAATGTAGTAATAAATTTTATCCCAATAGAGAAAATTGAGCTAGCTTAACGTGGGCATTGGATTCGTGTCATTCTGAGCTCTAAATAAAAGGTTACAGACGAAATTTAGTGCGGACATGACAATTATATCGGCCCATTAAAGTAATCATTCTAAACTGATCATTAGTGCTCATTAAATAAAGGCTTATAAATGAAGCATAAAGCATGGCATCACGTAGTTTGGGATATATGAGTTTACTTTGACACTTTGTCTTCTCTAGTTTTTCTCAAGTTTTGTCAAATTATAGAAAATTGAGCTAGCTTAACATGGGCAATGGATTCGTGTTATTCTGAGCTCTAACTCAAAAGTTACGGACGATTTAGTGTGGACATGTCAAGTTGATCGGCTAGTTAATATGATTATTCTAAATTGATCAATGGGGTTTATTGAGAATGGCTTATAAATGAAGCAAAATGCATGAAATCACGCAATTTTGGATAGATGTGATTTCTTGGAATCTTTGTCATATCAAGTTTTGTCTTCAATTTTGTTACAATATAGATAACTGAATTAGCTTAATGTGGGCATTGAATTCGTATCATTCTGATCTCTAAATCAAAAGTTACAGACGATTTAGTGCGGACATGTCAAGTTGATCGGCCAGTTAAAGTGATCATTCTAAACTGATCATTGGTGCTCTTTAAGTGACAGCTTATAAATGAAGAATAAAGCCTGGCAACACGCAGTTTTGGATAGACTGGATTACTTGGATGCTTTGTCCTATCTAGTTCTATTTCAAATTTTGTCACAATATAGAAAATTAAGCTAGCTTAATGTGGGCACTGGATTTGTGTAATTCTGAGCTCTAAATTAAAAGTTATAGACAATTTAATATGGACCGGTCAAGTGGATCGGCCAGTTAATATGATCACTTTAAAGTGATCATTGGTGCTCATTGACTAAAAGCTTATAAATGAAGCCTAATGCATGACATCACACAGTTTTTGATAGATTGGATTACTTGGATGCCTTTTCGTATCTGTTTCTTCCTCAAAATTATGATATAATATAGAAAATTGAGCTAGCTTAATGTCGGCATTGGATTCGTGTCATTTTGAGCTATAAAACAAAAGTTATGTACGATTTAGTGTGGACATGTCATGTTGATTGGCTAGTTAATATGATCATTCTAAAGTGATCATTGGTGATAATTGAGTAAAGGCTTATAAATGAAACATAATGCTTGAAATTATGCAGTTTGGATAGATGGGATTACTTGGACGTTTGTCAAAGCAATTTTATCACAATACATAAAATTTAGCTAGCTTAACGTGGGCATTGGATACATGTCATTCTGAACTCTAAATTAAACGTTACAGATGATTTAGAGCGGACATGTCAAGTTGATCATCCAGTTAAAGTCATCATTCTAAACTGATCATTGGTGCTCATTAAGTAAAGGCTTAGAAATGAAGCATAAAGCAAGACATAAACGAGCTTGGGATAGATTTAATTACTTGGGTGCTTTGGCTTCTTTATTTTGTCTCAAGTTTTGTTAAAATATAGAAATTTGAGCTACCTTAATGTGGGCATTGGATTCGCGTCATTATGAGATCTAAATGAAAAGTTACGGACAATTTTGTGTGGACATGTCTAGTTGATCATCCAGTTAAAGAGATCATTCTAAACTGATATTTGGTGCTCATTCAGTAAAGGCTTATAAACGAAACATAATGCATGGATGTTTTTTGTATTTATTTTTGTCACAAATTTTATTCCAAAGTAGATAATTGAGCTAGCTTAACGTGGGCATTGGATTCATATCATTCTGAGCTCTAAATCAAAAGTTACGGGCGAGTTAGTGCAAACATGTCAATTGATCGGCGAGTTAAAGTAATCATTCTAAACCGATCATTGGTACTCATTAAGTAAAGGATTATAAATGAAGCATAAAGCATGGAATCACATAGTTTGGGATAGATTTCATTACTTGGACAATTTTTCTTCTCTATTTTTATCTTAAATTTTGTCAAAATATAGAAAATTGAGGCAGCTTAACGTGGGCATTGGATTCGTTTCATTGAGAGCTCTAAATAGAAAGTTACATACGATTTAGTGCGGACATGTCAAGTTGATCGGCCAGTTAATATGATTATTCTGAAGTATTCATTGGTGCTCATTAAGTAATGGATTATAAATGAAGCATAATGCATGGCATCACTCAGTTATGGATAGATTTAATTACTTGGATGCTTTATCGTATCTAGTTTTGTCTCAAATTTTGTCATAATATAAAAAATTCAACTAGCTTAACGTGGGCATTGGATTCGTGTCATTCTGAGCTCTAAATCAAAAGTTACAAAACATTTCTTGTAGACATGTCAAGTTGATCGTCCTGTTAAAATGATCATTCTAAACTGATTATTGGTGATCATTGAGTAAAAGCTTATAAATGAAGAATAATGAATCGCATCACGTAGTTTAGGATAGACTGGATTACTTGGACGCTTTGTCTATCTCAAGTTTAGTCAAAATATGGAAAATTGAGTTAGCTTAACGTCGGCATTGGATTCGTGTCATTCTAAGCTCTAAATAAATAGTGACGGACTATTTAGTGCTGACATGTCATGTTGATCGGCTAGTTAGAGTGATCATTCTAAACTGATCATTGGTGCTCTTTGAGTAAAAGCTTATAAATGAAGAATTATGCATGGCATCACGCAGTTTGGGATAGACTGGATTACTTGGACGCTTTGTCGTATCTATTTTTGTGTCAAATTTTGTGATAATATAGAAACTTGAGCTTGGTTAACGTGGGCATTGGATTCGTGTCATTATGAGATCTAAATCAAAAGTTACGGACGATTTAGTGCAGACATTTTTAGTTGATCGGCCCGTTAAAGTGATCATTCTAAACTGATAATTGGTGCTCATTGAGTAAAGGCTTATAAATAAAGCATAATGCATGACATCATGCAGTTTTGGATAGATTTGATTACTTGGACGCTTTGTCATCTCTATTTCTATCTAAAATTTTGTCAAAATATAGAAAATTGATGTACCTTAATGTGGCATTGGATTTGTATCATTATGAGCTCTAAATAAAAACATACGGCCATTTTAGTGCGAACATGTAAAGTTGATCAGCCAGTTGATATGATTATTCTAAACTGATCATTGCTCATTGAGTAAAGGCCTATAAATGAAGCATAATACATGGCATCATACAGTTTTAGATAGATTGGATTACTTGGACTCTTTTTTGTATTTATTTGTCTCAGATTTTGTTGTAGTGTAGGTAATTGAGCTAGCTTAACGTGGGCATTGAATTCGTGTCATTCTGAGCTATAAATCAAAAGTTACGGACGACTTAGTGCGGACATGTCAATTGATCGGCCAGCTAAAGTTATCATTATAAGGCTATCATTGGTGCTCATTAAGTAATGACTTATAAATGAAGCATAAAGCGTGACATCACATAGTTTGGGATAGATTTCATTACTTGGACAATTTTTCTTCTCTATTTTTATCTCAAATTTCGTCAAAATATATAAAATTGAGGTAGCTTAACGTGGGCATTGGATTCGTTTCATTCAGAGCTCTAAATTGAAAGTTACAGACGATTTAGTGCGGACATGTCAATTTGATCGGCCAGTTAATATGATTATTCTAAAGTATTCATTGGTGCTCATTAAGTAGAGGCTTATAAATGAAGCATAATGCATGACATCACTCAGTTATGGATAGATTTAATTACTTGGACGCTTTATCGTATCTAGTTCTGCCTCAAATTTTGTCATAATATAAAAAATTCAACTAGCTTAACGTGGGCATTAGATTCGTGTCATTCTGAGCTCTAAATCAAAAGTTACAGACCATTTCTAGCAGACATGTCAAGTTGATCGTCCCGTTAATATGATTATTCTAAACTGATCATTGGTGCTCTTTAAGTAAAGGCTTATAAATGAAGCATGAAGCATGATATCACGTAGTTTGGGATAGATTTCATTACTTGGAAAATTTTTCTTTTCTATTTTTATGTCAAATTTCGTCAAAAGATAGAAAATTGAGGTAGTTTAACATGGGCATTGCATTTGTATCATTCTGAGATATAAATCGAAAGTTATGGACGATTTATTGTGGACATGTCAACTTGATCGGCCAGTTAATATGATTATTCTATAATGATCATTGGTGCTCATTAAGTAAAGGATTATAAATGAAGCATAATGCATGGCATCATATAGTTTTGGTAGATTTGATTACTTGGACGCTTTGTCGTATCTAGTTTTGTCTCAAATTTTGTCACAATATAAAAAATTGAAGTAGCTTAACGTGGGCATTGGACTCGTTTCATTCTGAGCAATAAATCCAAAGTTAAGGACAATTTGGTGCGGACATGTCAGGTTGATCGGCCAGTTAATATGATCATTCTAAAGTGATCATTGGTGTTCATTGAGTAAAGGATTATAAATGAAGCATAATGCATGACATCACACATTTTTTAATAGATTTGGTTACTTGGATGCTTTGTCCTATCTACTTCTGTCTCAAATTTTGTCATAATATAGAAAACTGAGCTAGCTTAACGTGGACATTAGATTCGTGTCATTATGAACTCCAAATCAAAAGTTACAAACAATTTACTGCAGACATGTCAAGTTGATCGGCCAATTAAAGTGATCATTCTAAGCTGATCATTAGTGGTCATTATATAAAGGCTATTAAATGAAGCATAAAACAAGGCATCATGTATTTTGGAATAGATTTGATTACTTGGATGCTTTGTCATCTCTATTATGTCTCAAGTTTTGTCAAAATATAGAAATTTGAGTTAGCTTAACGTGGGCATTGGATTTGTGTCATTCTAATCTCTTCATCAAATGTTATGGATGATTTAGTGCGGACATGTCAAGTTGATCAGCTAGTTAATATAGTTATTCTAAACTGATCAATGGTGCTAGTTGAGTTAGGCTTATAAATGAAGCATAATGCATGGAATCACGTAATTTTGGATAGATTTGATTACTTGGACGCTTTGTCGTATCTAGTTTTGTCTCAAATTTTGTCAAAATATAGAAAATTGAACTAGCTTAATGTGGGCATTGGATTCGCCATTCTGAGCTATAAATCAAAAGTTACGGACGATCATTGGATTCGTCATTCTGAGCATGTCAAGTTGATCTGCCAGTTAAAATGATCATTATAAACTGATCATTGGTGCTCATTGAGTAAAAGCTTATAAATGAAGAATAATGTATGGCATCACGCAGTTTGGGATAGACTGGATTACTTGGACGATTTGTCGTACCTATTTTTGTCTCAAATTTTGTCACAATATAGAAAATTGAGCTAGCTTAATGTGGGCATTGGATTCTTGTCATTATGAGATCTTTATCAAAAGTTACGAACGATTGAGTGCGGACATGTCTAGTTGATCGGCCAGTTAAAGTGATAATTCTAAAATGATAATTGGTGCTCATTGAGTAAAGGCTTATAAATGACGAATAATGCATGTCATCATGCAGTTTGAGATAGATTGGATTACTTGGACGCTTTTTTGTATATATTTTTGTCTCAAATTTTGTTACAATGTAGATAATTAAGCTAGCATAACGTGGGCATTTTATTCGTATCATTGTGAGCTCTAAAACAAAAGTTCCGGACAACTTAGTGCAAACATGTCAATTGATCGGCCGGTTAAAGTAATCATTCTAAACTGATCATTGATGCCCATTGAGTAAAAGCTTTAAAATGAAGAATAAGGATAGACTGGATTACTTCGATGCTTTGTCTCCTCTATTTTATCTCAAGTTTTGTCAAAATATAAAAAATTCAGCTAGCTTAACGTGGGTAATGGATTCGTGTCATTCTATGCTCTAAATAAAAAGTTACAGACGATTTAGTGCGGACATGTCAAATTGATCTGCCAGTTAAAGTGATCATTCTAAACTGATTATTGGTGCTTACTGAGTAAAGGCTTATAAATGGAGCATAATGCATGGAATCGTGCAATTTTGTTGTTTCTAGTTTTGTCTCAAATTTTGTCAAAATATAGAAAATTGAACTAGCTTAATGTGGCCATTAGATTCGTGTCATTCTGAGCTATAAATCAAAAGTTACAGACAATTTAGTGCAGGCGTGTGAAGTTGATCAGCTAGTTAAAATGATCATTGTAAACTGATCATTACTGCTGATTTGGGTAAAGGCTTACAAATGAAGCATAAAGCAAGGCATCTCGCAGTTTGGGATAAAATGAATTACTTGGACACTTTGTAGTAACTTATTTTGTCTCAAATTTTGTCACAATATATAAATTTGAGCTACCATAACGTGGGCATTGGATTCGTGTCTTTATGAGATCTAAATCAAAATTTACGGAAGATTTAGCGCTGACATGTCAAGTTGATCGGCCTGTTAAAATCATCATTCTAAAATGATCATTGGTGCTCATTGATTAAAGGCTTATAAATGAACATAATGCCTGGCATCACACAGTTTTTGATAGATTGGATTACTTGGACGCTTTTTTGTATCTATTTTTGTCTCAAATTTTGTTACAATATTGATAATTGAGCTAGTTTAACGTGGGCATTGGATTCGTGTCAGTCTAAGCTCTAAACCAAAACTGACGGGCGACTTAGTGCGGACATATCAAGTTGATCGGCTTGTTAAAGTGATCATTCTAAACTGATCATTGGTGCTCGTTAAGTAAAGGCTTATAAATGAAGCATAAAGCATGACATCACATAGTTTGGGATAGATTTCATTAGTTGGACAATTTTTCTTCTATATTTTTTTTATCTCAAATCCCGTCAAAATATAGAAAATTGAGGTAGTTTAACATGGGCATTGATTCATATAATTCTGAGTTATAAATCAAAAGTTACAGACGATTTAGTGCGTACATGTGAACTTCATCGGCCTGTTAATATGATTATTCTAAAATGATCATTCGTGCGCATTAAGTAAAGGCTTATAAATGAAGCACAATGCATGGTATCACGCAGTTCTGGATAGATTTGATTACTTGGATGCTTTGTCGTATCTAGTTTTGTCTCAAATTTTGTCACAATATAAAAAAATTGAACTAGCTTAACGTGGACATTAGATTCGTGTTATTCTGAGCTCTAAATCAAAAGTTGCGGACCATTTCATGCGGACATGTCAAGTTGATTGGCAAGTCAAAATGATCAGTCTAAACTGATCATTGGTGCTCTTTGAGTAAAATATTATAAATGAAGAATAGTGTATGGCATCACTTGGACGCTTTGTCGTATCTAATTTTTTCTCAAACATTGTTACAATATAGAAAATTGAGCTAGGTTAACATGGTTATTTTGAGCTCTAAATCTAAAGTTATGGACAATTTAGTGCGGACATGTTAAGTTGAACGGCCAGTTAATATGATCATTCTAAAGTGATCATTGGTGCTCATTTAGTAAAGGCTTATAAATGAAGCATAATGCATGACATCACACAAATTTTTGATAGATTGGGTTACTTGGACGCTTTGTCGTATCTATTTCTATCTTAAAACTTTTCTCAATATAGAAAATTGAACTAGTTTAAAGTGGGCATTGGATTCATGTCATTCTTAACAATAAGTCAAAAGTTACGAACGAGTTAGTGTAGACATGTCAAGTTGATCGGCCAATTAAAATGAGCATTCTAAACTGATCATTGGTGCTGATTGAGTAAAAGCTTATAAATGAAGCATAGTGCATGGCATCACGCAGTTTGGGAGAGACAAGATTACTTGGATGCTTTGCCGTATTTATTTCTGTCTCAAATTTTGTCACAATATAGAAAATTGAGGTAGCTTAACGTGGACATTGGAATCGTGTCATTCTGAGCTATAAAAAAAAGTTACGTACAATTCAGTATGGACATGTCATGTTGATTGGCAAGTTAATATGATCATTATAAACTGTTCATTGGTGCTCATTGAATAATGAATCATAAATGAAGCATACTGCATGACATTATGCAGTTTTGGATAGATGGAATTACTTAGACATTTTGTCGGAGCAATTTTAGTTTTAAATTTTATCACAATATAGAAAATTGAGCTAGCTTAATGTGGACATTGGATTCATGTATTCTGAGCTCTAAATCAAACGTTATGGGCGATTGAAGGCGGATATGTCAAGTTGATCGACCAGTTAAAGTGATAATTTTAAACTAATCTTTGGTGCTCAATAAGTAAAGGCTTATAAATGAAGAATAAAACACGACATCACGTAGTTAAAGATAGATTTGATTAGTTGGACGCTTTGTATTCTCTATTTTTATATCAAATTTTGTCAATTTATAGAAAATTTAGCTAGTTTAACGTGGGCATTGGATTCATATCATTTTGGGCTCAAAATCAAAAGTTACAGACGATTTTGTTCGGACATGTCAAGTTGATCGTCCAGTTAATATGATTATTTTAAGCTGATCATGGTGCTCATTGAGTAAAGGCTTATAAATCAAACATAATGCATGGCATCACGCAATTTTGGATAGACTGGATTACTTTGACGCTTTTTCATATCTATTTCTGTCTCAAATTTTGTCACAATATAGAAAATTGATCATACTTAACGTGGGCATCGGATTCGTGTCATTCGGAGAACTGAATCAAAAGGTTCGGACAATTTAGTGTGGACATGTCAAGTGGATCGGACAGTTAAAGTGGTCATTATAAATTGATCGTTGGTGCTCATTAAGTAAAGGCTTATAATTAAAGAATAAAGCATGGCAACACGCAGTTTTGGATAGATAGATTACTTGAATGCTTTGTCGTATCTAGTTCTTTCCGAAATTTTGTCACAATATAGAAATTCGAGCTAGCTTAACATGGGCATTGCATTCGTGTCATTCTGAGATCTAAATCAAAAGTTACATACGATTTAATGAGGAAATGTCTAGTGGATCCGATAGTTAAACTGATCATTCTAAACAGATCATTGGTACTCATTGAGTAAAAGCTTATAAATGAACCATAATGCAAGGCATCACATAGTTTTAGATAGATTGGATTACTTGGACGCTTTGTGGAATCTATTTTTGTCTCAAATTTTTTTACAATATAGAAAATTGAGCTAGCTTAACGTGGGCATTGGATCAGTGTCATTTTGAGCTCTGATCAAAAGTTACAGACGATTTAGTGTGGACATGTCAAGTTGATCGGCCAGTTAAAATGATCATTCCAAACTGATCATTGGTACTCATTAAGTAAAGGCTTATAAATGAAACATAAAACATGGCATCACGTAGTTTGGGATAGATATGATTACTTGGATGCTTTTTCATCTCTATTTCTATCTCAAATTCTGTAAAAATAGAGAAAGTTGAGGTACCTTAACGTGGGAACTGGATTCGTATCATTCTGATATCTAGGTCGAAAGTTACGGACAATTTAGTGCGAAAATATCTAGTTGATCAGCCAGTTAATATAATTATCCTAAACTGATCATTTGTGCTCATTGAGTAAAGGCTTATAAATGAAGCATAATGCATGGAATCATCCCGTTTTGGATAGATTTGATTACTTGGACCCTTTGTCGTATCTAGCTCTGTCTCAAAGTTTGTCACAATATAAAAAAATTGAACGACCTTAATGTGGGCAATGGATTCGTGTCATTCTGAGCTCTAAATCAAAAGTTATGGACCATTTCGTGCTGACATGTCAAGTTGAGCAGCCAGTTAAAATGATCATTCTGAACTGATCATTGTGATCATTGTGTAAAAGCTTATAAATGAAGAATAATGCATGGCATCACACAGTTTTGGATAGACTGGTTTACTTGGATGCTTTGTCGTATCTATTTCTACCTCAATTTTTTTCACAATATAGAAAATTGAGCTAGCCTAACATGGGCATTGGATTATTGTGATTCTGAACTCTAAATCAAAAGGTACGGACAATTTAGTGCGGTTATGTCAAGTTGATCGGCCAGTTAAGATGATCATTCTAAAGTGATCATTGGTGCTCATTGACTAAAGGCTTTATGAATGAACCATATTGCATGATATCACGCAGTTTTTGACGGATTGGGTTACTTAGACGCTTTTTCGTATCTATTTCTATCTCAAATTTTGTCTCAATATAGAAAACTGAACTAGTTTAATGCAGGCATTGGATTCGTGTTATTCTGAACTAAAGTCAAAATTACGGATGTGTTAGTGTAGACATGTTAAGTTGATAGGCCAATTAAAATGATCATTCTAAACTGATCATTGGTGCTCATTGAGTAAAAGCTTATAAATGAGCATAATGCATGGCATCACACAGTTCGGGATAGACAAGATTACTGGGATACTTTTTCGCATATATGTCTGTCTCAAATTTTGTCACAATATAGAAAATTGAGCTAGTTTAACATGGGCATTGGATTCATGTCATTCTGAGCTATAAAATAAAAATTACAGATGATTTAGTGTGGGCTTGTCATGTTGATCGGTCAGTTAATATGATCATTCTAAATTGAGCATTGGTGCTCTATGAGTAAAGGCTTATAAATGAAGCATAATGCAGGACATTACGCTGATTTGGATAGATGAGATTTGTTGGACGCTTCGTTGAGGCAATTTTAGTCTTAAATTTTATCACAATAGAGCAAATTGAGCTAGATTACCGTGGGCATTGGATTCGTGTCATTTGGAGATCTTAATCAAAAGTTACAGATGATTTAACGTGGACATGTCTAGTTGATCGGGCAGTTAAAGTGATCATTCTAAACCAATAATTTGTGTTAATTGAGTAAAGGCTTATAAATGAAGCATAATGCATGACATCACACAATTTTAGATAGATTGGATTACTTGAACGCTTTTTTGTATCTATTTTTATCTAAAATTTTGTTACAACATATATATAATTGAAATAGCTTAACATGGGCATTGGATTCATGTTATTCTGAGCTCAAAATAAAAAGTTAGGGACGATTTAGTGCAGAAATGTCAAGTTGATCGGCCAGTTAAAGTGATTATTCCAAACTAATTATTGGTTCTCATTAAGTAAAGACTTATAAATGAAGTATAAAGCATGGCATTACGTAGTTTGGGATAGATTTTATTACTTGTACGCTTTGTCTTCTCTATTTGTATCTCAAATTTTGTTAAAATATAGAAAATTGAGCTAGCCTAACATGAGCCTGGAATTCGTATCATTCTGGGCTCTAAATCAAAAGTTACCGACGATTTATTCCAGACATGTCAAGTTGGTCAGCCAGTTCAAATGATTATTCTAACCTGATCATTGGTGCTGATTGAGTAAACGCTTATAAATGAAGCATAATGCATGGCATCACGCAGTTTTGGATATAGTTGATTACTTGGACATTTTTTTCGTATCTATTTCTGTCTCAACTTTTGTCACAATATAGAAAATTTGGATAGCTTAACGTGGGCATTGGATTCGTGTCATTCTGATATCTAAATCAAAATTTATGGACGATTTAGTGCGAACATGTCAAGTTGATCGGCCAGTTAAAGTGATCATTATAAACTGATCATTAGTGCTCATTATATAAAGGCTCATAAATGAAGCATAAGGCATGACATCACGTAGTTTGGGATAGATTTGATTACTTGGATGGTTTAGCGTCTCAATTTTGTCTCAAGTTTTGTTAAAATATAGAAAATTAAGCTAGCTTAACGTGGGCATTATATTCGGGTCACTCTGAGCTATAAATGAAATTTTATGGAAGATTTAGTGGAGACATGTCAAGTTGATCGGCCAGTTAAAATGATCATTCTAAACTGATCATTAGTGCTGATTGAGTAAACGCTTATAAATGAAGCATAAAGCAAGGCATCTCGGAGTTTGGGATAAAATGCATTACTTGGACACTTTGTCGTATCTATTTCTATCTTAAATTTTGTCACAATATAAAAAATTGAGCTAGTTTAATGTGTGCATTGGATTCGTGTCATTCTAAACTATTTCTGTCACAATATAGAAAATTGAGCTAGCTTAACGTAGGCATTGGATTCTTGTCAATCGGAGCTCTAAATCAAAAGTTAGTGATGATTTAATGCAGACATGTCAAGTTGATTGACCAGTTAAAGTGATCATTCTATACTGATCATTGGTGCTCATGGAGTAAAGGTTTAGAAATGAAGCATAATGCATGGCATCACGCAGTTCTGGTTAGATTAGATTACCTGAGCGCTTTTTCGTATATATTTTTGTCTCAAATATTTGTCACAATATAGAAAATTGAGCTAGCTTAACGTATGCAGTGGATACGTGTCATTCTGAGTTCTAAATTAAAAGTTAGGGATGATTTAGTGCGGACATGTCAAGTTGATCGGGCTGTTAAAGTGATCATTCTAAACTGATCATTGGTTCCCATTGAGTAAATGCTTAGAAATGAAGCATAATGCATGGCATCACGTAGTTTTTGTTATATTGGATTACTTGAACACTTTTTCATATCTATTATTGTCTCAAATTTTGTCACAATATAGAAAATTGAGCTAACTTTTACTGGGCATTGGATTCGTGTCATTATGAGCTCTAAATCATAAGTTACGAATGATTTAATGCGAAAATGTCAAGTTGATCGGCCAGTTAAAGTGATAATTCTAAACTGATCATTTGTGCTCATTGAGTAAAGGCTTATAAATGAAGCATAATGCATGGCATCATGTAGTTTTGCATAGATTGTATTACTTGAACACTTTTTTGTATTTATTTCTGTCTCAAATTTTGTCACAATATGGAAAATTGTGGTAGCTTAACGTGGTCACTAGATTCGTATCATTCTGAGCTCTAACTCATAAGTTACGAACGATTTAGTGGAGACATGTCAAGTTGATCGCCCTGTTAAAGTGATCATTCTTAACTGATCACGGGTGCTCATTAAATAAAGGCTTATAAATGAAGCATAATGCATGGCATCACATAGTTTGGGATAGATTGGATGACATCGAAACTTTTTCGTATCTCTTTCTGTCTCAAATTTTGTCACAATATAGAAAATTGAGCTAATTTAACATGGACATTGGATTCGCGCCAGTCTAACCTCAAAATCAAAAGTTTGGACTATTTAGTACGGACATGTCAAGTTGATCGGCGAGTTAAAGTGATCATTCTTAACTGATCATTGGTGCTCATTGAGTAAAGGCTTATAAATGAAGCATAATGCATGGCATCACAAAGTTTGGGATAGATTGGATTACATGGACGCTTTGTCTTATCTATTTCTATCTCAAATTTTGTCACAATGTAGAAAATTGAGCTAGCTTAACGTGGGCACTGGATTCATATCATTCTGAGCTCTAACTCATAGGTTACGAACGATTTAGTGCAGACATGTAAAGTTGATCGACAAGTTAAAGTGATAACTCTTAACTGATCATTGGTGCTCACTGAGTAAATGCATATAAATGAAGCATAATGCATGGCATCATGAAGTTTGGGATAGATTGGATTATAGGGACGCTTTGTCGTATCTATTTCTGTGTCAAATTTTGTCACAATATAGAAAATTAAGCTAGCTTAATATGGGCATTGGATTTGTGTCGTTTTGTGCTCTAAATCAAAAGATACGGACCATTTAGAGCGGACATGTCAAGTTGATCGGCCAGTTAAAGTGATCATTTTAAACAGATCATTGGTGCTCGTTAAGTAAAGGCTTTAAATGATGCATAATGCATAACACCACGCAGCACATGATAGATTGGATTACTTGGACACTTTGTCGTATCTATTTCTGCCTCAAATTTGGTCACAATATAGAAAATTGATCAAGCTTAATGTGCACACTATATTCGTATCATTCTGAGTTCTAACTCATAAGTTACAAATGATTTAGTGTAGACATGTAGAGTTGATCGGCCAGCTAAAGTGATCATTCTTAATTGATCATTGGTGCTTATTGAGTAAAGGCTTATAAATGAAGTATAATGCATGACATCACACAATTTTAGATAGATTGGATTACTTGAACGCTTTTTTGTATCTATTTTTATCTCAAATTTTGTTACAACATATATATAATTGAAATAGCTTAACATGGGCATTGGATTCATGTTATTCTGAGCTCAAAATAAAAAGTTAGGGACGATTTAGTGCAGAAATGTCAAGTTGATCGGCCAGTTAAAGTGATTATTCCAAACTAATTATTGGTTCTCATTAAGTAAAGACTTATAAATGAAGTATAAAGCATGGCATTACGTAGTTTGGGATAGATTTTATTACTTGTACGCTTTGTCTTCTCTATTTGTATCTCAAATTTTGTTAAAATATAGAAAATTGAGCTAGCCTAACATGAGCCTGGAATTTGTATCATTCTGGGCTCTAAATCAAAAGTTACCGACGATTTATTCCAGACATGTCAAGTTGGTCAGCCAGTTCAAATGATTATTCTAACCTGATCATTGGTGCTGATTGAGTAAACGCTTATAAATGAAGCATAATGCATGGCATCACGCAGTTTTGGATATAGTTGATTACTTGGACATTTTTTCGTATCTATTTCTGTCTCAACTTTTGTCACAATATAGAAAATTTGGATAGCTTAACGTGGGCATTGGATTCGTGTCATTCTGATATCTAAATCAAAATTTATGGACGATTTAGTGCGAACATGTCAAGTTGATCGGCCAGTTAAAGTGATCATTATAAACTGATCATTAGTGCTCATTATATAAAGGCTCATAAATGAAGCATAAGGCATGACATCACGTAGTTTGGGATAGATTTGATTACTTGGATGGTTTAGCGTCTCAATTTTGTCTCAAGTTTTGTTAAAATATAGAAAATTAAGCTAGCTTAACGTGGGCATTATATTCGGGTCACTCTGAGCTATAAATGAAATTTTATGGAAGATTTAGTGGAGACATGTCAAGTTGATCGGCCAGTTAAAATCATCATTCTAAACTGATCATTAGTGCTGATTGAGTAAACGCTTATAAATGAAGCATAAAGCAAGGCATCTCGGAGTTTGGGATAAAATGCATTACTTGGACACTTTGTCGTATCTATTTCTATCTTAAATTTTGTCACAATATAAAAAATTGAGCTAGTTTAATGTGTGCATTGGATTCGTGTCATTCTAAACTATTTCTGTCACAATATAGAAAATTGAGCTAGCTTAACGTAGGCATTGGATTCTTGTCAATCGGAGCTCTAAATCAAAAGTTAGTGATGATATAATGCAGACATGTCAAGTTGATTGACCAGTTAAAGTGATCATTCTATACTGATCATTGGTGCTCATTGAGTAAAGGTTTAGAAATGAAGCATAATGCATGGCATCACGCAGTTCTGGTTAGATTAGATTACCTGAGCGCTTTTTCGTATATATTTTTGTCTCAAATATTTGTCACAATATAGAAAATTGAGCTAGCTTAACGTATGCAGTGGATACGTGTCATTCTGAGTTCTAAATTAAAAGTTAGGGATGATTTAGTGCGGACATGTCAAGTTGATCGGGCTGTTAAAGTGATCATTCTAAACTGATCATTGGTTCCCATTGAGTAAATGCTTAGAAATGAAGCATAATGCATGGCATCACGTAGTTTTTGTTATATTGGATTACTTGAACACTTTTTCATATCTATTATTGTCTCAAATTTTGTCACAATATAGAAAATTGAGCTAACTTTTACTGGGCATTGGATTCGTGTCATTATGAGCTCTAAATCATAAGTTACCAATGATTTAATGCGAAAATGTCAAGTTGATCGGCCAGTTAAAGTGATAATTCTAAACTGATCATTTGTGCTCATTGAGTAAAGGCTTATAAATGAAGCATAATGCATGGCATCATGTACTTCTGCATAGATTGGATTACTTGAACACTTTTTTGTATTTATTTCTGTCTCAAATTTTGTCACAATATGGAAAATTGTGGTAGCTTAACGTGGTCACTGGATTCGTATCATTCTGAGCTCTAACTCATAAGTTACGAACGATTTAGTGGAGACATGTCAAGTTGATCGCCCTGTTAAAGTGATCATTCTTAACTGATCATGGGTGCTCATTAAATAAAGGCTTATAAATGAAGCATAATGCATGGCATCACATAGTTTGGGATAGATTGGATGACATCGAAACTTTTTCGTATCTCTTTCTGTCTCAAATTTTGTCACAATATAGAAAATTGAGCTAATTTAACATGGACATTGGATTCGCGCCAGTCTAACCTCAAAATCAAAAGTTTGGACTATTTAGTGCGGACATGTCAAGTTGATCGGCGAGTTAAAGTGATCATTCTTAACTGATCATTGGTGCTCATTGAGTAAAGGCTTATAAATGAAGCATAATGCATGGCATCACAAAGTTTGGGATAGATTGGATTACATGGACGCTTTGTCTTATCTATTTCTATCTCAAATTTTGTCAAAATGTAGAAAATTGAGCTAGCTTAACGTGGGCACTGGATTCATATCATTCTGAGCTCTAACTCATAGGTTACGAACGATTTAGTGCAGACATGTAAAGTTGATCGACAAGTTAAAGTGATAACTCTTAACTGATCATTGGTGCTCACTGAGTAAATGCATATAAATGAAGCATAATGCATGGCATCATGAAGTTTGGGATAGATTGGATTATATGGACGCTTTGTCGTATCTATTTCTGTGTCAAATTTTGTCACAATATAGAATATTAAGCTAGCTTAATATGGGTATTGGATTTGTGTCGTTTTGTGCTCTAAATCAAAAGATATGGACCATTTAGAGCGGACATGTCAAGTTGATCGGCCAGTTAAAGTGATCATTTTAAACAGGTCATTGGTGCTCGTTAAGTAAAGGCTTTAAATGATGCATAATGCATAACACCACGCAGCACATGATAGATTGGATTACTTGGACACTTTGTCGTATTTATTTCTGCCTCAAATTTGGTCACAATATAGAAAATTCATCAAGCTTAACGTGCGCACTATATTCGTATCATTCTGAGTTCTAACTCATAAGTTACAAATGATTTAGTGTAGACATGTAGAGTTGATCGGCCAGCTAAAGTGATCATTCTTAATTGATCATTGGTGCTTATTGAGTAAAAGCTTAGAAATGAAGCATAATGCATGGCATCACGCAGTACGGGACATATTGGATTACATGGACGCTTTTTCATTTCTATTTCTACCTCAAATTTTGTCACAACATTGAAACTTGAGCTAGTTTAACGTAGGTATTGGATTCGTGCCAGTCTGACCTCTAAATCAAAAGTTCGGACGATTTAGTGCGGACATGTCAAGTTGATCGGCCTGTTAAATTGATCATTATTAACTGATCATTGGTTCTCATTGAGTAAAGGCTTATAAATGAAACATAATGCATGGCATCACAAAGTTTGGGATAGATTGGATTACATTGACACTTTGTCTTACTTTATCTTATCTGGTTATGTCTCAAATTTTGTCACAATATAGATAATTGAGCTAGCTTAACGTGGGCATTGGACTCGTGTCATTATGAGCTCTAAATCAAAAGTTACGAACGATTTAGTGCAGACATGTCAAGTTGATCGGCCATTTAAAGTAATCATTCTAAAGTGATCATTCTAAACTGATCATTGGTGCTCATTGAGTAAAGGCTTATAAATGATCCATATTGCATGACATCACCCAGTTCAGTATAGATTGGATTACTTGGACGCTTTGTCGTATCTATTTCAGTCTCAATTGTTTTTACAATATAAAAAATTGAGCTAGTTTAACGTGGGCATTGCATTCGTGCAAGTCTGACCTCTAAATCAATAGGTTAGATGATTTAGTGCGAACGTGTCAAGTTGATCGGCGAGTTAAAGTGATCATTCTAAACTGGTCATTGGTGCTCATAGAGTAAAGGCTTATAAATGATTCATATTGCATGACATCACCCAGTTCAGTATAGATTGGATTACTTGGACGCTTTGTCGTATCTATTTCTGTCTCAATTGTTTTTACAATATAAAAACTTGAGCTAGTTTAACGTTGGCATTGGATTCGTGCCACTCGGACCTATAAATTAAAAGTTCGGATGATTTAGTGCGGATATGTCATGTTGATCGGCCCGTTAAAGTGATCATTCTTAACTGATCATTAGTGCTCATAGAGCAAAGGCTTATAAATGAAGCATAATGCTTGGCATCACGAAGTTTGGGATAGATTGGATTACATGGACACTTTTTCATAACTATTTCTGTCTCAAAATTTGTCACAATATAGAAAATTGAGCTAGTGTAACGTGGGCATTGGATTCGTGCCAGTATGACTTCTAAATAAAAAGTTTGGACGATTTAGTGCGGACATGTCAAGTTGATCGGCCGGTTAAAGTGATCATGTTTAACTGATAATTGGTGCTCATTGAGTAATGGCTTATAAATGAAGCATAATGCATGGCATCACGAAGTTTGGGATAGAATGGATTACATGGACGCTTTGTCGTATCTATTTCTATCTGAACTTTTGTCACAATATAGAAACTTAAGCTAGCTTAACGTGGGCATTGGATTCGTGTCATTGTGAGCTCTAAATCAAAAGATAGGGAAGATTTAGTGCAGATATGTAAACTTGATAGGCCAGTAAACATGATCATTCTAAACTGATCATTGGTGCTCATTCAGTAAATGCTTATAAATGATGCATAATGCATGACATCACGCAGATTGGGATAGATTGAATTAATTGGACGCTTTAGCGTATCTATTTCTATCTCAAATTTTGTCACAATATAGAAAATTGAGCTAGCTTAACGTGGGCACATGATTCGTATCATTCTAAGCTCTAACTCATAAGTTACGAACGATTTAGTGCAGACATGTCAAGTTGATCGGCCAGTTAAAGTGATCATTCTTAACTGATCATTGGTGCCCATTGAGTAAAGGCTTACAAATGAAGCATAATGCATGGCATCATGAAGTTCAGGATAGATTGGATTGCATGGATGCTTTGTCATATCTATTTCGGTCTCAAATTTTTTCATAATATAGAAAATTGATCTAGTTTAACGTGGGCATTGGATTCGTATCATTCTAAGCTCTAACTCATTGGTTACAAACAATTTAGTGCATACATGTCAAGTTGATCTGCCAGTTAATGTGATCAGTCTTAACTGATCATTGCTGCTCATTTAGTAAAAGCTAATAAATGAAAAATAATGCATGGCATCGTGCAGTTTGGGATGGATTGGATTACTTGGACGCTTTTTCGTATCTATTTCTGTCTCAAATTTTGTTTCACTATAGAAAATTTAGCTAGCTTAACATGGGCATTGTATTCGTGTGTTTCGGAGCTCTAAATCAAAAGTTAAAAAACGATATTATTAGTTGATCGGCCAGTTAAAATAATCATTCTAAACTGATCTTTGGTGCTCATTGAGTAAAAACTTATAAATGAAGCATAAAGCATGGCAGCAAGTATTTTGGATAGATAGTATTACTTGGATGCTTTGTCGTCTCTCTTTCTATCTCAAATTTTGTCACAATATAAAAATTTGAGCTAGCTTAACGTCAGCATTGGATTCGTGTCATTCTGCATTATAAATAAACAATTACGGACGATTTAGTGAGGAAATGTCAAGTTGATCAGCCAGTTAAAGTGATCATTCTAAACTGATCATTGGTGCTCATTGAGTAAAGGCTATAAATGATGCATGACATCACGCAGCTCGGGATAGAATGGATTACTAGTACAATTTTTCGTATCTATTTCTGCCTAAACTTTTGTCACATTATAGAAAATTGAGCTAGCTTAACGTGGGCACGAGATTCGTATCATTATGAGCTGTAAATCATAAGTTACGAGCGATTTTAATGTGAAAATGTCAAGTTGATCGGCCAGTTAAAGTGATAATTCTAAACTGATCATTTGTGCTCATTGAGTAAAGGCTTATAAATGAAGCATCATGCATGGCATCATGCAGTTTTGCATAGATTGGATTACTTGAACACTTTTTTGTATTGATTTCTGTCTCAAATTTTGTCACAATATAGAAAATTGAGGTAGCTTAACGTGGGCACTGGATTCGTATCATTCTGATCTCTAGCTCATAAGTTACGAACGATTTAGTGGAGACATGTCAAGTTGATCGGCCTGTTAAAGTGATAATTCTTATCTGATCATTGGTGCTCATTGAATAAAGGTTTATACATGAAGCATAATGCATGTCATCACATAGTTCGGGATAGATTGGATGACATCGAAATGTTTTTGTATCTCTTTCTGCCTCAAATTTTGTCACAATATAGAAAATTGAGCTAATTTAACAGGGGCATTGGATTCGTGCCAGTCTAACCTCAAAATCAAAAGTTTGGACTATTTAGTGCGGATATGTCAAGTTGATCGGTGAGTTTAAGTGATCATTCTTAACTCATCATTGGAGCTCATTGAGTAAAGGCTTATAAATGATGCATAATGCATGGCATCACAAAGTTTGGGATAGATTGGATTACATGGACACTTTGTCTTATCTATTTCTATCTCAAATTTTGTCACAATATAGAAAATTGAGCTAGCTTAACGTGGGCACTGGATTCATATCATTCTGAGCTCTAACTCATAGGTTACGAACGATTTAGTGCAGATATGTAAAGTTGATCGACAAGTTAATGTTATAACTCTTAACTGATCATTGGTGCTCATTCAGTAAAGGCTTATAAATGAAGCATAATGCATGTCATCACCAAGTTTGGGATAGATTGGATTATATGGACGCTTTTTCGTATCTATTTCTTTGTCAAATTTTGTCACAATATAGAAAATTAAGCTAACTTAATGTGGGCATTGGATTCATGTCGTTTTGAGCTTTAAATCAAAAGATACGGACCATTTAGAGCCGACATGTCATGTTGATCGGCCAGTTAAAGTGATCATTTTAAACTGATCATTGGTGCTCATTAAGTAAATGCTATAAATGATGCATAATGCATGACATCACGCAGCTCAGGATAGATTGATTTACTTGGACACTTTGGCGTATCTATTTATGCCTCAAATTTGGCCTCAATATAGAAAATTGATCAAGCTTAACGTGCGCACTGGATTCGTATCATTCTAAGCTCTAACTCATATGTTACGAATGATTTAGTGTAGACATGTCAAGTTGATCGTCCAGCTAAAGTGATCATTCTTAACTGATCATTGGTGCTTATTGTGTAAAGGCTTAGAAATGAAGCATAATGCATGGCATCACGCAGTTCGGGACACATTGGATTACATGGACGCTTTTTCATTTCTATTTCTACCTCAAATTTTGTCACAACATTGAAACTTGAGCTAGTTTAACGTAGGTATTGGATTCGTGCCAGTCTGACCTCTAAATCAAAAGTTCGGACGATTTAGTGCGGACATGTCAAGTTGATCAGCCAATTAAATTGATCATTATTAACTGATCATTGGTGCTCATTGAGTAATGGCTTATAAATGAAACATCATGCTTGGCAACACGAAGTTTGGGATAGATTGGATTACATGGACACTTTGTCTTACTTTATCTTATCTATTTATGTCTCAAATTTTGTCACAATATAGAACATTGAGCTAGCTTAACATGGGCATTGGACTCGTGTCATTATGAGCTCAAAATGAAAAGTTACGAACGATTTAGTGCAGACATGTCAAGTTGATCGGCCAGTTAAAGTGATCATTCTAAACTGATCATTGGTGCTCATTAAGGAAAGGCTTCTAAATAATGCATAAAGAATGGCATCACGCAGCTAAGGGTATATTGGATTACTTGGACGCTTTGTTGTCTCTATTTCTGTCAAAAATTATGTCAAAATAAATAAAATTTAGCAAGCTTAACGTGGGCATTGTATTCGTGTTATTTTGACCTCTAACTCAAAAGTTACGGACGATTTAGTGTGCACATGTCAAGTTGATCAGCCAGTTAATATGATCATTCTACACTGATCATTGCTGCTCATTGAGTAAAAGCCTATAAATGATGCATATTGCATGACATCACCCAGTTCAGTATAAATTGGATTACTTGGACGCTTTGTCGTATCTATTTCTGTCTCAATTGTTTTTACAATAAAAAAATTGAGCTAGTTTAATGTGGGCATTGGATTCGTGCCAATATGACCTCTAAATAAAAATTTTGGACGATTTAGTGCGAACGTGTCAAGTTGATCGGCGAGTTAAAGTTATCATTCTAAACTGGTCATTGGTGCTCATTGAGTAAAGGCTTATAAATTATTCATATTGCATGACATCACCCAGTTCAGTGTAGATTGGATTACTTGGACGCTTTGTCGTATCTATTTCTGTCTCAATTGTTTTTACAATATAAAAAATTGAGCTAGTTTAATGTGGGCATTGGATTCGTGCCAATATGACCTCTAAATAAAAATTTTGGACGATTTAGTGCGAACGTGTCAAGTTGATCGGCGAGTTAAAGTTATCATTCTAAACTGGTCATTGGTGCTCATTGAGTAAAGGCTTATAAATTATTCATATTGCATGACATCACCCAGTTAAGTGTAGATTGGATTACTTGGATGATTTGTCGTATCTATTTCTGTCTCAATTGTTTTTACAATATAGAAACTTGAGCTAGTTTAACGTTGGCATTGGATTCGTGTCACTCGGACCTATAAATTAAACGTTCGGACGATTTAGTGCGGACATGTCAAGTTGATCGGCCCGTTAAAGGGATCATTCTTAACTGATCATTAGTGTTCATAGAGCAAAAGCTTATAAATGAAGCATAATGCATGGCATCACGAAGTTTGGGATAGATTGGATTACATGGACACTTTGTCGTAACTATTTATGTCTCAAATGTGCACAATATAGAAAATTGAGCTGGTCTAACGTGGGCATTGGATTCATGCCAGTCTGACACCTAAATAAAAAGTTTGGACGATTTAGTGCGGACATGTCAAGTTGATCGGCCTGTTAAAGTGATCATGTTTAACTGATCATTGGTGCTAATTGAGTAAAGGCTTATAAATGAAGCATAATGCATGGCATCACGAAGTTTGGGATAGAATGGATTACATGGATGCTTTGTCGTATCTATTTCTATCTCAAATTTTTTCACAATATATAAAATTAAGCTAGCATAACGTGGGCACTGGATTCATATCATTCTGAGCTCTAACTCATATGTTACGTACGATTTAGTGCAGACATGTAAAGTTGATCGACAAGTTAAAGTGACAACTCTTAACTGATCATTGGTGCTCATTCAGTAAAGGCTTATAAATGAAGCATAATGCATGGCATCACGAAGTTTGGGATAGATTGGATTATATGGACGCTTTTTCATATCTATTTCTGTGTAAAATTTTGTCACAATATAGAAAATTAAGCTAGCTTAATGTGGGCATTGGATTCGTGTCGTTTTGAGCTTTAAATCAAAAGATACGGACCATTTAGATCTGACATGTCATGTTGATCGGCCAGTTAAAGTGATCATTTTAAACAGATCGTTGGTGCTCATTAAGTAAATGCTATAAATGATGCATAATGCATGACATCACGCAGCTCAGGATAGATTGGTTTACTTGGACACTTTGTCGTATCTATTTCTGCCTCAAATTTGGTCTCAATATAGAAAATTGATCAAGCTTAACGTGCGCACTGGACTCGTATCATTCTGTGCTCTAACTCATAAGTTACGAATGATTTAGTGTAGACATGCCAAGTTGATCGGCCAGCTAAAATGATATTCTTAACTAATCATTGGTGCTTATTGTGTTAAGGCTTAGAAATGAAGCATAATGCATGGCATCACGCAGTTCGGGACATTTTGGATTACATGGACGCTTTTTCATTTCTATTTCTACCTCAAAATTTGTCACAATATTGAAACTTGAGATAGTTTAACGTAGGTATTGGATTCGTGCCAGTCTGACCTCTAAATCAAAAGTTCGGACGATTTAGTGCGGACATGTCAAGTTGATCGGCCTGTTAAATTGATCATTATTAACTGATCATTGGTTCTCATTGAGTAAAGGCTTATAAATGAAACATAATGCATGGCATCACAAAGTTTGGGATAGATTGCAATACATGGACACTTTGTCTTACTTTATTTTATCTATTTATGTATCAAATTTTGTCACAATATAGAAAATTGAGCTAGCTTAACGTGGGCATTGGACTCATGTCATTATGAGCTCTAAATCAAAAGTTACGAACGATTTAGTGAAGACATGTCAAGTTGATCAGCCAGTTAAAGTGATCATTCTAAACTGATCATTGGTGCTCATTGAGTAAGGGCTTATAAATTATGCATATTGCATGACATCACCCAGTTCAGTATAGATTGGATTACTTGGACGCTTTTTCGTATCTATTTCTGTCTCAATTGTTTTTACAATAAAAAAATTGAGCTAGTTTAACGTTGGCATTGGATTCGTGCCACTCGGACCTATAAATTAAAAGTTCGGGCGATTTAGTGCGGACATGTCAAGTTGATCGGCCCGTTAAAGTGATCATTCTTAACTGATCATTAGTGCTCATAGAGCAAAAGCCTATAAATGAAGCATAATGCATGGCATCACGAAGTTTGGGATAGATTGGATTACATGGACACTTTGTCGTAACTATTTCTGTCTCAATTGTTTTTACAATATAGAAACTTGTGCTAGTTTAACGTTGGCATTGGATTCGTGCCACTCGGACCTATAAATTAAAAGTTTGGACGATTTAGTGCGGACATGTCAAGTTGATTTGCCCGTTAAAGTGATCATTCTTAACTGATCATTAGTGCTCATAGAGCAAAAGATTATAAATGAAGCATAATACATAGCATCACGAAGTTTGGGATAGATTGGATTACATGGACACTCTGTCGTAACTATTTCATTCTCAAATTTTGTCACAATATAGAAATTGAGCTGGTCTAATGTGGGCATTGGATTCGTGCCAGTCTGACCCCCTAAATAAAAAGTTTGGACGATTTAGTGCGGACATGTCAAGTTGATCGGCCTGTTAAAGTGATCATGTTTAACTGATCATTGGTGCTCATTGAGTAAAGGCTTATAAATGAAGCATAATGCATGACATCACAAAGTTTGGGATAGAATGGATTACATGGACGCTTTGTCGTATCTATTTCTATCTCAAATTTTTTCATAATATAGAAAATTAAGCTAGCTTAACGTGGGGATTGGATTTGTGTCATTGTGAGCTCTAAATCAAAAGATACGGACGATTTAGTGCGGACATGTCAACTTGATCGGCCAGTAAACGTGATCATTCTAAACTGATCATTGGTGCTCATTCAGTAAATGCTTATAAATGATGCATAATGCATGACATCACACAGATTGGGATAGATTGAATTAATTGGATGCTTTTGCGTATCTATTTCTGTCTCAAATTTTTTCACAATATAGAAAATTGAGCTAGCTTAACGTGGGCACATGATTCGTATCATTCTAAGCTCTAACTCATAAGTTACAAACGATTTAGTGCAGACATGACAATTTGATCGGCCAGTTACAGTGATCATTCTTAACTGATCATTGGTGTTCATTGAGTAAAGGCTTATAAATGAAGCATAATGCATGGCATCATGAAGTTGGGGATAGATTGGATTATATGGACACTTTGTCATATCTATTTCGGTCTCAAATATTGTCACAATATAGAAAATTGATCTAGTTTAACGTGGGCATTGGATTTGTATCATTCTGAGCTCTAACTCATAGGTTACGAACAATTTAGTGCATACATGTGAAGTTGATCGGCCAGTTAAAGTGATCATTCTTAACAGATCATTGGTGCTCATTGAGTAAAAGCTTATAAATGAAAAATAATGCATGGCATCGTGCAGTTTGGGATGGATTGGATTACTTGGATGCTTTGTCGTACCTATTTATGTCTCAAATTTTGTTACACTATAGAAAATTTAGCTAGCTTAGCATGGGCATTGTATTCGTGTGTTCCGGAGCTCTAGATAAAAAGTTAAAACGTGATATTGTTAGTTGATCGTCTAGTTAAAATAATCACTCTAAACTGATCATTGGTGCTCATTGAGTAAAAACTTATAAATGAATCATAAAGCATGGCAGCAAGTAGTTTGGATAGATTGGATTACTTGGACGCTTTGTCGTCTCTCTTTCTGTTTCAAATTTTGTCACAATATAGAAATTTGAGCTAGCTTAACGTGGGCATTGGATTCGTGTCATTCTGCGTTCTAAATAAAAAATTATAGACGATTTAGTGATGAAATGTCAAGTTGATCGGCCAGTTAAAGTGATCATTCTAAACTGATCATTGGTGCTCATTGAGTAAAGGCTATAAATGATGCATAACGCATGACATCACGCAACTCGGGATAAAATGGATTACTAGGAAAATTTGTCATATCTATTTCTGCCTAAAATAATGTCACGATATAGAAATTTGAGCTAGCTTAACGTGGGCACGGGATTCGTATCATTCTAAGCACTAACTCAGAAGTTACGAATGATTTTTTGCATAATTGTCAAGTTGATCGGCCAGTTAATGTGATCATTCTTAACAGATCATTGGTGATTAATGAGTAAAGGCCTATAAATGAAGCATAAGGCATGGCATCACGCAGTTTGGGATAGACTGGAGTACATTGATGCCTTGTCATATCTATTTTGGTCTCAAATTTTGTGACAATATAGAAAATTGAACTAGCTTAACGTTGGCATTGGTTTCGTGTCATTCTGAGCTCTAAATCAAAAGTTACAGACGATTTAGTGCAGACATGTCAAGTTGATCGTCCAGTTAAAGTGATCATTCTAAAGTGATCCTTAATGCTCATTGAGTAAATGCTTATAAATGATGCATAATGCATGACATCACGCTGTACGAGATAGATTGGTTTACTTGGATGCATTAGCATATCGATTTTTGCCTCAAATTTTGTCACAATATAGAAAATTGAGCTAGCTTAACGTGGGCATTGGATCATTGGTGCTCATTGAGTAATGGCTTATAAATGATTCATACATGACATCACCCAGTTCAGTATAGATTGGATTACTTGGACGCTTTCTCATATCTATTTCTGTCTAAATTGTTTTTACAATATAGAATTTTGAGCTAGTTTAACGTTGGCACTGGATTCGTGCCACTCGGACCAAAAAATCAAAAGTTCGGACGATTTAGTGCGGACATGTCAAGTTGATCACCCCGTTAAAGTGATGATTCTTAACTGATCATTAGTGCTCATTGAGCAAAGGCTTATAAATGAAGCGTAATGCATGGCATCACAAAGTTTGGGATAGAATGGATTACATGGACACTTTGTCGTAACTATTTCTGTCTCAAATTTTGTTAAAATATAGAAAATTGAGCTAGTCTAACGTGGGCATTGGATTCGTGTTAGTCTAACCTCTAAATAAAAGGTTTGGACGATTTAGTGCGGACATGTCAAGTTGATCGGCCTGTTAAAATGATCATGTTTAACTGATCATTGGTGCTCATTGAGTAAAGGCTTATAAGTGAAGCATAATGCATGGCATCACGAAGTTTGGGATAGAATTGATTACATGGACGCTTTGTCGTTTCTATTTCTATCTCAAATTTTGGCACAATATAGAAAATTAAGCTCGCTTAACGTGGGCATTGTATTCGTGTCATTGTGAGCTCTAAATCAAAAGATACAGACGATTTAATGCGGACATGTCAACTTGATCGGCCAGTAAACGTGATCATTCTAAACTGATCATTGGTGCTCATTCAGGAAATGCGTATTAATGATGCATAATGCATGACATCACGCAGATTGGGATAGATTGAATTAATTGGACGCTTTACCGTATCTATTTCTGTTTCAAATTTTGTCACAATATAAAAAATTGAGCTAGCTTAACGTGGACACATGATTCGTATCATACTAAGCTCTAACTCATAAGTTACAAACGATTTAGTGCAGACATGTCAAGTTGATCGGCCAGTTAAAGTTATCATTCTTAACTGATCTTTGGTGCTCATTGAGTAAAGGCTTATAAATGAAGCATAATGCATGGCATCATGAAGTTCAGGATAGATTCGATTACATGGACGCTTTGTCATATCTATTTCGGTATCAAATTTTGTCACAATATAGAAAATTGATCTAGTTTAACGTGGGCATTGGATTCGTATCATTCTGAGCTCTAACTCATAGGTTACGAACAATTTAGTGCATACATGTCAAGTTGATCGGCCAGTTAAAGTGATCATTCTTAACTGATCATTGGTGCTCATTGAGTAAAGGCTATAAATGATGCATAATGCATGACATCACGCAGCTCGGGATAGAATGGATTACTAGGACAATTTTTCATGTCTATTTCTGCCTAAAATTTTGTCACAATATAGGAAATTGAGCTAGCTTAACGAGGGCACGGGATTTGTATCATTCTAAGCACTAACTCAGAAGGTACGAACGATTTGTTGCATAATTGTCAAGTTGATCGGCTAGTTAATGTGATCATTCTTAACAGATCATTGGTGATTAATGAGTAAAGGCTTATAGATGAAGCATAACACATGACATCACGCAGTTTGGGATATACTGGAGTACATTGATGCTTTGTCGTATCTGTTTTGGTCTTAAATTTTGTGACAATATAGAAAATTGAACTAGCTTAACGTTGGCATTTGATTTGTGTCATTCTGAGGTCTAAATCAAAAGTTACGGACGATTTAGTGTAGACAAGTGAATTTGATCGTCCAGTTAAAGTGATCATTCTAAAGTGATCCTTAATGCTCATTGAGTAAATGCTTATAAATGATGCATAATGCATGACATCACGCAGTACGAGATAGATTGGATTACTTGGACGCTTTAGCCTATCTATTTTTACCTCAAATTTTGTCACAATATAGAAAATTGAGCTAGCTTAACGTGGGCATTGGATTCGTTTCATTCTGAGCTCTAAATCATAAGTAACGCACAATTTAGGATGGAATTGGCAAGTTGATTGGCTAGGCAAAATGATCATTCTAAACTGATCATTGGCGGTCATTGTGTAAAGCCTTATAAATGAAGCATAATGCATTGCATCACGCAGTTTTAGTAGATTGGAGTACATGAATGCCTTTTTATATCTATTTCTGTTTCAATTTTTGTCACAATATAAAAAAATTGAGCTAGCTTCGTGAGCATTGGATTCGTATCATTCTGAGCTCGAAATCCAAAGTTAGGGAAAATGTAGTGCGGACATGTCAAGTTGATCGACCCGTTAAAGTGATCATTCTAAACTGATCATTTGTGCTCATTGATTAAAAGCTTATAAATGAAGCATAATGCATGACAGCACATAGTTCAGGATACATTGGATTATTTGGACGCTTTGTCGTATCTATTTCTTTCTAAAAACTCGACACAATATTGAAAATTGAGCTAGATTAATGTGGGCATTGTATTCGTGTCATTCTGAGCTCTAAATCATAAGTTACGGACGATTTAAAGCGGACATGTCAAGTTGATCGGCCAGTTAAAGTGATCATTCTAAACGGATCATTGGTGCTCATTGAGTAAAGGCTTAGAAATGAAGCATAACGCATGGCATCACGCAATTTTGGTTATAATTGATTACTTGAACGCTTTTTTATATCTATTTTTGTCACAATATATAAAATTGAGTTAGCTTAACGTAGGCATTGGATTCGTGTCATCCGGAGCTCTAATTCAAAAGTTAGTGATGATTTAGTACAAACATGTCAAGTTTATCAGGCAGTTAAAGTGATCATTCTGAAGTGATCATTGGTGCTCATTGAGTAAAGGCTTAGAAATGAAGCATAATCCATGGCATCACGCAGTTTCGGTTAAATTGGATTACTTGAACGCTTTTTCGTATATATTTTTGTCTCAAGTTTTGTCACAGTATAGAAAATCGAGCTAGCTTAATTTGGGCATTGGATTCGTGCCGGGCTGACCTCTAAATCAAACGTTTGGACGATTTAGTGCGAATGTGTCAAGTTGATCGGCGAGTTAAAGTGATCATTCTAGAGTAAAGGCTTATAAATGATTCATATTGCATGACATCACCCAGTTCAGTATAGATTGGATTACTTGGACGCTTTTTCGTATCTATTTCTGTTTCAATTGTTTTTAAAATATAGAAATTGGAGCTAGTTTAACGTTGGCATTGGATTCGTGCAACTCGGACCTATCAATCAAAAGTTCGGACGATTTAGTGCGGACATGTCAGGTTGATCACCCCGTTAATGTGATCATTCTTAACTGATCATTAGTGCTCATAGAGCAAAGGCTTATAAATGTAGCATAATGCATGGCATCACAAAGTTTTGGATAGATTGGATTACATGGACACTTTGTCGTAACTATTTCTGTCTCAAATTTGTTACAATATAGAAAAATGAGCTAGTCTAACGTGGGCATTGGATTCGTGCCAGTCTGACCTCTAAATAAAAAGTTTGGACGATTTAGTACAGACATGTCAAGTTGATCGGCCTGTTAAAATGATCATGTTTAACTGATCATTGGTGCTCATTGAGTAAAGGCTTATAAATGAAGCATAATGCATGGCATCACGAAGTTTGGGACAGAATGGATTACATGGACGCTTTGTCGTATCTATTTCTATCTCAAATTTTGTCACAATATAGAAAATTAAGCTAGCTTAACTTGGGCATTGTATTCGTGTCATTTTGAGCTCTAAATCAAAAGATACGGACGATTTAGGGCGGCCATTTCAACTTGCTCGGCCTGTAAACGTGATCATTCTAAACTGATCATTGGTGCTCATTCAGTAAATGCTTATAAATGATGCATAATGCATGACATCACGCATATTGGGATAGATTGAATTAATTGGACGCTTTAGCGTATCTATTTCTGTCTCAAATTTTGTCACAATATAGAAAATTGAGCTAGCTTAACGTGGGCACATGATTCGTATCATTCTAAGCTCTAACTCATAAGTTACAAACGATTTAGTGCAGACATGTCAAGTTGATCGGCCAGTTAAAGTGATCATTCTTAACTGATCATTGGTGCTCATTGACTAAAGGCTTATAAATGAAGCATAATGCATAGCATCATGAACTTTGGGATAGATTGGATTACATGGATGCTTTGTCATATCTATTTTGGTCTCAAATTTTGTCACAATATAGAAAATTGATCTAGTTTAACGTGGGCATTTGATTCGTATCATTCTGAGCTCTAACTCATAGGTTACGAACAATTTAGAGCATACATGTCAAGTTGATCGGCCAGTTAAAGTGATCATTCTTAGCTGATCATTGGTGCTCATTGAGTAATGGCTATAAATGATGCATAATGCATGACATCACACAGCTCGGGATAGAATGGATTACTAAGACAATTTGTCATATCTATTTCTGCCTAAAATTTTGTCACGATATAGAAATTTGAGCTAGCTTAACGTGGGCACGGGATTCGTATCATTCTAAGCACTAACTCAGAAGTTACGAATGATTTGTTGCATAATTGTCAAGTTGATCAGCCAGTTAATGTGATCATTCTTAACAAATCATTGGTGATTAATGAGTAAAGGCTTATAAATGAAGCATAAGGCATGGCATCACGCAGTTTGGGATAGACTGGAGTACATTGATGCTTTGTCGTATCTATTTTGGTCTTACATTTTGTGACAATATAGAAAATTGAACTAGCTTAACATTGGCATTTGATTCGTGTCATTCTGAGCTCTAAATCAAAAGTTACGAACGATTTAGTGTAGACATGTCAAGTTGATCGTCCAGTAAAAGTGATCATTCTAAACTGATCCTTAATGCTCATTGCATAAATGCTTATAAATGATGCATAATGCATGACATCACGCAGTACGAGATAGATTGGATTACTTGGACGCTTTAGCGTATCTATTTTTGCCTCAAATTTTGTCACAATATAGAAAATTGAGCTAGCTTAACGTGGGCATTGGATTCGTTTCATTCTGAGCTCTAAATCGTAAGTAGCGCACGATTTAGGGCGGAAATGTCAAGTTGATCGGCTAGGCGAAATGATCATTCTAAACTGATCATTGGCGGTCATTGTGTAAAGCCTTATAAACGAAGCATAATGCATGACATCACACAGTTTTAGTAGATTGGATTACTTGAACGCTTTTTTATATCTATTTCTGTTTCAATTTTTGTCACAATATAAAAAATTGAGCTCGCTTCATGGGCATTGGATTCGTGTCATTCTGAGCTCTAAATCAAAAGTTAGGGAAGCTGTAGTGCGGACATGTCAAGTTGATCGACCAGTTAAAGTGATCATTCTAAACTGATGATTGGTGCTCATTGAGTAAAAGCTTATAAATGAAGCATAATGCATGACATCACATTTTTTGGAGGCTTTGTCTTTCTCTCTCAAAATTAGACACAATATAGAAAATTGAGCTAGATTAATGTGGGCATTTTATTCGTGTCATTCTGACCTCTAAATGATAAGTTACAGACGATTTAAAGCGGATTATGTCAAGTTGATTGGCCAGTTAAAGTGATCATTTTAAACGGATCATTGGTGCTCATTGAGTAATGACTTATAAATGAAGCATAACGCATGGCATCACGCAATTTTGGTTATAATGGATTACTTGAACGCTTTTTTATATCTATTTTTGTCACAATATATAAAATTGAATTAGCTTAACGTAGGCATTGGATTCGTGGCATCCGGAGGTCTAAAGGCTTAGAAATGAAGCGTAATCAATGGCATCACGCAGTTTTGGTTTAATTGGATTACCTGAACGCTTTTTTGTATATATTTTTGTCTCAAGTTTTGTCACAGTATAGAAAATTGAGCTAGCTTAATTTGGCATTGAATTCGTGCCAGTCTGGCCTCTAAATCAAAAGTTTGGATGATTTAGTGCGGATGTGTCAAGTTGATCGCGAGTTAAAGTGATCATTCTAAACTAGTCATCGGTGCTCATTGAGTAAAGGCTTATAAATAATTCATATTGCATAACATCACCCAGTTCAGTATAGATTGGATTACTTGGAAGCTTTGTCGTATCTATTTCTGTCTCAATTGTTTTTACAATATAGAAATTTGAGCTAGTTTAACTTTGGCATTGGATTCGTGCCACTCGGACCAATAAATCAAATGTTCGGACGATTTAGTTCGGACATGTCAAGTTGATCCCCCCCCCCATTAAAGTGATTATTCTTAACTGATCATTAGTTCTCATAGAGCAAAGGCTTATAAATGAAGCATAATGCATGGCATTACAAAGTTTGGGATAGATTGGATTACATGGAAACTTTGTCGTAACTATTTCTGTCTCAAATTTTGTTACCATATAGAAAACTGAGCTAGCCTAACGTGGGCATAGGATTTGTGCCAGTCTGACCTCTAAATAAAAAATTTGGACGATTTAGTGCAGACATGTCAAGTTGATCGGCCTGTTAAAATGATCATGTTTAACTGATCGTTGGTGCTCATTGAGTAGAGGCTTATAAATAAAGCATAATGCATGGCATCACGAAGTTTGGGATAGAATGGATTACATGGACGGTTTGTAGTTTCTATTTATATCTCAAATTTTGTCACAATATAGACAATTAAGCTAGCTTAACGTGGGCATTGTATTCGTGTCATTGTGAGCTCTAAATCAAAAGATACGGACGATTTATTGTGGACATGTCAACTTGAACGGCCAGTAAACGTGATCATTCTAAACTGATTATTGGTGCTCATTCAGTAAATGCTTATAAATGATGCATAATGCATGACATCACGCAGATTGGGAGAGATTGAATTAATTGGACGCTTTAGCGTATCTATTTCTGTCTCAAATTTTGTCACAATATAGAAAATTGAGCTAGCTTAACGTGGGCACATGATTCGTATCATTCTAAGCTCTAACTCATAAGTTACAAACGATTTAGTGCAGACATGTCAAGTTGATCGGCCAGTTAAAGTGATCATTCTTAACTGATCATTGGTGCTCATTGAGTAAAGGCTTATAAATGAAGCATAATGCATGGCATCATGAAGTTTGGGATAGATTGGATTACATGGATGCTTTGTCATATCTATTTCGGTCTCAAATTTTATCACAATATAGAAAATTGATTTAGTTTACAATGGGCATTGGATTCGTATCATTCTGAACTCTAACTCATAGGTTACAAACAATTTTGTGCATACATGTCAAGTTGATCGGCCAGTTAAAGTGATCATTCTAAACTGATCATTGATGCTCATTGAGTAAAGGCTATAAATGATGCATAATGCATGACATCACGCAGCTCAGGATAGAATGGATTACTAGTACAATTTGTCGTATCTATTTCTGCCTGAAATTTTGTCACAATATAGAAAATTGAGCTAGCTTAACGTGGGAACAAGATTCGTATCATTCTAAGCTCTAACTCAGAAGTTACGAACAATTTGTTGCATAATTGTCAAGTCAATCGGCCTGTTAAAGTGTCATTATTAACTGATCATTGGTGCTCATTGAGTAAAGGCTTATAAATGAAGCATAATGCATGGCATCGCACAGTTCGGGATAGATTGGATTACATGGACGATTGGTCGTATCTATTTTTGTCTCAAATTTTGTCACAATGTAGAAAATTGAGTTAGTTTAACGTGGGTATTGGATTCGTGCCAGTTTGACCTCTAAATCAAAAGTTCGGACGATGTAGTGTGGACATGTCATGTTGATCGGACTGTTAAAGTGATCATTCAAAACTGATCATTGGTGCTCATTAAGTAAAAGCTATAACTGATGCATAATGCATGACATCACGCAGCTTGGGATATAATGGATTACTAGGACAATCTGTCGTATCTATTTCTGCCTAAAATTTTGTCACAATATAGAAAATTGAGCTAGCTTAACGTGGGCACGGGATTCGTATCTTTGTAAGCTATAACTCTGAAGTTACGAACGATTTGTTGCATAATTGTAAACTTGATCGGCCAGTTAATGTGATCATTCTTAACTGATCATTGGTGCTCAATGAGTAAAGCCTTATAAATGAAGCATAAGGCATGGCATCACGCAATTCGAGATAGATTGGAGTACATTGATGCTTTGTCGTATCTATTTTAGTCTCAAATTTTGTGACAATATAGAAAATTGAACTAGCTTAACGTTGGCATTGGATTCGTGTCATTCTGAGCTCTAAATCAAAAGTTTCGTACTATTTAGTGCATACATGTCAAGTTGATCGTCCAGTTAAAGTGATCATTCTAAACCGATCACTGGTGCTCATTGAGTAAATGCTTATAAATGATTCATAATGCATGACATCACGCAGTTCGAGATAGATTGGATTACTTGGACACTTTAGCGTATCTGTTTTTGCCTCAAAATTTTGTCACAATATAGAAAATTGAGCTAGCTTAGCGTGGGCATTGGATTTGTTTCATTCTGAGCTCTAAATCATAAGTAACGCACGATTTAGGGCGGAAATGTCAAGTTGATTGGCTAGGTAAAATGATCATTCTAAACTGATCATTGGCGTTCATTGTGTAAAGCCTTATAAATGAAGCATAATGCATGGCATCACTCAGTTTGAGTAGATTGGAGTACTTGAACGCTTTTGTATATCTATTTTTGTTTCAATTTTTGTCACAATATAAAAAATTGAGCTAGCTTCGTGGGAATTGGATTCGTGTCATTCTGAGCTCTGAATCAAAAGTTAGGGAATATGTAGTGCGGACATGTCAAGTTGATCGACCTGTTAAAGTGATCATTTTAACCTGATCATTGGTGCTCATTGAGTAAAAGCTTATAAATGAAGCATAATGCATGACATCACATAGTTCAGGATATATTGGATTATTTGAACGCTTTTTTATAATGCCTGGCATCACACAATTTTGGTTATAATGGATTACTTGAACGCTTTTTTATATCTATTTTTGTCACAATATATAAAATTAAGCTAGCTTAACGTAGGCATTGGATTCGTGTCATCCGGAGCTCTAAATCAAAAGTTAGTGATGATTTTGTGCAGACATGTCAAGTTGATTGGATAGTTAAAGTGATCATTCTAAACTGATCATTAGTGCTCATTGAGTAAAGGCTTAGAAATGAAGCATAATCCATGACATGACGCAGTTTTGTTTAAATTGGATTACTTGAACGTTTTTCGTATATACTTTTGTCTCAAGTTTTGTCACAATATAGAAAATTCAGCTACCTTAACTTGGGCATTGGATTCGTGTTATTCTGAGTTTAAAAAAAAGTTATAGAAGATTTAGTGTGGACATGTCAAGTTGATCGCATAGTTAAAGTGATTATTCTAAACTGATCATTTGTGCTCATTGAGTAAAGGCTTATAAATGAAGCATAATGCATGGAATCATGCAGTTTTGTGTAGATTGAATTACTTGAATGCTTTTCTTTATCTATTTTTGTCTCAATTTTTGTCAGAATATAGAAAATTGAGCTAGCTTAACGTAGGCATTGGATTCGTGTCGTTTGGAGCTCTAAATCCAAAGTTATGGATGATTTCGTGCAGACATGTCAAGTTGATCGACCAGTTAAAGTGATCATTCTAAAGTGATCGTTGGTGCTCATTGAGTAAAGGCATAGAAATGAAGCATAATGTATGGCATCACGCATTTTTGTTAGATTGGATTACTTGAACACTTTTTCGTATCTATTTTTTTATCTCAAATTTTGTCAAAATTTAGAAAATTGAGCTAGCTTAACTTAGGCATTAGATTCGTGTAATTCTAAGTTCTAAATCAAAAGTAAGGGATGATTTGGTGCGGACATGTCAAGTTGATCGGCCAGTTAAAGTGATAATTCGAAACTGATCATTGGTTCCCATTGATTAAAGGCTTAAGCATAATGCATGGCATCACGCAGTTTCGGTTATATTGGATTAGTTGAACGATTTTTCATTTCTATTTTTGTTTCAAATTTTGTCACAATATAGAAAATTGAGCTAACTTTTCACGGGCATTGGATTCGTGTCATTATGAGCTCTAAATCATAAGTTACGGATGATTTAGTGTGGACATGTCAAGTTGATCGGCCAGTTAAAGTGATCATTCTAAACTGATAATATGTGTTCATTGAGTAAAGGCTTATAAATGAAGCGTAATACATGGCATCATGCAGTTTTGCATAGACTAGATTACTTGAACGCTTTTTTGTATCTATTTCCATGTCACATTTTGTAACAATATAGAAAATTGAGCTAGCTTAACGTGGGCATTTTATTCGTGTCATTCTGAGCTATAAATCAAAAGTTAGGGATGATTTAGTGCGTACATTCAAGTTGATCGGCCAGTTAAAGTGATCATTCTAAACTGATCATTGGTTCTCATTGAGTAACGGCTGAGAAAGGAAGCACAATGCATGGCATCACGCATTTTTGGTTATATTGGATTACTTGAACGCTTTTCCGTATCTATCTTTGTCTCAAAATTTGTCACATTATAGAAAATTGAGCCAGTTAAAGTGATAATGCTTAACTGATCATTGGGGCTCATTAAGTAAAGGCTTATAAATGAAGCAAAATGCATGGCATCACGCACTTTTGGTTATATTCGATTACTTGAACACTTTTTTATATATATTTCTGTCACAATATTGAAGTTGAGCTAGCTTAACGTAGGCATTGGATTCGTGTCATTCGGAGTTCTAAATCAAAAGTTAGTGATGATTTAGTGTAGACATGTCAAGTTGATTGGCCAGTTAAAGTGATCATTCTAAACTGATCATTGGTGCTCACTGAGTAAAGGCTTAGAATTGAAGAATAATGCATGACATCACGCAGTTTTGGTTAGATTTGATTACTTGAACGCTTTTTCATATATATTTTTGTCTCAAATTTTGTCTCAATATAGAAAATTGAGCTAGCTTAACATAGGCATTGGATTCGTGTCATTCTGAGCTCTAAATCAAAAATTAAGAACGATTTAGTGCAGACATGTCAAATTGATCGTCCAGTTAAAGTGATCATCTTAAACTGATCATTGTTGCTCAATGAGTAAATGCTTATAAATGATTCATAATGCATGACATCACGCAGTTCGAGATAGATTGGATTACTTGGATGCTTTAGCGTATCTATTTTTGCTTTAAATTTTGTCAAAATATAGAAAAATTAGCTAGCTTAACATGGGCATCGGATTCGTTTCATTCTGAGCTCTAAATCATAAGTAACGCACGATTTAGGGCGGAAATGTCAAGTTGATCGGCTAGGTAAAATGATCATTCTAAATTGATCATTGGCGGTCATTGTGTAAAGCCTTATAAATGAAGCATAATGCATGGCATCACTCAGTTTTAGTAGATTGGAGTACTTGAACGCTCTTTTATATCTATTTTTGTTTCAATTTTTGTCACAATATAAAAAATTGAGCTAGCTTCGTAGGCATTGGATTCGTGTCATTCTGAGCTCTGAATCAAAAATGAGGGAAGATGTACTGCGGACATGTCAAGTTGATCAATCAGTTAAACTGATCATTCTAAACTGATCATTGGTGCTCATTGAGTAAAAGCTTATAAATGAAGCATAATGCATGACATCACATAGTTCAGGATATATTGGATTACTTGGACGCTTTGTCGTTTCTATTTCTGTCTCAAAATTCGACACAATATATAAAATTAAGCAAGAATAATGTGGGCATTGTATTCGTGTCATTCTGAGCTCTAAATCATAAGTTACGGACAATTTAGAGCGGACATGTCAAGTTGATTGGCCAGTTAAAGTGATCATTCTAAACGGATCATTGGTGCTCATTGAGTAAAGACTTATAAATGAAGCATTACGCATAGCATCACGCAATTTTGGTTATAATGGATTACTTGAACGCTTTTTTATATCTATTTTGTCACAATATATAAAATTGAGCTAGCTTAACGTAGGCATTGGATTCGTGTCATCCGGAGCTCTAAATCAAAAGTTAGTGATGATTTAGTGAAGACATGTCAAGTTGATCGGGCAGTTAAAGTGATCATTCTAAACTGATCATTGGTCCTCACTGAGTAAAGGCTTAGAATTGAAGAATAATGCATGACATCACGCAGTTTTGGTTAGATTTGATTACTTGAATGCTTTTTCGTATATATTTTTGTCTCAAATTTGTCACAATATAGAAAATTGAGCTAGCTTAACATAGGCATTGGATTCGTGTCATTCTGAGCTCTAAATCAAAAATTAAGAACGATTTAGTGCTGACATGTCAAATTGATCGTCCAGTTAAAGTGATCATCTTAAACTGATCATTGTTGCTCAATGAGTAAATGCTTATAAATGATTCATAATGCATGACATCACGCAGTTCGAGATAGATTGGATTACTTGGATGCTTTAGCGTATCTATTTTTGCTTTAAATTTTGTCAAAATATAGAAAAATTAGCTAGCTTAACATGGGCATCGGATTCGTTTCATTCTGAGCTTTAAATCATAAGTAACGCACAATTTAGGACGGAAATGTCAAGTTGATCGGCTAGGTAAAATGATCATTCTAAATTGATCATTGGCAGTCATTGTGTAAAGCCTTATAAATGAAGCATAATGCATGGCATCACTCAGTTTTAGTAGATTGGAGTACTTGAATGCTCTTTTATATCTATTTTTGTTTCAATTTTTGTCACAATATAAAAAATTGAGCTAGCTTCGTAGGCATTGGATTCGTGTCATTCTGAGCTCTGAATCAAAAATTAGGGAAGATGTACTGCGGACATGTCAAGTTGATGAATCAGTTAAACTGATCATTCTAAACTGATCATTGGTGCTCATTGAGTAAAAGCTTATAAATGAAGCATAATGCATGACATCACATAGTTCAGGATATATTGGATTACTTGGACGCTTTGTCGTTTTTATTTCTGTCTCAAAATTCGACACAATATATAAAATTAAGCAAGATTAATGTGGGCATTGTATTCGTGTCATTCTGAGCTCTAAATCATAAGTTACGGACGATTTAGAGCAGACATGTCAAGTTGATTGGCCAGTTAAAGTGATCATTCTAAACGGATCATTGGTGCTCATTGAGTAAAGACTTATAAATGAAGCATTACGCATAGCATCACGCAATTTTGGTTATAATGGATTACTTGAACGCTTTTTTATATCTATTTTGTCACAATATATAAAATTGAGCTAGCTTAAGGTAGGCATTGGATTCGTGTCATCCGGAGCTCTAAATCAAAAGTTAGTGATGATTTAGTGCAGACATGTCAAGTTGATCGGGCAGTTAAAGTGATCATTCTAAACTGATCATTGGTGCTCACTGAGTAAAGGCTTAGAATTGAAGAATAATGCATGACATCACGCAGTTTTGGTTAGATTTGATTACTTGAACGCTTTTTCGTATATATTTTTGTCTCAAATTTGTCACAATATAGAAAATTGAGCTAGCTTAACATAGGCATTGGATTCGTGTCATTCTGAGCTCTAAATCAAAAATTAAGAACGATTTAGTGCTGACATGTCAAATTGATCGTCCAGTTAAAGTGATCATCTTAAACTGATCATTGTTGCTCAATGAGTAAATGCTTATAAATGATTCATAATGCATGACATCACGTAGTTCGAGATAGATTGGATTACTTGGATGCTTTAGCGTATCTATTTTTGCTTTAAATTTTGTCAAAATATAGAAAATTGAGCTAGCTTAACATGGGCATTTGATTCGTTTCATTCTGAGCTCTAAATCATAAGTAACGCACGATTTAGGGCGGAAATGTCAAGTTGATCGGCTAGGTAAAATGATCATTCTAAACTGATCATTGGCGGTCATTGTGTAAAGGCTTATAAATGAAGCATAATGCATGGCATCACTCAGTTTTTATAGATTGGAGTACTTGAACGCTCTTTTATATCTATTTTTGTTTCAATTTTTGTCACAATATAAAAAATTGAGCTAGCTTCCTAGGCATTGGATTCGTGTCATTCTGAGCTCTGAGTCAAAAATTAGGGAAGATGTACTGCGGACATGTCAAGTTGATCAACCAGTTAAACTGATCATTCTAAACTGATCATTGGTGCTCATTGAATAAAAGCTTATAAATGAAGCATAATGCATGACATCACATAGTTCAGGATATATTGGATTACTTGGACGCTTTGTCGTTTCTATTTCTGTCTCAAAATTCGGCACAATATATAAAATTAAGCTAGATTAATGTGGGCATTGTATTTGTGTCATTCTGAGCTCTAAATCGTAAGTTACGGACGATTTAGAGCGGACATGTCAAGTTGATTGGCCAGTTAAAGTGATCATTCTAAACAGATCATTGGTGCTCATTGAGTAAAGACTTATAAATGAAGCATTACGCATACATCACGCAATTTTGGTTATAATGGATTACTTGAACGCTTTTTTATATCTATTTTTGTCACAATATATAAATTTGAGCTAGCTTAACGTAGGCATTGGATTTGTGTCATCCGGAGCTCTAAATCAAAAGTTAGTGATGATTTAGTGCAGACATGTCAAGTTGATCGGGCAGTTAAAGTGATCATTCTAAACTGATCATTGGTGCTCATTGAGTAAAGGCTCAGAAATGAAGCAAAATCCATGACATCACGCAGTTTTGGTTAAATTGGATTACTTGAACGCTTTTTCGTATATATTTTTATCTCAAGTTTTGTCACAATATAGAAAATTCAGCTACCTTAACTTGGGCATTGGATGCGTGTTATTCTGAGTTCTAAATAAAAAGTTACATACGATTTAGTGCGGACATGTCAAGTTGATCGCATAGTTAAAGTGATCATTCCAAAATGATAATTTGTGCTCATTGAGTAAAGGCTTATAAATGAACCATAATGCATTGAATCGTGCAGTTTTGTGCAGATTTAATTACTTGAATGCTTTTCTTTATCAATTTTTGTCTCAAATTTTGTCAGAATATAAAAAATTGAGCTAGCTTAACGTAGCCAATGGATTCGTGTCGTTTGGAGCTCTAAATCCAAAGTTATGGATGATTTGGTGCGTACATGTCAAGTTGATCGGCCAGTTAAAGTGAACATTCAAAACTAATCATTGGTGCTCATTGAGTAAAGGCATAGAAATGAAGCATAATGTATGGCATCACACATTTTTGTTAGATTGGATTACTTGAACACTTTTTCATATCTAGTTTTTGGTCTCAAATTTTGTCAAAATTGAGAAAATTGAGCTAGCTTAACGAAGGCATTGGATTCGTGTCATTCTAAGTTCTAAATAAAAAGTTAGGGACGATTTGGTGCGGACATGTCAAGTTGATCGGCCGGTTAAAGTGATAATTCTAAACTGATCATTGGTTCCCATTGATTAAAGGCATAGAAATAAAACATAATGCATGGCATCACGCAGTTTCGGTTATATTGGATGAGTTGAACGCTTTTTCGTTTCTATTTTTGTTTCAAATTTTGTCACAATATAGAAAATTGAGCTCACTTTTCACGGGCATTGGATTCGTGTAATTATGAGCTCTAAATCATAAGTTACGGACGATTTATTCATTATGAAAATTAAATTAAGAGTTACGGAGGATATAGTGCGGACATGTCAAGTTGATCGGCCAGTTAAAGTGATCATTCTAATCTGATAATATTTGTTCATTGAGTAAAGGCTTATAAATGAAGCGTAATGCATGGCATCATGCAGTTTCACATAGACTTGACTACTTGAACGCTTTTTGTATCTATTTCTGTGTCACATTTTGTAACAATTTACAAAATTGAGCTAACTTAACGTGGGCATTGGATTCGTGTCACTCTGAGCTATAAATCATAAGTTACAGACGATTTAGTGCGGACATGTCAAATTGATCGGCCAGTTAAAGTGGTCATTTTTAAATGATCATTGGTGGTCATTGAGTAAAGGCTTATAAATGAAGCATAATGCATGGCATCACGCAGTTTTGGTTAGATTGGATTACTTGAATGATTTGTTATACATATTTCTTTCTCAAATTTTGTCTTAATATAGAAAATTGAGCTAGCTTAACTAGGAATTGGATTCGTGTCATTCTGAGCTCTAAATCAAAAGTTAGGGATGATATGGTGCGTGCATTTCAAGTTGATCGGCCACTTAAAGTGATCATTCTAAACTAATCATTGGTGGTCATTGAGTAAAGGCTTAGAAATGAAGCATAATGCATGGCATCACGAAAGTTTGGTAAGATTGGATTACTCGAATGCTTTTTCGTATCTATTTTCATCTCAAATTTTGTTACATTTTAGAAAATTGAGCTAGCTTAACATAGGCATTGGATTCATGTCATTCTAAGCTCTAAATCAAAAGTTATGGATGATTTAGTGCGTACATTCAAGTTGATCAGCCAGTTAAAGTGATCATTCCAAACTGATCATTGGTTCTCATTGAGTAAAGGCTTAGAAATGAAGCACAATGCATGGCATCACGCATTTTTGGTTATATTGGATTACTTGAACGCTTTTTCGTATCTATCTTTGTCTCAAATTTTGTCACAATATAGAAAATTGAGCCAGTTAAAGTGATAATGCTTAACTGATAATTGGGGCTCATTGAGTAAAGGCTTATAAATCAAGCATAATGCATGGCATCACGCAGTTTTGGTTATATTCGATTACTTGAACGCTTTTTTATATCTATTTCTGTCACAATATTGAAATTGAGCTAGCTTAACGTAGGCATTGGATTCGTGTCATTCGGAGCTCTAAATCAAAAGTTAGTGATGATTTAGTGGAGACATGTCAAGTTGATTGGCCAGTTAAAGTGATCATTCTAAACTCATCATTGGTGCTCATTGAGTAAAGGCTTAGAAGTGAAGAATAATGCATGACATCACGCAGTTTTGGTTAGATTGGATTACTTGTACGCTTTTTCGTATATATTTTTGCCTCAAATTTTGTCACAATATAGAAGATTGAGCTAGCTTAACATAGGCATTGGATTCGTGTCATTCTGAGCTCTTAATCAAAACTTAAGGATGCTTTAGTCCGGATATGTCAAGTTGATCGGCCAGTTAAAGTGATCATTCCAAACTCGTCATTGGTTCCCATTGAGTAAAGGCTTAGAAATGAAGTATAATGCATGGCATCACGCAGTTTTGCATAGATTGGATTACTTGAACGCTTTTTCGTATCTATTTCTCTCTCAAATTTTGTCACAATATAGAAAATTGAGCTAAGGTGGGAATTGGATTCGTGTTGTTATGAGCTCTAAATCATAAGTTACGAACGATTTTGGGTGGACATGTCAAGTTGATCGGCCAGTTAAAGTCATCATTCTTAACTGATCATTGGTACTCATTGAATAAAGGCTTATAAAGAAACATAATGCATCGTATCACATAGTTTTGGTTATATTCGATTACTTGAACGCTTTATTAAATGTATTTTTGTCAGAATATAAAAAATTGAGCTAGCTTAACGCATGCATTGGATTTGTGTCATTCGGAGCTCTAAATCAAAAGTTAGTGATGATTTAGTGCGGACACGTCAAATTGATCGGCCAGTTAAAGTGATCATTCTAAACTGATCATTGGTGCTCATTTAGTAAAGGCTTTGAAATGAAGCATAATGCATGGCATCACGCAGTTTTAGATAGATCGGATTACATGAATGCTTTTTCGTATATCTTTTTGTCTCAAATTTTTCTCACGATATAGAAAATTGAGCTAGCATAACGTATGCTTTGGATTCGTGTCATTTTGAGCTCTAATTCAAAAGTTAGCGATGATTTGGTGCGGACATGTCAAGTTGAATGGCCAGTTAAAGTGACCATTCTAAACTGATCATTGGTGCTCATTGAGTAAAGGCTTATAAATGAAACGTAATGCATGGCATCACGCAGTTTCGGTTATCTTGGATGACTTGAGACTTTTTTGTTTCTATTTTTGTTTCAAATTTTGTCACAATATAGAAAATTGAGCTAACTTTTCACGGGCATTGGATTCGTGTCATTATGAGCTCTAAATCATAAGTTACGGATGATTTAGTGCGTACATGTCAAGTTGATTGGCCAGTTAAAGTGATCATTCTAAACTGATAATATGTGTTCACTGAGTAAAGGCTTATAAATGAAGCGTAATGCATGGCATCATGCAGTTTTGCATGGACTTGATTACTTGAACGCTTTTTGTATCTATTTCTGTGTTACATTTTGTAACAATATAGAAAATTGAGCTAGCTTAATGTGGGCATTGGATTCGTGTCATTCTGAGCTATAAATCATAAGTTACAGACGATTTAGTGCGGACATGTCAAATTGATCGGCCAGTTAAAGTGGTCATTTTTAAATGATCATTGGTGGTCATTGAGTAAAGGCTTATAAATGAAGCATAATGCATGGCATCACGCAGTTTTGGTTAGATTGGATTACTTGAATGATTTGTTTTACATATTTCTTTCTAAAATTTTGTCTTAATATAGAAAATTGAGCTAGCTTAACTAGGAATTGGATTTGTGTCATTCTGAGCTCTGAATCAAAAGTTAGGGATGATATGGTGCGTGCATGTCAAGTTGATCGGCCACTTAAAGTGATGATTCTAAACTAATCATTGGTGGTCATTGAGTAAAGGCTTAGAAATGAAGCATAATGCATGGCATCACGAAAGTTTGGTAAGATTGGATTACTCGAATGCTTTTTCGTATCTATTTTCGTCTCAAATTTTGTTACATTTTAGAAAATTGAGCTAGCTTAACATAGGCATTGGATTCATGTCATTCTAAGCTCTAAATCAAAAGTTAGGGATGATTTAGTGCGTACATTCAAGTTGATCAGCCAGTTAAAGTGATCATTCTAAACAGATCATTGGTTCTCATTGAGTAAAGGCTTAGAAATGAAGCACAATGCATGGCATCACGAATTTTTGGTTATATTGGATTACTTGAACGCTTTTTCGTATCTATCTTTGTCTCAAATTTTGCCACAATATAGAAAATTGAGCCAGTTAAAGTGATAATGCTTAACTGATAATTGGGGCTCATTGAGTAAAGGCTTATAAATGAAGCATAATGCATGGCATCACGCAGTTTTGGTTATATTCAATTACTTGAACGCTTTTTATATCTATTTCTGTCACAATATTGAAATTGAGCTAGCTTAACGTAGGCATTGGATTCGTATCATTCGGAGCTCTAAATCAAAAGTTAGTGATGATTTAGAGGAGACATGTCAAGTTGATTGGCCAGTTAAAGTGATCATTCTAAACTGATCATTGGTGCTCATTTAGTAAAGGCTTTGAAATGAAGCATAATGCATGGCATCACGCAGTTTTAGATAGATTGGATTACTTGAATGCTTTTTCGTATATCTTTTTGTCTCAAATTTTTCTCACGATATAGAAAATTGAGCTAGCATAACGTATGCTTTGGATTCGTGTCATTTTGAGCTCTAAATCAAAGGTTAGCGATGATTTGGTGCGGACATGTCAAGTTGAGCGGCCAGTTAAAGTGATCATTCTAAACTGATCATTGGTGCTCATTGAGTAAAGGCTTATAAATGAAACGTAATGCATGGCATCACGCAGTTTCAGTTATATTGGATGAGTTGACGCTTTTTCGTTTCTATTTTTGTTTTAAATTTTGTCACAATATAGAAAATTGAGCTAACTTTTCACGGGCATTGGATTCGTGTCATTATGAGCTCTAAATCATAAGTTACGGATGATTTTGTGCGGACATGTCAACTTGATAGGCCAGTTAAAGTGATCATTCTAAACTGATAATATGTGTTCATTGAGTAAAGGCTTATAAATGAAGCGTAATGCATGGCATCATGCAGTTTTGCATGGACTTGGTTACTGGAACGCTTTTTGTATCTATTTCTGTGTTACTTTTTGTAAAAATATAGAAAATTGAGCTAGCTTAACGTGGGCATTGGATTCGTGTCATTTTGAGCTATAAATCATAAGTTACAGACGATTTAGTGCGGACATGTCAAATTGATCGGCCAGTTAAAGTGGTCATTTTTAAATGATCATTGGTGGTCATTGACTAAAGGCTTATAAATGTAGCATAATGCATGGCATCACGCAGTTTTGGTTAGATTGGATTACTTGAATGCTATGTTATACATATTTCTTTCTCAAATTTTGTCTTAATATAGAAAATTGAGCTAGCTTAACTAGGAATTGGATTCGTGTCATTCTGAGTTCTAAATCAAAAGTTAGGGATGATATGGTGCGTGCATGTCAAGTTGATCGGCCACTTAAAGTGATCATTCTAAACTAATCATTGGTGGTCATTGAGTAAAGGCTTAGAAATGAAGCATAATGCATGGCATCACGAAATTTTGGTAAGATTGGATTACTTGAATGCTTTTTCGTATCTATTTTCGTCTCAAATTTTGTTACAATTTAGAAAATTGAGCTAGCTTAACGTAGGCATTGGATTCGTTTCATTTTAAACTCTAAATCAAAAGTTAGGGATGATTTAGTGCGTGCATTCATGTTGATCGGCCAGTTAAAGTAATCATTCTAAACTGATCAATGGTTCTCATTGAGTAAAGGCTTAGAAATGAAGCACAATGCATGGCATCACGCATATTTGGTTATATTGGATTACTTGAACGCATTTTCGTATCTATCTTTGTCTCAAATTTTGTCACAATATAGAAAATTGAGCCAGTTAAAGTGATAATGCTTAACTGATAATTGGGGCTCATTGAGTAAAGGCTTATAAATGAAGCATAATGCATGGCATCACGCAGTTTTGGTTATATTCGATTACTTGAACGCTTTTTTATATCTATTTCTGTCACAATATTGAAATTGAGCTAGCTTAACGTAGGCATTGGATTCGTATCATTCGGAGCTCTAAATCAAAAGTTAGTGATGATTTAGAGGAGACATGTCAAGTTGATTGGCCAGTTAAAGTGATCATTCTAAACTGATCATTGGTGCTCATTGAGTAAAGGCTTAGAAGTGAAGAATAATGCATGACATCACACAGTTTTGGTTAGATTGGATTACTTGAACGCTTTTTCGTATATATTTTTGCCTCAAATTTTGTCACAATATAGAAGATTGAGCTAGCTTAACATAGGCATTGGATTCCTGTCATTCTGAGCTCTAAATCAAAACTTAAGGATGCTTTAGTCCTGATATGTCAAGTTGATCGGCCAGTTAAAGTGATCATTCCAAACTCGTCATTGTTTCCCATTGAGTAAAGGCTTAGAAATGAAGTATAATGCATGGCATCACGCAGTTTTGCATAGATTGTATTACTTGAACGCTCTTTCGTATCTATTTCTGTCTCAAATTTTGTCACAATATAGAAAATTGAGCTAGCTTAAGGTGGGAATTGGATTCGTGTTATTATGAGATCTAAATCATAAGTTACGGACGATTTTGGGTGGACATGTCAAGTTGAGCGGCAAGTTAAAGTCATCATTCTTAGTTGATCATTGGTGCTCATTGAGTAAAGGCTTATAAATGAAACATAATGCATGGTATCACACATTTTTGGTTATATTGGATTACTTGAACGCTTTTTAAAATGTATTTTTGTCAGAATATAGAAAATTGAGCTAGCTTAACGCATGCATTGGGTTTGTGTCATTCGGAGCTCTAAATAAAAAGTTAGTGATGATTTAGTGCGGACATGTCAAGTTGATCGGCCAGTTAAAATGATCATTCTAAACTGATCAATTGTGCTCATTTAGTAAAGGCTTTGAAATGAAGCATAATGCATGGCATCACGCAGTTTTAGATAGATTGAATTACTTGAACGCTTTTTCGTATATCTTTTTGTCTCAAATTTTTCTCATATATAGAAAATTGAGCTAGCATAACGTATGCTTTGGATTCGTGTCATTTTGAGCTCTAGATCAAAAGTTAGCGATGATTTGGTGCGGACATGTCAAGTTGAGCGGCCAGTTAAAGTGATCATTCTAAACTGATCACTGGTGCTCATTGAGTAAAGGATTATAAATGAAGCATAATGCATGGCATCACGCAGTTTCGGTTATATTGGATGAGTTGACGCTTTTTCGTTTCTATTTTTGTTTCAAATTTTGTCACGATATAGAAAATTGAGCTAACTTTTCACGGGCATTGGATTCGTGTCATGAGCTCTAAATCATAAGATACGGATGATTTTGTGCGGACATGTCAACTTGATAGGCCAGTTAAAGTGATCATTCTAAACTGATAATATGTGTTCATTGAGTAAAGGCTTATAAATGAAGCGTAATGCATGGCGTCATGCAGTTTTGCATGGACTTGATTACTGGAACGCTTTTTGTATCTATTTGTGTGTTACATTTTGTAACAATATAGAAAATTGAGCTAGCTTAACGTGGGCATTGGATTCGTGTCATTCTGAGCTATAAATCATGAGTTACAGACGATTTAGTGCGGACATGTCAAATTGATCGGCCAGTTAAAGTGGTCATTTTTAAATGATCATTGGTGGCCATTGACTAAAGGCTTATAAATGAAGCATAATGCATGGCATCACGCAGTTTTGGTTAGATTGGATTACTTGAATGATATGTTATACATATTTCTTTCTCAAATTTTGTCTTAATATAGAAAATTGAGCTAGCTTAACGTAGGCATTGGATTCGTTTCATTCTAAGCTCTAAATCAAAAGTTAGGGATGATTTTGTGCGTGCATGTCATGTTGATCGGCCACTTAAAGTGATCATTCTAAACTGATCATTGGTTCTCATTGAGTAAAGGCTTAGAAATGAAGCACAATGCATGGCATCACGCATATTTGGTTATATTGGATTAGTTGAACGCTTTGTCGTTTCTATCTTTGCCTCAAATTTTGTCACAATATAGATAATTGAGCCAGTTAAACTGATAATGCTTCACTCATAATTGGGGCTCATTGAGTAAAGGCTTATAAATGAAGCATAATGCATGGCATCACGCAGTTTTGGTTATATTACTTGAACGCTTTTTTATATCTATTTCTGTCACAATATTGAAATTGAGCTAGCTTAACGTAGGCATTGGATTCGTGTCATTTGGAGCTCTAAATCAAAAGTTAGTGATGATTTAGTGGAGACATGTCAAGTTGATTGGCCAGTTAAAGTGATCATTCTAAACTCATGATTGGTGCTCATTGAGTAAAGGCTTAGAAGTGAAGAATAATGCATGACATCACGCAGTTTTGGTTAGATTGGATTACTTGAACGCTTTTTCGTATATATTTTTGCCTCAAATTTTGTCACAATATAGAAGATTGAGCTAGCTTAACATAGGCATTGGATTCCTGTCATTCTGAGCTCTAAATCAAAACTTAAGGATGCTTTAGTCCTGATATGTCAAGTTGATCGGCCAGTTAAAGTGATCATTCCAAACTCGTCATTGTTTCCCATTGAGTAAAGGCTTAGAAATGAAGTATAATGCATGGCATCACGCAGTTTTGCATAGATTGTATTACTTGAACGCTCTTTCGTATCTATTTCTGTCTCAAATTTTGTCACAATATAGAAAATTGAGCTAGCTTAAGGTGGGAATTGGATTCGTGTTATTATGAGATCTAAATCATAAGTTACGGACGATTTTGGGTGGACATGTCAAGTTGAGCGGCAAGTTAAAGTCATCATTCTTAGTTGATCATTGGTGCTCATTGAGTAAAGGCTTATAAATGAAACATAATGCATGGTATCACACATTTTTGGTTATATTGGATTACTTGAACGCTTTTTAAAATGTATTTTTGTCAGAATATAGAAAATTGAGCTAGCTTAACGCATGCATTGGGTTTGTGTCATTCGGAGCTCTAAATAAAAAGTTAGTGATGATTTAGTGCGGACATGTCAAGTTGATCGGCCAGTTAAAATGATCATTCTAAACTGATCAATTGTGCTCATTTAGTAAAGGCTTTGAAATGAAGCATAATGCATGGCATCACGCAGTTTTAGATAGATTGAATTACTTGAACGCTTTTTCGTATATCTTTTTGTCTCAAATTTTTCTCATATATAGAAAATTGAGCTAGCATAACGTATGCTTTGGATTCGTGTCATTTTGAGCTCTAGATCAAAAGTTAGCGATGATTTGGTGCGGACATGTCAAGTTGAGCGGCCAGTTAAAGTGATCATTCTAAACTGATCACTGGTGCTCATTGAGTAAAGGATTATAAATGAAGCATAATGCATGGCATCACGCAGTTTCGGTTATATTGGATGAGTTGACGCTTTTTCGTTTCTATTTTTGTTTCAAATTTTGTCACGATATAGAAAATTGAGCTAACTTTTCACGGGCATTGGATTCGTGTCATGAGCTCTAAATCATAAGATACGGATGATTTTGTGCGGACATGTCAACTTGATAGGCCAGTTAAAGTGATCATTCTAAACTGATAATATGTGTTCATTGAGTAAAGGCTTATAAATGAAGCGTAATGCATGGCGTCATGCAGTTTTGCATGGACTTGATTACTGGAACGCTTTTTGTATCTATTTACATTTTGTAACAATATAGAAAATTGAGCTAGCTTAACGTGGGCATTGGATTCGTGTCATTCTGAGCTATAAATCATAAGTTACAGACGATTTAGTGCGGACATGTCAAATTGATCGGCCAGTTAAAGTGGTCATTTTTAAATGATCATTGGTGGCCATTGACTAAAGGCTTATAAATGAAGCATAATGCATGGCATCACGCAGTTTTGGTTAGATTGGATTACTTGAATGATATGTTATACATATTTCTTTCTCAAATTTTGTCTTAATATAGAAAATTGAGCTAGCTTAACGTAGGCATTGGATTCGTTTCATTCTAAGCTCTAAATCAAAAGTTAGGGATGATTTTGTGCGTGCATGTCATGTTGATCGGCCACTTAAAGTGATCATTCTAAACTGATCATTGGTTCTCATTGAGTAAAGGCTTAGAAATGAAGCACAATGCATGGCATCACGCATATTTGGTTATATTGGATTAGTTGAACGCTTTTTCGTTTCTATCTTTGCCTCAAATTTTGTCACAATATAGATAATTGAGCCAGTTAAAGTGATAATGCTTCACTGATAATTGGGGCTCATTGAGTAAAGGCTTATAAATGAAGCATAATGCATGGCATCACGCAGATTTGGTTATATTACTTGAACGCTTTTTTATATCTATTTCTGTCACAATATTGAAATTGAGCTAGCTTAACGTAGGCATTGGATTCGTGTCATTTGGAGCTCTAAATCAAAAGTTAGTGATGATTTAGTGGAGACATGTCAAGTTGATTGGCCTGTTAAAGTGATCATTCTAAACTCATGATTGGTGCTCATTGAGTAAAGGCTTAGAAGTGAAGAATAATGCATGACATCACGCATTTTTGGTTAGATTGGATTACTTGAACGCTTTTTCGTATATATTTTTGCCTCAAATTTTGTCACAATATAGAAGATTGAGCTAGCTTAACATAGGCATTGGATTCCTGTCATTCTGAGCTCTAAATCAAAACTTAAGGATGCTTTAGTCCTGATATGTCAAGTTGATCGGCCAGTTAAAGTGATCATTCCAAACTCGTCATTGTTTCCCATTGAGTAAAGGCTTAGAAATGAAGTATAATGCATGGCATCACGCAGTTTTGCATAGATTGTATTACTTGAACGCTCTTTCGTATCTATTTCTGTCTCAAATTTTGTCACATTATAGAAAATTGAGCTAGCTTAAGGTGGGAATTGGATTCGTGTTATTATGAGATCTAAATCATAAGTTACGGACGATTTTGGGTGGACATGTCAAGTTGAGCGGCAAGTTAAAGTCATCATTCTTAACTGATCATTGGTGCTCATTGAGTAAAGGCTTATAAATGAAACATAATGCATGGTATCACACATTTTTGGTTATATTGGATTACTTGAACGCTTTTTAAAATGTATTTTTGTCAGAATATAGAAAATTGAGCTAGCTTAACGCATGCATTGGGTTTGTGTCATTCGGAGCTCTAAATAAAAAGTTAGTGATGATTTAGTGCGGACATGTCAAGTTGATCGGCCAGTTAAAATGATCATTCTAAACTGATCAATTGTGCTCATTTAGTAAAGGCTTTGAAATGAAGCATAATGCATGGCATCACGCAGTTTTAGATAGATTGAATTACTTGAACGCTTTTTCGTATATCTTTTTGTCTCAAATTTTTCTCATATATAGAAAATTGAGCTAGCATAACGTATGCTTTGGATTCGTGTCATTTTGAGCTCTAAATCAAAAGTTAGCGATGATTTGGTGCGGACATGTCAAGTTGAGCGGCCAGTTAAAGTGATCATTCTAAACTGATCACTGGTGCTCATTGAGTAAAGGATTATAAATGAAGCATAATGCATGGCATCACGCAGTTTCGGTTATATTGGATGAGTTGACGCTTTTTCGTTTCTATTTTTGTTTCAAATTTTGTCACGATATAGAAAATTGAGCTAACTTTTCACGGGCATTGGATTCGTGTCATGAGCTCTAAATCGTAAGATACGGATGATTTTGTGCGGACATGTCAACTTGATAGGCCAGTTAAAGTGATCATTCTAAACTGATAATATGTGTTCATTGAGTAAAGGCTTATAAATGAAGTGTAATGCATGGCATCATGCAGTTTTGCATGGACTTGATTACTGGAACGCTTTTTGTATCCATTTGTGTGTTACATTTTGTAACAATATAGAAAATTGAGCTAGCTTAACGTGGGCATTGGATTCGTGTCATTCTGAGCTCTAAATCATAAGTTACAGATGATTTAGTGCGGACATGTCAAATTGATCGGCCAGTTAAAGTGGTCATTTTTAAATGATCATTGGTGGTCATTGAGTAAAGGCTTATAAATGAAGCATAATGCATGGCATCACGCAGTTTTGGTTAGATTGGATTACTTGAATGATATGTTATACATATTTCTTTCTCAAATTTTTTCTTAATATAGAAAATTGAGCTAGCTTAACTAGGAATTGGATTCGTGTCATTCTGAGCTCTAAATCAAAAGTTAGGGATGATATGGTGCGTGCATGTCAAGTTGATCGGCCACTTAAAGTGATCATTCTAAACTAATCATTGGTGGTCATTGCGTAAAGGCTTAGAAATGAAGCATAATGCATGGCATCACGAAATTTTGGTAAGATTGGATTACTTGAATGCTTTTTCGTATCTATTTTCGTCTCAAATTTTGTTACAATTTAGAAAATTGAGTAGCTTAACGTAGGCATTGGATTCGTTTCATTCTAAGCTCTAAATCAAAAGTTAGGGATGATTTAGTGCGTGCATTCATGTTGATCGGCTAGTTAAAGTAATCATTCTAAACTGATCATTGGTTCTCATTGAGTAAAGGCTTAGAAATGAAGCACAATGCATGGCATCACACATATTTGGTTATATTCATGACATCACGCAGTTTTTGTTAGATTGGATTACTTGAACGCTTTTTCTTATATATTTTTGCCTCAAATTTTGTGACAATATAGAAGATTGAGCTAGCTTAACATAGGCATTGGATTCGTGTCATTCTGAGCTCTAAATCAAAACTTAAGGATGCTTTAGTCCGGATATGTCAAGTTGATCGGCCAGTTAAAGTGATCATTCCAAACTCGTCATTGGTTCCCAATGAGTAAAGGCTTAGAAATGAAGTATAATGCATGGCATCACGCAGTTTTGCATAGATTAGATTACTTGAACGCTTTTTCGTATCTATTTCTGTCTCAAATTTTGTCACAATATAGAAAATTGAGCTAGCTTATGGTGGGAATTGGATTCGTGTTATTATGAGCTCTAAATCATAAGTTATGGACGATTTTGGGTGGATATGTCAAGTTGATCGGCCAGTTAAAGTTATCATTCTTAACTGATCATTGGTGCTCATTGAGTAAAGGCTTATAAATGAAACATAATGCATGGTATCACACAGTTTTGGTTATATCCGATTACTCGAACACGTTTTTTAAATATATTTTTGTCAGAATATAGAAAATTGAGCTAGCTTAACACAGGCATTGGATTTGTGTCATTCGGAGCTCTAAATCAAAAGTTAGTGATGATTTAGTGCGGAAATGTCAAGTTGATCGGCCAGTTAAAGTGATCATTCTAAACTGATCATTGGTGCTCATTTAGTAAAGGCTTTGAAATGAAGCATAATGTATGGCATCACGCAGTTTTAGATAGATTGGATTACTTAAACGCTTTTTCGTATATCTTTTTGTCTCAAATTTTTCCTCAGGATATAAAAAATTGAGCTAGTATAACGTATGCTTTGGATTCGTGTCATTCTGAGCTCTAAATCAAAAGTTAGCGATGATTTGGTGCGGACATGTCAAGTTGAGCTTCCATTTAAAGTGATCATTCTAAACTGATCATTGGTTCTTATTGAGTAAAGGCTTATAAATGAAACATAATGCATGGTGGCATCACGCAGTTTCGGTTATATTGGATGAGTTGATGCTTTTTCGTTTCTATTTTTGTTTCAAATTTTGTCACAATATAAAAAATTGAGCTAACTTTTCACGGGCATTGGATTCGTGTCATTATGAGCTCTAAATCATAAGTTACGGATGATTTAGTGCGGACATATCAAGTTGATCGGCCAGTTAAAGTGATCATTCTAAACTGATAATATGTGTTCATTGAGTAAAGGCTTATAAATGAAGCGTAATGCATGGCATCATGCAGTTTCACATAGACTTGACTACTTGAACGCTTTTTGTATCTATTTCTGTGTTACTTTTTGTAACAATATAGAAAATTGAGCTAGCTTAACGTGGGCATTGGATTCGTGTCATTCTGAGCTATAAATCATAAGTTACAGACGATTTAGTGCGGACATGTCAAATTGATCGGCCAGTTAAAGTGGTCATTTTTAAATGATCATTGGTGGTCATTGACTAAAGGCTTATAAATGTAGCATAATGCATGGCATCACGCAGTTTTGGTTAGATTGGATTACTTGAATGCTATGTTATACATATTTCTTTCTCAAATTGTCTTAATATAGAAAATTGAGCTAGCTTAACTAGGAATTGGATTCGTGTCATTCTGAGTTCTAAATCAAAAGTTAGGGATGATATGGTGCGTGCATGTCAAGTTGATCGGCCACTTAAAGTGATCATTCTAAACTAATCATTGGTGGTCATTGAGTAAAGGCTTAGAAATGATGCATAATGCATGGCATCACGAAATTTTGGTAAGATTGGATTACTTGAATGCTTTTTCGTATCTATTTTCGTCTCAAATTTTGTTACAATTTAGAAAATTGAGCTAGCTTAACGTAGGCATTGGATTTGTTTCATTTTAAGCTCTAAATCAAAAGTTAGGATGATTTAGTGCGTGCATTCATGTTGATCGGCCAGTTAAAGTAATCATTCTTAACTGATCAATGGTTCTCATTGAGTAAAGGCTTAGAAATGAAGCACAATGCATGGCATCACGCATATTTGGTTATATTGGATTACTTGAACGCATTTTTGTATCTATCTTTGTCTCAAATTTTGTCACAATATAGAAAATTGAGCCAGTTAAAGTGATAATGCTTAACTGATAATTGGGGCTCATTGAGTAAAGGCTTATAAATGAAGCATAATGCATGGCATCACGCAGTTTTGGTTATATTCGATTACTTGAACGCTTTTTTATATCTATTTCTGTCACAATATTGAAATTGAGCTAGCTTAACGTAGGCATTGGATTCGTATCATTCGGAGCTCTAAATCAAAAGTTAGTGATGATTTAGAGGAGACATGTCAAGTTGATTGGCCAGTTAAAGTGATCATTCTAAACTGATCATTGGTGCTCATTGAGTAAAGGCTTAGAAGTGAAGAATAATGCATGACATCACACAGTTTTGGTTAGATTGGATTACTTGAACGCTTTTTCGTATATATTTTTGCCTCAAATTTTGTCACAATATAGAAGATTGAGCTAGCTTAACATAGGCATTGGATTCCTGTCATTCTGAGCTCTAAATCAAAACTTAAGGATGCTTTAGTCCTGATATGTCAAGTTGATCGGCCAGTTAAAGTGATCATTCCAAACTCGTCATTGTTTCCCATTGAGTAAAGGCTTAGAAATGAAGTATAATGCATGGCATCACGCAGTTTTGCATAGATTGTATTACTTGAATGCTCTTTCGTATCTATTTCTGTCTCAAATTTTGTCACGATATAGAAAATTGAGCTAGCTTAAGGTGGGAATTGGATTCGTGTTATTATGAGATCTAAATCATAAGTTACGGACGATTTTGGGAGGACATGTCAAGTTGAGCGGCAAGTTAAAGTCATCATTCTTAACTGATCATTGGTGCTCATTGAGTAAAGGCTTATAAATGAAACACAATGCATGGTATCACACATTTTTGGTTATATTGGATTACTTGAACGCTTTTTAAAATGTATTTTTGTCAGAATATAGAAAATTGAGCTAGCTTAACGCATGCATTGGATTTGTGTCATTCGGAGCTCTAAATAAAAAGTTAGTGATGATTTAGTGCGGACATGTCAAGTTGATCGGCCAGTTAAAATGATCATTCTAAACTGATCAATTGTGCTCATTTAGTAAAGGCTTTGAAATGAAGCATAATGCATGGCATCACGCAGTTTTAGATAGATTGGATTACTTGAACGCTTTTTCGTATATCTTTTTGTCTCAAATTTTTCTCATGTATAGAAAATTGAGCTAGCATAACGTATGCTTTGGATTCGTGTCATTTTGAGCTCTAAATCAAAAGTTAGCGATGATTTGGTGCGGACATGTCAAGTTGAGCGGCCAGTTAAAGTGATCATTCTAAACTGATCATTGGTGCTCATTGAGTAAAGGATTATAAATGAAGCATAATGCATGGCATCACGCAGTTTCGGTTATATTGGATGAGTTGATGCTTTTTCGTTTCTATTTTTGTTTCAAATTTTGTCACGATATAGAAAATTGAGCTAACTTTTCACGGGCATTGGATTCGTGTCATGAGCTGTAAATCATAAGATACGGATGATTTTGTGCGGACATGTCAAGTTGATAGGCCAGTTAAAGTGATCATTCTAAACTGATAATATGTGTTCATTGAGTAAAGGCTTATAAATGAAGCGTAATGCATGGCATCATGCAGTTTTGCATGGACTTGATTACTGGAACGCTTTTTGTATCTATTTCTGTGTTACATTTTGTAACAATATAGAAAATTGAGCTAGCTTAACGTGGGCATTGGATTCGTGTCATTCTGAGCTATAAATCATAAGTTACAGACGATTTAGTGCGGACATGTCAAATTGATCGGCCAGTTAAAGTGGTCATTTTTAAATGATCATTGGTGGTCATTTACTAAAGGCTTATAAATGAAGCATAATGCATGGCATCACGCTGTTTTGGTTAGATTGGATTACTTGAATGATATGTTATACATCTTTCTTTCTCAAATTTTGTCTTAATATAGAAAATTGAGCTAGCTTAACGTAGGCATTGGATTTGTTTCATTCTAAGCTCTAAATCAAAAGTTAGGGATGATTTTGTGCGTGCATGTCATGTTGATCGGCCACTTAAAGTGATCATTCTAAACTGATCATTGGTTCTCATTGAGTAAAGGCTTAGAAATGAAGCACAATGCATGGCATCACGCATATTTGGTTATATTGGATTATTTGAACACTTTTTCGTTTCTATCTTTGCCTCAAATTTTGTCACAATATAGATAATTGAGCCAGTTAAAGTGATAATGCTTCACTGATAATTGGGGCTCATTTAGTAAAGGCTTATAAATGAAGCATAATGCATGGCATCACGCAGTTTTGGTTATATTACTTGAACGCTTTTTTATATCTATTTTTGTCACAATATTGAAATTGAGCTAGCTTAACGTAGGCATTGGATTCGTGTCATTTGGAGCTCTAAATCAAAAGTTAGTGATGATTTAGTGGAGACATGTCAAGTTGATTGGCCAGTTAAAGTGATCATTCTAAACTCATGATTGGTGCTCATTGAGTAAAGGCTTAGAAGTGAAGAATAATGCATGACATCACGCAGTTTTGGTTAGATTGGATTACTTGAACGCTTTTTCGTATATATTTTTGCCTCAAATTTTGTCACAATATAGAAGATTGAGCTAGCTTAACATAGGCATTGGATTCGTGTCATTCTGAGCTCTAAATCCAAACTTAAGGATGCTTTAGTCCGGATATGTCAAGTTGATCGGCCAGTTAAAGTGATCATTCCAAACTCGTCATTGGTTCCCATTGAGTAAAGGCTTAGAATTGAAGTATAATGCATGGCATCACTCAGTTTTGCATAGATTGGATTACTTGAACGCTTTTTCGTATCTATTTCTGTCTCAAATTTTGTCACAATATAGAAAATTGAGCTAGCTTAAGGTGGGAATTGGATTCGTGTTATTATGAGCTCCAAATCATAAGTTACGGACGATTTTGGGTGGACATGTCAAGTTGATCGGCCAGTTAAAGTCATCATTCTTAATTGATCATTGGTGCTCATTGAGTAAAGGCTTATAAATGAAACATAATGCATGGTATCACACAAATTTGGTTATATTCGATTACTTGAACGCTTTTTTAAATGTACTTTTGTCAGAATATAGAATATTGAGCTAGCTTAACGCATGCATTGGATTTGTGTCATTCGGAGCTCTAAATAAAAAGTTAGTGATGATTTAGTGCAGACATGTAAAGTTGATCGGCCAGTTAAAGTGACCATTCTAAACTGATCATTGGTGCTCATTTAGTAAAGGCTTTGAAATGAAGCATAATGCATGGCATCACGCAGTTTTAGATAGATTGGATTACTTGAACGCTTTTTCGTATATCTTTTTGTCTCAAATTTTTCTCACGATATAGAAAATTGAGCTAGCATAACGTATGCTTTGGATTCGTGTCATTTTGAGCTCTAAATCAAAAGTTAGCGATGATTTGGTGCGGACATGTCAAGTTGAGTGGCCAGTTAAAGTGATCATTCTAAACTGATCATTGGTGCTCATTGAGAAAAGGCTTATAAATGAAACATAATGCATCGCATCACGCAGTTTCGGTTATATTGGATGAGTTGACGCTTTTTCGTTTCTATTTTTGTTTCAAATTTTGTCACGATATAGAAAATTGAGCTAACTTTTCACGGGCATTGGATTCGTGTCATTATGAGCTCTAAATCATAAGTTATGGATGATTTAGTGCATGCATGTCAAGTTGATAGGCCAGTTAAAGTGATCATTCTAAACTGATAATATGTGTTTATTGAGTAAAGGCTTATAAATGAAGCGTAATGCATGGCATCATGCAGTTTTGCATGGACTTGATTACTGGAACGCTTTTTGTATCTATTTCTGTGTTACATTTTGTAACAATATAGAAAATTGAGCTAGCTTAACGTGGGCATTGGATTCGTGTCATTCTGAGCTATCAATCATAAGTTACAGACGATTTAGTGTGGACATGTCAAATTGATCGGCCTGTTAAAGTGGTCATTTTTAAATGATCATTGGTGGTCATTTACTAAAGGCTTATAAATGAAGCATAATGCATGGCATCACGCAGTTTTGGTTAGTTTGGATTACTTGAATGATATGTTATACATAATTCTTTCTCAAATTTTTTCTTAATATAGAAAATTGAGCTAGCTTAACTAGGAATTGGATTCGTGTCATTCTGAGCTCTAAATCAAAAGTTAGGGATGATATGGTGCGTGCATGTCAAGTTGATCGGCCACTTAAAGTGATCATTCTAAACTAATCATTGGTGGTCATTGCGTAAAGGCTTAGAAATGAAGCATAATGCATGGCATCACGAAATTTTGGTAAGATTGGATTACTTGAATGCTTTTTCGTATCTATTTTCGTCTCAAATTTTGTTACAATTTAGAAAATTGAGTAGCTTAACGTAGGCATTGGATTCATGTCATTCTAAGCTCTAAATCAAAAGTTAGGGATGATTTAGTGCGTGCATTCATGTTGATCGGCTAGTTAAAGTAATCATTCTAAACTGATCATTGGTTCTCATTGAGTAAAGGCTTAGAAATGAAGCACAATGCATGGCATTACACATATTTGGTTATATTCATGACATCACGCAGTTTTTGTTAGATTGGATTACTTGAACGCTTTTTCTTATATATTTTTGCCTCAAATTTTGTGACAATATAGAAGATTGAGCTAGCTTAACATAGGCATTGGATTCGTGTCATTCTGAGCTCTAAATCAAAACTTAAGGATGCTTTAGTCCGGATATGTCAAGTTGATCGGCCAGTTAAAGTGATCATTCCAAACTCGTCATTGGTTCCCAATGAGTAAAGGCTTAGAAATGAAGTATAATGCATGGCATCACGCAGTTTTGCATAGATTAGATTACTTGAACGCTTTTTCGTATCTATTTCTGTCTCAAATTTTGTCACAATATAGAAAATTGAGCTAGCTTAAGGTGGGAATTGGATTCGTGTTATTATGAGCTCTAAATCATAAGTTATGGACGATTTTGGGTGGATATGTCAAGTTGATCAGCCAGTTAAAGTTATCATTCTTAACTGATCATTGGTGCTCATTGAGTAAAGACTTATAAATGAAACATAATGCATGGTATCACACAGTTTTGGTTATATCCGATTATTTGAACGCGTTTTTTATATGTATTTTTATCAAAATATAGAAAATTGAGCTAGCTTAACGCAGGCATTGGATTTGTGTCATTCGGAGCTCTAAATCAAAAGTTAGTGATGATTTAGTGCGGACATGTCAAGTTGATCGGCCAGTTAAAGTGATCATTCTAAACTGATCATTGGTGCTCATTTAGTAAAGGCTTTGAAATGAAGCATAATGTATGGCATCACGCAGTTTTAGATAGATTGGATTACTTGAACGCTTTTTCGTATATCTTTTTGTCTCAAATTTTTCTAAGGATATAAAAAATTGAGCTAGTATAACGTATGCTTTGGATTCGTGTCATTCTGAGCTCTAAATCAAAAGTTAGCGATGATTTGGTGCGGACATGTCAAGTTGAGCTGCCATTTTAAGTGATCATTCTAAACTGATCATTGGTTCTCATTGAGTAAAGGCTTATAAATGAAACATAATGCATGGTGGCATCACGCAGTTTCGGTTATATTGGATGAGTTGATGCTTTTTCGTTTCTATTTTTGTTTCAATTTTTGTCACAATATAAAAAATTGAGCTAACTTTTCACGGGCATTGGATTCGTGTCATTATGAGCTCTAAATCATAAGTTACGGATGATTTAGTACGGACATATCAAGTTGATCGGCCAGTTAAAGTGATCATTCTAAACTGATAATATGTGTTTATTGAGTAAAGGCTTATAAATGAAGCGTAATGCATGGCATCATGCAGTTTTGCATGGACTTGATTACTTGAACGCTTTTTGTATCTATTTCTGTGTTACAGTTTGTAACAATATAGAAAATTGAGCTAGCTTAACGTGGGCATTGGATTCTTGTCATTCTGAGCTATAAATCATAAGTTACAGACGATTTAGTGCGTACATGTCAAATTGATCGGCCAGTTAAAGTGGTAATTTTAAATGATCATTGGTGGTCATTGAGTAAAGGCTTATAAATGAAGCATGATGCATGGCATCACGCAGTTTTGGTTAGATTGGATTACTTGAATGATTTGTTATACATATTTCTTTCTAAAATTTTGTCTTAATATAGAAAATATAGCTAGCTTAACTAGGAATTGGATTCGTGTCATTCTGAGCTCTGAATCAAAAGTTAGGGATGATATGGTGCGTGCATGTCAAGTTGATCGGCCACTTAAAGTGATCATTCTAAACTAATCATTGGTGGTCATTGAGTAAAGGCTTAGAAATGAAACATAATGCATGGCATCACGAAAGTGTGGTAAGATTGGATTACTCGAATGCTTTTTCGTATCTATTTTTGCCTCAAATTTTGTTACATTTTAGAAAATTGAGCTAGCTTAACGTAGGAATTGGATTCATGTCATTCTAAGCTCTAAATCAAAAGTTAGGGATGATTTAGTGCGTACATCCAAGTTGATCAGCCAGTTAAAGTGATCATTCTAAACTGATCATTGGTTCTCATTGAGTAAAGGCTTAGAAATAAAGCACAATGCATGGCATCACGAATTTTTGGTTATATTGGATTAGTTGAACGCTTTTTTCGTATCTATTTTTATCTCAAATTTTGTCACAATATAAACAATTGAGCCAGTTAAAGTTATAATGCTTAACTGATAATTGGGGCTCATTGAGTAAAGGCTTATAAATGAAGCATAATGCATCGCATCACACAGTTTTGGTTATATTCGATTACTTGAACGCTTTTTTATATCTATTTCTGTCACAATATTGAAATTGAGCTAGCTTAACGTAGGCATTGGATTCGTGTCATTCGGAGCTCTAAATCAAAAGTTAGTGATGATTTAGTGGAGACATGTCAAGTTGATTGGCCAGTTAAAGTGATCATTCCAAACTGATCATTGGTGCTCATTGAGTAAAGGCTTAGAAGTGAAGAATAATGCATGACATCACGCAGTTTTGGTTACATTGGATTACTTGAACGCTTTTTCGTATATATTTTTGCCTCAAATTTTGTCACAATAGAGAAGATTGAGCTAGCTTAACATAGGCATTGGATTCGTGTCATTCGGAGCTCTAAATCAAAACTTAAGGATGCTTTAGTGCGGATATGTCAAGTTGATCGGCCAGTTAAAGTGATCATTCCATACTGGTCATTGGTTCCCATTGAGTAAAGGCTTAGAAATGAAGTATAATGCATGGCATCACGCAGTTTTGCATAGATTGGATTACTTGAACGCTTTTTCGTATCTATTTCTGTCTCAAATTTTGTCACAATATAGAAAATTGAGCTAGCTTAAGGTGGGAATTGGATTCGTGTTATTATGAGCTCTAAATCATAAGTTACGGACGATTTTGGGTGGACATGTCAAGTTCATCGGCCAGTTAAAGTCATCATTCTTAACTGATCATTGGTGCACATTGAGTAAAGGCTTATAAATGAAACATAATGCATGGTATCACACAGTTTTGGTTATATTCGATTACTTGAACGGGTTTTTTAAATGTATTTTTGTCAGAATATAGAAAATTGAGCTAGCCTAACGCAGGCATTGGATTTGTGTCATTCGGAGCTCTAAATCAAAAGTTAGTGATGATTTAGTGCGGACATGTCAAGTTGATCGGCCAGTTAAAGTGATCATTCTAAACTGATCATTGGTGCTCATTTAGTAAAGGCTTTGAAATGAAGCACAATGCATGGCATCACACAGTTTTAGATAGATTGGATTACTTGAACGTTTTTTCGTATATCTTTTTGTCGCAAATTTTTCTCACGATATAGAAAATTGAGCTAGCATAACGTATCTTTGGATTCGTGTCTGAGCTCTAAATCAAAAGTTAGGGATGATTTGGTGCGGACATGTCAAGTTGAGCTGCCATTTAAAGTGATCATTCTAAACTGATCATTGGTTCTCATTGAGTAAAGGCTTATAAATGAAACATAATGCATGGTGGCATCATGCAGTTTCGGTTATATTGGATGAGTTGACGCTTTTTCGTTTCTATTTTTATTTCAAATTTTGTCACAATATAGAAAATTGACCTAACTTTTCACGGCCATTGGATTCGTGTCATTGTGAGCTCTAAATTGTAAGTTACGGATGATTTATTGCGGACATGTCAAGTTGATCGGCAAGTTAAAGTGATCATTCTAAACTGATAATATGTGTTCATTGAGTAAAGGTTTATAAATGAAGCGTAATGCATGGCATCATGCATTTTTCCATAGACTTGATTACTTGAACGCCCTTGTATATCTATTTCTGTGTCACATTTTGTAACAATATAGAAAATATAGCTAGCTTAACGTGGGCATTGGATTCGTGTCATTCTGAGCTATAAATCATAAGTTACAGACGATTTAGTGCGGACATGTCAAATTGATTCGCTAGTTAAAGTGGTCATTTTTAAATGATCATTGGTGGTCATTGAGTAAAGGCTTATAAATGAAGCATAATGCATGGCATCACGCAGTTTTGGTTAGATTGGATTACTTGTATGATTTGTTATACATATTTCTTTCTCAAATTTTGTCTTAATATAGAAAATTGAGCTAGCTTAACTAGGAATTGGATTCGTGTCATTTTGAGCTCTAAATCAAAAGTTAGGGATGATATGGTGCGTGCATGTCAAGTTGATCGGGCACTTAAAGTGATCATTCTAAACTAATCATTGGTGGTCATTGAGTAAAGGCTTAGAAATGAAGCATAATGCATGGCATCACGAAATTTTGGTAAGATTGGATTACTTGAATGCTTTTTCGTATCTATTTTCATCTCAAAATTTGTTACAATTTAGAAAATTGAGCTAGCTTAACGCAGGCATTGGATTTTTGTCATTCGGAGCTCTAAATCAAAAGTTAGTGATGATTTAGTGCGGACATGTCAAGTTGATCGGCCAGTTAGTGATCATTTTAAACTGATCATTGGTGCTCATTTAGTAAAGGCTTTGAAATGAAGCATAATGCATGGCATCACGCAGTTTTAGATAGATTGGATTACTTGAACGCTTAGAAACGTTCAAGTTGATTGGCTTGTTAAACTGATCATTCTAAACTGATCATTGGTGCTCATTGCGTAAAGGCTTAGAAATGAACCATAAGGAATGGCATCACGCAAATTTGGTTAGATAGGATTACTTGAACGCTTTTTCGTATATATTTTTGTCTCAAAATTTTCTCAATAAATAGAAAATTGAGCTAGTTTAACGTATGCATTGGATCGTGTCATTCTGAGCTCTAAATCAAAAGTTAGCGGTGATTTGGTGCGGACATGTTTTGTATAGGCCAGTTAAAGTGATCATTCTTAACTTATCATTGGTGCTCATTTAGTAAAGGCTTAGTAATGAAGCATAATGCATGACATCACGTAGATTTGGTTAGATTGGATTACTTGAACGCTTTTTTGTATCGATTTTTGTTTTACAATTTTCTCACAATATAGAAAATTGAGCTAGCTTAACGTATGCATTGGATTCGTGTCATTCTGAGCTCTAAATCAAAAGTTAACGATAATTTGGTGCGTACATGTCAAGTTGATTGGCCAGTTAAAGTGATCATTCTAAAGTGATTATTGGTGGTCATTGAGTAAAGGGCTTTGAAATGAAGCATAATGCATGGCATCACGCAGATTTGGTTAGATTGGATTTGTTGAACGCTTTTTCGTATCAAATTTCGTCTCAAATTTTGTCACAATTTAGAAAATTGAGCTAGCTTAACGTATGCATTGGATTCGTGTCATTCGGAGCTATAAATCAAAATTTAGGGATGATTTAATGCGGACATGTCAAATTGATCGGCCAATCAAAGTGATCAATCTAAACTGATCATTGGTTCCCATTGAATAAAGGCTTAGAAAAGAAGCATAATGCATGGCATCACATAGTTTTGGTTATATTGGATTACTTGGACGCTTTTTCATATCTATTTTTGTCTCAAATTCTATCACAATATAGAAAATTGAGCTAACTTTTCATGGTCATTGGATTCGTGTCATTTTGAGCTCCAAATAATAAGTAACGGACGATTTAGTGCGGATATGTCAAGTTGATCGGCCAGTTAAAGTGATTATTCTTAACTGATCATTGGTGCTCATTGGTTAAAGGCTTATAAATTAAGCATAATGCATGGCATCACGCAGTTTTGGTTATATTCGATTACTTGAATGCTTTTTTATATCTATTTCTGTAACAATATAGATAATTGAGCTAGCTTAACGTAGGCATTGGATTCGTGTCAGTATGAGCTCTAAAGCAAAAGTTAATGATGATTTAGTGCAGACATCTCCAGTTTATCGGCCAGTTAAAGTGATCATTCTAAACTGATCATTGGTGCTGACTGAGTAAAGGCTTAGAAATAAAGCATAATCCAAGGCATCACGCTGTTTTGGTTATAATGCATTACTTGAACGCCTTTTCGTATATATTTTTGTATAAAATTTTCTCACAATATAGAAAATTGAGCTAGCTTAACGTAGGCATTGGATTCGTGTCATTCTGAGCTATAAATTAAAAGTTAGGGATGATTTGGTGTGGACATGTCAAATTGATAGGCCAATTAAAGTGATCATTCTAAACTGATCATTGGTGCGCATTGAGTAAATGCTTAGAAATGAAGCATAATGTATGGCATCACGAAGTTTTGGTTAGATTGGATTATTTGAACGCCTTATCATATTGACTTTTGTCTCAAATTTTGTCACAATTTAGAAAATTGAGCTAGCTGAACATAGGCGTTGGATTCAGGTCATTCTGAGATCGAAATCAAAAGTTAGAGATTATTTGGTGCGGACATGTCAAGTTGATCGGCCAGTTAAATTTGTCATTCTAAACTAATCATTGGTTCCCATTGAGTAAAAGCTTAGAAATGAAGCATAATGCATGGCATCACGAAGTTTTGGTTATATTGGATTACTTGAACGCGTTTTCGTATCTATTTTTGTCTCAATTTTTGTCACAATATAGAAAATTGAGCTAACATATCATATGCATTGGATTCGTGTCATTACGAGCTCTAAATCAAAAGTTACAGACGATTTAGTGCGGACATGTCAAGTTGATCAGCCAGTTAAAGTGATATTTCTAAACTGATCATTTGTGCTCATTGAGTAATGGCTTATGAATGAAACGTAATGCATTGCATCATGCAAGTTTGCATAGATTGGATTACTTGAAAGCTTTTTTGTATCGATTTCTATTTCAAATTTCGTCACAATATATATAATTGAGCTAGCTTAACGTGTGCATTGGATTTGTGTCATTCTGAGATCTAAATCAAAACTTACAAACGATTTAATGCGGACATGTCAAATTGATCGGCCAGTTAAAGTGATCATTCTAAACTGTTCAATGATGCTCATTGAGTAAAGGCTTATAAATGAAGCATAATGCATGACATCATGCAGTTCGGGATAGATTGGATTAATTGGACACTTTGTCGTATCTATTTCTGCCTCAAATGTTTTCTCAATACAGAAAATTGAGGTAGCTTAACATGGGTATTGGATTCGTGTTATTGTGAACTCTAAATCAAAAGTTACGGACGATTTAGTGCGGAAGTGTCAAGTTGATCGCCTACATAAAGTGATCATTCTAAACTGATCATTGGTGTTCATTGAGTAAAGGCTTATAAATGAAGCATAATGTATGACATCACACAGTTCAGGTTAGATTGGATTACATGGATGCTTTGTTGTTTCTATTTCTATCTAAATTTTTTTTTTCAATATAGAAAATTGATCTAGCTTAACGTAGGGATTTGTTTCGTGTCATTCTGAGCTCTAAATTAAAAGTTATGAACGATTTAGTGCTGACATGTGAATTTGATCGCGTAGTTAAATTGATCATTCTAAACTAATCATTGGTGCTCACTGATTAAAGGCTTATAAATGAAGCATAATGCATGACATGACGTAGTTTTGGAAAGACTTGCTGAAGCAATTTTAGTCTTAAATTTTATCACAATATAAAAAAATTGAACTAGCTTAACGTGGACATTGGATTCTTGTCATTCTGAGCTCTACATCAAAAGTTACTGATGATTTAGTGCGGAAATGTCAAGTTAATCGGCCATTTAAAATGATCATTCTAAACTGATCATTGGTGCTCATTGAGTAAAGGTATACAAATGAAGCAAAATGCATGGCATCACGCAATTTTGTCTAGCTTAGATTATTTGAACGCTTTTTCGTATTTATTTCTATCTCAAACTTTGTCACAATATAGAAAATTGAACTAGTTTAACGTGGGCATTGGATTCCTGTCATTATGAGCTATAAATCAAAAGTTATGGACGAATTGGTGCAAACATGTCAAGTGTATCGCCCAGTTAAATTGATCATTCTAAAGTGACCTTCATGTCATTATATGCTATTAATAACAAGTTACTGACGATTTAGTGGAGACATGACAAGTTGATCGCCCATTTAAATTGATCATTCTAAACTCATCGTTGGTGCTCAGTGAGAAAAGGCCTATAAATGAAACATAATGCATGGCATCACGCAGTTTTTGATAGATTGAATTAGTTGAACGCTTATTCGTATCAATTTCTGTCTCAAATTTTGTTGCAATATAGAAAGATTAGCTAGCTTAACGTGGCCATTGGATTACTTGAACACTTTTTCGTACATAGTTTTGGCATCACATGGTTTTTGATAGCTTGGATTACTTGAACGCTTTTTCGTAACATTTTTGTATCAAATTTTTTCACAATATAGAAAATTGAGCTAGCTTAATGTAGGCATTGGATTCGTGACATTCTGAGCACTAAATCAAAAGTTAGGGATGATTTGGTGCGGAAATGTCAAATTGATAGGCCAGTTAAAGTGATCATTCCAAACTGATCATTGGTGCTCATTGAGTAAATGCTTAGAAATGAAGCATAATGCATGGCATCACATAGTTTTGGTTAGATTGGATTACTTGAACGCTTTTTCGTATTGACTTTCTTCTCAAACTTTGTCACAATTTAGGAAGTTGAGCTAGCTTAATGTAGGCATTAGATTCGTGTCATTCTGAGCAAGAAATCAAAAGTTAGGGATGATTTGGTGCGGACATGCCATGTTGATCGACAAGTAAAAGTTATCATTCTAAAATGATCACTGGTTCCCATTGAGTAAAGGCTTAGAAATGAAGCATAATGCATGGTATCACACAGTTTTGGTTAGATTGGATTACTTGAACGCGTTTTCGTATCTATTTTTGTCTCAAATTTTGTCATAATATAGAAAATTAAGCTAACATATCATCGGCATTGGATTCGTGTCATTATGAGCTCTAAATCATAAGTTACAAACGATTTAGTGCGGACATGTAAAGTTGATCGGCCAGTTAAAGTGATCATTCTAAACTGATCATTTGTGCTCATTGAGTAAATGCTTAAAAATGAAGCATAATGCATTGCGTCATGCAAGTTTGCATAGATTGGATTACTTGAAAGCTTTTTTGTATCTATTTCTGTATCAAATTTCGTCTTAATATATAAAATTGAGATAGCTTAACGTGGGCATTGTATTTGTGTCATTCTAAGCTCAAAATCAAAAGTTACAAACGATTTAACGCGGACATGTCAACTTGATCGGCCAGTTAAAGTGATCATTCTAAACGGATCAATGGTGCTCATTGAGTAAAGGCTTATAAATGAAGCGTAATGCATGACATCAAACAGTTCGGGATAGATTGGATTACTTGGAGGCTTTGTCGTATCTATTTCGGCCCCAAATTTTGTCTAAATATAGAAAATTGAGCTAGCTTAACATGGGCATTGAATTCATGTTATTCTGAACTCTAAATCCAAAGTTACGTACGATTTAGTGCGGACATGTCAAGTTGATCGCCTACATAAGTGATCATTCTAAACTGATCACTGGTGCTCATTGAGTAAAGGCTTATAAGTGAAGCATAATTGATGACATCACGTAGTTCTATTCAGATTGGATTACTTGGACTCTTTGTCGTATCTATTTCAGTCTCAAATTTTGTCACAATATAGAAAATTGAGCTAGTTTAACGTGGGCGTTGGATTTGTGTCTTTCTGAGCTCTAAATCAAACGTTAGAGACAATTTAATGCGGACATGTCAAGTTGATCGGCCAGTTAAAGTGATCATTCTAAAGTGATCATTGGTGCTCATTGAGTAAAGGCTTATAAATGAAGCATTATGTATGACATCACGGAGTTTTGCCTAGATTGGATTACTTGAACACTTTTTATATCTATATTTATCTCAAATTTTGTCAAAATATAGAAAGTTGAGCTAGGTTAACGTGGTCATTGGATTTGGGTCACTCTGAGCTCTAAATCAGAAGTTACGGACGATTTAGTACGGGTATGTCAAGTTGATCGGCCAGTTAAAGTGATTTTTCTAAACTTATCATTGGTGCTCATTGAGTAAAGGCATATAAATGAAGCATAGTGTATGACATCATGCAGTTCAGGTTAGACTCGATTACATGGACGCTTTGTTGTATCTATTTCTACCTAAAAAATTTTCGAAATATAGAAAATTGATCTAGCTTAACGTAGGGATTTGGTTTGTATCATTCTGAGCTCTAAATCAAAAGTTACAAACGATTAAGTGCGGACATGTCAAGTTGATCGCCCAGTTAAATTGATCATTCTAGACTGATCTTTGGTGCTCATTGATTAAAGGCTTATAAATGACGCATAATGCATTACATGACGAGTTTTGGAAAGACTTGCTGAAGCAATTTTAGTCTTAAAGTTTTTCACAATATAAAAAAATTGAGCTAGCTTAACGTGGATATTGGATTCGTGTCATTCTGAGCTCTACATCAAATGTTACGAATGATTTAGTGCGGAAATGTCAAGTTAATCGGCCTGTTAAAGTGATCATTCTAAACTGATCATTGGTGCTCATTAAGTAAAGGTATACAAATGAAGCAAAATGCATGGCATCACGCAGTTTTTTCTAGCTTAGATTACTTGAACGTTTTTCCATATCTATTTCTATGTCAAATTTTGTCACAATACAGAAAATTGAACTAGCTTAACGCGGGAATTGGATTCCTGTCATTATGAGCTATAAATCAAAAGTTATGGACGATTTGGTGCAAACATGTCAAGTGTATCACCCAGTTAAATTGATCATTCTAAACTGATCTTCATGTCATTATATGCTATAAATCAAAAGTTATGGACGATTTAGTGGAGACATGTCAAGTTGATCTTCCAGTCAAATTGATCATTCTAAACTCATCATTGGTGCTCAGTGATAAAAGGCTTATAAATGAAACATAATGCATGGCATCACACAGTTTTGGATATATTGGATTAGTTGGACGCTTTTTCGTATCAATTTCTATCTCAAATTTCGTCGCAATATAGAAAATTTAGCTAGCTTAACGTGGCCATTGGATTCGTATCATTCTGAGCTCTAAATCAAAAGTTACGGATGATTTAGTGCACACATGTCAAGTTGATCGGCCAATTAAACTGATCATTCTAAACTGATCATTGGTGCTCATTGAGTTAAGGCTTATAAATGAATCATAATGCATGATGTCACAGAGTTTGGGATAGATTGGATTACTTGGACGCTTTGTCTGATCTATTTCTATCTCATATTTTGTTACAATATTGAATTGAGTTAGCTTAACGTGGGCATTGGATTCGTGTCTTTCTGAACTCTAAATCATAAGTTAAAGAGAATTTAGTGCGGATATGTAAAGTTGATCGGCCTGTTAAAGTGATCATTCTTAACTGATCATTGGTCGTCATTGAGTAACGGCTTATAAATTAAGCGTAATGTATGGCATCACACATTTTTGGCTAGATTGGATTACGTGAATGCTTTTTGTATCTCTTTCTGTCTCAGAATGTGTCACAATATAGATAATTGAGCTAGCTTAACTTGGGCATTGGATTCGTGTCATTCTGAGCTCTAAATCAAAAGTTAGGGACGATTTAGTGCGGACATGTCTAGTTGATCGGCCAGTTAAAGTGATCATTCTAAACTGATCATTGGTGCGCATTGAGTAAAGGCTTATAAATGAATCATAATGCATGGCATCACGCTGTTTTGACTAGATTGATTTACTTGAAAGCTTTTTCGTATTTATTTTTGTCCCAAATTTTATCACAATATAGAAAATTGAGATACCTTAACGTGGGCATTAGATTCGTGTTATTCTGAACTCTAAAAAAAAAGTTACAAATGATTTAGTGCAGACATGACAAGTTGATCACCTAGTTAAAGTGATCATTCTAAACTGATCATTGGTGCTCATTAAGTAAACGCTTATAAATGAAGCAAAAAGCATGGTATCACGCAGTTTGGGATAGATTGGATTACTTGGACGCTTTGGCGTAACTAGTTGTGTCTCAAATTTTGTAACAATGTAGAAAATTGAGCTAGCTTAACCTGGGCATTGGATTTGTGTCATTCTAAACTCTAAAATATAAGTTAAGGACGATTTAATGCAGACATGTCAAGTTGATCGGCGAGTCAAAGTGATCATTCTAAACTGATCATTGTTGCTCATTAAGTAAACACTTATAAATGAAGAATAAAGCATGGCATCACATAGTGTGGGATAGATTGAATTACTTGGACACATTGTCATATCTAGTTCTCTCGCAAATTTTTTCACAGTATAAAAGATTGAGCTAGATTAACGTGGGTATTGGTTCGTGTCATCCTGAGCTCTAAATAAAAAGTAACGGACGATTTAGTGCAGACATGTCAAATCGATCGCCTAGTTAAAGTTATCATTCTAAACAAGTCAGTGGTGCTCAGTAGATAAATGCTTTTAAATGAAGCATTAAGCATGGGATCACACAGTTTGGGATAGATTGGATTACTTGGATGCTTTGTCGGATCTAGTTCTATCTCAAATGTTGTCACAATATAAAGAATTGAACTAGCTTAATGTGGGCATTGGATTTGTGTCATTCTGAGCTATATATCAAACACTATGGACGATTTAGTGCAGACGTGACAAGTTAATTCGCCAATTAATATGATCATTCTAAACTGGTCATTGGTGCTCATTGAGTAAAAGCTTATAAATGAAGCAAAATGCATGGCATCATGCAGTTTTGGTTAGCTTGGATTACTTGAACGCTTTTTCGTATCTGTTTCTCTCTCAAATTATGTCATAATATAGAAAATTGAGCTAGCTTAACAAGGGCATTGGATTCGTGTCATTGTGAGCTATAAAAAAATATGGACAATTTAGTGCAGACATGTCAAGATGATCGCCCAGTTAAATTGATCATTCTAAACTGATCATTGGTGCTAATTGAGTAAAGGCTCATAAATCAAGCATAATTCATGGCATCACGCAGTTTTGGCTAGATTGGATTACTGGAACGATTTTTCGTATCTATTTCCGTCTAAAATTTTACCACAATATAGAAAATTTATCTAGCTTAACGTGGGCATTGGATTTGTGTCATTCTGAGCTCTAAATTAAAAGTGGCGGATGATTTAGTGCGGCATGTCATGTTCATCGGCCAATTAAAGTGATCATTCTAAACTGATCATTGGTGCTCATTGAGTAAAGGCTTATAAATGAAGCATAATGCATGACATCACGCAGTTCGAGATAGATTTGTGTCATTATGAGCTATAAATCAAAAGATGTGGACGAATGCTTATAAATGAAGCAAACTTCATTGCATCACACAGTTTTGGCTAGCTTGGATTACTTGAACGCTCTTTTGAATCTATTTCTTTCTCAAATTTTGTCACAATACAGAAAATTGAGCTAGCTTAATGTGGGCATTGGATTCGTGTCATTATGAGCTATAAATCAAAAGTTACGGACAATTTTGTGCTGACATCTCAAGTTGATCGCTCATTTAAATTGATCATTCTAAACTGATCATTGGTGGTCATTGAGTAAAGGCTTATAAATGAAACATAATGCATGGAGGCATCATGCAATTTTGGGTATATTGGATTACTTAAACGCGTTTTCGTATCTATTTCTTTCTCATATTTGGTCACAATAGAGAAAATTTAACTAACGTAACATGGGCATTGGATTCGTGTTATTCTAAGCTCTAAATCAAAAGTTACGGACGAGATAGTGCGGACATGTTAAGTTGAACGGTCTGTTAAAGTGATCATTCTAAGCAAATCATTGGTGCTCATTTAGTAAAGGCTTATAAATGAAACATAATGAATGGCATCATGCAGTCTTGGCTAGATTGGATTACTTGAAGACCTTTTCATATCTATTTCTTTCTCAAATTTTGTCACAATATTGAAAATTGAGCTAGTTTAACGTGGGCATTGGATTTGTGTCAGTTTGAGCTCTAAATCATAAGTTACGGACGATTTAACTCGGACATGTCAAGTTGATCGGCCAGTTGAAGTGATCATTCTAAACTGATCTATGGTCCTCATTGAGTAAAGGTTTATAACTGAAGCATAATGCATGGCATCACGCTATTCGGGATAGATTGGATTATGTGAACGCTTTGTCGTATCTATATCAGTCTCAAATTTTGTCAAAATATAGAAAATTTAGCTAGATTAATTTGGGCATTGGATTCGTGTCATTCAAAGCTCAAAATCTAAAGTTAGGAACGATTTACTGCGGGCATGTCTAGTTGTTATGCCAGTTAAAGTGGTTATTCTAAACTGATCATTGGTGCTCATTAGTGCGCATTGGATTCGTGTAATTCTGAGCTCTAAATCAAAAGTTAGGAACAATTTAGTGTGGAGATGTCAAGTTAATCGGACAGTTAAAGTGATCATTCTAAACTGATCATTGGTGCTGATTAAGAAAAGACTTATAAATGAAGCATAATGCATGGAATCACGCAGTTTTGGATATATTGGATTACATGGACGCTTTTTTGTGTCTATTTCTGTCTCAAAATTTTCAAAAATATAGAAAATTGAGTTATGTTAACGTGGGCATTGGATTCGTTTCATTCGGAGCTTTAAATCACATGTTACGGACAATTTAGTGCTAGCTTAAGGTGGGCATTGGATTCATGTCATTACGGCTTTAAATCATAAGTTACGGACGATTTAGTGCGGGCATGTCAACTTGATCGGCCAATTAAAATGATCATTCTAAACTAATCAAATGTGCTCATTAAGTAAATGCTTATAAATGAAGCATAAGTCATGGCATCACGCAGTTTGGGATATATTGGATTACTTGGATGCTTTGTCATCTATATTTTTGTCTCAGATTTTATTAAAATATAGAAAATTAAGCTAGCTTAACATGGGCATTAAATTCGTGTGTTTCTCGGCTCTAAACAAAAAGTTACGGAAGATTTAGTGCGAACATATCAAGTTGATTGGCCTGTTAATATGATCATTCTAAACTGATCATTGGTGCTCATTGAGTAAAGGCTTATAAATGAAGCATAATGCATGGAATTACGCAGTTTTGGGATAGATTGGATTATTTGGACGCGTTCTCATATCTAGTACTGTCTCAAATTTTGTAACAATATAGAAAATTGAGCTAGCTTAACCTGGGCATTTGATTCGTGTCCTTCTGAGCTCAAAATCAAAAGTTAAGGACGATTTAGTGCGGACATGTCAAGTTGACCGGCCAGTTAATATGATTTTTCTAAACTGATCATTAGTGCTCATTGAGTAAAGGCTTATAAATGAAGCAAAATCTATGGTGTCACACAGTTTTGGATAGATTGGATTACTTGAACGTTTTGTTAACTCTATTTCTTTCTCAAATATTATCAAAACATAGAATATTGAGCTAGCTTAACATGGGCATTGGATTCGTGTGTTTCCGAGCTCTAAACCAAAAGTTACAGACGATTTAGTGTGGACATGTCAAGTTGATCGGCCAGTTAAAGTGATCATTCTAAACGATTATTGGTGCTCATTGTGTAAAGGTTTATAAATGAAGAATAATGCATGCCATCACACTGTTAGGGATAAATTGGATTATTTGGATGCTTTTTTGTATCTGGTTCTTTCTAAATTGAACTAGTTTAACGTGGGTATTGGATTCATGTCATTATGAGCTATAAATCAAAAGTTCTGGACGATTTAGTGTAGACATGTCAAGTTGATCGGCCAGTTAAAATGATCATTTTAAACTGATCATTGGTGCTCATTGAGTAAAAAGCTTATAAATGAAAAATAATGCATGGCATATGCAGTTTGGGATGGATTAGATTACTTGGATGCTTTGTCTTATCTAGTTATGTCTCAAATTTTGTTACAATGTAGAAAATTGACCTAGCTTAACGTGGGCATTGGATTGGTGTCATTATGAGCACTAAATGAAAAGTTACGGACAATTTAGTGCGGACATGTCAAATTGATCGGCCAATTAAAGTGCTCATTTTGAACTGATTGTTGGTGCTCATTGAGTAAGAGTTATAAATGAAGCATAATGCATGGCATTACACAGTTTTGGATACATTGGATTACTTGGACACTTTGTCGTATGTATTTCTGTCTCAAATTTTGCAAAATATTGAAAATTGATCGAGCTTAACGTGGGCATTGGATTCTTGTCATTTTTAGCTCTAAATCAAAAGTTTCGGATGATTTAGTGAGGAGATGTCAAGTTTATTGGCCAGTTAAAGTGATCATTCAGAACTGATCGTTGGTGCTCATTGTGTGAAGGCTTATAAATGAGGCATAATGCATGGCATCACACAGTTTTGGATACATTGGATTACTTGGATGCTTCGTCGTATCTATTTCTGTCTCAAAATTTGTAAAAGTATAGAAAATTTAGCTAGCTTAACATGGGCATTGGATTCGTGTCATTCTGTGCTCTAAATCAAAAGTTAAATACGATTTAGTGTGGACATGTCAAGTTCATCGGCAAGTTAAAGTGATCATTCTGAAATGATTGCTGGTGCTCATAGAGTAAACGATTATAAATGAAACATAATGCATGGCATCACACAGCTTTGGATACATTGGATTTCTTGGACGCTTTGTTGTATCCATTTTTGTCTCAAATTTTGTCGAAATATAGAAAATTGAGCTAGTTTAACATAGACATTGGATTCGCATCATTCTGAGCTCTAAATAAAAAGTTAACGATGATTTAGTGCGAACATATCAAGTTGATCGGCTAGTTAAAATGATCATTGATGCTCATTAAGTAAAGGCTTAAAAATGAAGCCTAAGGCGTGGCATCATGCAGTTTGGGATATATTGTATTACATGGATGCTTTGTCGTCTCTACTTCTATCTCAAATTTTGTCAAAATATAGAAAATTTATCTAGCTTAACTTGGGCATTGGATTCGTGGCATTCTGAGCTTTAAATCAAAAGTTACGGACGAGTTAGTGCGGACATGTCAAGTGGGTCAGCCAGTTAAAGTGACCATTCTAATCTGATAATTGGTGCTCATTAAATAGAGTCTTGTAAATGAAGCATAAAGCATGGCATCAAGCAGTTTGGATAGATTGGATTACTTGGACGCTTTGTCGCCTCCATTTCTATCTCAAATTTTTTTCAAAATATAGAAAAATGAGCTAGCTGAACGTGGGCATTGGATTCGTGTCATTCTGTGCTCTAAATCAAAAGTTACGGATGATTTTGTGTGGACATGTCAAGTTGATCGGCCGTTAAAGTGATCATTCTAAACTGATCATTGGTGCTCATTAAGGAAAGGCTTCTAAATAATGTATAACGAATGGCATCACGCATCTAGGGGTATATTGGATTACTTGGACGCTTTGTGGTCTATATTTCTGTCACAAATTATGTCAAAATAAATAAACTTTAGCAACCTTAACGTGGGCATTGGATTCATGTCATTTTGAGCTCTAAATCAAAAGTTAAGGACGATTTAGTGTGGACATGTCAAGTTGATCAGCCAGTTAATATGATCATTCTACACTGATCATTAGTGCTCATTGAGTAAAGGCTTATAAATGAAGCATAATGCATGGTATCACGCAGTTAAGGATAGATTGGATTATTTTGACACTCTGTCGTATTTGGTTCTGTCTCAAATTTTGTAACTATATAGAAAATTGAGCTAGCTTAACGTGGGCATTGAATTCGTGTCATTATGAGCTTAAAATCAAAAGTTATGGACGATTTAGTGTTGACATGTCAAGTTGATCGGCCAGCTAAAGTGATCATTCTAAACTGATTACTGGTGCTCATTGAGTAAAGGTTTATAGATGGAACATAATGCATGGCATCACGCTGTTAGGGATAAATTGGATTATTTGGATGATTTTTTGTATCTCGTTCTTTCTAAATTGAACTAGTTTAACGTGGGTATTGGATTGGTGTCATTTTGAGCTATAAATCAAAAGTTCTGGATGACTTAGTGCATACATGTCAAGTTGATCTGCCAGTTAAAATGATCATTTTAAACCGATCATTGGTGGTCATTCATTAAAAGCTTATAAATGAACAAAAAATGCATTGCATCACGCAGTTTGGGATGGATTATATTACTTGGATGCTTTTTCTTATCTAGGTCTGTCTCAAATTTTGTCACAATGAAGAAAATTGAGCTAGCTTAAGGTGAGCATTGGATTGGTGTCATTATGAGCACTGAATGAAAAGTTACATACGATTTAGTGTGGACATGTCAAGTTGATTGGCCAATTAAGGTGCTCATTCTGAACTGATCGTTGGTGCTCATTGAGTAAGAGCTTATAAATAAAGCATAACGCATGGCATTACACAACTTTGGATACATTGGATTACTTGACACTTTGTCGTATGTGTTTCTGTCTCAAATTTTGCAAAAAATATCGAAAATTGATCGAGCTTAACGTGGGCATGGGATTCGTGTAATTCTTAGCTCTAAACCAAAAGTTACGGATGATTTAGTGCGGATATGTCAAGTTGATCGGTTAAAGTGATCATTCAGAACTGATCGTTGGTTCTCATTGAGTAAAGGCTTATAAATGAAGCATAATGCATGGCATCACACAATTTTTGATACATTGGATTACTTGGACGCTTTGTTCTATCTATTTCTGTCTCAAAATTTGTAAAAATATAGAAAATTGAGCTTGCTTAACGTGCGCATTGGATTCGTGTCACTCTGAGCTCTAAATCAAAAGTTAAAGATGATTTAGTGCGGACATGTCAAGTTCATCGGCAAGTTAAAGTGATCATTCTTAAATGATTGTTGGTGCTCATTGAGTAAGCGCTTATAAATGAAGCATAATGCATGGCATCACACAGCTTTGCATACATTGGATTGCTTAGACGTTTTGTTGTATCTATTTCTGGCATTGGATTTGTGTGATTCGGAGGTCCAACTAAAAAGTTACGGACGATTTAATGCGGACATGTCAAGTTGATCGGCCTGTTACAGTGATCATTCTTCTGATCAGTGATGCTCTTTGAGTAAATCCTTATAAATGAAGCATGATGTGTGGCATCATGCAGTTTGGGATAGATTGGATTACTTGGAATATTTGTCGTATCTATTTTTGTCTCAAATTTTGTCACGATATAGCAATATGAGCTAGCTTAACGTGGGTATTGGATTCGTATCATTCGGGACTCTATATCATAAGTTACGGACGATTTAGTGCGGACATATCAAGTTGATCGACCAGATAAGGTGATCATTCTAAATTGTTCATTGATGCTCATTAAGTAAACGCTTATAAATGAAGCATAAAGCATGGTATCACGCAGTTCGGGATAGATTGGATTACTAGGATACTTTGTCGTATTTTATTCCATCTCAAATTTTGTCTCAATATTAAAAATTGAGCAAGCTTAACATGGGCATTGGATTCGTGTCATTCTGAGCTCTAAATCCAAAGTTACGGACGATTTAATACGGACATATCAAGTTGATCGACTAGTTAAAATGATCTTTCTTAACTGATCATTGCTGCTCATTGAGTAAATCGTAATAAATAAAGCATAATGCGTGGCATCATACATTTTGAGATATATTGGATTTCTTGGACGCTTTGTCATATCTATTTCTGTCTCAAATTTTGTCACAATATAGCAAATTGAGCTAGCTTAATGTGGACATTGGATTCGTGTCATTCGGAGCTCTAAATCATAAGTTACATACGATTTAGTGCGGATATGTCAAGTTGATCGGCCATTTAAGGTGATCATTCTAAACTGTTCATCGGTGCTCATTAAGTAAACGCTTATAAATGAAACATAAAGCATGGCATCACGCAGTTTGGGATAGATTGGATGACTTGTACGCTTTGTCGTATCTAGTTCTTTGTCATAATTTGACACAATATAAAAAAATTGAGCTAGCTTAACATGAACATGTGAGTTGTGTCACTTTGAGCTCAAAAATCAAAAGTTACGGACGATTTAGTGCGGTCATGTCAAGTTGATCGGCCAGTTAAAGTGATCTTTCTTAACTAATCATTTGTGCTCATTGAGTAAAGGCTTATAAATGAAGCATAATGCATGGCATCACACGGTTCGAGATAGATTGGATTACTTGGAAGCTTTGTCTTATCTAGTTCTTTCTCAAATTTTGTCACAATATAAAAAATTTATCTACGTTAACGTGGACGTTGGATTCGTGTCATTCTAACCTCTAAATCAAAAGTTACGGACGATTTAGTGTGGACGTGGCAAGTTTGTTGGCCAATTAAAGTTGTCATTCTAAACTGATCATTGATTCTCATTGAGTAAAGTCTTATAAATGAAACATAATGCATGGCATCACGCAGTTTCGGCTAGATTGGATTACTTGCATGCTCTTTCGTATCTATTTTTGTCTCAAATTTTGTAACAATATAGAAAATTGAGCTAGCTTAACGTGGGCATTGGATTTGTATCATTCTGAGGTCTAAATCAAAAGTTACAAACGATTTAGTCCGTACATGTCAAGTTGATCAGCCTGTTAAAGTGATCATTTTAAACTGATCATTAGTGCTCATTGAGTAAAGGTTTTTAAATGAAGCATAATCCATGGCATCATGCAGTTTTTGCTAGATTGGATTAATTGGAGGCTTTTTCGTACCTATTTTTGTCTCAAATTTTGTCACAATATAGAAAATTGAACTAGCTTAACGTGGGCATTGGATCCGTGTCGTTCTGATCACTAAATAATAAGTTACGGATGATTCAGAGCGGACATATCAAGTTGATCGGCCAGTAAAAGTGAACTGATCATTGGTGCTCATTAAATAAACGATTATAAATGAAGCATAAATTATGGCATCACACAGTCTAAGATAGATTGGATTACTTGGATGCTTTGTCGTATTTAGTTATGTCTCAAATTTATGTACAATATAAAAAATTGATCTAGCTTAACATGGGAATTTGATTCGTGTCATTCTAAGCTCTAAATCAATACTTACGGATGATTTAGTGCGAACGTGTCAAGTTGATCGGCGAGTTAAATTTATCATTCTAAACTAGTCATTGGTGCTCATTGAGTAAAGGCTTATAACTGATTCATATTGCATGACATCATCCAGTTCAGTATAGATTGGATTACTTGGACGCTTTGTCGTATCTATTTCTGTCTCAATTGTTTTTACAATATAGAAACTTGAGCTATTTTAACGTTGGCATTGGATTCATGCCACTCGGACCTATAAATCAAAAGTTCGGACGATTTAGTGCGGACATGTCGAGTTGATCGGCCCGTTAAAGTGATCATTCTTAACTGATCATTAGTGCTCGTAGAGCAAAGCTTATAAATGAAGCATAATGCATGGCATCACGAAGTTTGGGATAGATTGGATTGCTTGAACGCTTTTTCGTATATATTGTTGTCTCATATTTTGTGACAGTAGAGAAAATTGAGCTAGCTTAACGTATGCATTGGATTCGTGTCATTTTGATCTCTAAATCAAAAGTTAGGGGATATTTGGTACGCACATGTCAAGTTGATCGGCCTGTTAAAGTGATCATTCTAAACTGATCATTGGTGCTCATTGAGTAAAGGCTTAGAAATGAAGCATAATGCATGGCATCACGTAGGTTTAGTTAGATTGGATTACTTGAACGCTTTTTCGTATCGATTTTCGTCTTAACCAGGGAGCTAGTCAGCTTGCTGTAGTTGCTACGGGAAAATGGAGTGAACGAGTTGGCAGTAGAGACCATAGGAAGGAGCCACACCTTAGGCCGCTATCTCCCGACTGAACTATTGGTGGGAGTAAGCTCTTTCAAACTTCATTTTTCTCACAATATAGATAATATAGCTAGCTTAACGTATGCATTGGATTCGTGTCATTCTTAGCTCTAAATCAAAAGTTAGCGATGGTTTGGTGCGTACATGTCAAGTTGATCGGCCAGTTAAAGTGATCATTTTAAAGTAATTATTGGTGGTCATTGAGTACAAGCTTAAAAATGAAGCATAATGCATGGCATCACGCAGATTTGGTTAAATTGGATTACTTGAACGCTTTTTCGTATCGTATTTTGTCTCAAGTTTTGTCACAATTTAGAAAATTGAGCTAGCTGAAAGTATGCATTGGATCCGTGTCATTCAGAACTATAAATCAAAAGTTAGGGATGATTTAGTGCGTATTTTTGTCTCAAAAAGCATGGGATCACTTTTCATGGGCATTGGATTCATGTCATTATGAGCTCTAAATCATCAGTTACGGACGATTTAGTGCGGAAATGTCAAGTTGATCGGCCAGCCAAAGTGATCATTCTAAATTGATCATTTGAGATCATTGTGTAAAGGCTTATAAATGAAGCATAATGCATGGCATCATGTAGTTTTGCATAGATTGGAATAATTGAATGCATTTTTGTAACTATCTCTATCTCAAATTTTGTCACAATATAGAAAATTGAGCTAGCTTAACATGGGCGTTGGATTCATGTCGTTATAAGCTCTAAATCACAAGTTACGGACGATTTAGTGTGGATATGTCAAGTTTATCGGCCAGTTAATGTGATTATTCTTAACTGATCATTGGTGCTCATTGAGTAAAGGCTTATAAATGAACCATAATGCTTGGCATCACGCCGTTTTGGTTATATCGATTACTTGAACAATTTTTTATACCTATTTCTTTCAGAATATAGAAAATTGAGCTAGCTTAACGTAGGCATTGGATTCCTATCATTCGGAGCTCTAAATGAAAAGTTAATGATGATTTATTGCGGACATGTCAAGTTGATCGGCCAATTCAAGTAATCATTTTGAACAGATCATTTGTGCTCACTTAGTAAAAGCTTAGAAATCAAGCATAATGCATGGCATCACGTAGTTTTGGTTAGATTGGATTACTTGAATAATTTTTCATATATACTTTTGTCTCCAAATTTTCTCACAATATCGAAAATTGAGCTAGTTTAACGTATGCATTCGATTCGTGTCATTCTGACCTCTAAATCAAAAGTAAGTGATGATTAGGTGCGGACATGTCAAATGATCGGCCAGTTAAAGTGATCATTCTAAACTGATCATTGGTGCTCTTTGAGTAAAGGCTTAGAAATGAAGCATAATGCATGGCATCACGCAGTTTTGGTTACATTGGATTACTTGAACGCTTTTTCGTATATATTGTTGTCTCATATTTTTGACAATATAGAAAATTGGGGTAGCTTAATGTATGCATTGGATTCGTGTCATTCTGATCTCTAAATCAAAAGTTAGCGATGATTTGGTGCGGACATGGCAAGTTGATCGGCCAGTTAAAGTGATCAATCTAAAATGATCATTGGTGCTCATTAAGTAGTGGCTTAGAAATGAAGCATAATGCATTGCATCACGCAGATTTGGTTTGATTAGATTACTTGGACCCTTTTTCGTATCGATTTTTGTCTCAAATTTTGTCACAATTTAGAAAATTGAGCTAGCTTAACGTATGCATTGGATTCTAGTCATTCAGAGCTCTAAATCAAAAGTTAGGGATGATTTAGTGCACACATGTCAAGTTGATCGGGCAGTTAAGCTAATCATTCTAAACTGATCATTGGTGCTCATTGAGTAAAGGCTTAGAAATGACGCGTAATGCAAGGCATCACACAGTTTTGAATAGATTGGATTGCTTGAACGATTTTTCGTATATATTGCTGTGACAATATAGAAAATTAAGCTAGCTTAACGTATGCATTGGATTCGTGTCATTCTGATCTCTAAATCAAAATTTAGGGATGATTTGGTATGGACATGTCAAGTTGATCGGCTTGTTAAAGTGATCATTCTAAACTCATCATTGGTGCTCATTGAGTAAAGGCTTAGAAATGAAGCATAATGAATGGCGTCACGCAGTTTTGGTTTGATTGGATTACTTGAACGCTTTTTCTTATATATTTTTGTCTCAAATTTTTCTCAATAAATAGAAAATTTAGCTAGTTTAACGTATGCATTGGACTCGTGTCATTCTGAGCTCTAAATCAAAAGTTAGCGGTGATTTAGTGCGGAGATGTCAAGTTGATAGGCCAGTTAAAGTGATCATTCTTAACTGATCATTGGTGCTCATTGAGTAAGGGCTTAGAAATGAACCATAATGCATGGCATCACGTAGATTTGGTTAGATTGGATTACTTGAACACTTTTTCATATCGATTTTTGTCTTAAATGTTTCTCACAATATAGAAAATTGAGCTAGCGTAACATATGCATTGGATTCGTGTCATTCTGAGCTCTAAATCAAAAGTTAGCAATGATTTGGTGCGTACATGTCAAGTGATTATTGGTGGTCATTGAGTAAGGGTTTAGAAATGAAGCATAAAGCATGGCATCACGCAGATTTGGTTAGATTGGATTACTTGAACGCTTTTTCGTATCGAATTTCGTCTCAAATTTTGTCACAATTTAGAAAATTGAGCTAGCTTAACCTATGCATTGGATTCATGTCATTAAGAGCTAAAAATCAAAAGTTAGGGATGATTGAGTGCGGACATGTCAACTTGATCGGCGAATTAAAGTGATCATTCTAAACTGATCATTGGTTCCCATTGAGTAAAGGCTTAGAAATGAAGCATAATGCATGTCATCACATAGTTTTGGTTATATTGGATTACTTGGACGCTTTTTTCATATCTCTTTTTGTCTCAAATTTTGTCACAATATAGAAAATTGAGCTAACTTTTCATGGACATTGGATTCATGTCATTATGAGCTCTAAGTCATAAGTTACGGATGATTTAGTGCGGAAATGTCAAGTTGATCAGCCAGCCAAAGTGATCATTCTAAATTGATCATTTGGGATCATCGTGTAAAGGCTTATAAATGAAGCATAATGCATGGCATCATGCAGTTTTGCATAGATTGGAATAATTGAATGCTTTTTTGTATCTACCTCTATCTCAAATTTTGTTACAATATAGAAAATTGAGTTAGCTTAACATGGGCATTGGATTCGTGTCGTTATAAGCTCAAAATGATAAGTTACGGACAATTTAGTGCGGATATGTCAAGTTTATCGGCCAGTTAAAGTGATTATTCTTAACTGATCATTGGTTCTCATTGAATAAAAGTTGATAAATGAAGCATAATGCATGGCATCACACAGATTGGGGTAGATTGGATTATTTGGACGCTTTTTCGTATCTAGTTCTGTCTCAAATTTTTTCACAATAGTTAGGGATGATTTAGTGCAGACATGTCAAGTTGATCAGCCAGTTAAGCTGATCATTCTAAACTGATCATCGGTGCTCATTGAGTAAAGGCTTAGAAATGACGCGTAATGCATGGCATCACACAGTTTTTGATAGATTGTATTGCTTGAACGATTTTTAGTATATATTGTTGTCTCATATTTTGTGACAATATAGAAAATTACGTTAGCTTAACGTATGCATTGGATTCGTGTCATTCTGATCTCTAAATCAAAAGTTTGGGATGATTTGGTACGGACATGTCAAGTTGATCAGCTTGTTAAAGTGAACATTCTAAACAGATCATTGGTGCTCATTGAGTAAAGGCTTAGAAATGAAGCATAATGAATGGCATCAGGCAGTTTTGGTTTGATTGGATTACTTGAACACTTTTTCGTATATATTTTTGTCTCAAATTTTTCTCATTAAATAGAAAATTGGGCTGGTTTAACGTATGCATTGGACTCGTGTCATTCTGAGCTCTAAATCAAAAGTTAGCGGTGATTTGGTGCGGAGATGTCAAGTTGATAGGCCATTTAAAGTGATCATTCTTAACTGATCATTGGTGCTCATTGAGTAAAGGTTTAGAAATGAAGCATAATGCATGGCATCACGTAGATTTGGTTAGATTGGATTACTTGAACGCTTTTTCGTATCAATTTTCGTCTTATATTTTTCTCACAATATAGAAAATTGAGCTAGCGTAACGTATGCATTGGATTCGTGTCATTCTGAGCTCTATATCAAAAGTTAGCAATGATTCTGTGCGTACATGTCAAGTTGATCGGCCAGTTAAAGTGATTATTGGTGGTCATTGAGTAAAGGCTATGGAATGAAGCATAATGCATGGCATCACACATTTTTGGTTACATCGGATTACTTGAACGCTTTTTCGTATCGAATTTCGTCTCAAATTTTGTCACAATTTAGAAAATTGATCTAGCTTAACGTATGCATTGGATTCGTGTCATTCATAGCTATAAATCAAAAGTTAGGGATGATTTAGTGCGGACATGTCAAGTTGATCGGCGAATTAAAGTGATCTTTCTAAACTGATCATTGGTTCCCATTGAGCAAAGGCTTAGAAATAAAGCATAATGCATGGCATCACATAGTTTTGGTTATATTGGATTACTTGGACGCTTTTTCATATCTCTTTTGTCTCAAATTTTGTCACAATATAGAAAATTGAGCTAACTTTTCATGGGCATTGGATTCATGTCATTATGAGCTCTAAATCATAAGTTACGGACTATTTAGTGCGGAAATGTCAAGTTGATCGGCCAGCTAAAGTGAACATTATAAATTGATCATTTCAGATCATTGAGTAAAGGCTTATAAACGAAGCATAATGCATGGCATCATGCAGTTGTGCATAGATTGGAATAATTGAATGCTTTTTTCTATCTATCTCTATCTCAAATTTTGTCACAATATAGAAAATTCAGCTGGCTTAACATTGGCATTGGATTCGTGTCGTTATAAGCTCTAAATCATAAGTTACGGACAATTTAGTGCGGATATGTCAAGTTTATCGGCCAGTTAAAATTATTATTCTTAACTGATCATTGGTGCTCATTGAATAAAAGTACATAAATGAAGCATAATGCATGGCATCACACAGATTGGGGTAGATTGGATTATTTGGACGCTTTTTCGTATATAGTTCTGTCTCAAATTTTGTCATAAGTTACGGATGATTTAGTGCGGATATGTCAAGTTTATCGGCCAGTTAAAGTGATTATTCTTAACTGATCATTGGTGCTCATTGAATAAAATTTTATAAATGAAGCATAATGCATGGCATCACACAGATTGGGGTAGATTGGATTATTTGGATGCTTTTTCGTATCTAGTTCTGTCTCAAATTTTTTCACAATATAGAAAATTGAACTAGCTTAACGTATGCATTGGATTCGTGTCATTCCGATCTCTAAATCAAAAGTTAGGGATGATTTGGAATGGACATGTCAAGTTGATCGGCCTGTTAAAGTGATCATTCTAAACTGATCATTGGTGCTCATTGAGTAAAGGCTTAGAAATTAAGTATAATGAATGGCATCACACAGTTTTAGTTTGATTGGATTACTTGAACGCTTTTTCGTATATATTTTTGTCTCAAATATTTCTCAATAAATAGAAATTGAGCTAATTTAACGTATGCATTGGATTCGTGTCATTCTGAGCTCTAAATCAAAAGTTAGCGGTGATTTGGTGTGGAGACGTCAAGTTGATAGGCCAGTTGAAGTGATCATTCTTAACTGATCATTGGTGCTCATTGAGTAAAGGCTTAGAAATGAAGCATAATGCATGGCATCACGTAGGTTTAGTTAGATTGGATTACTTGAACGCTTTTTTGTATCGATTTTCGTCTTAACCAGGGAGCTAGTCAGCTTGCTGTAGTTGCTACGGGAAAATGGAGTGAAACGAGTTGGCAGTAGAGACCATAGGAAGGAGCCACACCTTAGGCCGCTATCTCCCGACTGAACTATTGGTGGGAGTAAGCTCTTTCAAACTTCATTTTTCTCACAATATAGATAATATAGCTAGCTTAACGTATGCATTGGATTCGTGTCATTCTTAGCTCTAAATCAAAAGTTAGCGATGGTTTGGTGCGTACATGTCAAGTTGATCGGCCAGTTAAAGTGATCATTTTAAAGTAATTATTGGTGGTCATTGAGTACAAGCTTAAAAATGAAGCATAATGCATGACATCACGCAGATTTGGTTAAATTGGATTACTTGAACGCTTTTTCGTATCGTATTTTGTCTCAAGTTTTGTCACAATTTAGAAAATTGAGCTAGCTGAAATTATGCATTGGATCCGTGTCATTCAGAACTATAAATCAAAAGTTAGGGATGATTTAGTGCGGAAATGTCTAGTTGATCGGCCTGTTAAAGTGTTCATTCTAAACTGATCATTGGTGCTCATTGAGTAAAGGCTTATAAATGAAGCACAATGCATGACATCACGTAGTTTTGGCTAGATTGATTTACTTGAATGCTTTTTCGTATTTATTTTTGTCCCAAATTTTTTCACAATATAGAAAATTGAGATACCTTAACGTGGGGATTGGATTCGTGTTATTCTGAGCTCTAAATAAAAAGTTACGAACGATTTAGTGGAGACATGACAAGTTGATCACCTAGTTAAAGTGATAATTATAAACTGATCATTGGTACTCATTAAGTAAACGCTTATAAATGAAGCAAAAAGCATGGGATCACGGAGTTTGGGATAGATTGGAGTATTTGGACGCTTTGTCGTAACTAGTTGTGTCTCAAATTTTGTCACAATGTAGAAAATTGAGTTATCTTAACCTGGACATTGGATTTTTGTCATTCTAAACTCTAAAATATAAGTTAAGGACGATTTAGTGCAGACATGTCAAGTTGATCGGCCAGTTAAAGTGATCATTCTAAACTGATCATTGTTGCTCATTAAGTAAACACTTATAAATGAAGCATAAAGCATGTCATCACGTAGTTTGGGATAGATTCCATTACTTGGACACTTTGTCGTATCTATTTCTGTCGCAAATTTTTTCACAATATAAAAGATTGAGCTAGATTAACGTTGGCATTGGTTCGTGTCATCCTAAGCTCTAAATCAAAAGTTACAGACGATTTAGTGCAGACATGTCAAATCGATCGCCTAGTTAAAGTGATCATTCTAAACTGATCAGTGGTGCTCATTAGATAAACCCTTATAAATGAAGCATTAAGCATGGGATAACATAGTTTGGGATAGATTGGATTACTTGGATGCTTTGTCGGATCTAGTTTTGTCTCAAATGTTGTCATAATATGAAAATTTGAGCTAGCTTAACGTTGGTAATGGATTTGTGTCATTCTGAACCATCAATCAAAACTTATAGACGATTTAGTGCAGAAATGCTAAGTTGATCGGCCAATTAAAGTTATCATTCTAAATTGATCATTAGTGTTCATTGACTAAAAGCTTATCAATGAAGCAAAATGCATGGCATCATGCAGTTTTGGTTAGCTTGGATTACTAAATGCATAGCATCATGCAGTTTTGGTTAGCTTTTTTGTATCTGTTTCTGTCTCAAATTTTGTCATAATATAGAAAATTGAGATAGCTTAACAAGGGCATTGGATTCGTGTCATTATTAGCTATAAATCAAAAGTTATGGACAATTTAGTGCATACATGTCAAGATGATTGCGCAGTTAAATTGATCATTATAAACTGATCATTGCTGCTAATTGAGTAAAGGCTTATAAATCAAGCAGAATGCATGGCATCACGTAGTATTAGCTAGATTGGATTACTGGAACACTTTTTCGTATCTGTTACCGCCTCAAATTTTGCAACAGTATAGAAAATTTATCTAGCTTAACGTGGGGCATTGGATTGGTGTCATTCCGAGCGCTAAATAAAAACTTATAAACCATTTAGTGCAGTATGACATGTTCATCGGCCAATTAAAGTGATCATTCTAAACTGATCATTGGTGCTCATTGAGTAAAAGCTTATAAATGAAGCATAATGCATGACATCACGCAGTTCGGGATAGATTGGATTACATGGACACTTTGGCTAATCTATTTGTGTCTGAAAGTTTATCATAATATAGAAAATTAAGCGCGTTTAACATTGGCATTGGATTCTTGTCATTCTGAGCTATGAAATATAAGATACGGACGATTTAGTATGGATATGTCAAGTTGATCAGCCACTTAAACTGATCATTCTAAACTGATAATTGGTGCTCATTATGTAAACGCTTATAAATGAAGCATAAAGCATGGCATCACGTAGTTTGGGATAGATTGAATTACTTGGACTCTTTGTCCTATCTAGTTCTATCTCAATTTTTTTACAGTATAAAAGATTGAGCTAGCTCAACGTGGCCATCGGTTCGTGTCATCCTTAGCTCTAAATCAAAAGTTACCGACAATTTAGTGCGGATATGTCAAGTTGATCGCCAAGTTACACTGATCATTTTAAACTGATCATTGGTGCTCATTGAGTAAAGGCTTATAAATGAAGCAAAATGCATGGCATCACACGGTTTTGGATATCTTGGATTACATGAACGCTTTTTCGTATATATTTCTATATCAAATTTTGTCAAAATATAGAAAATTGAGCTAACTTAACGTAGGCATTGGATTCGTGTCATTCTGAGCAGTAAATCAAAAGTTAGGGATGATTTGGTGCAGACATGTCAAATTGATAAGCCAGTTAAAGTGATCATTCTAAACTGATCATTGGTTCTTATTGAGTAAATGCTTAGAAATGAAGCATAATGCATGGCATCACGCAGTTTTGGTTAGATTGGATTACTTGAATGCTTTTTCGTATCGACTTTCGTCTCAAATTTTGTCACAATTTTGAAAGTTGAGCTAGCTTAACGTAGGCATTGGATTCGTGTCATTTTGAGCACGAAATCAAAAGTTAGGGATGATTTGGTGCAGAAATGCCAAGTTGATCGGCCAGTTAAAGTTATCATTCTAAACTGATCATTGGTTCCCATTGAGTAAAGGCTTAGAAATGAAGCATAATGCATGACATCACGCAGTTTTGGTTATATTGGATTACTTAAACGCATTTTTGTATCTTTTTTTGTCTCAAATTTTGTCACAATATAGAAAATTGAGCTAATATATCATCGGCATTGGATTCGTGTCATTATGAGCTCTAAATCATAATTTAGTGCGCACATGTCAAGTTCATCGGCCAGTTCAAGTGATCATTCTAAACTGATCATTTCTGCTCATTGAGTAAAGGCTTATAAATGAAGCATAATGCATTGCATCATGCAAGTTTGCATAGATTGGATTACTTGAAGCTTTTTTGTATCTTTTCCTGTCTCAAATTTCGTCTTAATATATAAAATTGAGCTAGCTTAACGTGGGCATTGTATCTTTGTCATTCTGAGCTCTAAATCAAAAGTTACAAACGATTTAATACGGATATGTCAAATTGATCGGCCAGTTAAAGTGATCATTCTAATCTGATCATTGGTGCTCATTGAGTAAAGGCTTATAAATGAAGCATAATTGATGACAACACGTAGTTCTGAAAGGATTGGATTACTTGGACTCTTTGTCGTATCTATTTCTGTCTCCAATTTGGCACAATATAGAAAATTGAGCTAGCTTAACGTGGGCGTTGGATTTGTGTCTTTCTGAGCTTTAATCAAAAGTTACAGACGATTTAATGCGGACATGTCAAGTTGATCGGCCAGTTAAAGTGGTCATTCTAAAGTGATCATTGGTGCTCATTGCGTAAAGGCTTATAAATGAAGCATTATGCATGACATCACGCAGTTTTGGCTAGATTGGATTACTTGAACACTTTTTTGTATCTATATTTATCTCAAATTTTGTCAAAATATTGAAAGTTGTGCTACGTTAACGTGGTCATTGGATTTGGGTCACTCTGAGCTCTAAATCAGAAGTTACATACGATTTAGTGCGGGCATGTGAAGTTGATCGGCCTGTTAAAGTGATTTTTCTAAACTTATCAATGGTGCTCATTGAGTAAAGGCATATAAGTGAAGCATAATGCATGACATCACGCAGTTCAGGTTAGACTGAAATACATGGATGCTTTGTTGTATCTATTTCTATCTAAAAAAATTTCGCAATATAGAAAATTCATCTAGCTTAACGTAGGGATTTGGTTTGTATCATTTTGAGCTCTAAATAAAAAGTTACAAACGATTTAGTGCGGACATGTCAAGTTGATCGCCCAGTTAAATGATCATTCTAAACTGAACATTGGTGCTCATTGATTAAAGGCTTATAAATGAAGCATAATGCATGACATGACGGAGTTTTGGAAAGACTTGCTGAAGCAATGTTAGTCTTAAATTTTTTTCACAATATAAAAAAATTGAGCTAGGTTAACGTGGACATTGGATTCGTGTCATCCTGAGCTCTACATCAAAAGTTACGAACGATTTGGTGCGGAAATGTCAAGTTAATTGGCCAGTTAAAGTGATCATTCTAAACTGATCATTGGTGCTCATTAAGTAAAGGTATACAAATGAAGAAAAATGCATGGTATCACGCAGTTTTGTATAGCTTAGATTACTTGAACGCTTTTTCGTATCTATTTCTATCTCAAATTTTGTCACAATATAGAAAATTAAACTAGCTTAACGCGAGCATTGGATTCGTGTCATTATGAGCTATAAATCAAAAGTTATGGATGATTTGGTGCAAACATGTCAAGTGTATCCCCCAGTTAAATTGATCATTCTAAACTGATCTTCATGTCATTATATGCTATAAATCAAAAGTTATGGACGATTTAGTGGAGATATGTCAAGTTGAACGCCTAGTTAAATTGATCATTCTAAACTCATCATTGGTGCTCAGTGAGAAAAGGCTTATAAATGAAACATAATGCATGACATCACGCAGTTTTGGATATATTGGATTAGATGAACGCTTTTTCTATCTCAAATTTCGTCGCAATATAGAAAATTTAGCTAGCTTAACGTGGTCATTGGATTCGTGTCATTCTGAGCTCTAAATCAAAAGTTACGGATGATTTAGTGCAGACATGTCAAGTTGATCGGCAACTGATCATTGGTGCTCATTGAGTTAAGGCTTATAAATGAAGCATAATGCATGACATCACACAGTTCGGGATAGATTGGATTACTTGGATGCTTTGTCTTATCTATTTCTGTCTCAAATTTTGTTACAGTATTGAATTGAGTTAGCTTAACGTGGGCACTGGATTCGTGTCATTCTGAGCTCTAAATCATAAGTTACGGAGAATTTAGTGCGGATATGTAAAGTTGATCGCCCTGTTAAAGTGATCATTCTTAACTGATCATTGGTGGTCATTGAGTAAAGGCTTACAAATTAAGCATAATGTATGGCATCACACATTTTTGGCTAGATTGGATTACTTGAACGCTTTTTGTATTTGTTTCTGTCTCATAATGTGTCACAATATAGAAAATTGAGCTAGCTTAACGTGCGCACTGGATTCGTGTCATTCTGAGCTCTAAATCAAAAGTTAGGGAATATTTAGTGCGGACATGTGTAGTTGATCGGCCAGTTAAAGTGATCATTCTAAACTGATCATTGGTGCTCATTGAGTAAACGCTTATTAATGAAGCATAATGCATGGCATCACGCAATTTTGGCTAGATTGATTTATTTGAATGCTTTTTTGTATTTATTTTTGTCCCAAATTTTGTCACAATATAGAAAATTGAAATACCTTAATGTGGGCATTGGATTCGTGTTATACTAAGCTCTAAATAAAAAGTTATGAACGATTTAGTGCAGACATGACAAGTTGATCATGTAGTTAAAGTGATCATTCTAAACTAATCATTTGTGCTCATTAAGTAAACGTTTATAAATGAAGCAAAAAGCATGGGATCACGCAGTTTGGGATATATTAGATTGCTTGGACGCTTTGGCGTAACTAGTTGTGTCTCAAATTTTGTCACAATGTAGAAAATTGAGCTCGCATATCCTAGGCATTGGATTTGTGTCATTCTAAACTCTAAAATATAAGTTAAGGACGATTTAGTGCAGAAATGTCAAGTTGATCGGCGAGTTAAAGTGATCATTCTAAACTGATCATTGTTGCTCATTAAGTAAACACTTATAAATGAAGCATAAAGCATGGCATCACATAGTTTGGGATATATTGAATTACTTGGAGACTTTGTCGTATCTAGTTCTCTCGCAAATTTTTTCACAATATAAAAGATTGAGCTAGATTAACGTGCGCATTGGTTCGTGTCATCCTGAGCTCTAAATAAAAAGTTACGGAAGATTTAGTGCAGACATGTCAAATCGATTGCCTAGTTGAAGTGATCATTTTAAACTGATCAGTGGTGCTCATTAGATAAACGCTTATAAATGAAGCATTAAGCATTAGATAACACAAATTTTGGGATAGATTGGATTACTTGGATGCCTTGTCGGATCTAGTTTTGTCTCAAATTTTGTCATAATATGAAAAAATGAGCTAGCTTAACGTGGGTAATGTATTTGTGTCATTCTGAACCATAAATCAAAACATATTGACGATTTAGTGCAAAAATGTTAAGTTGATCGGCCAATTAAAGTTATCATTCTAAACTGATCATTGGTGTTCATTGAGTAAAAGCTTATAAATGAAGCAAAATGCATGGCATCATGCAGTTTTGGTTAGCTTGGATTACTTGAACGCTTTTTCCTATCTATTTCTCTCTCAAATTTTGTCATAATATAGAAAATTGAGCTAGCTTAACAAGGTCATTGGATTCGTTTCATTGTGAGCTATAAATCAAAAGTTATGTACGATTTAGTGCAGACATGTCAGGATGATCGCCCAATTAAATTAATCATTCTAAACTGATCATTGGTGCTAATTGAGTAAAGGCTTATAAATCAAGCATAATGCATGGCATCACGCAGTTTTCGCTAGATTGGATTACTGGAACACTTTTTCGTATCTGTTTTCGTCTATAATTTTGCCACAATATAGAAAATTTATCGAGCTTAATGTGGGCATTGGATTTGTGTCATTCTGAGCTTTAAATCAGAAGTTACAGACGATTTAGTGCGGGCATGTCAAGTTGATCGCCCTGTTAAAGTGATTTTTCTAAACTTATCATTGGTGCTCGTTGAGTAAAGGCATATAAGTGAAGCATAATGTATGACATCACACAGTTCAGGTTAGACTGAAATACATGGACGCTTTGTTGTATCTATTTCTATCTAAACAATTTTCCCAATATAGAAAATTTATCTAGCTTAACGTAGGGATTTGGTTTGTATCATTTTGAGCTCTAAATAAAAAGTTACAAACGATTTAGTGCGGACATGTCAAGTTGATCGCCCAGTTAAATGATCATTCTAAACTGAACATTGGTGCTCATTGATTAAAGGCTTATAAATGAAGCATAATGCATGACATGACGGAGTTTTGGAAAGACTTGCTGAAGCAATGTTAGTCTTAAATTTTTTTCACAATATAAAAAAATTGAGCTAGGTTAACGTGGACATTGGATTCGTGTCATCCTGAGCTCTACATCAAAAGTTACGAACGATTTGGTGCGGAAATGTCAAGTTAATTGGCCAGTTAAAGTGATCATTCTAAACTGATCATTGGTGCTCATTAAGTAAAGGTATACAAATGAAGAAAAATGCATGGTATCACGCAGTTTTGTATAGCTTAGATTACTTGAACGCTTTTTCGTATCTATTTCTATCTCAAATTTTGTTACAATATAGAAAATTGAACTAGCTTAACGCGAGCATTGGATTCCTGTCATTATGAGCTATAAATCAAAAGTTATGGATGATTTGGTGCAAACATGTCAAGTGTATCCCCCAGTTAAATTGATCATTCTAAACTGATCTTCATGTCATTATATGCTATAAATCAAAAGTTATGGACGATTTAGTGGAGATATGTCAAGTTGAACGCCCAGTTAAATTGATCATTCTAAACTCATCATTGGTGCTCAGTGAGAAAAGGCTTATAAATGAAACATAATGCATGACATCACGCAGTTTTAGATATATTGGATTAGATGAACGCTTTTTCTATCTCAAATTTCGTTGCAATATAGAAAATTTAGCTAGCTTAACGTGGTCATTGAATTCGTGTCATTCTGAGCTCTAAATCAAAAGTTACGGATGATTTAGTGCAGACATATCAAGTTGATCGGCAACTGATCATTGGTGCTCATTGAGTTAAGGCTTATAAATGAAGCATAATGCATGACATCACACAGTTCGGGATAGATTGGATTACTTGGATGCTTTGTCTTATCTATTTCTGTCTCAAATTTTGTTACAGTATTGAATTAAGTTAGCTTAACGTGGGCACTGGATTCGTGTCATTCTGAGCTCTAAATCATAAGTTACGGAGAATTTAGTGCGGATATGTAAAGTTGATCGCCCTGTTAAAGTGATCATTCTTAACTGATCATTGGTGGTCATTGAGTAAAGGCTTACAAATTAAGCATAATGTATGGCATCACACATTTTTGGCTAGATTGGATTACTTGAACGCTTTTTGTATTTGTTTCTGTCTCAGAATGTGTCACAATATAGAAAATTGAGCTAGCTTAACATGCGCACTGGATACGTGTCATTCTGAGCTCTAAATCAAAAGTTAGGGAATATTTAGTGTGGACATGTGTAGTTGATCGGCCAGTTAAAGTGATCATTCTAAACTGATCATTGGTGCTCATTGAGTAAACGCTTATAAATGAAGCATAATGCATGGCATCACGCAATTTTGGCTAGATTGATTTATTTGAATGCTTTTTGTTATTTATTTTTGTCCCAAATTTTGTCACAATATAGAAAATTGAGATACCTTAATGTGGGCATTGGATTCGTGTTATACTGAGCTCTAAATAAAAAGTTACGAACGATTTAGTGCAGACATGACAAGTTGATCATGTAGTTAAAGTGATCATTCTAAACTAATCATTTGTGCTCATTAAGTAAACGTTTATAAATGAAGCAAAAAGCATGGGATCACGCAGTTTGGGATATATTAGATTGCTTGGACGCTTTGGCGTAACTAGTTGTGTCTCAAATTTTGTCACAATGTAGAAAATTGAGCTCGCATATCCTAGGCATTGGATTTGTGTCATTCTAAACTCTAAAATATAAGTTAAGGACGATTTAGTGCAGAAATGTCAAGTTGATCGGCGAGTTAAAGTGATCATTCTAAACTGATCATTGTTGCTCATTAAGTAAACTCTTATAAATGAAGCATAAAGCATGGCATCACATAGTTTGGGATAGATTGAATTACTTGGAGACTTTGTCGTATCTAGTTCTCTCGCAAGTTTTTTCACAATATAAAAGATTGCGCTAGATTAACGTGCGCATTGGTTCGTGTCAAAACATATTGACGATTTAGTGCAAAAATGTTAAGTTGATCGGCCAATTAAAGTTATCATTCTAAACTGATCATTGGTGTTCATTGAGTAAAAGCTTATAAATGAAGCAAAATGCATGGCATCATGCAGTTTTGGTTAGCTTGGATTACTTGAACGCTTTTTCCTATCTATTTCGCTCTCAAATTTTGTCATAATATAGAAAATTGAGCTAGCTTAACAAGGTCATTGGATTCGTTTCATTGTGAGCTATAAATCAAAAGTTATGTACGATTTAGTGCAGACATGTCAGGATGATCGCCCAATTAAATTAATCATTCTAAACTGATCATTGGTGCTAATTGAGTAAAGGCTTATAAATCAAGCATAATGCATGGCATCACGCAGTTTTGGCTAGATTGGATTACCGGAACACTTTTTCGTATCTGTTTTCGTCTATAATTTTGCCACAATATGTTTTCTTAATGTCATAGGATTTGTGTCATTCTGATTTTGCGATTTAGTGCATGTCAAGTTGATCGCCCTGTTAAAGTGATTTTTCTAAACTTATCATTGGTGCTCGTTGAGTAAAGGCATATAAGTGAAGCATAATGTATGACATCACACAGTTCAGGTTAGACTGAAATACATGGACGCTTCGTTGTATCTATTTCTATCTAAAATTTTTTCCCAATATAGAAAATTCATCTAGCTTAACGTAGGGATTTGGTTTGTATCATTTTGAGATCTAAATAAAAAGTTACAAACGATTTAGTGCGGACATGTCAAGTTGATCGCCCAGTTAAATGATCATTCTAAACTGAACATTGGTGCTCATTGATTAAAGGCTTATAAATGAAGCATAATGCATGACATGACGGAGTTTTGGAAAGACTTGCTGAAGCAATTTTAGTCTTAAATATTTTTCACAATATAAAAAAATTGAGCTAGGTTAACGTGGACATTGGATTCGTGTCATCCTGAGCTCTACATCAAAAGTTACGAACGATTTGGTGCGGAAATGTCAAGTTAATTGGCCAGTTAAAGTGATCATTCTAAACTGATCATTGGTGCTCATTAAGTAAAGGTATACAAATGAAGAAAAACACATGGTATCACGCAGTTTTGTATAGCTTAGATTACTTGAACGCAGTTTTGTATAGCTTAGATTACTTGAACGCTTTTTCGTATCTATTTCTATTTCAAATTTTGTCACAATATAGAAAATTGAACTAGCTTAACGCGAGCATTGGATTCCTGTATTTATGAGCTATAAATCAAAAGTTATGGAGGATTTGGTGAAAACGTGTCAAGTGTATCCCCCAGTTAAATTGATCATTCTAAACTGATCTTCATGTCATTATATGCTATAAATCAAAAGTTATGGACGATTTAGTGGAGATATGTCAAATTGAACGCCCAGTTAAATTGATCATTCTAAACTCATCATTGGTGCTCAGTGAGAAAAGACTTATAAATGAAACATAATGCATGACATCACGCAGTTTTGGATATATTGGATTAGTTGAAAGCTTTTTCTATCTCAAATTTTGTCGCAATATAGAAAATTTAGCTAGCTTAACGTGGCCATTGGATTCGTGTCATTCTGAGCTCTAAATCAAAAGTTGCGGATGATTTAGTGCAGACATGTCAAGTTGATCGGCAACTGATCATTGGTGCTCATTGAGTTAAGGCTTATAAATGAAGCATAATGCATGACATCACACAGTTCGGGGTAGATTGGATTACTTGGACGCTTTGTCTTATCTATTTCTGTCTCAAATTTTGTTACAGTATTGAATTGAGTTAGCTTAACGTGGGCATTGGATTCGTGTCATTCTGAGCTCTAAATAATAAGTTACAGAGAATTTAGTGCGGATATGTAAAGTTGATAGGCCTGTTAAAGTGATCATTCTTAACTGATCATTGGTGGTCATTGAGTAAAGGCTTACAAATTAAGCATAATGTATGGCATCACACATTTTTGGCTAGATTGGATTACTTGAACGCTTTTTGTATTTGTTTCTGTCTCAGAATGTGTCACAATATAGAAAATTGAGCTAGCTTAACGTGCGCATTGGATTCGTGTCATTCTGAGCTCTAAATCAAAAGTTAGGAAATATTTAGTGTGGACATGTCTAGTTGATCGGCCAGTTAAAGTGATCATTCTAAACTGATCATTGGTGCTCATTGAGTAAACGCTTATAAATGAAGCATAATGCATGGCATCACACAATTTTGGCTAGATTGATTTATTTGAATGCTTTTTGCATTTATTTTTGTCCCAAATTTTGTCACAATATAGAAAATTGAGATACCTTAATGTGGGCATTGGATTCGTGTTATACTGAGCTCTAAATAAAAAGTTACGAACTATTTAGTGTAGACATGACAAGTTGATCATGTAGTTAAAGTGATCATTCTAAACTAATCATTTTTGCTCATTAAGTAAATGTTTATAAATGAAGCAAAAAGCATGGGATCACGCAGTTTGGGATATATTAGATTGCTTGGACGCTTTGGCGTAACTAGTTGTGTCTCAAATTTTGTCACAATGTAGAAAATTGAGCTCGCATATCCTAGGCATTGGATTTGTGTCATTCTAAACTCTAAAATATAAGTTAAGGACGATATAGTGCAGAAATGTCAAGTTGATCGGCGAGTTAAAGAGATCATTCTAAACTGATCATTGTTGCTCATTAAGTAAACACTTATTAATGAAGCATAAAGCATGGCATCACGTAGTTTGGGATAGATTGAATTACTTGGAGACTTTGTCGTATCTAGTTCTCTCGCAAATTTTTTCACAATATAAAAGATTGAGCTAGATTAACATGCGCATTGGTTCGTGTCATCCTGAGCTCTAAATAAAAAGTTATGGAAGATTTAGTGCAGACATGTTAAATCGATTGCCTAGTTAAAGTGATCATTTTAAACTGATCAGTGGTGCTCATTAGATAAACGCTTATAAATGAAGCATTAAGCATTAGATAACACAAATTTTGGGATAGATTGGATTACTTGGATGCCTTGTCGGATCTAGTTTTGTCTCAAATTTTGTCATAATATGAAAAATTGAGCTAGCTTAACGTGGGTAATGGATTTGTGTCATTCTGAACCATAAATCAAAACATATTGACGATTTAGTGCAAAAATGTTAAGTTGATCGGCCAATTAAAGTTATCATTCTAAACTGATCATTGGTGTTCATTGAGTAAAAGCTTATAAATGAAGCAAAATGCATGGCATCATGCAGTTTTGGTTAGCTTGGATTACTTGAACGCTTTTTCCTATCTATTTCTCTCTCAAATTTTGTCATAATATAGAAAATTGAGCTAGCTTAACAAGGTCATCTGATTCGTGTCATTGTGAGCTATAAATCAAAAGTTATGTACGATTTAGTGCAGACATGTCAGGATGATCGCCCAATTAAATTAATCATTCTAAACTGATCATTGGTGCTAATTGAGTAAAGGCTTATAAATCAAGCATAATGCATGGCATCACGCAGTTTTGGCTAGATTGGATTACCGGAACACTTTCGTATCTGTTTTCGTCTAAAATTTTGCCACAATATAGAAAATTTATCTAGCTTAATGTGGGCATTGGATTTGTGTCATTCTGAGCTCTAAATCAGAAGTTACAGACGATTTAGTGCGGGCATGTCAAGTTGATCGGCCTGTTAAAGTGATTTTTCTAAACTTATCATTGGTGCTCATTGAGTAAAGGCATATAAGTGAAGCATAATGTATGACATCAAACAGTTCAGGTTAGACTGAAATACATGGACGCTTTGTTGTATCTATTTCTATCTAAAATTTTTTCCCAATATAGAAAATTCATCTAGCTTAACGTAGGGATTTGGTTTGTATCATTTTGAGATCTAAATAAAAAGTTACAAACGATTTAGTGCGGACATGTCAAGTTGATCGCCCAGTTAAATGATCATTCTAAACTGAACATTGGTGCTCATTGATTAAAGGCTTATAAATGAAGCATAATGCATGACATGACGGAGTTTTGGAAAGACTTGCTGAAGCAATTTTAGTCTTAAATATTTTTCACAATATAAAAAAATTGAGCTAGGTTAACGTGGACATTGGATTCGTGTCATCCTGAGCTCTACATCAAAAGTTACGAACGATTTGGTGCGGAAATGTCAAGTTAATTGGCCAGTTAAAGTGATCATTCTAAACTGATCATTGGTGCTCATTAAGTAAAGGTATACAAATGAAGAAAAACGCATGGTATCACGCAGTTTTGTATAGCTTAGATTACTTGAACGCTTTTTCGTATCTATTTCTATTTCAAATTTTGTCACAATATAGAAAATCGAACTAGCTTAACGCGAGCATTGGATTCCTGTATTTATGAGCTATAAATCAAAAGTTATGGAGGATTTGGTGAAAACGTGTCAAGTGTATCCCCCAGTTAAATTGATCATTCTAAACTGATCTTCATGTCATTATATGCTATAAATCAAAAGTTATGGACGATTTAGTGGAGATATGTCAAATTGAACGCCCAGTTAAATTGATCATTCTAAACTCATCATTGGTGCTCAGTGAGAAAAGGCTTATAAATGAAACATAATACATGACATCACGCAGTTTTGGATATATTGGATTAGTTGAACGCTTTTTCTATCTCAAATTTCGTCGCAATATAGAAAATTTAGCTAGCTTAACGTGGCCATTGGATTCGTGTCATTCTGAGCTCTAAATCAAAAGTTGCGGATGATTTAGTGCAGACATGTCAAGTTGATCGGCAACTGATCATTGGTGCTCATTGAGTTAAGGCTTATAAATGAAGCATAATGCATGACATCACACAGTTCGGGATAGATTGGATTACTTGGACGCTTTGTCTTATCTATTTCTGTCTCAAATTTTGTTACAGTATGGAATTGAGTTAGCTTAACGTGGGCATTGGATTCGTGTCATTCTGAGCTCTAAATAATAAGTTACGGAGAATTTAGTGCGGATATGTAAAGTTGATCGGCCTGTTAAAGTGATCATTCTTAACTGATCATTGGTGGTCATTGAGTAAAGGCTTACAAATCAAGCATATTGTATGGCATCACACATTTTTGGCTAGATTGTATTACTTGAACGCTTTTGTATTTGTTTCTGTCTCAGAATGTGTCACAATATAGAAAATTGAGCTAGCTTAACGTGCGCATTGGATTCGTGTCATTCTGAGCTCTAAATCAAAAGTTAGGGAATATTTAGTGTGGACATGTCTAGTTGATCGGCCAGTTAAAGTGATCATTCTAAACTGATCATTGGTGCTCATTGATTAAACGCTTATAAATGAAGCATAATGCATGGCATCACACAATTTTGGCTAGATTGATTTATTTGAATGCTTTTTTGTATTTATTTTTGTCCCAAATTTTGTCACAATATAGAAAATTGAGATACCTTAATGTGGGCATTGGATTCGTGTTATACTGAGCTCTAAATAAAAAGTTATGAACTATTTAGTGCAGACATGACAAGTTGATCATGTAGTTAAAGTGATCATTCTAAACTAATCATTTGTGCTCATTAAGTAAATGTTTATAAATGAAGCAAAAAGCATGGGATCATGCAGTTTGGGATATATTAGATTGCTTGGACGCTTTGGCGTAACTAGTTGTTTCTCAAATTTTTTCACAATGTAGAAAATTGAGCTCGCATATCCTAGGCATTGGATTTGTGTCATTCTAAACTCTAAAATATAAGTTAAGGACGATTTAGTGCAGAAATTTCAAGTTGATCGGCGAGTTAAAGTGATCATTCTAAACTGATCATTGTTGCTCATTAAGTAAACACTTATAAATGAAGCATAAAGCATGGCATCACGTAGTTTGGGATAGATTGAATTACTTGGAGACTTTGTCGTATCTAGTTCTCTCGCAAATTTTTTCACAATATAAAGATTGAGCTAGATTAACGTGCGCATTGGTTCGTGTCATTTTGAGCTCTAAATAAAAAGTTACGGAAGATTTAGTGCAGACATGTCATATCGATTGCCTAGTTAAAGTGATCATTTTAAACTGATCAGTGGTGCTCATTAGATAAACGCTTATAATTGAAGCATTAAGCATTAGATAACACAAATTTTGGGATAGATTGGATTACTTGGATGCCTTGTCGGATCTAGTTTTGTCTCAAATTTTGTCATAATATGAAAAGTTGAGCTAGCTTAACGTGGGTAATGGATTTGTGTCATTCTGAACCATAAATCAAAACGTATTGACGATTTAGTGCAAAAATGTTAAGTTGATCGGCCAATTAAAGTTATCATTCTAAACTGATCATTGGTGTTCATTGAGTAAAAGCTTATAAATGAAGCAAAATGCATGGCATCATGCAGTTTTGGTTAGCTTGGATTACTTGAACGCTTTTTCCTATCGGTTTCTCTCTCAAATTTTGTCATAATATAGAAAATTGAGCTAGCTTAACAAGGTCATTGGATTCGTGCCATTGTGAGCTACAAATCAAAAGTTATGTACGATTTAGTGCAGACATGTCAGGATGATCGCCCAATTAAATTAATCATTCTAAACTGATCATTGGTGCTAATTGAGTAAAGGCTTATAAATCAAGCATAATGCATGGCATCACGCAGTTTTGGCTAGATTGGATTACCGGAACACTTTCGTATCTGTTTTCGTCTAAAATTTTGCCACAATATAGAAAATTTATCTAGCTTAATGTGGGCATTGGATTTGTGTCATTCTGAGCTCTAAATCAGAAGTTACAGACGATTTAGTGCGGGCATGTCAAGTTGATCGGCCTGTTAAAGTGATTTTTCTAAACTTATCATTGGTGCTCATTGAGTAAAGGCATATAAGTGAAGCATAATGTATGACATCACACAGTTCAGGTTTGACTGAAATACATGGACGCTTTGTTGTATCTATTTCTATCTAAAAATTTTTCCCAATATAGAAAATTCATCTAGCTTAACGTAGGGATTTGGTTTGTATCATTTTGAGCTCTAAATAAAAAGTTACAAACGATTTGGTGCGGAGATGTCAAGTTGATAGGCCATTTAAATGATCATTCTAAACTGAACATTGGTGCTCATTGATTAAAGGCTTATAAATCAAGCATAATGCATGGCAGCACGCAGTTTTGGCTAGATTGGATTACTGGAACACTTTTTCGTATCTATTTTCGTCTAAAATTTTGCCACAATATAGAAAATTTATCTAGCTTAATGTGGGCATTGGATTTGTGTCATTCTGAGCTCTAAATTAAAAGTTACGAACAATTTAGTGAGGCATGTAATTTTCATCGGCCAATTAAGGTGATCATTCTAAACTGATCATTGATGCTCATTGAGTAAAGGCTTATAAATGAAGCATAATGCATGACATCACGCTGTTCGGGATAGATTGGATTACATGGACGCTTTGGCTAATCTATTTTTTTCTCAAAGTTTATCAAAATATAGAAAATTGAGCTTGCTTAACATTAGCATTGGATTCTTGTCATTATGAGATCTAAAATATAAGATACGGACGATTTAGTAAGGACATGTCAAGTTGATCAGCCACTTAAAGTGATCATTCTAAACTGATCATTGGTGCTCATTATGTAAACGCTTATAAATGAAGCATAAAGCATGGCATCACGTAGTTTTGGATAGATTGAATTACTTGAACTCTTTGTCGTATCTAGTTCTATCTCGAAATTTTTGACAGTATAAAAGATTGAGCTAGCTCACCGTGGCCATTGGTTCGTGTCATCCTGAGCTCTAAATCAAAAGTTACCGACAATTTAGTGCGGACATTTCATGTTGATCGGCTAGTTACAGTGATCATTCGAAACTGATCATCGGTGCTCATTGAGTAAAGGCTTATAAACTAAGTAAAATGCATGGCTTCACACGGTTTTGGATAGCTTGGATTACTTGATCGCTTTTTCGTATCTATTTCAATATCAAATTTCGTCACAATATAGAAAATTGAGCTAGCTTAACGTAGTAAATTGATTCGTGTTATTCGGATCTCTAAATCAAAAGATTCAGATGACTTAATGCAGACATGTCAAATTGATCGCTTAGTTAAAGTGATCATCCTAAACTGATAATTGGTGCTCATTATGTAAAGGCTAATAAATAAAGAAAAATACATGGCATCACCCACTTTTCACTAGATTTGATTACTTGAACATTTTTCAAATCTATTTCAGTCTCAAAGTTTGTCACAGTATAGAAAATTGAGCTAGCTTAACGTGGGCATAGGATTCATTTCATTAACAGCTATAATTCAAAAGTTATGGATGATTTAGTGAATACATGTCAAGTTGATCGCCTAGATAAATTGATCATTCTAAACAAATCATTGGTGCTCGTTGAGTAAAAGTTTATAAATGAAGCAAAATGCATGGTATCACGTAGTATTGGCTAGCTTGGATAACTTGAGCGCTTTGTTGTACCTGTTTCTATCACAATATAGAAAATTCAGCTAGCTTAACATGGGCATTGGATTCGTGTCGTTATAAGCTCTAAATCATAAGTTACGGATGATTTAGTGTGGATATGTCAAGTTTATCGGCCAGTTAAAGTGATTATTCTTAACTGATCATTGGTGCTCATTGAATAAAAGTTTATAAATGAAGCATAATGCATGGCATCACACAGATTGGAGTAGATTGGATTATTTAGATGCTTTTTCGTACCTAGTTCTGTCTCAAATTTTGTTACAATATAGAAAATTGAACTAGCTTAACGTATGCATTGGATTCGTGTCATTCTGATCTCTAAATCAAAAGTTAGGGATGATTTGGTACGGACATGTCAAGTTGATCGGCCTGTTAAAGTGATCATTCTAAACTGATCATTGGTGCTCATTGAGTAAAGGCTTAGAAATTAAGCATAATGAATGGCATCACACAGTTTTAGTTTGATTGGATCACTTGAACTCTTTTTCGTATATATTTTTGTCTCAAATTTTTCTCAATAAATAGAAATTGAGCTAATTTAACGTATGCATTGGATTCGTGTCATTCTGAGCTCTAAATCAAAAGTTAGCGGTGATTTGGTGTGGAGACGTCAAGTTGATAGGCCAGTTAAAGTGATCCTTCTTAACTGATCATTGGTGCTCATTTAGTAAAGGCTTAGAAATGAAGCATAATGCATGGCATCACGTAGGTTTGGTTAGATTCGATTACTTGAGCGCTTTTTCGTATCGATTTTCGTCGTAAATTTTTCTCACAATATAGAAAATATAGCTAGCTTAACGTATGCATTGGATTCGTGTCATTCTTAGCTCTAAATCAAAAGTTAGCGATGGTTTGGTGCGTACATGTCAAGTTGATCGGCCAGTTAAAGTGATCATTTTAAAGTAATTATTGGTGGTCATTGAGTACAGGCTTAGAAATGAAGCATAATGCATGGCATCACGCAGATTTGGTTAAATTGGATTACTTGAACGCTTTTTTGTATCGAATTTCGTCTCAAGTTTTGTCACAATTTAGAAAATTGAGCTAGCTTAAAGTATGCATTGGATCTGTGTCATTCAAAACTATAAATCAAAAGTTAGGGATGATTTAGTGCGGAAATGTCTAGTTGATCGGCCAGTTAAAGTGTTCATTCTAAATTGATCATTGGTGCTCAATGAGTAAAGGCTTATAAATGAAGCACAATGCATGGCATCACGTAGTTTTGGCTAGATTGATTTCCATGAATGCTTTTTCATATTTATTTTTGTCCCAAATTTTTTCACAATATAGAAAATTGAGATACCTTAACGTGGGGATTGGATTCGTGTTATTCTGAGCTCTAAATAAAAAGTTACGAACGATTTAGTGGAGACATGACAAGTTGATCACCTAGTTAAAGTGATAATTATAAACTGATCATTGGTACTCATTAAGTAAACGCTTATAAATGAAGCAAAAAGCATGGGATCACGCAGTTTGGGATAGATTGGAGTATTTGGACGCTTTGTCGTAACTAGTTGTGTCTCAAATTTTGTCACAATGTAGAAAATTGAGTTATCTTAACCTGGACATTGGATTTGTGTCATTCTAAACTCTAAAATATAAGTTAAGGACGATTTAGTGCAGACATGTCAAGTTGATCGGCCAGTTAAAGTGATCATTCTAAACTGATCATTGTTGCTCGTTAAGTAAACACTTATAAATGAAGCATAAAGCATGGCATCACGTAGTTTGGGATAGATTCAATTACTTGGATACTTTGTCGTATCTATTTCTGTCGCAAATTTTTTCACAATATAAAAGATTGAGCTAGATTAACGTTGGCATTGGTTCGTGTCATCCTGAGCTCTAAATCAAAAGTTACAGACGATTTAGTGCAGACATGTCAAATCGATCGCCTAGTTAAAGTGATCATTCTAAACTGATCAGTGGTGCTCATTAGATAAACGCTTATAAATGAAGCATTAAGCATGGGATAACATAGTTTGGTATAGATTGGATTACTTGGATGCTTTGTCGGATCTAGTTTTGTCTCAAATTTTGTCATAATATGAAAAGTTGAGCTAGCTTAACGTTGGTAATGGATTTGTGTCATTCTAAACCATCAATCAAAACTTATACACGATTTAGTGCAGAAATGCTAAGTTGATCGGCCAATTAAAGTTATCACTCTAAACTGATCATTAGTGCAGAAATACTAAGTTGATCGGCCAATTAAAGTTATCATTCTAAACTGATCATTAGTGTTCATTGACTAAAAGCTTATCAATGAAGCAAAATGCATGGCATCATGCAGTTTTGGTTAGCTTGGATTACTAAATGCATGGCATCATGCAGTTTTGGTTAGCATTTTCGTATCTGTTTCTGTCTCAAATTTTGTCATAATATAGAAAATTGAGCTAGCTTAACAAGGGCATTGGATTCGTGTCATTATTAGCTATAAATCAAAAGTTCTGGACGATTTAGTGCATACATGTCAAGATGATCACGCAGTTAAATTGATCATTCTAAACTGATCATTGCTGCTAATTGAGTAAAGGCTTATAAATCAAGCAGAATGCATGGCATCACGTAGTTTTGGCTAGATTGGATTACTGGAACACTTTTTTGTATCTGTTTCCGTCTCAAATTTTGCCACAGTATAGAAAATTTATCTAGCTTAACGTGGGGTATTGGATTTATTTTATTCTGAGCTCTAAATAAAAACTTACGAACCATTTAGTGCGGTATGACATGTTCATCGGCCAATTAAAGTGATCATTCTAAATTGATCATTGGTGCTCATTGAGTAAAGGCTTATAAATGAAGCATAATGCATGACATCACGCGGTTCGGGATAGATTGGATTACATGGACACTTTGGCTTATCTATTTGTGTCTCAAAGTTTATCATAATACAGAAAATTAAGTGCGTTTAACATTGGCATTGGATTCTTGTCATTCTGAGCTACGATTAGTACGGATATGTCAAGTTGATCAGCCACTTAAACTGATCATTCTAAACTGATCATTGGTGCTCATTATGTAAACGCTTATAAATGAAGCATAAAGCATGGCATCAAGTAGTTTGGGATAGATTGAATTACTTGGACTCTTTGTCCTATCTAGTTCTATCTCAAATTTTTTCACAGTATAAAAGATTGAGCTAGCTCAACGTGGCCATCGGTTCGTGTCATCCTTAGCTCTAAATCAAAAGTTACCGACAATTTAGTGCGGATATGTCAAGTTGATCGCCAAGTTACAGTGATCATTTTAAACTGATCATTGGTGCTCATTGAGTAAAGGCTTATAAATGAAGCAAAATGCATGGCATCACACGGTTTTGGATATCTTGGATTACATGAACGCTTTTTCGTATATATTTCTATATCAAATATTGTCAAAATATAGAAAATTGAGCTAACTTAACGTAGGCATTGGATTCGTGTCATTCTGAGCAGTAAATCAAAAGTTAGGGATGATTTGGTGCAGACATGTCAAATTGATAAGCCAGTTAAAGTGATCATTCTAAACTGATCATTGGTTCTTATTGAGTAAATGCTTAGAAATGAAGCATAATGCATGGCATCACGCAGTTTTGGTTAGATTGGATTACTTGAATGCTTTTTCGTATCGACTTTCATCTCAAATTTTGTCACAATTTTGAAAGTTGAGCTAGCTTAGCGTAGGCATTGGATTCGTGTCATTCTGAGCACGAAATCAAAAGTTAGGGATGATTTGGTGCAGAAATGCCAAGTTGATCGGCCAGTTAAAGTTATCATTCTAAACTGATCATTGGTTCCCATTGAGTAAAGGCTTAGAAATGAAGCATAATGCATGACATCACGCAGTTTTGGTTATATTGGATTACTTAAATGAATTTTTGTATCTATTTTTTGTCTCAAATTTTGTCACAATATAGAAAATTGAGCTAATATATCATCGACATTGGATTCGTGTCATTATGAGCTCTAAATCATAAGTTACAGACGATTTAGTGCGCACATGTCAAGTTCATCGGCCAGTTCAAGTGATCATTCTAAACTGATCATTTGTGCTCATTGAGTAAAGGCTTATAAATGAAGCGTAATTGATACATGCCTTGATTCAAGGTATGCGCGTGGGCTGTTTGTAGAAGATTAGGTGAGAAACTCAACCTTAGGCTTCTGGATGGGGGTTTTCTGGTTGGTAAAAGATGGAAAGGTGAAGTGAACCACACGAGGGGTGATGAACCTCGTGATAAATCACAAACTTAGAGCTAGGAGGGCTGGTCTCAACTAGGTTCTAAGTGCACAAGTCTCTTGAGAGAATAACTTGTTGAAAGAAAATTTGATCTTTATTAATATCAAAAAGGTTGTCGAACTAGAATGCTGGAAGGAGCCTTATTAATATGCTCGACAGCTTGACCTTCTAGGGTCGACTCAAACAAAGAAAAGGAAAGTTTACAAAAGTGCACAAAAGGAAAAAGATACAAAAGTGTATAACCAAAAAGGACCTATTCCTAAAATGTTCTTGACTCAAAAATGTAAAGCATCTAGATCCTACCCTGCAAAACAGAAAGAGGCATATATTCGAATTGAAACTTACCTTAACTTACCTCACGGCCAAGAAATGGAAGGTGGCCGTCCTTGTGGCATGCACGTGCCTTGCTCCTAGTCTTCGACTTGGAGTAGGGTTAAAAATCTTTTAGCCCTGACCTCTCTTGCCACTAAAGCCCAAGTCTCTGATGTTCCTTGTGTTGTTGAGAAGCCTTTGGACTCTACTTGCTCTTCTGGCCCATTGTCCTTAGCTGATCTTCCTCTAGGAGCTTGTCGACCCATAAGCTGAATTTGTGGAAGAGTGCCCTTGATCTGCTTCTTGTCATTGCTCCTTGAGGTACCACTGGTGTAGATACTTCTTCTAGGTGCATTTCCTGGAGCTGGTAGCTCATTTGGTCCGAGTCCTCTTGTGTGGAAGTGGAAATGCGCGTGTACTCGGCTGGATCGGCTGTACCGGCTGGATTGTGCGCGGTACTGGCCGGGATGCCTTCAGGACCGGCCAAGTTGATCCCGGAGTTGGCGGCATCACCAGACGGACCGGCGGTGTCATCCACGTCCCCACCAAGTGTGCCGGAAGCTTGGGCCTCTCCGCCGGCGATGCTGACCGGTCTGGTCCTATAGGTAGAGGGTCCGGCGGTACTGCCTGGTCCGGCAGACGTGCCAGATGGTCCTGCTGTCTCGGGCAAGCTTCCTGGTCGGCCAGTCTGGTCTCCTGGCTGGATGTACGACCTGATGTCCTCATCATTCCCTCCCTGTTCAGTAGGTTTTGTCCTCAAAACTGGTTCATCTTCATGGAAAGGGGCTAAGTCAGTAACATTGAACGTATTGGACACATTAAACTCACCTGGCAGCTCGATCCGGTAGGCGTTGTTGTTGATCCTCTCGAGCACTCTGAATGGTCCATCTCCTCTTGGTGCTAGCTTGGAACTCCTTAGGTTTGGGAACCTCTCCTGCCGTAGGTGTAGCCACACCCAATCGCCTGGTTGAAAGATCACCTCCTTTCTTCCTTTGTTGGCATGAGTCACGTACTGTCTGGTCCTCTTCTCCAAGTTTTCTGCTACCTTCTGGTGTAATCTCCTTATGAACTCTGCCTTGGATGCTCCGTTGAGGTTGGTCATCTCAGCTGGTGGTAATGGTGTTTGCTCCAATGGGGTGAGAGGGTTGAAGCCGTATACTACTTCAAATGGTGTCTGTACACGGCTCGGTTGTAAGCAAACTCTATGAATGGCAGGCACTCCACCCAAGTCTTTAGGTTCTTCCCTAGTGTAGTTCTGAGAAGAGTTGATAGTGTCCTGTTGACAACTTCAGTTTGGCCATCGGTTTGAGGATGGCAGGTGGTAGAGAAGAGTAGCTTCATGCCTAGCTTTCTCCAAAGGGTCCTCCAGAAATGGCAGAGGAACTTGGTGTCCCTGTCTGATACGATTGTCCTTGGCACTCCATGAAGCCGTACTATCTCCCTGAAGAACAGCTAAGCTTTTTGTGTGGCATCATTGACATTGGCACATGGAATGAAGTGTGCCATCTTGGAGAATCTGTCCACCACTACAAAGATTGCATCTTTGTGGTTGATCTTGTGCAGACCTAGAACAAAGTCCATTGAGATGTCCACCCATGGATGTGTGGGTATGGGCAGTGGGAGATACAACCCGTGAGGTTGCACTCGGGACTTTGCCTTCTTGCAAGTGATGCATCTTGCACAATGAGCTTCTACTGTCTTCTTGATTTGTGGCAAGTAGAAGTGCTCCTTGACCACTGCTAGAGTCTTGTCGACACCAAAGTGGCCCATGAGTCCTCCTCCATGAGCTTCTCGGATTATAAGCTCCCTTAATGATCCTTGTGGTATGCACAACCTTCTTTCTCGGAACAAGAACCCCTCATGGATGTAGAACTTGCCATGACTCCCTGTGCCACACTCCTTGTAGCTCTCAGCAAAGTCAGGATCATCCTTGTATAGGTCCTTGATGTGCTCGAACCCTAGGACCTTTGCCTCCATGGTTGATATCAAGGCAAACCTCCTTGATAGTGCATCGGCTACTACATTATCTTTGCCCTTCTTGTACTTGATGACGTACGGGAAGGTCTCTATGAACTCCATCCACCTGGCATGTCTCCTCTTGAGATTGGTTTGCCATCTGAGGTGTTTGAGAGTCTCATGATCAGTGTGGATCACAAACTCCATGGACAGCAAGTAATGCTGCCAAGTCTCCAATGCTCGGACAAGGGCATAAAGCTCCTTGTCATAAGTGGGGTAGTTCAGTGAGGCACCACCTAGCTTCTCACTGAAGTATGCCACTTGATACAAGCCTTGATTCAAGGATGTATGCGCGTGGGCTGTTTGTAGAAGATTAGGTGAGAAACTCAACCTTAGGCTTCTGGATAGGGGTTTTCTGGTTGGTAAACGATGGAAGGGTGAAGTGAACCACACAAGGGGTGATGAACCTCGTGATAAATCACAAACTTAGAACTAGGAGGGCTGGTCTCAACTAGGTTTTAAGCGCACAAGATTCTTAGAGAGAAAACTTGTAGGGAAAAAGTTCTACTTTATTAATAATCAAAAAGGTTGTCGAACTACAATGCTGGAAGGAGCCTTATTAATATGCTCGACAGCTTGACCTACTAGGGTCGACTCAAATAAGAAAAAGGAAAGTTTACAAAAGTGCACAAAAGGAAAAATACAAAAGTGTATAACCGAAAAAAGACCTATTCCTAAAATGTTCTTGACTCAAAAATGTAAAGCAACTAGATCCTACCCTGCAAAACAGAAAGAGACATATATTCGAATGTAAACTTACCTTAACTCACCTCACGGCCAAGAAATGGAAGGTGGCCGTCCTTGTGGGATGCACGCGCCTTGCTCCTAGTCTTCGACTTGGAGTAGGGTTACAAATCTCTGGGCCCTGACCTCTCTTGCCACTAAAGCCCAAGTCTCTGATGTCCCTTGTGTTTTGGAGAAGCTATTGGACTTTTCCTTGTGTTTTTGGCCCATTGTCCTTAGTCGATCTTCCTCTATGAGCTTGTCGACCCACAAGCTGAATTTGTGGAAGAGCGCCTTTGATCTGCTTCTTGTCATTGCTCCTTGAGGTACCACTGGTGTAGAGACTTCCTCTAAGTGCATTTCCTGGAGCTGGTAGCTCATTTGGTCCGAGTCCTCTTGTGTAGAAGTGGAAGTGCGCGTGTACTCGGTTGGATCGGCTGTACCGGCTGGATTGTGCGTGGTACTGGCCGGAATGACTTCAGGACCGGCCAAGTTGATCCCGGAGGCGGCGGTGTCATCAGAGGGACCGGCGGTGTCATTCACGTCCCCACCAAGTGTGCCGGAAGCTTGGGCCTCTCCGCCGGCAATGTTGACCGGTCTGGTCCTATAGGTCGAGGGTCCGGCGGTACTGTATGGTCCGGCAGGTGCGCCAGCTGGTCCTGCTGTCTCGGGCAAGCTTCCTGGTCGGCCAGTCTGGTCTCCTGGCTGGATGTACGACCTGATGTCCTCATCACCACTGGTCTCCCTCCTTGGGTTAGCACTGCTCCTATGCCTATTCCAGAGGCATCACACTCTACTTCAAACGTCTTGTTGAAGTCGGGCAGGACTAGCACTGGTGCATGTGTAAGGCTGTCCTTCAAGGCCTTGAATGCCTTCTCCTGAGCTTCTCCCCAGCTGAATCCCACGTTCTTCTCCACTACTGCCATCAGTGGTGAGGCAATACTGCTGAAGTTGGGCACGAATCTCCTATAGAAGCTGGCAAGTCCGTGGAAGCTCCTTACTTGGCTGATGTTTCCTGGTGTTGGCCATTCTTGTATGGCTCGAATCTTCTCTTCATCAACCTGTAGGCCCTGTGAACTTACAACAAAACCTAAAAAGACAAGCTTATCAGTACAAAAGGTGCACTTCTTGAGATTGGCATAAAGCTCTTCTTGTCGAAGGGTTTTAAGTACCATCTCAAGATGTGTGAGGTGTTCCCGTAGGCACTTACTATAAACCAAGATGTCATCAAAAGTAAACTACTACAAACTTACTGATGTACGCCCTAAGAACTTGGTTCATAAGGCGCATGAAGGTGCTTGGGGCAATAGTCAAGCCAAATGGCATGACTGTCCACTCGTAGAGTCCTTGCTTTGTCTTGAAAGCAGTCTTCCATTCATCACCTTCCTTCATTCTTACCTGGTGGTATCCACTTTTGAGGTCTATCTTGGAGAAGACTGTGGCTCCACTCAGCTCATCTAGCATGTCATCCAGTCGTGGTATTGGATGCCGGTACTTGACTGTGATGTTATTGATTGCTCGGCAGTCCACGCACATGCGCCAAGTCCCATCCTTCTTGGGCACTAGTAGCACTGGTACGGCAAATGGACTGAGGCTCTCTCGAACATATCCTTTCTCCAGGAGCTCCTTGACTTGCTTCTCAAGCTCCTTGGACTCCTCTGGACTCATCCGGTAGGCTGGCCGGTTGGGCAGGGCTGCTCCGGGCACTAGATCAATCTGGTGTTCTATGCCACGTAAAGGAGGCAAGCCTGCTGGTATCTCCTCTGGAAATACATCCTGGAATTTGTTGAGGAGAGTTGCTACTTCAGGAGGTAGCTCTACCTGTCCCTGTTCTACACTCAAAACTTCTTTGAAGACCATTAGTAACATTAAATCCTTCGAGGCTAAAGCTCTCCGGACATGGCTTGGTTGAATAAGAAAATTAGACTTGATAAGTTTCTTTTCCTTACTCATTTGGAGTTGTAGCTCGTGTACCTGGGCAGGTGTAAGAGGAGCTAGGCTGACCTTTTCTTGTCATGCACAAAGGTGTAGAGATTGGTTCGGCCATCATGCCTGGTCTCTTTGTCAAACTGCCATGGTCTTCCTAGTAGAAGATGGCCAGCTTGCATGGGCACCACGTCGCACACGACTTGGTCTTGGTACTTGCCCACACTGAATGGCACAGTGACTTGTTCATGGATCTTGAGCTCCACTTTTTCATCAAGCCATCTCAGTCTATATGGTCGAGGATGCTTTGTCTTCTCTAGACCTAGCTTATCAACCATATATGCACTAGCAACGTTAGTGCAAGAACCACCATCTATGATGAGGTTACATACCTTGCCCTTGATGGTGCAACGGCTATGGAAGATGTTCTCCCTTTGGATGGTCTCTGAAGGATCCACCATTGCGCTGAGGATACGTCAGTGACCAGCACTTCCCCCACATCAGGGTACTCAATGTCACCATACTCTCCTTCTGGTTCATAGTCCTCTTCATCTTGGGACTCATACTCTCCTGCCTCTGTAATCAGCATGACTCGGTTGTTTGGGCACTCTCTTGAGATGTGTCCACGTCCCCTGCACTTGAAACAAGTTATGTCACGTGATCTTTGAGGGTTAGAAGACTTACCAGGCTCTCTCTGGTCACGGGTGGGTTCAGGAGGCTTGCTCTTGAACCTTGACTCGATCTCTATGCTATTGCCTTTGTCTACGGTCTTGGGGATGTTGCTTTGTGCCCAAGGTGTCTTAGGCTTGCTGCGGATGTCTTGGCTCTTACGTTTGATGTGCTGCTCAGCTTGCACAGATAGGTGGAACAAGTCTTTGAAGTCATTGTAGATTTGCCTTTCCACCTAGCGGCTGATCCTTTCTTGGAGTCCATCCAAGAATTGTGCCATCAATGCTTCTTCATCATCATTTAGCTTCAATCTGTTCCTTAGCTTCTCAAACTCTTCATAGTACTCCTCTACTGATCTGGTACCCTGCTTAAGAGTATGAAAGCAACGTTGCAAATCTCTATAAAAGTAAGGTGGAACAAACCTTTGTCGCATGAGGTCTTTCATGTCGACCCATGAGTCTACGGGTCTCATTCTCTTCCTCCTTCTGTCAGATACCTCACGATCCCACCAGATGAGGGCATTGTCCGTGAGTTGTGCTACTGCCATTGAGACTCTCCTAGGTCCTGCTTGGTTGTAGTGATCAAAGATATGATCCATTCTCCTCTCCCAATCTAGGTAAGCCTCGGTGTCTACTTTTCCTGCAAAACTTGGAGGAATTAGTTTAACATCAGGATGAATTACCCGGTTGTAGGTGTGTTCATCTCCATCCTCATGATGTCTAGGAGGCATTCTTGGTCTCTGGTGAAGACCATATGGCTCAAAGCCATCATCTTCTGCCTCTGGTTGCCGTGGAGGTCCTCTCGGCCTATGGTGATAGTTATGAGGTTGTGTGTCCTCATCTCCATCTGGCTGGGGTTCCTCCTGTTCGTGCCATGTCCTATGGTGCTCAGGACCCTCAGGACGGTCTTGCTCAGCTCTCATGTGCCTTATGGCCTGGAATCTCACCGGTCTTTCCACGCGCTCCAACCTCTCGCCTATGGATGCGAGTTGTGTTTGGAGTGTGGTGAACATGGCCATCATGGCTTCGGTTGCTTCTCTATTTTCTTCTCCCATGGTGTTCTACAAAGAAATAAGACAAGTTAGGATGCTCCTAAATTATTAGGAGGGTTTTCTTTTTATAAGGGGTTCGAAAAAATGCAAAAAGGAAAAATCCTAAGGAATGGAAATTCGAATAAAAGGAAAAAGGAAACTTTCTTGACAACTTGTGCTAGCTGTCCAATTCAAAATCTTTTGGGTATTTTCCTATTTTATTTTCTTTTCTTTTTGTTTTCTTTTTAATTTAACTTAAAATTAATGGAAATATGGATTAAACAAAAAGGAAAACGTGAATGGCAATGCAAAAGTGAATCTAAACCCTAGTAATACACGTAGAAGGCTAGATGCACTCGGTTTGGAGTTTGAGGTTATTTTTTTGATTTTTCTTGAATGCGACTTAAACTAATGCAAGAACTAAAAACAAAACAATCAAAAGGATAGAAACAACCTGGTTTAGGAGCTTTAAGCTCTGATACCAAAATGATACAAGCCTTGATTCAAGGATGTATGCGCGTGGGCTGTTTGTAGAAGATTAGGTGAGAAACTCAACCTTAGGCTTCTGGATGGGGGTTTTCTGGTTGGTAAAAGATGGAAGGGTGAAGTGAACCACACGAGGAGTGATAAACCTCGTGACAAATCACAAACTTAGAGCTAGGAGGGCTGGTCTCAACTAGGTTCTAAGCGCACAAGTCTCTTGAGAGAATAACTTGTTGAAAGAAAATTCGATCTTTATTAATATCAAAAAGGTTGTCGAACTACAATGCTGGAAGGAGCCTTATTAATATGCTCGACAGCTTGACCTTCTAGGGTCGACTCAAACAAAGAAAAGGAAAGTTTACAAAAGTGCACAAAAGGAAAAAGATACAAAAGTGTATAAGCAAAAAAGGACCTATTCCTAAAATGTTCTTGACTCAAAAATGTAAAGCATCTAGATCCTACCCTGCAAAACAGAAAGAGGCATATATTCGAATTGAAACTTACCTTAACTTACCTCACGGCCAAGAAATGGAAGGTGGCCGTCCTTGTGGCATGCACGCGCCATGCTCCTAGTCTTTGACTTGGAGTAGGGTTAAAAATCTTTGGGCCCTGACCTCTCTTGCCACTAAAGCCCAAGTCTCTGATGTTCCTTGTGTTGTTGAGAAGCCTTTGGACTCTACTTTGCTCTTCTGGCCCATTGTCCTTAGCTGATCTTCCTCTAGGAGCTTGTCGACCCATAAGCTGAATTTGTGGAAGTGTGCCCTTGATCTGCTTCTTGTCATTGCTCCTTGAGGTTCCACTGGTGTAGATACTTCTTCTAGGTGCATGTCCTGGAGCTGGTAGCTCATTTGGTCCGAGTCCTCTTGTGTGGAAGTGGAAATGCACGTGTACTCGGCTGGATCGGCTGTACCGGCTGGATTGTGTGCGGTACTGGCCGGGATGCCTTCAGGACCGGCCAAGTTGATCCCGGAGTCGGCGGCATCACCAGAGGGACCGGCGGTGTCATCCACGTCCCCACCAAGTGTGCCGGAAGCTTGGGCCTCTCCGCCGGCGATGCTGACCGGTCTGGTCCTATAGGTCGAGGGTCCGGCGGTACTGCCTGGTCCGGCAGACGTTCCAGATGGTCCTGCTGTCTCGGGCAAGCTTCCTGGTCGGCCAGTCTGGTCTCCTGGCTAGATGTACGACCTGATGTCCTCATCAGTAATGCATTGCATCATGCATGTTTGCATAGATTGGATTACTTTAAGTTTTTTGTATCTATTCCTATCTCAAATTTCGTCTTAATATATAAAATTGAGCTAGCTTAACATGGGCAATGTATTTTTGTCATTCTGAGCTCTAAATCAAAAGTTACAAATGATTTAATACGGACATGTCAAATTGATCGGCCAGTTAAAGTGATCATTCTAATTTGATCATTGGTGCTCATTGAGTAAAGGCTTATAAATGAAGCATAATTGATGACATCACGTAGTTCTGAAAGGATTGGATTACTTGGACTCTTTGTCGTATCTATTTTTGTCTCAAATTTGGCACAATATAGAAAATTTAGCTAGCTTAACGTGGGCGTAGGATTTGTGTCTTTCTGAGCTCTAAATCAAAAGTTACAGACGATTTAATGCGGACATGTCAAGTTGATCGGCCAGTTAAAGTGGTCATTCTAAAGTGATCATTGGTGCTCACTGAGTAAAGGCTTATAAATGAAGCATTATGCATGACATCACGCAGTTTTGGCTAGATTGGATTACTTGAACACTTTTTTGTATCTATATTTATCTCAAATTTTGTCAAAATATAGAAAGTTGTGCTACGTTAACGTGGTCATTGGATTCGGGTCACTCTGAGCTCTCAATCAGAAGTTACAGACGATTTAGTGCGGGCATGTCAAGTTGATCGGCCTGTTAAAGTGATTTTTCTAATCTTATCATTGGTGCTCATTGAGTAAAGGCATATAAGTCAAGCATAATGTATGACATCACGCAGTTCAGGTTAGACTGAAATACATGGACGCTTTGTTGTATCGATTTAGACTGAAATACATGGACTGAAAATTCATCTAGCTTAACGTAGGGATTTGGTTTGTATCATTTTGAGCTCTAAATAAAAAGTTACAAAAGATTTAGTGCGGACATGTCAAGTTGATCGCCCAGTTAAATGATCATTCTAAACTGAACATTGGTGCTCATTGATTAAAGGCTTATAAATGAAGCATAATGCATTACATGACGGAGTTTTGGAAAGACTTGCTGAAGCAATTTTAGTCTTAAATTTTTTTCACAATATAAAAAAATTAAGCTAGGTTAACGTGGACATTGGATTCGTGTCATCCTGAGCTCTACATCAAAAGTTACGAACGATTTGGTGCGGAAATGTCAAGTTAATTGCCCAGTTAAAGTGATCATTCTAAACTGATCATTGGTGCTCATTAAGAAAAGGTATACAAATGAAGAAAAATGCATGGTATCACGCAGTTTTGTATAGCTTAGATTACTTGAACGCTTTTTCGTATCTATTTCTATCTCAAATTTTGTCACAATATAGAAAATTGAACTAGCTTAACACGAGCATTGGATTCCTGTCATTATGATCTATAAATCAAAAGTTATGGACGATTTGGTGCAAACATGTCAAGTGTTTCCCCCAGTTAAATTGATCATTGTAAACTGATCTTCATGTCATTATATGCTATAAATCAAAAGTTATGGACGATTTAGTGGAGATATGTCAAGTTGAACGCCCAGTTAAATTGATCATTCTAAACTCATCATTGGTGCTCAGTGAGAAAAGGCTTATAAATGAAACATAATGCATGACATCACACAGTTTTGGATATATTGGATTAGTTGAACGCTTTTTCTATCTCAAATTTCGTCGTAATATAGAAAATTTAGCTAGCTTAACGTGGCCATTGGATTCGTGTCATTCTGAGCTCTAAATCAAAAGTTACGGATGATTTAGTGCAGACATGTCAAGTTGATCGGCAACTGATCATTGGTGCTCATTGAGTTAAGGCTTATAAATGAAGCATAATGCATGACATCACACAGTTCGGGATAGATTGGATTACTTGGACGCTTTGTCTTATCTATTTCTGTCTCAAATTTTGTTACAGTATTGAATTGAGTTAGCTTAACGTGGGCATTGGATTCGTGTCATTCTGAGCTCTAAATCATAAGTTACGGAGAATTTAGTGCGGATATGTAAAGTTGATCGGCCTGTTAAAGTGATCATTCTTAACTGATCATTGGTGGTCATTGAGTAAAGGCTTACAAATTAAGCATAATGTATGGCATCACACATTTTTGGCTAGATTGGATTACTTGAACGCTTTTTGTATTTGTTTCTGTCTCAGAATGTGTCACAATATAGAAAATTGAGCTAGCTTAACGTGCGCATTGGATTCGTGTCATTCTGAGCTCTAAATCAAAAGTTAGGGAATATTTAGTGTGGACATGTGTAGTTGATCGGCCAGTTAAAGTGATCATTCTAAACTGATCATTGGTGCTCATTGAGTAAACGCTTATAAATGAAGCATAATGCATAGCATCACGCAATTTTGGCTAGATTGATTTATTTGAATGCTTTTTTGTATTTATTTTTGTCCCAAATTTTGTCACAATATAGAAAATTGAGATACCTTAATAAGGGCATTGGATTCGTGTTATACTGAGCTCTAAATAAACAGTTACGAACGATTTAGTGCAGACATGACAAGTTGATCATGTAGTTAAAGTGATCATTCTAAACTAATCATTTGTGCTCATTAAGTAAACGTTTATAAATGAAGCAAAAAGCATGGGATCACACAGTTTGGGATATATTAGATTGCTTGGACGCTTTGGCGTAACTAGTTCTGTCTCAAATTTTGTCACAATGTAGTTAATTGAGCTCGCTTATCCTAGGCATTGGATTTGTGTCATTCTAAACTCTAAAATATAAGTTAAGGACGATTTAGTGCAGAAATGTCAAGTTGATCGGCGAGTTAAAGTTATCATTCTAAACTGATCATTGTTGCTCATTAAGTAAACACTTATAAATGAAGCATAAAGCATGGCATCACGTAGTTTGGGATAGATTGAATTACTTGGAGACTTTGTCGTATCTAGTTCTCTCGCAAATTTTTTCACAATATAAAAGATTGAGCTAGATTAACGTGCGCATTGGTTTGTGTCATCCTGAGCTCTAAATAAAAAGTTACGGAAGATTTAGTGCAGACATGTGAAATCTATTGCCTAGTTAAAGTGATCATTTTAAACTGATCAGTGGTGCTCATTAAGTAAAAGCTTATAAATGAAGCATAATGTACGACATCAAGCAGTTCGAGATAGATTGGATTACTTGGACGCTTTGTCGTATCTATTTATGTCTCAAATTTTGTCACAATATACAAAATTGAGCTAGCTTTAGATGGGCATTGGATTGGTGTTATTATGAGCTTTAAATCAAAAGTTACAGACAATTTAGTGCGGAAATTTCAAGTTGATCGCCTAGTTAAAGTGATCATTCTAAACTGATCATTGGTGCTGATTGAGTAAAGGCTTATAAAAGAAGCATAATGCGTGGCATCCTGCAGCTTTGGCTAGCTTGGATTACTTGAACGCTCTTTGTATCTATTTCTGTCTCAAATTTTGTCCTAATATAGACAATTGAGTTAGATTAAAGTAGGCATTGGATTCGTGTCATTATGAGCTCTAAATCAAAAGTTACGGACGATTTAGTGTGGACACGTCAAGTTGATCGGCCAGTTAATGAGATAGGTTAACGTGTGCATTGGATTCGTGCTATTCTGAGCTCTAAATCAAAAGTTTCGGACAAGTTAGTGCGGACATGTCAAGTTGATCGGCCAGTTAAAGAGATCATTATAAATTGATCTTTGGTGCTCATTGACTAAATGCTTATAAATGAAGAATAATAAATTACATCAAGCAGATCGGGATAGATTGGATTATTTGGACACTTTGTCGTATCTATTATGACTCAAATTTTGTCACAATATAGAAAATTGAGCTACATTAACGTAGGCATTGGAACATGTGATTCAGAGCTGTAAATCAAAAGTTATAGACGATTTAGTGCGGACATGTCATGTTGATTTGATAGTTAAAATGATCATTCTAAATGAAGCAAAATACATGGTATCACGCAGTTTTGGCTAGATTGGATTACATGAATGCTTTTGTGTATCTATTTCTGTCTCAAAATTTGTCACAATATAGAAAATTGAACTAGCTCAACGTGGACATTGGATTCATGTCATTATGAGCTACAAATCAAAAGTTATTGAAGATTTATCACAAACATGTCAAGTTGATCGCCCCATTAAACTGATCATTATAAAATGATCATTAGTGCTCATTTAGTAAACGCTTGTAAAGCATGGGATCATGCAGTTTTGGCTAGATTGGATTACTTGAATGGTTTTTCATATCTAGTTCTTCCTCAAATTTTGTCACAATATAGACAATTTAGCTAGCTTATCGTGGGCATTAGATTCGTGTTATTCTGAGCTCTAAATCAAAAGTTACGGACAATTTAGTGCAAACATGTCAAGTTGATCAGCTAGTTAAAGTTATCATTCTAAAGTGATCAATGGTGCTCATTGAGTAAAGGCTTATAAATGAAGCAAAATGCTTGGATTACTTGAACGTTATTTTGTATCTATTTATGTCTCAGATTATGTCACAATATAGAAAATTGAGCTAGCTTAATGTGAGCATTGGATTCTTGTCATTATGAGCTATAAATCAAAAGTTATGGATGATTTAGTGCAGATATGTAAAGTTGACCGCACAGTTAAATTGATCATTCTAAACTGATCGTTGGTGCTCATTGAGTAAAGGCTTATAAATGAACCATAATGCATTCCATCACGTAGTTTTCGCTAGATTGGATTACTTGGACGCTTTTTGTATCTATTTCTGTCTCAGATTTTATCACAATATAGTAAATTGAGCTAGCTTAACGTAGGCATTGGATTCGTGTCATTCGGAGCTCTAAATTAAAAGTTAGGGACAATTTAGTGCGGAAATGTCAAGTTGATCGGCTAGTTAAAATGATCATTCTTAACTGATCATTGGTTCTCATTGATTAAAAGCTTATAAATGAAGCGTAATGCATGGAATCACGCAGCTTAGGATACATTGGATTACTTGGACGCTTTGTCGTCTCTATTTTTTTCTATAATTTTATCAAAATATAGAAAATTGAACTAGTTTAACGTGGGCATTGGATTCGTGTCATTCGGAGCTCTAAATCAAAAGTTACGAACGATTTAGTGCGGAAATGTCAAGTTAATCGGCCAGTTAAAATGATCATTCTAAGCTGATCATTGATTCTCATGGAGCAAAGACTTATAAATGAAGCATAATGTGTGGCATCAGATTCGTGTCATTCGGAGCTCGAAATAAAAAATTACGAACGATTTAGTGCAGAAAGTTCAAGTTGATCGGCCAATTAAATTGATCATTCTTAACTGATCACTGGTGCTCATTAAGGAAAGGCTAATAATGCAGCATAATGCATGGGATCACGTACTTCGGGATAGATTGGATTATTTGGACGCTTTTTCATATCTAGTTTTGTCTCAAAAATTTTCAGAATATAAAAAATTCAACTAGCTTAATGTGGGTATTGGATTCGTGTCATTCGGAGCTATAAATCAAAAGTTATGTACGATTTAGTGCGTACATGTCAAGTTGATCGGCCACCTAATATGATCATTCTAAACTGATTATTGGTGCTTATTGCGTAAAAGCTTATAAAAGAACAATAATGAATGGCATCATGCAGTTTCGGATGGATTGGATTACTTGGACGCTTTGTCATCTCAATTTTTGTTTCAAATTTTGCAAAATATAGAAAATTTAGCTAGCTTAACGTGGGCATTGGATTCGTGTCATTCCGAGCTCTAAATCAAAAGTTATGGGCAATTCAGTGCGGATATGTCAAGTTGATCGGCCAGTTAAAGTGATCATTCTAAGCTGATCATTGGTGTTTTGTAAGCAAAGACTTATAAATGAAGTATAAAGCATGGCATCGCGAAGTTTGGGATAGAATGGATTACGTGGACGCTTTGTTGTCTCTATTTCAGTCTCAAATTTTGTGAGAATATAGAAAATTGAGCCAGCTTAATATAGACATTGGATTCGTATTATTCTGAGCTCTAAATCAAAAGTTACAAAAGATTAAGTGCGGACATATCAAGTTAATCGGCCAGTTAAAGTGATCATTCTAAACTAATCATTGGTGAAAGTTAATTAAATGTTTATAAATGAAGCATAAAGCATGGCATTACAAAGTTGGGAAAGATCAAATTATTTGGATGCTTTGTCGTCTCTATTTATGTCTCAAATTTTGTCAGAATATAGAAAATTTAGCAACATTATTGTGAGCATTAGATTCGTGTCATTCTGAGCTCAAAATCAAATGTTACGGACGATTTACTACGGACATGTCAAGTTGATAGGCCAATTAGTATGATTATTTTAAACTGATCATTGGTGCTCATTGCACTACAAGAAAACATTAACATTTCCTACGGCATTTCCGACGGAAAAAAACCGTCGGCCTTTTCCGACGACTTTACGACGGATACGCGATGAATACCCAAGGGAATTAAAACCGTCGGAGGTCCGTCGGTAATTTCTGACGCCGTAGAGATTGTCGGTAAATCGATGGTGAAAACTGACGGTAACCCGTTGCGTTTCCGACGATATCCTAATCGTCGGGATATCCTCTTGAAATCATCGGAATATTACCGACGGCTTCAGATACGTCGGTAATATTCCGACGAGTTCGTGACGGATTCTGTGTTTTATAGCCCGTCGGGAATCCGTCGGCAGATGTCGTCGGAAACCCATCGGAACTATCCGACCATTGTCGGATACAGTCGGAAATCTGTCGGAAATATACGTACCTTGTTAAAATTTTGTGTTTATCCGTCGATGGTCGGAAACCGTCGGAAATCTGTCGGTTTATTTTGATAAGATTTATTCGAAATACGTGAATATCCGGTTGTGGTCGGTAACCGTCGGAATTCCGTCGGAAATAGAGAATATTCTGAAGAATAATCTTTTTACAGTTTGTAATTATCTGTTAATAATTCTTAATAATCTGTTAAAAAATCGTGATAATATCTATTTTTTAGTATAAATAAGCTATGATCTTTCAGAATTTTAACAGAACCAAATTTTTTTTAAAAATGTGTTCTTCGGGTTCTTTTTAGTATTTTCGATCGTGGATGGATAAACCTCGATATGATTCAACCACGGGGGAATTGACTGATGAATTTGCGCAAGGTGTTGAAGAGTTCATGACATTTGCATCAAAGAATAGGATGACATCAGAATACGGTAAAATGTATTGTCCGTGTATTAAATGTCGAAATCATAGATTAATCTCTGTTAGAGAAGTACGTAATCATTTGTATAGGAATGGATTTATGCCAGGTTACAAAATTTGGTATTCACATGGAGAAACTGATGCAACGATGCAATATTATGGTAGTACTTCAAAAAGGATAGATAATACTAATGTTAGGGTAGAGGAACCGGCATCAGAAGTTGATATAAACGGAGGTACTGTTCAGATGGTGAATGATGCATTTCGTGAACAAAGAGAATCGTACATCGAAGATATTAGCAGAATAGAGGAACCTAATATGAAAGCCCGGAAATTTTTTGATATGTTAGATGCATCCAAGCAGCCTTTGTATAAAGGATGTAGAGATGGATTATCGCCTTTATCTGCTGCAAGCAGGTTGATGACGATAAAGACGGATTTCAACTTGCCTAAAGATTGTGTGAATGCGATAGCTGATTTTGTTAGAGATATATTACCTGAAGATAATATTGCACCTGCTTCATATTACGAGGTTCAAAAACTTGTATATGGTCTTGGATTGCCATATCAGATGATCGATGTATGTATTGACAATTGCATGATCTATTGGAGAAATGATGAAAACCGCATGAAGTGCCGATTTTGTCACAAACTTCGATTTCAAGAGACAAGCGGTAGAGTACCTATTCCGCATAAATGGATGTGGTATTTGCCATTAACAGAGAGGTTAAAGAGGTTATATCAATCTGAACACACGGCAAAACCTATGAGATGGCATGTAGAACATAATTCGAATGGAGAAATTGTGCATCCCTGGGATGCAGAAGCATGGAAACATTTTCAATAGGTTTATCCTAGTTTTGCATATGAGCCTAGAAACGTATACCTCGGGTTATCTACAGATGGATTCAATCCTTTTGGGGAGCATGGGAGGCAATACTCGTTGTGGCCAGTTATCGTTACACCTTATAATTTGCCTCCTTCTTTGTGCATGAAACGAGAGTTTTTATTTCTAACAATTCTCGTCCCTGGCCCAGAGCATCCTAAGCGATCGCTTGATATTTTCTTGCAGCCACTAATTCATGAGTTAAAAATATTATGGGAAAATGGTGTCGAAGCATTCGATGTTTCCAACCAACAGAACTTCTTGATGTGAGCTGTACTTATGTGGACGATAAGTGATTTTCCAGCATATGGTATGTTATCAGGATGGTCGACGCATGGAAGATTAGCATGCCCATATTGTCAAGATAATACTGATGCGTTCCAACTGAAACACGGACGAAAGACTAGTTGGTGATGACACCACAAACGAAAATAACCTTATTGTTGATGACACCACAAACGAAGATTACAACGTGTTTCAAGATTCAGAAGAAGAGATTGACGAGTTTGACGACCAAAATTCAGCTAATTCGGAATATTCATCAGATTCAAATTAAATTTGTGATAATAAGATTTTTTTCCATACTTTAATTATATATAAATTATCTTTTCTAAATTCATATTCAAATTCAGATTTAATTTTTTTTTTCCATATGTTCATAAATGCTTACACGCTACATATTCAAACTTTTTTTTGTTATTTTTAATGCATTTTGATATATAATTTTTTTATCTGAATTTTTTTTTTAATAATTTATAAATATTTCTTGAAATATTGATAAAAATAGCGACGACTTTCCGATGACTTTTGTAACTCCGTCGGCAATCTGTCGGAATGAACAGAAACTTTTTCATAATATATAAATATGTTACCGACGGCTTACGTACTTCTGTCGGAAATCTGTCGGAATACCATCAATTGCAACGTGTGCAAACTATTTGTCGATCATGCACAGGTTTTAACTTCATCGACGGCACTCCGACGGATTTCTGACGGATTAAAATTTTACCCGAAAACATAATTTCCAACGCGGGATTTGGCGAAAATATTTATTACATATCCGATGGATTCCCGACGGAAATCGCCGTCGGAAATATCTAATATAATCTACGGCCGTTTCTTCTTCTTCTTCCTTTTTCACGTTTCTCTCCTTCGGATCTCATCCTCTTCCGCCGTACGTCGCCGCAAAAATCTGCAAATCGCCGCAAATCATGTAAGTTTTTCTTAAAAAATATACACTACTGAGGCGACTAACCCGAGCCGAGTCGGATTATTTAGATCAATTTGTTTTAGTCAAAAAATATAGATTTTAATTTGTTCCATTGATCAATTTGTTTTAGTATAAACAGTTATACCAAGGAATTTTAAAAGTTTCACTTTGCTTTTCCGTTCTGAGAATTCAAGTTTAGATAGTTCACTTCAAATGTTTAGAGACAACTCTTTGCAATGTGTAAATCTGAATTTAGTTGGTGATATAATTCTAACTTTGTACAAACAACTAGATAATATGTTATGGTCGACCGATTTTGTATATATGCTTGGAAGAATATAAGTATATTTAATGATAAAACATAATATATGCTTCAAAGATAAATAACATCAATATGTTTTCGGCCTAATTTCAGAGCTTAGCCACAAATATCTCGGCCCGGTTTAGGCCCGTAAGGCTCATATTCTTTTTCTGTTTCCGCATGTGTATGACTGAATGCCAAATTGTCAACGACAATGAAACTAATCTGAGAATCCATTTCGATAACAATGGCAATAAGTTGTCCATTTTCCATTAATTATCGTAAAATTCCTTGCTTCATAATTAATTTAGTCAAAAAGACAATTATTATAATAATAAAATTCTTAAAAAATTGAAAATCATAATTTTTTGCAATATTTTTTAACTTTCTAATAAAAAATATTATTAATATTACTTTTTTTATAAAAATATTATAAACATTAAAAAATTATAGGTCGTATCAAGATTACCAAAGACGTGGTGAGTCATCAACTCCGAGTTTTATACCAACTCAAGTTCCAGAATCTGCAAATGATTCTTTCCGACCAATGACAATTGAAAAATTGGTTCAGCAGCCTGGTCGTGAACTTTTCACATTTCTCGATCCGAGACGTCAAGGAAACTCGACATGGTAAATTAAATTTTCTATAATTATATTTAAAATAATTATTTTAATACTATTCTATAATTATATTTAAAATAATTATTTTAGTACTATTGTAATAAAAATTTGTAGGTTTGGTATTTCAAACAATAGAATAAGAAAATCTATATTAAAGATGCTTCATTCTCTTTTGAATAAATCATATACCAAATTTCGAGATATTTCGTACGAAGAACGTCAGATTTGGTTTAGGACGTTTGCGGTACGTTATTTAAATTTTAAATATATAATTATTTTAAATATTTTTTAATAATAATTTTTTAGTAATATATATTAAAATTTCGCAGCAAGAATTTACATGGGATCCCATGAACACAAAATTGGTGGAAGACGCTTTCGAAAAAGAGGCTGCAGTACAATTTTCCCGCCACATGAACGAATGGAAACAAAAATGGAAAAAGGGAAAAGATAAACCAAGAGGGTTGAATGAGTCAGTTTGGAACGACTTTATTCGTTATTGGGAATCTTCCACCGCTGAGGTTATCTCGAAAACTAATTCGGGAAACCGGAACAGCGACCGAGGAGGCAAAGACATTTATATTCACAATGCTGGATCGACTAGTTTTCTCAGACGAGCCGATCAATTGGTAAATAAATTATTATATTAATTATTTATTATTATTTAAAAGTTTTAAAATTATTAATTTAGAATTTTTTTATTTTTAGACACAAGAAATTGGAGCGCCTCCAAATCACTTGCAACTTCTCGAGGCCGTCCACACAAACAAAAAGACTGGTCGTATCCAAGATGGTCTCGTTAGTGAGATCATCGAAAAAGTAAAAAAGAAAAAAAGTGATATTCTAAAGTTAGTTTTTATCTTCGGTCGCTGAATTGCCGCGTTCTGAGATTAACCGTCTCGTTCTTGATGTAAGTTTTTTTTTAAAAATATATAATTAATATTATAATAATTTTCATAAAATTTTTTAATAATATTTCTTATTTTTACAGGAAGTACCATTTTCAAAGGGTCGTCATCCAGGACTCGGGAGAGTTGCAGATACTGGTGGCGCAACATCTGCAGTTAGAAATGAGGAAAATGAACAGTTAAAAGAAGAAATGGCGTCCATGAAAATAGAGATGAATAATCTCAAAAACTTTGTAGAAATGATAAAAAATAAATTGTCTAATGACTTTTTTTCTCCTCCTTCTCCTCCTGCTCCTCCTTTGTAATTTGTAATTTAAAATAAATGTTTAATAATATTTATATTTATAATATTATTTTTATTAATTGTATGATTATTTTTAATAATATTAATTTAAATATTAAAATAAAAATTTTAAAAATTAATTAAATATTTTAAAAATATAAATATTAAAAAAAATAAATTTTTTATTTTTTCAATTATTTGGTGTTTCCGACGGCTACTGTCGTCGGAAATTCCCGACGGAAAAAGCCATCGGAAATATGTTGCTACATCCCGACGGTTATAAACCGTCGGGAAATATCATCGGACAATATTTCCAACGGCATAAGTCATCGGAAAATGCCCTCGAAAATTCATCGGCGATTACCGATGGATCCGGACCATCACCGATCCGTCGGTTATTTCCGACGGAAGGTTGTCATCGAACATCCGTCGGAAGTTTCCGATGGCACACTTAATCGCTAATCCGTCGGAAAGTCTCGATACCTTCCCGACGGAAGCGCATTTCTGACGAAATAGTCCCGACGGACTAGTTTCATCGGAAAGTAGTCGAGAAACCGTTTTACCGACGTATTTCCGACGGATACAGCCATCGGAAATACGCTGTTTTCTTGTAGTGTTGAATACAGGCTAATAAATGAAGCATAATGCATGGCACCACACAGTTTTGGATGCTTTGTCTTCTCTATTTCTGTCTCCAATTTTGTAAAAATGTAGAAAATTTATCTAGCCTAACGTGGGCATTGGATTCGTGTCATTCTGACCTCTAAATTAAAAGTTACAGACGATTTATTGCAAAAATGTCAAGTTGATCGGCCAGTTAATACAATTATTCTAAACTGATCATTGTTGGTCATTGCAAAGGCTTATAAATGAAGCATAATGCTTGACATCCGATATTTTTGGATGGATTGGATTAATTGGATGATTTATCTTCTCTATATATTTATCAAATTTATTTAAGATATAGTGAATTTATCTAGCTTAACATGGGCATTGGATTCGTGTTATTCTGAGCTTAAAATCAAAAGTTACTGACGATTTAGTGCGTACATGTCAAGTTCATCGACCAGTTAATATGATTATTTTAAATTGATTACTGGTGCTGATTGAGAAAAACTTATAAATGAATCATAATGCATGACATCACAAAGTTTTGGTTAGATTGAAATACTTGGACGCTTTGACGTATATATATATATATCTCAAATTTTGTTACAATATTAAAAATTGAGCTAGCTTAACTTGCTCATATGATTTGTGTCATTATGAGCTCTAAATCAAAAGTTACGAATGATTTAGTGCGGAGATGTCATGTTGATCGGCCAGTTAACATGATTATTCTAAACTGATCAATGGTGCTGATTTAGTAAAAGCTCATAAAGCATGGCATCACCTAGTTTGGTATATATTGGATTACTTGGACACTTTGTTGTCTCTATTTCTGTCTTAAATTTTGCAAAATAGAGAAAATTTAGCTCGCTTAAAGTGGGCATTGGATTCGTGTCATTCTGAGCTCTAAATCAAACATTAGATTTAGTGCGGATGTGTCAAGATGATCAGCCAGTTAATATAATTATTCTAAACTCATCAATGGTGCTGATTGAGTAAAGGCTTATAAATGAAGCATAATGCATGTCATCACACTGTTTGGGATAGATTGGATTACATGGGCGCTTTGTTTTATCTAGCTCTATCTCAAATTTTGTAACAATATAGAAAAATGAGCTAGCTTAACGTGGGCATTGGATTTTTGTCATTCTAAGCTCAAAATCAAAAGTTACGGACAATTTAGTGCAGACATGTCAGGTTGATTGGCCAGTTAATATGATCATTCTAAACTGATCACTAGTGGTCATTGAGTAAAACTTTATAAATGAAGCATAATGCATGCCATTGCGAAGTTTGGTATAGATTGGATTATTTGGACGCTTTTTGTCTAGTTCGGTCCCACCTTTTGCCCCAATATAGAAATTTGAATTAGGCAATGGAATTATGTCATTCTGAGCTCTAAATCAAGAGTTACGGACGATTTAGTGTGGACAAGTCACGTTGATTGGCTACTTAAAGTGATCATTCTAAACTGATAATTGGTGCTCATTACGTAAAAGCTTATAAATGAAGTATAAATCATGGCATCACCCAGTTTGGGATAGATTGGATTACTTGGACGCTTTGTCGTCTCTTTTTCTGTCTCAAATTTTGTTAAAACATAGAAAATCTATCTAGCTTAACATGGGCATTGGATTCGTGTCGTTTTTAGCCCAAAATCAAAACTTACAGACGATTTAGTGTGGACATGTCAAGTTGATCGGCCAGTGTATATGATTATTCTAAACTGATCATTGGTGCTCATTGAGTAGAGGCTTAAAAATCAAGCATAATGCATGGCATCACACAGTTTTGGATAGATTGGATTACTTGGAAGCTTTGTCGTCTCTATTTTTGTTTCACACTTTGCAAAATATAAAAAATTTAGCTAGCTTAACATGGCTATTGGATTCGTGTCATTCCGAGCTCTAAATCAAAAGTTACAGACGATTTAGTGCGGAAATGTTAAGTTGATCGGCCAGTTAAAGTGATCATTAGAAACTAGTTATTGGTGTTCCTTAAGTAAAGGCTTATAAAGGAAGTATAAAGCATGACATCACGAAGTTTTGGATAGATTGGATTATGTGGATGCTTTGTCGTCTCTATTTCTTTCTCAAATTTTGTGACAAAGTAGAAAATTGAGCTAGCGTAATGTGGGCATTCGATCGGTGTCATTCTGGAGACTAAACTAAAAGTTACGGACGATTAAGTGCAGACAGGACAACTTGATCGACAAGTTAAAGTGATAATTCTAAACTGATCATTGGTGCTCATTGAGCAAAGGTTTATAAATTAAGCATAATGCATGGCATCACACAATTTTGGATAGATTGGATTACTTGGACGCTTTGTTGTCTGTATTTGTGTCTCAAATTTTATCACAAAATAGAAAATTGAGCTACCTTAACATGGGCATTGGATTCGTGTCATTTTGAGCTCTAAATCAAAAGTTACGGAAAATTTAGTGCGGACGTGCCAAGTTGATCGGCCAGTTAATATGATTTTTCTAAACTGATCATTGGTGCTTATTGAGTAAAGGCTTATAAATTAAGCATAATGCATGGAATCACACAGTTTGTGATAGATTGGAATACCTGAACGCATTGTCGTCTCTATTTCTGTCTCAGATTTTGCAAAATATAGAAAATTTAGTGCGGACATGTCATCGTGGGCATTGTATTTGGGTCATTCTGAGCTCAAAATCAAAAGTTATAGACGATTTAGTGCGGATGATTTAGTGCGGACATATCAAGTTGATCGGCCAGTAATATGATTGTTCTAAACTGATCATCAGTGTTGATTGAGTAAAGGCTTATAAATCAAGCATAATGCATGGCATCACGTAATTTTGGATAGATTGGATTACTTGGAAGATTTTTCAACTATATTTCTGTCTCAAATTTTGTTAAAATACAGAAAATTTATCTAGCTTAACGTGGGCATTGGATTCGTGTCATTTTGACCTCAAAATTAAAAGTTACTGACGATCTACTACGGACATGTCAAGTTCATCGGCCAGTTAATCTGATTATTCTAAATTGATCATTGGTGCTCATTGAGTAAAGGCTTATAAATGAGTCATAATGAATGACATCAAACAATTTTAGATAGATTGGATTACTTCGACGCTTTATCATATCTATTTTTGTCTCAAATTTTGTTAAAATATAGAAACTTGAGCTAGCTTAACGTGGGCATTGGATTTGTGTCATTCTAAGCTCAAATCCAAAGTTACGGATTATTTAGAACGACAATATCAAGTTTATCGGTCAGTTAATATGATTATTCTAAACTGATCATTATTGCTCATTGAGTAAAGCCTTGTAAATGAAGCATAATGCATATAATTAAAAAAATTTGGATAGATTGGGTTACTTGGACACTTTTTTGTATCTATTTCTGTCTCAAATTTTGTTACAATATAGAAAATTGAGCTTGCTTATCGTGTGCATCAGATTCGTGTCATTTTGACCTCTAACCAAAAGTTACGGACGATTTAGTGCGGACATGTTAAGTAGATCAGTCAGTTAATATGATCATTCCAAACTGATCATTAGTGCTCATTGAGTAAAGCTTATAAATGAAGCATAATGCATGGCATGACGTAATTTGGGATAGATTTGATTATTTGGATGCATTGCGTATCTGGTTCTATCTCAAACTTTGTAAGAATATAGGAAATTTAGCTAGCTTAACAGGGGCATTGGATTCGGGTCATTCTGAGCTCTAAATCAAAATTTACGGACGATTTAGTGCAGAAATGTCAAGTTGACCAGCAAGTTAATATGATTTTTCTAAACTAATCATTGGTGTTCATTGAGCAAAGGCATATAAATGAAGCATAATGCATGGCATCACACTGTTTTGGATAATTGGATTACTTGGACGCTTTGTCGTCTCTTCTGTCTCAAATTTTGTTAAAATATAGAAAATTAAGCTAGCTCAACGTGGGCATTAAATTCGTGTGTTTCTGAGCTCTAAATAAAAAGTTACGGACAATTTTGTGCGAACATATCAAGTTGATTGGCCTGTTAATAGGATCATTCTAAACTGATCATTGGTGCTCATTGAGTAAAGGCTTATAGATGAAGCATAATGCATGGAATTACGCAGTTTGGGATAGATTTTGGATTATTTGGACGCGTTCTCATATCTAGTATTGTCTCAAATTTTGTAACAATATAGAAAATTGAGCTAGGTTAACCTGGGCATTTGATTCGTGTCCTTCTGAGCTCAAAATCAAAAGTTACAGACGATTTAGTGCCGACATGTCAAGTTGACCGGCCAGTTAATATGATTTTTCTAAACTGATCATTAGTGCTCATTGAGTAAAGGCTTATAAATGAAGCAAAATGCATGGTATCACACATTTTTGGATAGATTGGATTATTTGAATGCTTTGTTGTCTCTCTTTCTATCTCAAATATTGTAAAAATATAGAATATTGAGCTAGCTTAACATGGGCATTAGATTCGTATGTTTCCGAGCTATAAACCAAAAGTTACAGACGATTTAGTGTGGACATGTCAAGTTGATCGGCCAGTTAAAGTGATCATTCTAAACTGATAATTGGTGCATAATGCATGGCATCACGCTGCTAGGGATAAATTTGATTATTGGTGCATAATGCATGGCATCACGCTGCTAGGGATAAATTTGATTATGTGGATTCTTTTTTTTATCTGGTTCTTTCTAAATTGAACTAGTTTAACGTGGGTATTGGATTCATGTCATTATGAGCTATAAATCAAAAGTTCTGGACGATTTAGTGTAGACATGTCAAGTTGATCGGTCAGTTAAAATGATCATTTTAAATTGATCATTGGTGCTCATTGAGTAAAAAGCTTATAAATGAAAAATAATGTATGGCATACGCAGTTTGGGATGGATTAGATTACTTGGATGCTTTGTCTTATCTAGTTATGTCTCAAATTTTGTTACAATGTAGAAAATTGACCTAGCTTAACATGGGCATTGGATTGGTGTCATTATGAGCACTAAATGATAAGTTACGGATGATTTAGTGTGGACATGTCAAATTGATCGGCTAATTAAAGTGCTCATTTTGAACTGATTGTTGGTGCTCATTGAGTAAGAACTTATAAATGAAGCATAATGCATGGCATTACACAGTTTTGGATACATTGGATTACTTGGACACATTGTGGTATGTATTTCTGTCTCAAATTTTGCAAAATATCAAAAATTGATCGAGCTTAATGTGGGCATTGGATTCGTGTCATTCTTAGCTCTAAATCAAAAGTTACAGATGATTTAGTGAGGAGATGTCAAGTTGATTGGCCAGTTAAAGGGATCATTCAGAACAGATCGTTGGTGCTCATTGAGTAAAGACTTATAAATGAAGCATAATGCATGGCATCACACAGTTTTGGATACATTGGAATACTTGAATGCTTCGTCGTATCTATTTCTGTCTCAAAATTTGTAAAAGTATAGAAAATTGAGCTAGCTTAACATGGGCATTGGATTCGTGTCATTCTGTGCTCTAAATCAAATGTTAAATACGATTTAGTGTGGAGATGTCAAGTTCATCGGCAAGTTAAAGTGATCATTCTGAAATGATTGTTGGTGCTCATTGAGTAAACGATTATAAATGAAGCATAATGAATGGCATCACACAGCTTTGGATTCATTGGATTGCTTGGATACTTTGTTGTATCCATTTTTGTCTCAAATTTTGTCGAAAGATAGAAAATTGAGCTAGCTTAATGTGGACATTGGGTTCGTATCATTCTGGGCTCTAAATAAAAAGTTAACGATGATTTAGTGCGAACATATCAAGTTGATAGGCTAGTTAAAATGATTATTCTAAAATGATCATTAATGCTCATTAAGTAGAGGCTTAAAAATGAAGCCTAAGGCATGGCATCATGCTGTTTGGGATATATTGGATTACATGGATGCTTTGTCGTCTCTACTTAACGTGAGCATTGGATTCGTGTCATTCTGAGCTCTAAATCAAAAGTTACAAACGATTTAGTGCGGAGATGTCAAGTTGATCGACCTGCTAAAATTATCCTTTTAACTGATCATTGGTGCTCATTGAGTAAAGACTTATAAATGAAACATAATGCATGGCAACACGAGGTTTGGAATAGATTGGATTACGTCGACGCTTTGTCGTATCTATTTGTGTCTCAAATTTTGTCACAATATAGAAAATTGAGCTAGCCTAACGTGGGCATTGGATTCGTTTCATTTTGAGATATAAATCAAATGTTATGGACAATTTAGTGCACACATGTCAAGTTGATCGGCCAGTTAAATTGATCATTACAAACTGATCATTGTTGTTCATTTAGTAATGCTTATAAATGAAGCATAATGCATGCCATCACGCAGTCCGGGATAGATTAGATTACTTAGACGCATGCATGGCATCATGCAGTTTGAAATATATTGGATTACTTGGACGCTTTGTTGTATCTACTTTTGTCTCACATTTTGTGAGAATATGGAATATTGAGCTAGGTTAACGTGTGCATTGGATTCGTGTCATTCTGAGCTGTAAATCAAAATTTACAGACACTTTAGTGCAGACATGTCAAGTTGATCGGCTAGTTAAATGATCATTCTTTTGATCATTGGTGCTCATTGAGTAAATGCTTATAAATGAAGCAGAATGCATGGCACAATGCAGTTTGAGATAGATTGGATTACTTGAACGCTTTTTTATATCTACTTTTGTCTCATATTTTTGTCACAATATAGTAAACTGAGCTAGCTTAACGTGGGCATTGGATTTGTGTCATTCTGGTCTCTAAATCGTAAGTTACAGACGATTTAGTGCGGACATATGAAGTTGATCGCCCAGTTAAGGTGATAATTCTAAACTGATCATTGGTGCTCATTGAATAAAGGCTTATAAATGAAGTATAATGGATGGCATCACGCACTTTTGGCAAGATTTGATTACTTGGACGCTTTTTCATATCTATTCCAGTCTCAAATTTTGTCACAATATAGAAAATTGAGCTAGTTTAACGTGGGCATTGGATTCTTGTCATTCGGAGGTTTAAATCAAAAGGTATGTACGATTTAGGGCACAAATGTCAAGTTGATGGGCCAGTTAAATTTATCATTCCTAACTGATCATTCGTGTTCATTGAGTAAAGGCTTATAAATGAAGCATAATGCATAGCATCACGCAGTTCAGGATAGATTGGATTACTTGAACAAATTTTCATATTTATTTCTGTATCAAATTTTGTCCCAATATAGGAAATTGAGTTAGCTTAACGTGGGCATTGGATTCGTGTCATTCTAAGGTCTAAATCAAAAGTTACGGATGATTTAGTGCATACATGTCAAGTTAATCGGCTCGTTAAAATGATCATTCTTCGGATCATTGATACTCATTATAAATGAAGCATAATGTGTGGCATCATGCAGTTTGAGATAGATTGAATTACTTGGATGCTTTGTCGTATCCATTTCAGTCTCAAATTTTGTCACACTATAAAAGTTTGAGCTAGCTTACGTGAGCATTGGATTCGTGTCATTCTGAGCTCTAAATCCTAAGTTACAGACGATTCAGAGCAGACATGTCAATTTGATCGGCCATTTAAAGTGATCTTCTAGACTTATCATTGGTGGTCATTGAGTAAAGGCTTTTAAATGAAGTATAATGCATGGCATCACGCAGTTTCGGCTAGATTTGATTACTTGGATGCTTTTCGTATATATTTCTTTATACAAATTTGTCACAATAAAAAAATTGAGCAACCTTAACATGTGCATTGAATTCGTGTCATTATGAGCTGTAAAACAAAAGTTACGGACGATTTTGTGTAGACATGTCAAGTTGATCGGCCAGTTAAATTGATCATTCCACACTGATAATTGGTGCTCATTGACTAAGGGCTGATAAATGAACCGTAATGCATGACATCTCGTTGTTTTAGACAGATTTGATAACTTGGAGGACTTGTAAAAGCAATTTTAGTCTTAAATTATATCGAAATATAGAAAATTGAGGTAACTTAACGTGGCCATTGGATTCGTGTTATTCTGAGCTCTAAATCAAAAGTTACGGACGATTTAATGCGAATATGTCAAGTTGATCGGCAAGTTAAAATGATCATTCTAAACTGATCATTGGTGCTCATTAAGTAAAACCTTATAAATGAAGAATAGTGCATGGCATCACGCAAATCGGGATAGATTGGATTACTGGGACGCTTTGTGGTATCTATTTCTATATAGAATTTTGTCTGAATATAGATAATTGAGCTAGCTTAACATGGGCATTGGATTCGTGTCATTATGAGGTCTAAATCAAAAGTTATAGATGATTTAGTGCGGACATGTCAAGTTGATCGCCTAGTTAAAATCATCATTCTTCTGATCATTGGTGCTAATTGAGTAAATGCTTATAAATGAAGCAGAATGTGTGGCATTATTCAGTTGGAGATAGATTGGATTACTTGGACGCTTTGTTGTATCTACATTTGTCTCACATTTTGTCACAATATAGCAAACTGAGCTAGCTTAACTTTGGCATTGGATTTGTGTCATTCTGATCTCTAAATCATAAGTTACTGACGATTTAGTGCGGACACAAGTTGATCGGCCAGTTAAGGTGATCATTCTAAACTGATCATTAGTGCTCATTAAGTAAACACTTATAAATGAAGCATAAAGCATGACATCACACAGCTTGGAATAGATTGGATTCCTTAGACGTTTTGTCGTATCTAGTTCTGTAACAATATAAAAATTGAGCTACCTAAGATTGGATTCGTGTCATTCTAAGCTCTAAATCAAAATTTACAAACGATTTAGTGAAGAAATGTTAAGTTGATCAGCCAGTTAAAATGATCTTTTTTAACTGATAACTGTTGCTCATTGAGTAAAGGCTTATAAATGAAGCATAATGCATGCCATCACGAGGTTCGGGATAGATTGGATTACTTGGACGCTTTGTCGTATCTATTTCTATCTCAAATTTTGTCACAATATAGAAAATTGAGCAAGCTTAACGTGGGAATTGGATTCGTGTCATTCTGAGGTCTAAATTAAAGGTTATGGACGATTTAGTGCAAACATGTTAAGTAGATCGGCCAGTTAAATTGATCATTCGAAACTGATCATTGTTGTTAATTGAGTAAAGGCTTATAACTGAAGCATAATGAATGGCATCACACAGTTCGGGATAGATTAGATTACTTGGATGCATTGTCATATCTATTTTTGTCCCAAATTTTGTCACAATATAGAAAATTGAGCTAGTTTAACATGGGCATTGGATTCGTGTCTTTCTAAGTTCTAAATCAAAAGTTATGCACGATTTTAGTGCGGACATGTCAAGTTGATCGGCAAGTTAAAATGATCATTTTTTTGATCATTTATGCTCATTGAGTAAATGCTTATAATTGAAGCATAATGTGTGGCATCATGCAGTTTGGGATAGATTGGATTACTGAGTCACTTTGTCATATCTATTTATGTCTCAATTTTTGTCACAATATAGAAATTTGAGCTAGCTTAACATGAGCATTGGATTTCGTGTCATTCTGAGCTCTAAATCATAAGTTAGAAACGATTCAGGGCGGACATGTCAAGTTGATTGGCCAGTTAAAGTGATCATCTAAACTGATCATTGGTGGTCATTAAGTAAACGTTTATAAATGAAGCGTAAGGCATGGCATTACGCATTTTTACTAGATTGGATTACTTGGACGATTTTTTGTATATCTAGCTTAACGTGGGCATTGGATTCGTTTCATTCTGAGCTCTTAATCAAAAGTTATGGACGATTTAGTGCAGACGTGTCAAGGCTATCGGCCAGTTAAAGTGATAATTCTAAACTGATCATTGCTGCTCATTGAGTAAAGGCTTATAAATGAAGCATAATGCATGGCAGCACGCAGTTTTGGCTAGATTTGATTTTTTGGATGCTTTTCGTATCCATTTCTATCTCAAATTTTGTCAAACTATAAAAAATTGAGCTACCTTAACGTGCACAATGGATTCGTATCGTTATGAGCTATAAAACAAAAGCTACGAGACGATTTTGTGCAGATGTGAAGTTGATCGGCCAGTTAAATTTATCATTTCAAACTGATCATTGGTGCTCATTGAGTAAAGACTTATAAATGAAGAATAATGAATGACATCACATAGTTTTGGACAGATTTGATAACTTGGAGGACTTGTCAAAGCAATTTTAGTCATAAATTTTATCAAAAAATAGAAAATTGTGCTACCTTAACATGGCCATTGGATTCGTGTCATTCTGAGCTCTAAATCAAAACTTAGGGACGATTTAATGCAGATATGTCATGATCGGCAAGTTAAAATGATCATTCCAAACTGATCATTGGTGCTCATTGAGTAAAAGTTTATAAATGAAGAATAACGCATGGCATCACGCAAATCGGAATAGATTGGATTACTTGGATTCTTTGTCATATATATTTCTTATTCAAATTTTGTCACAATTTAGATAATTGAGCTAGTTTAACGTGGGCATTGGATTCGTGTCATTCTGAGGTCTAAATCAAAAGCTATAGACGATTTTGTGCGTACATGTCAAGTTGATCGGCTAGTTAAAATGATCATTCTTCTGATCATTGGTGCTCATTGAGTAAATGCTTATAAATGAAGCATAATGTGTAGCATCAAGTAGTTTGAGATAGATCAGATTACTTGGACGCTTTGTTATATCTACTTTTGTCTCACATTTTTTCATAATATAGCAAATTGAGCTAGCTTAACGTGGGCATTGGATTCGTGTCATTCTGATCTATAATCATAAGTTACGGACGATTTAGTGCGGACATATCAAGTTGATCGGCTTGTTAAGGTGATCATTCAAACTAATCATTGGTGCTCATTGACAGAACGCTTTAAATGAAGCATAAAGCATGACATCACGCACTTTGTAATAGATTGGATGACTTGGACACTTTTTCGTATCTAGTTTTGTCTCAAATTTGTCACAATATTAAAATTGATATAGCTTAACGTTGGGCATTGGATTCGTGTCATTCTGAGCTCTAACTCAAAAATTACAGACGATTTAGTGCGGACATGTCAAGTTGATCGGCCAATTAAAATGATCTTTTTTAACTGATAATTGGTGCTCATTAAATAAAGGGTTATAAATGAAGCATAATGCATGGCATCATGAGGTTAAGGATAGATTGGATTACTTGGATGCTTTGTCTTATCTATTTCTGTCTCAAATTTAGTCACAATATAGAAAGTTGGGCAAGCTTAACGTGGGCATTGGACTCGTGTCATTCTGAGCTCTAAATCAAATGTTATGGACGATTTAGTGCACACATGTCAAGTTGATCGACCAATTAAATTGATCATTCTAAACTTATCATTGTTGATCATTGTGTAAAGGCTTATAAATGAAGCATAATGCATGATGTCACGCGGTTCGGGATAGATTGGATTACTTGGATGATTTGTCATATGTATTTCTGGCTCATATTTTGTCACAATATAGAAAATTGAGTGAGCTTAAATTTGTCTTTGGATGTGGGTCATTCTGATCATTGATGCTGCTCATTCAGTAACGGCTTATAAATGAAGCACAATGCAAGGCATGACGAATTTTGGGATAGATTGGATTACTTGAACGCTTTGTCGAATTTATTTCTGTCTCAAATTTTATTACAATATAGAAAATTGAGTTTGCTTCACGTGGGCTTTGGATTTGTGTCATTCTGAGCTCTAAATCCAAAGTTATGGACGATTTAATGCAGACATGTCGACTTAATCGGCGAGTTAAAATGATTATTCCAAACTGATCATTGATGCTCATTGAATAAAGGCATATATTAATGAAGCACAATGGATGGCATGAAGCATTTTTCGATAGATTGGATTACTTGTATGCTTTGTCAAATCTATTTCTGTCTCAAATTTTATTACAGTATAGAAACGTGAGCTAGCTTAATGTGGGCATTCAATTCGTGTCATTCTGAGCGATAAATCGAAAGTGATGGACGATATACTGCATACATGTCAAGTTGATTGGCCAGTTAAAATGATCATTTTAAACTGATCATTGATGTTGCTCAATGAGTAACGGATTATAAATGAAGCACAATGCAATGCATGACGAAGTTTTAGAAAGATTGTATTACTTGGCTGCTTTGTCGAATCTATTTCAGTCTCAAATTTTCCCACAATATAGAAAATTGAGCTAGCTTAACGTGGGCTTTTGATTTGTGTCAATCGAAGTTCTAAATTCAAAGCTACAGACGATTTACTGCAGACTTGTCAAGTTGATCGGCTAGTTAAAATAATCATTCTAAACAGATCATTGATGCTCATTGAGTAAAGGCTTATAAATGAAGCACAATGCATGGCATGAAGCGGTTTTGGATAGATTGGACTACTTGGAGGCTTTGTCGAATCTATTTTTGTACCAAATTTTGTCTTAATATAGAAAATTGAGCAAGATTAACATGGGTATTGGATTCCTGTCATTCTGATTTGTAAATAAAAACTTACGGACGACTAAGTGCAGACATCTCAAGTTGATAAGGCAGTTAAAATGATCATTCAAAACCGATCAGTGATGCTCATTGAGTAAAGGCTTATAAATGAAGCACAGTGCATGGCATGACGCAGTTTTGGATAGATTGGATTAATTGGATGCTTTGTCAAATCTACTTCTGCCTCAAATTTTGTCACAATATAAAAAATTGAGCTAGCTCAATGTGGGCTTTGGATTTGTGTCATTCTGAGCTCTAAGTCAAACGTTACGGACGATTTAGTGCGGACATGTCAAGTTGATCGGCGAAATAAAATGATCATTCTAATCTGATCATTGATGCTCATTGAGTAAAGGCTTATAAATGAAGCATAATGCATGGCATAACAAAGTTTTGGATAGATTGGATTGATTGGACGTTTTGTCGAATCTATTTCTATCTCAAATTTTGTCACAATTTAGATAATTGAACTAGCTTTTCGTGGGCATTGGATTTGTGTCATTCTGAGATATAATTCAAAAGTTACGGATGATATAGTGCAGAAATGTCACGTTGATCGGCCAGTTAAAATGATCATTCTTAACTGATCATTGCTGCTCATTCTTTAAAGGCTTATAAATCAAACACAATGCATGGCATGACACAGTTTTTGATATATTGGACTGCTTGGACGCTTTGTCGATTCTATTGTTGTCTTAAATTTTGTCACAATATAGAAAACTGAGGTAGCTTATCGTGGACTTTGGATTTCTGTATTCTGAGCTCTAAATCAAAAGTTACAGATGATTTAGTGCATAAATGTCAAGTTGATCGACCAATTAAAATGATCATTCCAAACTGATCATTGATGCTCATTGAGTAAAAGCTTATAAATGAAGCACAATGCATGGCATGAAGCAACGCTGGATAGATTGGATTACTTGGATGCTTATTCAAATCTATTTCTATTTCAAAATTTGTCACAATATAGAAACTTGAGCTAGCTTAACATGGGCATTCGATTCATGTCAAGCTGAGCTACAAATCAAAAGTTATGGACGATATTGTGCAGACATGTCAAGTTGATCGGCTAGTTAAAATGATTATTCTAACCTATCATTGATGCTCATTGACTATAGGCTAATAAATTAAACACAATGCATGGCATGAAGCTGTTTTAGAAAGATTAGATTACTTGGATGCTTTGTCGAATCTATTTCATTCTCAAATTTTTTCACAATATAGAAAATTGAGCTAGCTTAACGTGGGCTTTGGATTTGTGTCATTTTGAGCTCTAAATCAAAAGTTATTGATGATTTTGTGCGGACATGTCAAATGGATCGGCTAACTGATCATTGATCCTGCTCATTGAGTAACGGCTTATAAATGAAGAACAGTGCAAGGCATGACAATTTTTTGGATAGATTGGATTACTTGGACGCTTTTTCGAATCTATTTATGTCTCAAATTTTATAACAATATAGAAAATTGAGTTAGCTTAATGTAGGCTTTGAATTCGTGTCATTCGGAACTCGAAATCCAAAGTTACAGACAATTTAGTGCAGAAATGTCAAGTTGATCAGCCAGTTAAAATTATCATTCTAAACTAATCATTGATGCCCGTTGAGTAAAGGTTTATTAATGAAGCACAATGCATGGCATAATGTAGTTTCAATTAGATTGGATTACTTGGACGCTTTGTCGAATCTATTTCTATCTCAAATTTTGTCACAATATAGAAAATTGAGGTAGCTTAACGTGGGCTTCGGATTTCTGTCATTCTGATCTCTAAATCCAAAGTTATGGACGATTTAGTGCAGCCATGTCAAGTTGATCGGCTAGTTAAAATGATCATTTTAAACTGATCATTGATGCTCATTGAGTAAATGTTTATTAGTGAAGCACAATGCATGGTAAGATGCAGTTTTGGATATATTGGACTACTTGAAAGCTTTGTCGAATCTATTTCTATCTCCATTTGTCAAAATATAGAAAATGGAGCTAGCTTAACGAGGGCATTCGATTCTTGTTATTCTCAGCTATAAGTCAAACGTTATGGACGATATAGTGCAACCATGTCAAGTTGATCCTCCCGATAAACGATCATTCTAAATTGATCACTGATGCTCATTGAGTAAAGGCTTATAAATGAAGCACAATGCATGGCATGAAGCGGTTTTGGATAGATTGGATTACTTGGAATCTTTTTCGAATCTATTTCTTTCTCGAATTTTGTCACAATATAGAAAACTAAGCTTGCTTAAAATGGGCTCTGGATGTGTTTCATTCTGATCATTGATGCTGCTCATTCAGTAACGGCTTATAGATGAAGCATAATGTAAGGCATGACAAAGTTTTGGATAGATTGGATTACTTGAACGTTTTTTCGAATTTATTTCTGTCTCAAAATTTTATAACAATATAGAAAATTGAGTTTGCTTAACGTGTGCTTTGGATTTGTGTCATTCTGAGCTCTAAATCCAAAGTTATAGACGATTTAGTGCAGACATGTCAAGTTGATCGGCCAGTTAAAATGATCATTCCAAACTGATCATTGATGCTCATTGAATAAAGGCTTATTAATGAAGCACAATGCATGGCATGAAACATTTTTGGAGAGATTGGATTACTTGGATGCTTTGTCAAATCTATTTCTATCTTAAATTTGGTTACTGTATAGAAACGTGAGCTAACTTAATGTGGGCATTCGATTCGTGTCTTTCTAAGCGATAAATCAAAAGTTATGGACGATATAGTGCAGACATGTCAAGTTGATCGGCCAGTTAAAATCATCATTCTAAACTGATCATTGATGCTCATTGAGTAAATGCTTATAAATGAAGCACAATGCATTGCATGAATCAACGTTGGATAGATTGGATTACCTGGTTGCTTTGTCGAATCTATTTCTATTTCAAATTTTGTCACGATATAGAAACTTGAGCTAGCTTAAGGTGGGCATTCGATTCATGTCATTCTGAGCTATAAATCAAAAGTTATGGACGATATAGTGCAGATATGTCAAGTTGTTCGGCTAGTTAAAATGATCATTCGAACCTGATCATTGATGCTCATTGACTATATGCTTATAAATGAAACACAATGCATGGCATGAAGCAGTTTTGGAAATATTGGATTACTTGGATGATTTGTCGAATCTATTTCTTTCTCAAATTTTTTCACAATATAGAAAATTGAGCTAACTTAACATGGACTTTGGATTTGTGTCATTCTGAGCTCTAAATCAAAAGTTATGGGTGATTTAGTGCAAACATGTCAACTTGATCGGCCAGTTCAAATGATCATTCTAAACTGATCATTCATGCTCATTGAGTAATGGCTTATGAATGAAGCACAATGCATGGCATGACGCATTTCGTCATAGATTGTATTACTTGGACGTTTTGTCGAATCTATTTTTGTCTCAAATTTTTGTCACAATGTAGAAAATTGAGCTAGCTTAACGTGGTCTATGGATTTGCGTCATTCTGAGCTTTAAATCCAAAGTTACAGACGATTTAGTACATACATGTCCAGTTGATCGGCTAGTTAAAATGATCATTCTAAACTGATCATTGATGCTAATTAAGTAAAGGCTTATAAATGAATCACAATGAATGCCATGACACAATTTTAGATAGATTGGATTACTTGGAGGCTTTGTCGAATCAATTTTTGTCTCAAATTTTGTCCTAATATAGAAAATTGAGCAAGATTAACGTGGGTATTGGATTCGTGTCATTCTGATTTATAAATCAAAACTTACGGACGACTAAGTGCAAACATCTCATGTTGATCAGGCAGTTAAAATGATCATTCAAAACCAATCATTGATGAGAGTAAAGGCTTATAAATGAAGCACAATGCATGGCATGATGCAGTTTTGGATACATTGGATTAATTGGATGCTTTGTCAAATCTACTTCTGTCTCAAATTTTGTCACAATATAAAAAATTGGGCTAGCTCAATATGGGCTTTGGATTTGTGTCATTCTGAGCTCTAAGTCAAACGTTACGAACGATTTAGTGCGGACATGTCAGGTAGATCGGCGAAATAAAATGATCATTCTAAACTGATCATTGATGCTCATTGAGTAAAGGCTTATAAATGAAGCATAATGCATGGCATGACAAAGTTTTGGATAGATTGGATTGATTGGACGTTTTGTCGAATCTATTTCTATCTAAAATTTTGTCACAATTTAGATAATTGAAGTAGCTTTACGTGGGAATTGGATTCCTGTCATTCTGAGATACAATTCAAAAGTTACGGACAATATAGTGCAGAAATGTCAAGTTGATCGGCAAGTTTAAATGATCATTCTTAACTGATCATTGGTGCTCATTGTTTAAAGGCTTATAAATCAAACACAATGCATGGTATGACACAGTTTTTGATATATTGGACTGCTTGGACGCTTTGTCAATTCTATTGTTGTCTCAAATTTTGTCACAATATAGAAAACGAAGGTAGCTTATCGTGGGCTTTGGATTTGTGTCATTCTGCGTTCTAAATCAAAAGTTACAGATGATTTAGTGCATAAATGTCAAGTTGATCGACCAATTAAAATGATCATTCTAAACTGATCATTGATGCTCATTGAGTAAAAGCTTATAAACGAAGCACAATGCATGGCATGAATAAGTTCTGGATAGATTGGATTACATGGATACTTTGTCGAATCTATTTCAGTCTCAAATTTTTTCACAATATAGAAAATTGAAATAGTTTAACGTGGGCTTTGGATTTCTGTCATTCTGAGCTCTAAATTAAAAGTAACGAACGATTTAATGCAAACATGTCAAGTTGATCGGCAAGTTAAAATGATCATTCTATACTGATCATCGATGCTCATTGATTAAAGGCTTATTAATGAAGCACTATGCATGGCAAGACACAGTTTTGGAAATATTGGATTACTTGGACGATTTCTCGAATCTATTTCTATCTCAAATTTTCTCACAATATAGAAAATTGAGCTAGCTTAACGTGGAGATTGGATTCGTGTCATTCTGAGTTATAAATAAAAAGTTACGGACGATTTAGTTCATACATGTCAAGTTGATCACGCAGTTATAATGATCATTCTAAATTGATCATTGATACTAATTGAGTAAAGGCATATTAACCAAGCCCAATGCATGGCAAGACGCAATTTTGGATACATTGGATTACTTGGTTGCTTTGTCGAATCTATTTCTGTCTCAAATTTTGTCACAATATAGAAAATTGAGCTAGCTTAATGTGGGCATTGGATTCGTGTCATTCTGAGCTATAAATCAAAAGTTACGGATGATATAGTGAAGGCATGTCAAGTTGATCGGTCAGTTAAAATGATCATTGTAAACTGATCATTGATGCTCATTGTGTAAAGGCTTATAAATGAAACACAATGCATGGCATGACGTAGTTTAGGATAGATTAGATTACTTGGACACTTTTTCGAATCTATTTCTATCTCAAATTTTGTCACAATATAGAAAATTGAGCTAGCTTAACGTGGGTTTGGATTTGTCTCATTCAGAGTTCTAAATCCAACGTATTGGACGATTTAGTGCATACATGTCAAGTTGATCAGCCAGTTAAAATGATTATTCTAAACTGATCATTGATGCTCATTGAGATAAATTAAGCACAATGCAAGGCATGACAAAGTTTTGGATAGATTGGATTACTTGGACGCTTTGTCGTATCTATTTCTGTTTCAAACTTTGTCACAATATTGAAAATTGAAGTAGCCTAATGTGGGCTTTGGATTTGTGTCATTCTAAGCTCTTAATCAAAAGTTATGGACGATTTAGTGCGGACATGTCAAGTTCATCAGCCAGTTAAAATGATCATTCTAAATTGATAATTAATGCTCATTGAGTAATAGCTTATAAATGAAACACAATGGAAAGCATGACGCTGTTTTGGATAGATTGGATTACTTGGACTCTTTGTCGAATCATTTCTGTCTCAAATTGGTCACAATATAGAAAATTGAGCTAGATTAACGTGGGCTTTGGATTTGTGCATTCTGAGTTCTAAATCCAAAGTTACGGACGATTTAGTGCAGACAGGTCAAGTTGATTGGCCTGTTAAAACAAATATTCTAAACTGATCATTGATGCTCATTGAGTAAAGACTTATGAATAAAGCACAATACATGGCAATACACAATTTTGGATAGATTGGATTACTTGGACGCTTTGTCAAATCTATTTTTGTCTCAAATTTTTTCACAATATAGAAAATTGAGCTTGCTTAATGGGGGAATTGGATTCGGTTCATTCTGAGATAAATAAAAAGTTACGGACGATATAGTGAAGACATGTCAAGTTGATCGGCCAGTTAAAATGATCATTGTAAACTGATCATTGATGCTCATTGAGTAAAGGCTTATAAATGAAGCACAATGCACGCCATGCAGTAGTTTTGGATAGATTGGATTACATGGACGCTTTGTCGAATCTATTTCTGCCTCAAATTTTGTCAAAATATAGAAAATTCTTAGCTAGCTTAATGTGGGCTTTGGATTGGTGTCATATAAGCTCTAAATAAAAAGTTTTGAAATACATTCGTGTCATTGTTAGCTTCGTGTCATTGTTAGCTTCGTGTCATTCTTAGCTATAAATCAAAAGTTTTGTCACAATATAGAAAATTGAGCTAGGTTAACAATGGCTTTGGATTTGTGGCATCTGAGCTCTAAATCAAAAGTTACGGAGGATGTAATGTGGACATGTCAAAATGATCGGCCAGTTAGAATAATCCTTCTTATTGATGCTCATTGAGTAACGGCTTTTAAATGAAGCACAATGCAAAGCATGACACTGTTTTGGATAGATTGGATTACTTGTACGATTTGTCGAATCATTTCTGTCTCGAATTTTTCACAATATAGAAAATTGAGCTACCTTAATATGGGCTTTGGATTTAAGTCATTCCGAGTTCTAAATCCAAAGTTACGGACGATTTAGTGCAGACATGTCAAGTTGATCGGCCAGTTAAAACAATCATTCTAAACTGATCATTGATGCTCATTGCGTGAAGGCTTATTAATAAAATACGATGCATGGCTAGACGAATTTTTGGATAGATTGGATTATGTGGACGCTTTTTCGAATCTATTTCTGTCTTAGTTTTTGTCACAATATTGAAAATTGAGCTAACTTAACGTGGGCATTAGATTCTTGTCATTCTGAGCTTTAAATCAAATGATACGGACGATATAGTGAAGACATGTTATGTTGATCGGCCAGTTAAAATGATCATTCTAAACTAACCATTGATGCTCATTAAGTAAAGGCTTATAAATGAATCGCAATGCAAGGCATGACGCAATCTGGATATATTGGATTACTTGGACGCTTTGTCAAATCTATTTCTGTCTCAAATTTTGTCAAAATATAGAAAATTGAGTTAGCTTAACGTGGGCTTTAACTTTGTGTCATATGAGCTCTAAATCAAAAGTTAAAGACGATTTAGTGCAAACATGTCAAGTTGATCGGCCAGTTAAAAGGATCATTCTTAACTGATCATTGGTGCTCATTGAGTAGAGGCTTATAAATGAAGCACAATGCATGGCATGAGGAAGTTTTGGATAGATTGGATAACTTGGACGCTTTGTCGTATCTATTTCTGTCTCAAATATTGTCATAATATAGAAAATTGAGCTAGGTAAATTGGGCTTTGGATTTATACCAGTCTAAGCTCTAGATCAAAAGTTATGGGCGATTTAGTGCGAACATGTCAAGTTGATCGGCCAGTTAAAATGATCATTCTAAACTGATCATTCTAAACTGATCATTCCTGCTCATTGAGTAATGGTTTATGAATGAAGCACAATGCATGGCATGACGCAGTTTGTCATAGATGGTATTACTTGGACGCCTTGTCGAATCTATTTCGGTCAATTTTTTCATAATATAGAAAATTGAGCTAACTTAACGCGGGCTTTGGATTTGTGTCATTCTGAGTTCAATACCCAAAGTTACGGACGATTTAGTGCATATATGTAAAGTTGATCGGAAAGTTAAAACAATCATTTGAAACTGATCATTGATGCTTATTGAGTAAAGGCTTATTAATAAAGCATAATGCATGGCAAGACGCAGTTTTGGATAGATTGGATTACGTGAATCTATTTCTATCTCTAATTTTGTCACAATATAGTTAAGACATGTCAAGGTAATGGGCCAGTTGAAATGATCATTCTAAACTGATCATTGATGCTCATTGAGTAATGAGTTTTAAATAAACCACAATGCAAGGCATTACGCTGTTTTGGATAGATTTGATTACTTACATGTTTTGCCGAATCTATTTCTATCTCAAATTTTATCAAAACATAGAAAATTGAGATAACTTAACGTGGGTTTTGGATTTGTATCAGTCTAAGCTCTAAATCAAAAGTTATGGAAGATTTAGTGTGGACATGTCAAGTTGATCGGACAGTTAAAATGATCATTCTAATCTGATAATTTATGCTCATTGAGTAACGGCTTTGAAATGAAGCACAATGCAAGGCATGACGCAGTTTTCGATAGATTGGATTACATGGACGCTTTGTCAAATCATTTCTATCTCAAATTTTGTCACAACATAGAAAATTGAGCTAGCTTAACGTGGACTTTGGATTTGTGTCATTCTAAGCTCTAAATCAAAAGTTACGGACGATTTAGTGCGGACATGTCAAGTATCGCCCAGTTAAAATGATCATTCTAAACTCATCATTGATACTCATTGAATAACGGCTTTTAAATGAACCACAATGCAAGGCATGACGCACTTTTGGATATATTAGATTACTTGGACGCTTTGTTGAATCATTTACTTCTCAAATTATGTCACAATAGAGAAAATTGCGCTATCTTAAAGTGGGCGTTGGATTTGTGTCATTCTGAGTTCTATATCCAAAGTTATGGACGATTTAGTGCAGACATGTCAAGTTGATCGGCCAGTTAAAACAATCATTCTAAACTGATCACTGATGCTCATTGAGTAAAGGCTTATTAATAAAGCACAATGCATGGCAAAACACAGTTTTGAATAGATTGGATTACGTGGATGCTTAATCGAATCTATTTTTTTCTCAAATTTTGTCATAATATAGAAAATTGAGATAGGTTAACGTGGGCATTAGATTCGTGGTAAATCAAAAGTTACGGACGATATAAAGAAGACATATCAAGTTGATCGGCCAAATAAAATGATCATTCTAAACTGATCATTGATGCTCATTGAGTAAAGGCTTATAAATGAAGCACAATGCATGGAATGACGCAGTTTTGGATAGATTGGATTACTTGGACGCTTTGTCAAACCTAATTCTGTCTCAGATTTGGTCAAAATATATATAGAAAATTGAGCTAGTTTAACGTGGGCTTTAAATTTGTGTCATTGAGCTATAAATCAAAAGTTACGGACGATTTAGTGCAAACATGTCAAGTTGATCGGCCAGTTAAAATGATTATTCTTAACTGATCATTGGTGCTCATTGAGTAGAGGCTTATAAATGAAGCACCATGCAAGGCATGGCGCAGTTTTGGACCGATTGGAAAACTTGGAAGCTTTGTCGAATCATTTCTATCTCAAATTTTGTCACAATTTAGAAAATTGAGCTAACTTAACGTGGGCTTTGGATTTGTGTCATTCTGAGTTCAATATACAAAGTTGCAAACGATTTAGTCTAGACATGTGAAGTTGATCGGCTAGTTAAAACAATCATTCTAAACTGATCATTACTGCTCATTGTGTAAAGGCTAATAAATGAAGCACAATGCATGGGAAGATGCAGTTTTGGATAGATTGGATTACGTGGATGCTTAGTCGAATTCTGTCTCAAATTTTCTCACAATATAAAAATTTGAGGTAGCTTAACGTGGGCTTTGGATTTGTGTCAATCTAAGCTCTAAATCAAAAGTTATGGAAGATGTTGTGCGGAGATGTCAAGTTGATCGCCCAGTTAAAATTATCATTTTAAACTGATCATTGATGTTCATTGAGTACGAGCTTATAAATGAAGCACCATGCAAGGCACGACGCAGTTTTGGATAGATTGGATTATGTCGACGCTTTTTCCAATCTATTTTGGTCTCAAATTTTGTCACAATATAGAAAATTGAGCTACCTTAACGTGGACTTTAGATTTTTGTCATTCTGAGTTCTAAATCCAAAGTTACGGACGATATAGTGCGTACATGTCAAGTTGATCGGCCAATTTGAATGATCATTCTAAACTGATCATTGATGCTCGTTGAGTAAAGGCTTATAAATAAAGCACAATGCATGGCATGAAGCAGTTCTGGATAGATTGGATTACTTAAATGCCTTGTTGAATATATTTCTGTCTCAAATTTAGTCACAATATAGAAAATTGAGCTAGCTTAACGTGGGTTTTGGATTTGTGTCATTCTAAGCTCTAAATCAAAAGTTATGGATGATTTAGTGCAGAAATGTCAAGTTGATCACCAGTTAAAATGATCATTCTAAACTGATAATTGATGCGCATTGAGTAAGGGCTTATAAATGAAGCACAATGCAAGGCATGACACAGTAGTGGATAGATTGGATTACTTTGACGCTTTGTCGAATCCATTTCATTCTCAAATTTTGTCACAATATAGAAAATTGAGCTAGGTTAACGTGGGCTTTGGGTTTGTGTCATTCTGATTCTAAATCCAAAGTTACGGACGATATAGTGCAGACATGTCAAGTTGATCGGCCAGTTAAAATGATCATTCTAAACTGATCATTGATGCTCATTGAGTAAAGCCTTATAAATAAAGCACAATGCATGGAATGAATCAGTTCTGGATAGATTAGATTACTTGGATGCTCATATTTTCTCACAGTACAGAAAATTGAGCTCGCTTAATGTGGGCTTTGGATTTGTGTCATTCTAAGCTCTAAATCAAAAGTTATGAAGTTTTTGTGCGGACATGTCAAATTGATCGGCCAGTTAAAATGATCCTTCTAAACTGATCATTGATGTTCACTGAGTAACGGCTTATAAATGAAGCACAATGCATGGCACGACGTAATTTTGGATAGATTGGATTACTTGGAAGCTTTGTCGAACCTAATTCTGTCTCAAATTTTCTCACAGTATAGAAAATTGAGCTAGTTTAACGCGGGCTTTGGATTTGTGTCATTCTAAGCTCTAAATCAAAAGTTATGGAAGATTTTTTGTGGTCATGTCAAGTTCATCGGCATGTTAAAATGATCATTCTAAACTGATCATTAAAGTTCATTGAGTAACAGCGTATAAATGAAGCACAATGCATGGCATGACGCAGCTTTGTACAGATTGGATTACTTGGATGTTTTGTCGAATCTATTTTGGTCTCAAATTTTGTCATCATATAGAAAATTGAGATAGCTTAACGTGGGCTTTGGATTTGTGTCATTATGAGTTCTAAATCCAAAATAATGGAAGATATAGTGCAGACATGTTAAGTTGATCGGCCAGTTATAGTGATCATTCTCAACTGATCACTGATGCTCATTGAGTAAAGGCTTATAAATAAACCACATTGCATTGCATGAAGCAGTTCTGGATAGATTGGATTACATTGACAATTTGTCGAATCTATTTTTGTTTCAAAATTTGTCACAATCTAGAAGATTGAACTAGCTTAACGTGGGCTTTGGCTTTGTGTCATTCTAAGCTTTAACTCAGAAGTTATGGACTATTTAGTGCAAAAATGTAAAGTTGATCGTCCAGTTAAAGTGATCATTCTAAACTGATCATTGATGCTCATTGAGTAAAGGCTTATAAATGCAGCACAATGCAAGGAATGACGCAGCTTTTGATAGATTGGATTATTTGGATGCTTTGTCAAATCTATTTCATTCTCAAATTTTGTCAAAATATAGAAAATTAGCTAGCTTAGCATGGACATTGGATTTGTGTCATTCAGAGATATAAATCAAAAGTTATGGACGATATAGTGAAGACATGTCAAGTTGATCAGCTAGTTAAAATGGTCATTCTAAACTAATCATTGATGCTCATTGAGTAAAGGCTTGTAAATGAAGCACAATGCATGACATGAAGTAGTTCTGGATAGATTGGATTACTTGGATGCTTTGTCGAATTCTATCTCAATTTTTTTCACAATATAGAAAATTGAGCTATCTCAAGTGGGCTTTGGATTTGTGTCATTCTAAGCTCTAAATCAAAAGTTATGGAAGATTTTGTGTGGACTTGTCAAGTTGATCGGCCCGTTAAAATGATCATTCTAAACTGATCATTGAAGTTCATTGAGTTACAGCGTATAAATGAAGTACAATGCAAGGCATGACGCAGTTTTGGAGAGATTTGATTACTTGGATATTTTGTCGAATCTATTTTGGTCTCAAATTTTGTCATCATATATAAAATTGAGATAGTTTAACGTGGGCTTTAGATTTGTGTCATTCTGAGTTCTAAATCCAAAATAACGGACGATATAGTGCATACATGTCAAGTTGATTGCCAGTTATAGTGATCATTCTAAACTGATCACAGATGCTCATTGAGTGAAACCTTATAAATAAAGCACAATGCATTGCATGAAGCAGTTCTAGATAGATTGGATTACTTGAATAATTTGTTGAATCTATTTGTGTTTCAAAATTGGTCACAATCTAGAAAATTGAACTAGCTGAAGGTGGGCTTTGGCTTTGTGTCATTCTAAGCTCTAAATCAGTAGTTATGGACTATTTAGTGCGAAAATGTAAAGTTGAAATGATCATTCTAAACTGATCATTGATGCTCATTGAGTAAGGGCTTATAAATGAATCAAATGCAAGGAATGATGCAGTTTTGGATAGATTGGATTATTTGGATGCTTTGTCGAATCTATTTCATTCTCAAATTTTGTCACAATATAGAAAATTAGCTAGCTTAGTGTGGGCAATGGCTTCGTGTCATTCTGAGCTATAAATCAAAAGTTATGGCTGATATTGTGCAGAGAGGTCAATTTGATCGGTCAGTTAAAATGATCATTCTAAACTAATCATTGAAGCTCATTGAGTAAAGGCTTGTAAATGATGCACAATGCATGACATGAAGTAGTTCTGGATAGATTGGATTACTTGGATGCTTTGTCGAATTCTATCTCAATTTTTTTCACAATATAGAAAATTGAGCTATCTCAAGTGGGCTTTGGATTTGTGTCATTCTAAGCTCTAAATCAAAAGTTATGGAAGATTTTGTGCGGACTTGTCAAGTTGATCGGCCCGTTAAAATGATCATTCTAAACTCATCATTGAAGTTCATTGAGTTACAGCGTATAAATGAAGTACAATGCAAGGCATGACGCAGTTTTTGAGAGATTTGATTACTTGGATATTTTGTCGAATCTATTTTGGTCTCAAATTTTGTCATCATATATAAAATTGAGATAGTTTAACGTGGGCTTTAGATTTGTGTCATTCTGAGTTCTAAATCCAAAATAACGGACGATATAGTGCATACATGTCAAGTTGATTGCCAGTTATAGTGATCATTCTAAACTGATCACAGATGCTCATTGAGTAAAACCTTATAAATAAAGCACAATGCATTGCATGAAGCAGTTCTAGATAGATTGGATTACTTGAATAATTTGTTGAATCTATTTGTGTTTCAAAATTGGTCACAATCTAGAAAATTGAACTAGCTGAAGGTGGGCTTTGGCTTTGTGTCATTCTAAGCTCTAAATCAGTAGTTATGGACTATTTAGTGCGAAAATGTAAAGTTGAAATGATCATTCTAAACTGATCATTGATGCTCATTGAGTAAGGGCTTATAAATGAATCAAATGCAAGGAATGATGCAGTTTTGGATAGATTGGATTATTTGGATGCTTTGTCGAATCTATTTCATTCTCAAATTTTGTCACAATATAGAAAATTAGCTAGCTTAGTGTGGGCAATGGCTTCGTGTCATTCTGAGCTATAAATCAAAAGTTATGGCTAATATTGTGCAGAGAGGTCAATTTGATCGGTCAGTTAAAATGATCATTCTAAACTAATCATTGAAGCTCATTGAGTAAAGGCTTGTAAATGATGCACAATGCATGACATGAAGCAGTTCTGGATAGATTGGATTACTTGGATGCTTTGTCGAATTCTTTCTCAAATTTTCTCACAATATAGAAAAATGAGCTAGCTTAACGTGGGCTTTGGATTTGTGTCATTCTGAGCTCTAAATCAAAAGTTACAGATGATTTAGTGCATACATGTCAAGTTGATTGACCAGTTAAAATGATCATTCTAAACTGATCATTGAGCCTCATTGAGTAAAGGCTTATAAATGAAGCACAATGCATGGCATGAAGCAGTTCTGGATAGATTGGATTACATGAATGTTTTTCGTATCTATTTCTCTCTCAAATTTTGTAACAATATAAAAAATTGAGATAGCTTAAGGTGGGAATTGGATTCGTGGAATTTTGAGCTATAAATCAAAAGTTATGGATGATATAGTGCATACATATCAACTTGATCGGCCAGTTAAAATGATCATTCTAAACTTATCATTGATCCTCATTTTGTAAAGGCTTATAAATGATTCACAATATATGGCATGAAGCAGTTCAAGATAGATTGGATTACTTGATGGTTTTTTGTATCTATTTCTGTCTCAAATTTTGTCACAATATAGAAAATTGAGCTAGCTTAACGTGTGCTTTGGATTTGTATCAGTCTAAGCTATAAATCAAAAGTTATGGACAAATTAGTGTGGATATTTCAAGTTGATATGCGAGTTAAAATGATCATTCTAAACTGATCATTGAAGTTCATTGAGTAACAGCGTATAAATGAAGCACAATGCAAGGCATGACGCAGTTTTTGATAGATTGGATTACTTGGATGTTTTTTGAATCTATTTTGGTCTCAAATTTTGTCATCATATAGAAAATTGAGATAGCTTAACGTGGGCTTTGGATTTGTGTCATTCTGAGTTCTTAATCCAAAATAACGGACGATACAGTGCATACATGTCAAGTTAATCAGCCTGTTAAAGTGATCATTCTAAACTGATCCCTTATGCTCATTGAGTAAAGGCTTATAAATAAAGCACAATGCATTGCATGAAGCAGTTCTGGATAGATTGGATTAGTTGGATAATTTGTCGAATCTATTTTTGTTTCAAAATTTGTCACAAACAAGAAAATTGAACTAGCTGAACGTGGGTTTTGGCTTTCTGTCATTCTAAGCTCTAAATAAGAAGTTATGGACTATTTAGTGCAAAAATATAAAGTTGATCGGCCAGTTAAAATGATCATTCTAAACTGATCATTGATGCTCATTGTGTAAAGGCTTATAAATGAAGCACAATGCAAGGAATGACGCAATGAGGATTATTTGGATGGTTTGTCGAATCTATTTCATTCTCAAATTTTGTCACAATATAGAAAATTAGTAAGATTAGCGTGGGCATTGGATTCATGTCATTCTAAGATATAAATCAAAAGTTATGGCCGATATATTGCAGACATGTCAAGTTGATCGGGCAGTTAAAATGATCATTCTAAACTAATCATTGATGCTCATTGAGTAAAGGCTTGTAAATGAAGCACAATGCATGACATGAAGCAGTTTTAGATAGATTGGATTAGTTGGATGCTTTGTCGAATTCTATCTCAAATTTTAACACAATATAGAAAATTGAGCTACCTTAACGTGGGTTTTGGATTTTTGTCATTCTGAGATCTACATCAAAAGTTACGGATGATTTAGTGCAGATATGTCAAGTTGATCGGCCAGTTAAAATGATCATTCTAAACTGATCATTAATGGTCATTGAGTAAATGCTTATAAATGAAGCCCAATGCATGGCATGAAGCAGTTCTGGATAGATTGGATTACTTGACGGTTGTTCGTATCTATTTCTCTATCAAATTTTGTCACAATATAGAAAATTGAGATAGCTTAAGGTGGGAATTGGATTCGTGTCACTCTGAGCTATAAATCAATAGTTATGGACGAATAGTGCATACATGTCAAGGTGATCAGCCAGTTAAAATGGTCATTCTAAACTTATCATTGATGCTCATTTAGTAAAGACTTATAAATGAAGAACAATATATGGCATGAAGCAGTTCTAGATAGATTGGATTACTTGACGGTTTTTTGTATCTATTTTTGTCTCAAATTTTTTCACAATATAGAAAATTGAGCTAGCTTAACGTTGGCTTTGGATTTGTATCAGTCTAAGCTCTAAATCAAAAGTTATGGACGATTTAGTGTGGATATTTCTAGTTGATCGGCCAGTTAAAATGATCATTCTCAACTGATCATTGAAGTTCATTGAGTAACATCGTATAAATGAAGCACAATGGAAGGTATGACGCATTTTGGATAGATTGGATTACTTGGATGTTTTGTCGAATCTATTTGGGTCTCAAAATTTGTCACAATCTAAAAAATTGAACTAGCTTAACGTGGGCTTTGGCTTTGTGTCATTCTAACTCAAAATCAGAAGTTATGTACGATTTAATGCGAAAATGTAAAGTTGATCGGCCAGTTATAATGATCATTCTAAACTGATCATTGATGCTCATTGAGTAACGGCTTATAAATGAAGCACAATGCAAGGCATGACATAGTTTTGGATAGGTTGGATTACATGGACGCTTTGTCGAATCTATTTCATTCTCAAGCTTTGTCACAATATTGAAATTTGAGCTACCCTAACGTGGATTTTGAATTCGTGTCATTCGGAGCTATAAATCAAAAGTTATGGACGATATAGTGCAAACATGTCAAGTTGATGAGCCAGTTAAAATGATCATTCTAAACTCATCATTGATGCTCATTGAGTAAAGGCTTATAAATGAATCACAATGCATGGAACGAAGCAGTTCTGGATAGATTGGATTACTTGGAAGCGTTGTCGAATTCCGTCTCATATTTTCTCACAATATAGAAAATTGAGCAAGCTTATTGTGGGCTTTGGATTTGTGTCATTCTAATCTCTAAATCAAAAGTTATGGAAGATTTAGTGTGGACATGTCAAGTTGATCGGCCAGTTAAAATGACCATTCTAAACTGATCATTGATGTTCATTGAGTAATAGCTTATAAATGAAGGCAATGAAAGGCATGACGTAGTTCTGGATAGATTAGACTACTTGGATGCTTTGTCGAATCTATTTTGGTCTCAAATTTTGTCACCATAAAGAAAATTGAGCTAGCTTAACGTGGGATTTGAATTTGTGTCAGCCTGAGTTCTAAATCCAAAATTACGGACGATATAGTGCAGACATGTCAGGTTGATCGGCCAGTTAAAGTGATCATTCTAAACTGATCATTGATGCTCATTGAGTAAATGCTTATAAATGAAGCACAATGCATGACATGAACAGTTCTGGATAGATTGGATTACTTGGATGTTTGTTGAATTCTCTCTCAAATTTTCTCGCAATATAGAAAATTGAGCTAGCTTAACGTGGGCTTTGGATTTGTGTCATTCTAAGCTCTAAATCAAAAGTTATGGAAGATTTTGTATGGACATGTTAAGGTTATCGGCCAGTTAAAATGGTAATTTTAAACTGCTCGTTGATGTTCATTGAGTAACAGCTTATAAATGAATCACAATGCAAGGCATGGCGCACTTTTGGATAGATTTGATTACCTGAACGCTTTTTCAAATCTATTTTGGTCTCTAATTTTGTCACCATATAGAAAATGGAGCTAGCTTAACGTGAGCTTTGTATTTGTGTCATTTTGAACTCTAACTCCAAGGTTAAGGACGATATAGTGCAGATATGTCGAGTTGATCGACCAGCTAAAATGATCATTTTAAGCTGATCATTGATGCTCATTGAGTAAAGGCTTATGAATGAAGCACAATGCATGGCATGAAGCAGTTCTGGATAGATTGGATTACTTGGATGCTTTGTTGAATTCAGTCTCAAATTTTGTCACAGTATAGAAAATTGAGCTAGCTTAACGTGGGCTTTTGGATTTGTGTCATTCGAAGCTCTAAATCAAAAGTTATGGAAACTTTTGTGCGGAAATGTCAAGTTGATCGGCCCGGTAAAATGATCATTGTAAACTGATCATTGATGTTCATTGATTAACGGCTTATAAATGAAGCACAATGCAAGGCATGACGCAGTTTTGGATAGATTGGATTACTTATACGCTTTGTCAAATCGATTTTGGTCTCAAATTTTGTCCCGATATAGAAAATTGAGCTAGCCTAACGTGGGCTTTGGATTTGTGTCATTCTGAGTTCTAAATCCAAAGTTACAAACAATATAGTGCAGAGATGTCATGTTGATCAGCCAATTAAAATAATCATTCTAAACTGATCATTAATGCTCATTGAATAAAGGCTTAGAAATAAAGCACAATGCATGGCATGAAGTTGTTCTGGATTTATTGGATTACTTGGATGCTTTGTCGAATCTATTTCTGTTTCAAAATATGTCACAATCTAGAAAATTGAACTAGCTTAACGTGGGCTTTGGTTTTGTGTCATTCTAAGCACTAAATCAGAAGGTATGGACGATTTAGTGCAAAAATGTAAAGTTGATTGGCGAGTTAAAATGATCATTCAAACTGATCATTGATGCTCATTGAGTAACAGCTTATAAATAAAGCACAATGCAAGGTGTGACGGAGTTCTGGATAGATTGGATTTCTTGGACATTTTGTCCAATCTATTTCATTCTCAAATTTTGTCACAATATAGAAAATTGATGTAGCTTAGCGTGGGCATTTGATTCGTGTCATTCTGAGCTATAAATTAAAAAATTATGGATGATATAATGCAGACATGTCAAGTTGATCGGCCAGTTAAAAGGATCATTCTAAACTAATCATTGATACTCATTGATTAAAGGCTTATAAATGAAGCACAATGCATTGCATGAAACTGTTCTGGATAGATTGGATTACTTGGATGCTTTCTCGAATTCTGTCTCAAATTTTGTCACAATATAGAAAATTAAGATTGGTTAACGTGGGTTTTGGATTTGTGTCATTCTAAGCTCTAAATTGAAACGTATGGACGATTTTGTGCAGACATGTCAAGTTGATTGGCCCAATAAAATGATCATTCTAAACTGATCATTGATGCTCATTGAGAAACGGCTTATAAATGAAGCACAATGCAAGGCATGACACTGTTTTGGATAGATTGGATTACTTGGAGGCTTTGTCGAATTTATTTTGGTCTCAAATTTTTTCACCATCTAGAAAATTGAGATAGCTTAATGTGGGCTTTGGATTTGTGTCTTTCTGAGTTTTAAATCCAAAGTTACAGATGATATGGTGTAGACATGTCAAAGGTTATATGCAAGTTAATATGATCATTCTAAACTGATCATTGATGCTCATTGAGTAAGGGCTTATAGATGAAAAACAATGCATGGCATGAAACAGTTTTGGATAGATTGGATTACTTGAATGCTTTGTCGAATTCTGCCTCATATTTTCTCACAATATAGAAAATTTAGCTAGCTTAACATGGGCTGTAAATTTGTGTCGGTCTAAGCTCTAAATCAAAAGTTATGGAAGATTTTGTGCGGACATGTCAAATTGATCGGCCAATAAAAATGATCATTCTAAACTTATCATTGATGTTCATTGAGTAACAGCTTATAAATGAAGCACAATGCATGGCATGACGCAATTTTGGATAGATTGGATTACTTGGATGCTTTGTCGAATCTATTTCTGTCTCAAATTTTGTCACAACACAGAAAATTGAGCTAGATTAACGTGGGCAATGGAATCGTGTCATCCTCACCTCTAACTAAAAAATTACGGATGATTTAGTGCGGGCAGGTCAAGTTGATCGGCCAGTTAAAATGATCATTGTAAACTGATCATTGGTTCTCGTTGAGTAAAGGCTTATAAATGAAACATAATGTATGGAATCAGGCAGTTCGGGATAGATTGGATTACTCGTATGCTTTTTGTATCTATTTCTCTCTCAAATTTTGTAAGAATATAGAAAACAAAGCTAGGTTAACATGGACATTGGATTTGTGTCATTCTGAACTCTAAATCATAAGTTACAGATGATTTAGTGCGGACATGTCAAGATGATTGGCCAGTTAAAGTGATCATCCTAAACTGATCATTGGTGCTCATTGAGTGAAGGCTTATAAATGAAGCATAATGCATGGCATCACGTAGTGTGGGATATATTGGATTACTTTGACGCTTTATTGTCTCTATTTCTATCTATAATTTTGTCAAAATATAGAAAATTGAGTTAGCTTAATGTGGGCATTGGATTCGTGTTATTCTGTAAATCAAAAGTTAAGGATGATTTGGTGCGGACATGACAAGTTGATCGGCAAGTAAAAATGATCATTCTTTACTAATCATTGGTGCTCATGGAATAAAGGCTTATAAATGAAGCATAATGCATGACATCATGCAGCTTAGGATAGATTTGATTCCTTGGATGCTTTTTCGTATCTATTTATGTCTTAACTTTTGTCGCAATATAGAAAATTGAGCTAGCTTAATGTGGGCATTGGATTCAAGTCATTCTGGACTGTAAATCAAAAGTTACTGACGATTTAGCTCGGACATATCTACTTGATCAGCCAGTTGAAATGATCATTCTTAACTGATCATTGGTGCTCATTGAGTAAAGGCTTATAATGAAGCATAATGCATGGCATCACCCATTTCGGGATAGATTGGAATACTTGGATGCTTTTTCGTACCTATTTCCATCTCAAATTTTGTCACAATATAGAAAATTTAGCGAGCTTAACGTGGACATTGGATTCGTGTCATTCTAAGCTCTAAATCATAAGTTATAGACGATTTAGTGCGGACATGTCAAGTTGATCGGCCAGTTAAAATGATCATTATAAACTGATTATTGGTGCTAATTGAGTAAAGGCATATAAATGAAGCATAAAGCATGGCACTACGAAGTTCGAGATAGATAGGATTACTTGCACGCTTTGTCGTCTCTACTTCTATCTCAAATTTTGTCAAAATATAGAAAATTGAGATAGATTAAAGTGGGAATTGGATTCCTGTCATTCCAAGGTCTAAATCCAAAGCTGCATATGATTTGGTGCGGATATGTCAAGTTGATATGCCAGTTAATATGATTATTCTAAACTGATGATTGATGCTCATTGACTAAAGGGTTATAAATGAATCATAATGCATGGCATCACGCAGGTTTTGCCAGATTGGATTAGTTGGACAATTTTTCGTATCTGTTAAAAATTCATAATAATATTTTAAAAATTCATAATAATATGTTAAAAATTTGTAATAATATTTTAAAAATTTGTGATAATCTTCTAATTTTCAATATAAATATGCTTTACTCCTTCACAATGTCACCAAAACAAAAAATATTATAAAAATATCTTCTTCAAGTTCGTATGATTATTTTCTATCGTGGATGGATAAACCTCTGTATGATTCAACAACGGAGGAATTGACGGATGAATTTGCGCAAGGTGTTGAAGAGTTCATGACTTTTGCATCAAACAATAGCATGACATCGGAATACGGTAAAATTTATTGTACATGTATTAAAATGTCAAATTCATAGATTAATCTCTGTTAGAGAAGTACGTAATCATTTGTATAGGATTAGATTTATGCTGGGTTACAAAATTTGGTATTAACATGGAGAAACTGATGCAACGATGCAATATTATGGTAGTACTTCAAAAAGGTTAGATAGTACTAATGTTAGGATAGAGGAACCGGCATCAGAAGTAGATATAAACAGAGGTACTGTTCAGATGGCGAATGAAAATAGCATCGTACATTGAAGATAGGAGTAGAATTAATAGAGGAACCTAATTTAGAAGCCCGGAAAGTTTTTGATATGCTAGATGCATCCAAGCAGCTTTTGTATAAAGAATGTAGAGATGGATCATCGCCTTTATCTGCTGCAAGCAGTTTGATGACGATAAAGATGAATTTCAACTTGGTTGAAGATTATGTGAATGTGATAGCTGATTTTGTTAGAGATATATTACCTGAAGATAATATTGCACCTTCTTCATATTACGAGGTTCAATAACTTTTAGCTGGTCTTGGATTGCCGTATTAAATGATAGATGTATGTATTGACAACTGCATGATCTATTGGAGAAATGATGAAAACCGCATGAAGTACCGATTTGGTCACAAACCTCGATTTCAAGAGACAAGTGGCAGGTATATTCTGCATAAACGGATGTGGTATTTGCCATTAACAGAGATGTTAAAGAGGTTATATCAATCTGAACACATGGCAAAGCCTATAAGATGGCATGCACAACATAATTCGAATGGATAAATTATGCATCCCTCGGATGCAGAAGCATGGAAACATTTTAAAGGGGTTTATCCTAGTTTTTCATATGAGCCTAGGAACGTATACCTCGGGTTATCTACAAATGGATTCAACCCTTTTTGAAAGCATGGGAGGCAATACTCGTTGTGGCTAGTTATCATGACACCTTATAATTTGCCTCGTTCTTTGTGCATGAAACGAGAGTTTTTGTTTCTAACAATTCTCGTCCCCAGTCCAGAGCATCCTAAGCGATCACTTGATATTTTCTTGACGACATTAATTCAGAGGTAAAAATGTTGTGGGAAAATAGTGTCGAAGCATTCGATGTTTCCAACCAACAGAACTTCTTGATGAGAGCAGTACTTATATGGACCATAAGTGATTTTCCAGCATATGGTATGTTATCAGGATGGTCGACGCATGTCAAATTAGCATGCCCATATTGTCAAGATAAGCAGTACTTATATGTACCATAAGTGATTTTCCAGCATATGGTATGTTATCAAGATGGTCGACGCATGGAAAATTAGCATGCCCATATTGCCAAGATAATACTGATATGTTCCAACTGAAACACAGACGAAAGACTAGTTGGTTTGATTGTCATCGACGCTTTCTACCACAAGATCATCCATATCGCCGGAGCACAACATGTTTTAGTAAAAACAAAAAAAAAATTTGAGGGTCCACCTCCTATGCTTGATGGGAATTATATGATGACTCAAATTAGAGATTTTGGTGTTGAGAGAATGGCTTCATGTGGAGGTAACAAACATTATCCTGTTGATGATTGTGGCGAATACGATAATTTACACAACTATTTAGTAAAGACATGTCAAGTTAATCGGCCACTTAAAATGATCATTCTAAACTGATCATTGGTGCTCATTGAGTAGAGGCTTATAAATGAAGCCTAATGCATGAAATCACGTAGTTTTGGAGAGACTGGATTACTTAAAAACTTAGTCATGTCTAGTTCTACCTCAAATTTTGTAACAACATAAAAATTGAGGTAGCTTAACGTGGGCACTGGATTAGTTTCATTCTGAGCTCTAAATCAAAAGTTACGGACGATTTAGTGCAGACATGTCAAGTTGATCGGCCAATTAAAATGATTATTCTTAACTGCTCATCGGTGCTCTCATGGAGTAAAGGCTTAAAAACAAAGCATAATGTATTGCATCACCCAAATCGGGATACATTTGATTACTTGAACGCTTTTTCATATCTATTTCTATCTCAAAATTTTCACAATATAGCAAATTTAGTTTGCTTAACGTCGACATTTGATTTGTGTTATTTGGAGCTCCAAATCAAAAATTATAGACGATTTAGTGCGGACATGACAAATTTATCGGCTAATTAAAGTGATCATTCTAAACTTATCATTGGTGCTCATTGAGTAAAGGCTTATAAATGAAGCATAATACATGGCATCACACAGTTTTGGCAAGATTGGATTTCTTGGACGCTTTTTCATATTTGTTTCTATCTCAAATTTTATCAAAATATAGAAAATTTAGCTAGGTTATCGTGGGCATTGGATTCGTGTCATTATGAGTTATAAAACAAAAGTTATGGACGATTTATTGCAGACATATCAAGTTGATCAACCAATTAAATTGATCATTCTAAACTGATCGTTGGTGGTCATTAAATAAAGGCTTATAAATGAAATATAATGCATGGCATCACGCACTTTTATCTAAATTGGATTACTTGAATGCTTTTTGTATCAATTTCTCAAATTTTGTCACAACATAAAAAATTGAGCTACCTTAACGTGGGCATTTGATTCGTGTCATTATGAGCTGTAAAACAAAAGTTATTGATGATTTGGTGCAGACATATCAAGTTGACCAGCTAGTTAAATTGATCATTCCAAACTTATCATTGGTGATCATTGAGTAAAGGCTAATAAATAAAGCATAATGCATGATATCACGTAGTTTTGGATAATATTTGGAGGACTTGTCAAAGAAATTTTAGTCTTAAATTTTATCACAATATAGAAAATTAAGCTAGCTTAACGTGGGCAAAGGATTCAAGTCATTTTGAGCTCTAAATCAAAAGTTATAGATGATTTAGTTCGGAAATGTCAAGTTGATCATCTAGTTAAAGTGATCATTCTAAATTGATCATTGTTGCGCATTGAGTGAAGACTTATAAATGAACCATAACGTATGGCATCACACAGTTCGGGATAGTTTGGATTACTCGGACTCCTTGTCGTATCTATTTCTATCTCAAATTTTGTCACAATATAGAAATTGAGCTAGCTTAAAGGGTACATTGGATTCGTGTCATTCTAAGCTCTAACTCAAAAGTTACGAACGATTTATTGCAGACATGTCAATTTGATCAGCTAGTAAAAATGATCATTCTTCTGATCATTGATGCTCATTAAGTAAACGCTTATAAATGAAGCATAATGCGTGACATCATGCAGTTTGGGATTGATTGGATTACTTGGACCCTTTGTCGTATCTATTTTTGTCTCCAATTTTGTCACAATATAGCAAATTGAGCTAGCTTAATGTGGGCATTGGATTTGTGTCATTATGAGCTCTAAATCACAAGTTACAAACGATTTGTAAGGACATGTCAAGTTGATCGGCCAGTTAAAGTGATCATTCTAAACTGATCATGGGTGCTCATTGAGTAAATGCTTATGAATGAAGTATAATGCATTGCATCACGCAGTTCCGCATAGATTGGATTACTTAGATGCTTTGTCGTATCTATTTTTTTGTCTCTAATTTTGTCACAATATAGAAAATTGAGCTATCTTAACGTGGACATTGGATTCGTGTCATTCCGAAGTCTAAATCATAAGTTACAGACGATTTAGTGTTGACTTGTCAAATTGATATTTCTTAGCTCATCATTGGTGCTCATTAAGTAAATGCTTATAAATGAAGCATAAGGCATGGTATCACGCCGTCTGAGATGGATTGGATTACTTAGACGCTTTGTCCTATCTAGTTCTGTCTCAAATTTTGTCACAATATAAAAAATTGATTTAGCTCAACGTGGGCATTGGATTCGTGTAAATCTAAGCTATAAACCAAAAAATACGGACGATTTAGTGAGAACATGTCAAATTTATCGGCCAGTTAAAGTGATCATTCTAAACTAATTATTGGTGCTCATTGACTAAAGGCTAATAAATGAAGCATAATGCATGGCATCACACATTTTTGGCTAGATTAGATTACTTGGATGCTTTTTTGTATCTGTTTCTATCTCAAATTTTGTCAAAATATAGAAAATTGAGCAAGATTAACATGTACATTGGATTCGTGTCATTATGAGTTATAAAACAAAAGTTATGGATGATTTAGTGCAGACATGTCAAGTTGATCCACCTGTTAAAGTGATCATTCAACCTAATCATTGGTGCTCATTGAGTAAAGGCTTATAAATGAAGTATAATGCATGGCATAACGCAGTTTTTGCTAGATTGGATTACTTGGATGCTTTTTGGTATCTATTTCTTTCTCAAATTTTGTCATAATATAGAAAATTGAGCTACTCAACGTGGGCATTGGATTTTTATGATTATGAGCTATAAAACGATAGTTATTGATGATTTAGTGCAGACATGTCAAGTTAATCGACCAGTTAAATTGATCATTCTAAACTGATCATTGGTGCTCATTGAGTAAAGACTTATAAATGAAGCATAATGCATGATATCACGTAGTTTTGGATAAATTTGATTATTTGGAGGACTTGTCAAAGCAATTTTAGTTTTAATTTTATCACAATATAGAAAATTTAGCTAGCTTAACGTGGTCATAAGATTCAAGTCATTTTGAGCTCTAAATAAAAAGTTATAGACAATTTAGTGCGGATATGTCAAGTTGATCAACCAGTTAAAGTGATCATTCTAAACTTATTGGTGCGCATTGAGTAAAGGCTTATAAGCGAAGCATAATGCATGTCATCACACTGTTCGGGATAGTTTGGATTACTTGGATGCTTTTTCGTATATATTTCTCCCTCAAATTTTGCAACAATATAGAAAATTGAGCTAGCTTAACGTGTGCATTGGATTTGTGTCATTCTAAGTTCTAACTCAAAAGATACGGACGATTTAGTGCAAACATGTCAAGTTGATCGGGCAGTAAAAAGATCATTCTTCTGATCATTGATGCTCATTGAGTAAATTCTTATAAATGAAGCATAATGCATGACATCATGCAGGTCGGGACAGATTGGATTACTTGGACGCTTTGTCGTATCTATTTTTGTTTCCAATTTTGTCACAATATAGCAAATTGAGATAGGTTAACGTGGGCATAGGTTACATGTGATTTAGTACGGACATGTCAAGTGGATCGGCCAGTTAAAGTGATCATTCTAAACTGATCATTGGTGCTCGTTGAGTAAAGGTTCATAAATGAAGCATAATGCATGGCATCATGCAGTTCGGGATATAATTAATTACTTGGACGCTATTTCGTATCTATTTATCTCTCAAATTTTGTCACAATATAGAAAACTGAGCTAGCTTAACGTGGGCATTGGATTCATGTCATTCTAAGTTCTAAATCAAAAGTCACGGACGATTTAGCGCGGACTTGTCAAGTTGATCGACTAGTTAAAATGAGCTTTCTTAACTGGTCATTGGTGTTCATTAAGTAAAGGCTTATAAATGAAGCATAAGGCACGGTATCACGCCAAATGAGATGGATTGTATTGCTTGGAGGCTTTGACGAATCTTGTTCGGTCTCAAATTTAATCACAATATAAAAAATTTGATTTAGCTCAAAGTGGGCATTGGATTCGTGTCTATCCAAGCTCTAAACCAAAAGTTACGGATGATTTAGTGCAGATATGTCAAGTTGATCAGCCAGTTAAAATGATCATTCTAAATTGTTCATTGGTGTGCATTGAGTAAAGGCTTATAAATGAAGCATAATGCATGGCATCACACTGTGCGGGATAGTTTGGATTACTTGGATGCTTTTCCGTATCTATTTCTGTCTCAAATTTTATAAAAATATAGAAAATTGAGCTCGCTTAACGTGTGCATTGGTTTCTCTCATTCTAAGGTCTAACTCAAAAGTTACGGACGATTTAGTGCTGACATGTCAAGTTGATCGGCCAGTTAAAATGCTCACCTAATCATTGATGCTTATGAGTAAATGCTTGTAAATGAAGCATAATGTGTTACATCATGTAGTTTGGGACAGATTGGATTATTTGGACCCTTTTTCATATCTATTTGTGTCTCCAATTTTGTCACAATATAGCAAATTGAGCTAGCTTAACGTGGACATTGGATTCGTGTCATTCTTAGCTCTAAATCATAAGCTACATATGATTTAGTACGATTATGTCAAGTTGATCAGCGAGTTAAAGTGATCATTCTAAATTGATCATTGGTGCTCGTTGAGTAAAGGCTTATGAATAAGCATAATGCATGGCATCACGCAGTTCGGGATAGATTGGATTATTTGGACGCTTTTTTGTATCTATTTTTGTCTCAAATTTTGTCAAAATATAGAAAATTGAGCTAGGTTAACGTGGGCATTGGATTCGTGTTATTATGAGCTATAAAACAAAAGTTATGGATGATTTAGTACATACATGTGAAGTTGATTGGCCAGTTAAATTGATTATTCCAAACTGATTATTGGTCCTCATTGAGTAAAAGCTTAAAAATGAAGCATAATGCATGATATAACGTAGTTTTGGATAGATTTGATTACTTGAAAGACTTGTCAAAGCAATTTTAGTTTTAAATTTTATCACAATATAGAAAATTGAGCTTGTTTAACGTGGGCGTTAGATTCGTGTCACAATATAGAAAACTTATGGACGATTTAGTGCGAATATGTCAAATTGATCGACAAGTTAAAATGATCATTCTAAACTAATCGTTGATGCTGATTGAGTAAAAGCTTATAAATGAAAAATAATGCATGGCATCACGTAGTTTGGGATAGATCGGACTACTTGGACGCATTATCTTATCTATATATGTTTCAAATTTTGTCACACTATAGAAAATTGATCTAGATTAATGTGGGCACTGTATTCATGTCATTCTGAGGTCTAAATCAAAAGTTACGGACGATTTATTGTGGATGTGTCAAGTTTATCGGACAGTTAAAATGATCATTCTTCTGATAATTGATGCTCACACTACAAGAAAACATCAAATTGCCGACAGACAATTTCATCGGGAATCCATCAGGAATTGCGATTCCCGTCTACTTTCTGATAACAAATATCCGTCGCGACTATTGCATCGGAAATAAAGTTTTGCCGGGAACGGATCAGAAATTACTGACGGTTTGCCGATAAAGGTAACCATCGGAAACTTCCAATGGATTAACATCGGCAAATACCGATGGATATTCGATGGATTTATTCCGTCTGAAATTCCCGACGTATTTGCGATGGATTTTGTATGTCGGGCCGTTAAAAGGTTTCCGATGACCATTACCGTCGAGAATGTGAACCTATGGTGTATCCCGACGGTTTTCACCCATCGGGAGTTAACCAAATAAACCCGATGGAACCGTCCGTCGGTAATTTCTGACAATGGCATTCGTCGAAAATAACCAAATAAGTGAAAAAATTAAAATATTTATTTTTAAATTTAAAATATTCATTTAAAATATTAAAACAATTAATATTAATTTATTTAAAATATTAAAACAATTGATATTTATATTAAATTTAAATAATATTTTTAAATATTTTTAAAAATATTAATACAATTAATAAAAATAGTATTCTAATTATAAATATAATAATTTTTTTATTGTTTTAATATACAAATTACATCGCAGGAGTAGGAGGAGAAGGAGGAGAAAAATAGTTCGGGAAACATGTTTCTCATCATTTCTATTATATTTTTAAGATTATTCATTTCTATCTGCATAGCCACTGTTTGTTCTTTTAACTGTTCATTTTCCTCGTTTCTAGCTACAGATGTTGCACTACCGGTAACTGCAACTCTCCCGAGTCTTGTATGACGACCAGAAAAAATGGTATTTCGTGTAAAAACAAAAAATATTATTAAAAGATATTATAATATTAAATATAAAAATAAAATAAAAAAGAAAGAAAAATCAAACTTACATCAAGAACAAGACGGTTAATCTCAGGACGAGGCAATTCGGCGACCGAAGATGAAGAACCAACTTGGGACTGCTGATTTAAAATATCACTTTTTCATTTTTACTTTTTTGATGATCTCATTAACAAGACCATATTGGATGCGATCAATTTTTTTGTTTGTGTGGACGGCCTCGAGAAGTTGCAAGTGATCTCGAGGCACTCCAAATTCTTGTGCCTAAAAGTAAAAAAATTCTAAATTAATAAATAAAGAATTTTCAAATAATAATAAATAAAATTAAAATAATAATTAATTTACCAATTAATCGGCTCGTTTCAGAAAACTAGTCGATCCGGTATTGTGAATGTAAATGCTTTACCTCTTCGGTCGCTCTTCCGATTTCTCAAATTAGTCATCGAGATGACCTAAGCGCTGGAAGATTCCCAATAACAAATAAAGTCGTTCCAAATCGACTCATTCAACGCTCTTAGTTTATCCTTTCTCTTTTTCTAATTTTTTTTCCACTTTGTGTTTGTACTCAGCCTCAATTTTGTGGTCATTCCCAATTTTGTGGTCATAGCATACCGCTTGCTGGACCAAATCTGATATGTACTGTTCTGATGTACGGAATATCTCGTTTTTTGTTATGAATTTTTATTAGAATAGCTATGAATTTTTATTTACCATTCATGTCGACTCGGATCGAGAAAAGTAAGAAATTTACGACCAGGCTGCAGAACGAATTCTTCAATTGTCATTGGTCGGAAAAAATAATTTGAATATTATGGAACTTGAGTTGGTATACAACTTTGAGTATACGATTCACCACGTCTTTGGTAATTTTGATACGACCTTAAAACATTATGATTATGATATTTTATCAGTTTATATACATTTATTATTTGCTATTTTTTTAAATATTAAATTATTTAAAATAATGATCAATTATTTTATTGTAATGAAAATAATATTAGATTCCTTTTTTTATCATAACGAAATGATAAGGAGATTCAATCTCGGATCCATAGGTTCTAATCCTAATATAAGTTTATTAATGATTACACATTTGCTTTTCTACAATGTTAGTATTTGTTTTTTTTTCCTCTCCCTTAAGTCATAACTTCAGAGAGTGTTTCTTCCAAAGAAAAGCTGTTTTCACGGATTCTTACATAAACTGAGTTAAGATCATCAGTTGTGTTCCTCCATTATCAAACATGATCACAAAGGAAGAAATACATCTCAACTTACCGATGACTCGAAGAAAATACGCCATTTTGCTGCATCAACTAACTTCTTATTATGTGGAAACAAATCCAATGACTAACAACGCTACTAACAAAATGAACTCTTCTATTATAAAAAAAAAACAAAATTTCTTTTAGCTCTGAAAAATAGATAAATAAACAAAATCAACTTTCAATGAAACGATGAAAGCTTAGTCTGAAATTCAACACAAGGCCAGTGAATCTATTCTTATTCTATGAAACTCTTCCAAATGGTCATTCCGTTGGTGAAGACTACTCCATTTTCAAACGAAATTCAACAAATGCACCATCAAAAGTTAGTAAAAAACTGCTTTTTGCTTTTATACAAACAGTTTTTTCGGATCAAATATTACGACTTCTATAAAGAAAAAACAAGGCTTCTCCTATACAACAGTGACTCTTGCCACAATGCCAACAACGCAAACTCACAAATGGTTCAAATTTGAAACCAAAAACTTACATGATTTGCGGCGATCTCTGGCGACGCATGGCGGGAGGCAAAAAGGCCGATAAGAGAAGGAGAGAAACGCGTGAGAGAAAGAAAACAAAATGGTCGTAGGTTATATTAGATATTTCCGACAGCAATTTCTGTTGTGAGTCCGTCGCAAACTTAATAAATATTTTTGCAAAAACCCGCGTTAGGAATTACGTTTCCCGCTTAAAATTTTTTACCATCGGAATACCGTCGGAAATCCGTCGGTATTCCGACGGACGGCTTAAAACCCATGCATGTTCGATAAATAGTCTTTCCACGTTGCAATTAATGGTTTTCCGATGCCTTTCCGATGGCGTTACCAAAGCCGTCGGAAATCCATCGGTTACGTAAATCAATATTTTGAAAAAATATTTATATATTATTAAAAATTTTTAGTTTATTTTGTATACAACAAAATGCATATGGAAATAACATCACTTTTTCCAATATTGCGTGGAACCATTTATGAACATATGGAAATAAAATCAGTTTTTTGGGGTCAATAGATGTTTTTGGAGTCAATATATGTCTCCTCGAGTAAAACGATGCTTTTTTGGGGTCAATAGATGCTTTTTTGGTGTCAATAGATGCTCTTTTGGACTACTTAATCTGATGAACATTCCGAATTAGAAGAATTTAGAAAAGATAATTTATATATAATTAAAGTATGGAAAAAAATATTATTATCATAAATTTAATCTGAATCTGATAAACATTCCAAATTAGCTGAATTTTGGTGGTCAAACTCGCCAATCTCTTTTTCTAAATCTTGAAACATGTTGTAATCTCCATTCGTGGTGTCATCAACAACAAGGTTAACTTCAAGAGAAATGTCTATTGAACCAAAGTTACTAATTGTGATTTGTTGCATAGAGTCTTTTTCGGTAATACCACATACTATTTCTCTAGGATGTATTGAAGTCACTGTAATCCAAGGATCTTGCTTGTTCCTCACACGAGGATATCGAATGTAACAAACCTGGTCCGCTTGTGATGCACGTATAAAAGAATCATATTTTCCATGTCGCTTACTAGAGTGGACAGATGTAACACCGAATTCGTCTTGACGTTGATCCATGACAGGGTCATACCAGTTACAGTAGAACACAATACACCTCAAATCAATCATTCCTGGATAGTGAACTTCTTATATTTCATGAAGAACACCGTTGTATACAATTTCTCCCGATTATACATCATAATTACAAGTTGTTTGTGAATTTCCTTCGCGATGACTCTTAAAAGCATATCCACAAGTGCAGTACATTAGATAAGATTTTGCAGTAAATGTAGGACCACTCACCAACTCAACTAAACACGTGGGAAACGTTATCCCCCTAAAATGACTTGTAGTAACCTACAAAGTAATTGAATGTAGTCAATTATATATAAATAGGAAACTATTATTGAAAATTACATAATTGTGGTAACACTAACATAAATTATAATGAACTCATCTTGCAAATTTGGTTTTTTTAAGTTCGGCCAACTCATTCTCTGTGTAATCTGAATAATGAACACGTATTTGTTCCATGTATATCCTGTTAATTATGAACAAAATAATTAACAATAAATTATAATAACAATTGAAAACAAAATTTAATTGAATGTACATTTCATATTCCAAAATGTCGTCGTAATTTGTCAAAATATACAAATGCAAGTGATTGTGTTCCTCCTCTGATAGGCGTCGCGTCTTCTTTTTTTCCACTTAAACGTCCAATTTTTGTAAATACTTCTGGCACATACAATGGATAGCTTGGTTTTCCTCTTCCATCATCATGTCGTGCCGGTCGTCTATTTTTTGTTTGGACTTGCGATGAAAAATATTAGCTTGCGAAGTTAGATATTTCTTTATTAATACTTTGTGCGACGATTGAACCTTCAACCCTACCAAGATTTTAACTTTTTTCTTTAGGTGGAACATATATCTCTCAAAAGCATACATCCATCGGTACTGAACAGGTACTCCAAACGCTGCTTCTCTAGGGAGGTGAATAGGAAGATGCTCCATAACATCAAAAAACGATAGTGGAAATATTTTCTCCAGGTTACAAATTAGAACTGGTATTTGTTCCTCCAAATTTCGGATATTATGTGCAGTAAGTGATATTGTACATAAATCTCGGAAAAAAGCACCAATCCCTACATAAAAAATGTTAATATCATATAATATATTAAATTATGATTATTTATATATAAAATAATGTAAACTTAACTCCAATTGCTCCGTGGGCGTTTTTAGGCAGAAGATCGCTAAAAACAAATGGGAATAGTCTTTGCATGACAACATGACAATCATGACTTTTCATCCCTGAAAATTTGCCTTCAATAGTATCGATACAATTACAAAGATTAGACGTGTATCCATCTGGAAATTTGACACTATGCTTAACCTAGTCAAATAATTTGTCTTTTGCATGCGCATCCAACCGGAATGTGGGAGACAGTGATTTTCCATTTGACATTAAATGTAGTTTCTTCCGGGAACAAATATCCGGCAAATCCAATCTAGCTTTCAAATTATCTTTGTTTTTCCTTACACATTTAGAACGGTATTCATTATGTTGTCAAAAACATTCTTCTCAATGTGCATAACATCTATATTATGGCGCAACAAATGGTCCTTCCAATATGGTAAATCCCAAAAAATGCTCTTCTTGTGCCAATTATGGTATTCAACACAACCATCAACAGGGTAATGTCTGTTACCTCCACATGAAGCCGTTCTCTCAGCACCAAAATCTCTAAGTTGAGTCATCATATAATTCCCATCAAGAATAGGAGGTGCACCATCAAATTTTTTTTTGTTTTTCCTAAACAATTTCGTGCTCCGGCGGTATGGATGATCTTGTGGTAGAAATCGATGATGACAATCGAACCAACTAGTTTTTTGTCCGTGTTTCAGTTGGAACGCATCAGTATTATCTTGACCATATGGGCATGGTAATCTTCCATGCGTCGACCATCCTTATAACATACCATATGCTGGAAAATCACTTATGGGCCACATAAGTACTGCTTGCATCAAGAAGTTCTGTTGGTTGGAAACATCGAATGCTTCGACACCATTTTCCCACAATATTTTTAACTCATGAATTAGTGGCTGCAAGAAAATATCAAGCGATCGCATAGGATGCTCTAGACCGGGGACGAGAATTGTTAGAAACAAAAACTCTAGTTTCATGCACAACGAAGGAGGAAAATTATAAGGTGTCACGATAACTGGCCACAATGAGTATTGCCTCTCATGCTTCCCAAAAGGGTTGAATCCATCTGTAGATAACCCGAGGTCTACGTTCCTAGGCTCATATGCAAAACTAGGATAAACATGTTGAAAATGTTTCCATGCTTTTGCATCCGAGGGATGCACAATTTCTCCATTTGAATTATGTTTTGCAGGCCATCTCATAGGTTTGCTGTGTGTTCAGATTGATTTAACCTCTTAAACCTCTCTGTTAATGGCAAATACCACATCCGTTTATGCGGAATAGGTACTCTCCCGCTTGTCTCCTGAAATCAAGGTTTGTGACAAAATCGGCACTTCATGCGGTTTTCATCATTTCTCCAATAGATCATGCAGTTTTCAATACATACATCGATCATCTGATATGACAATCCAATACCAGCTACAAGTTTTTGAACCTTGTAATATGAAGCAGGTGCAATATTATCTTTCAGGTAATATATCTTTAACAAAATCAGCTACCGCATTCACACAATCTTCAGCCAAGTTGAAATCCGTATTTATCGTCATCAACCTGCTTGCAGCAGATAAAGGCGATAATCCATCTCTACATCTTTTATACAAAGGCTGCCTTGATGCATCTAACATATCAAAAAATGTCCGGGCTTCCAAATTAGGTTCCTCTATTCTGCTACTATCTTTAATGTATGATGCCCTTTGTTCACTAAATGCATCATTCACCATCTGAACAGTACCTCCGTTTATATCAACTTGTGATGCCAGTTCCTCTACCCTAACATTAGTACTATCTAACCTTTTTGAAGTACTACGATAATATTGCATTGTTGCATCAGTTTCTCCATGTGAATACCAAATTTTGTAACCCGGCATAAATCCAGTCCAATACAAATGATTACGTACTTCTCTAACAGAGATTTATCTATGATTTCGACATTTAATAAACGGCCAACACGTGAGCATTGAAAATTGAGCTAGCTTAACATGAGCATTGGATTCGTGTCATTCTAAACTCTAAATCATAATTTATGGATGATTCAAAGCGGACATGTCAAGTTGATCGGTCAGTTAAAGTGATTATTCTAAACTGATCATTGGTGCTCCTTAAGTAAATGCTTATAAATGAAGCATAAAGCATGGCATCACGCAATATGAGATAGATTGGATTTCTTGGCAGCTCGGTTGTATCTAGTTCTGTCTCCAATATTGTCACAATACATAAAATTGACCTAGCTTAACGTGGGCATTGGATTCGTGTCATTCTAAGCTCTAAACCAAAAGTTTTGGGAAATTTAGTAGGGACATGTCAAGTTGATCGGCCAGTTAAAGTGATCATTATAAATTGATCATTGGTGCTCATTGAGTAAAGGATTATAAATGAAGCATCATGGCATTCCACAAATCGGGATAGACTGGATTACTTGGACGCTTTGTCGTATCTATTTCTCTCTCAAATTTTGTCACAATATAAAAAATTGATCTAGCTTAACGTGGGCATTGGATTCATGTCATTCTAAGCCCTAAATCAAAAGTTATAGACGATTTTGTGGGGAAATGTCAAGTTGATCAGCAAATACAGTGATCATTCTAAACTGATCATTGGGCCTCATTGAGTAAAGGTTTATAAATGAAGCATAATGCATGGTATCACGCAGTTTTGGCTAGATTGGATTACTGGGACCCATTTTCGTATTTATATCTGTTTTAATTTTTGTAACAATATACAAAATTGAGCTAGCTTAACGTGGGCATTGGATTCATGTCATTCTGAGGTCTAAATCAAAAGTTAGTGACAATTTAGTGCAGACATGTCAAATTCATCGGCCTGTTAAATTGATCATTCCAAACTGATTATTGGTGCTCATTTAGTAAAGCCTTATAAATGAATCATAATACATGACATCATGTAGTTTTGGATGGATTTGATTACTTGGAGGACTTGTCAAAGCAAATTTAGTCGTAAATTTTATCACAATATAGAAAATTGAGCTAGCTTAATGTGGGTATTGGATTCGTGTCATTCTGATATCTAAATCAAAAGTTACAGACGATTTAGTGAGGATATGTCAAATTGATCGGCAACTTGAAATGATTATTCTAAACTGATCATTGGTGCTTATTGAGTAAAAGCTTATAAATTAAGAATAATGCATGGCATCACGAAGTTCGGGATAGATTGCACTACTTGGACGCTTTGTCGTATCTTTGCCTTTCTCAAATTATATCACAATATATACGATTGAGCTAGCTTAACGTGAGCATTTGGTTTGTGTCATTCTGAGATTTAAATCATAAGTTACGGACAATTCAGAGAGGACTTGTTAATTTGTTCGACCAGTTAAAGTGATCAATCTAAATTGATCATTGGTGCTCATTAAGTAAACACTTATAAATGAAGCATAAAGCATGGCATCACGCAGTTTGGGATAGATTAGATTAGTTGGACGCTTTGTCGTATCTAATTCGGTCGCAAATTTTGTCACAATAAAAAAAATTGATCTAGCTTGGATGTTTGGAATAGATTGGATTACTTGGATGTTTTATCGTTTATAATTCTGTCTCAAATTTTGTTACAATATAAAAAATTGAGCTAGCTTAACGTGGGCATTGGATTCATGTCATTCTGAGCTCTAAATCAGAAGTTACGGACAATTTTGTGCGGACATGTCAAGTTGATCGCCTGTTAAAATGATATTTCCTAACTCAGCATTGTTGCTCATTGAGTAAATGCTTATAAATGAAGCACAGTGCATGACATCATGCAAATTGGGATAGATTTTGGATTATTTCGACACTTTTTCATATCTATTTATGTCTCAAATTTTATCACAATAGAGAAAATTGAGCTAGTTTAACTTAGGCATTGGATTCGTGTCATTCTAAGGTCTAAATCAAAAGTTATAGACAATTTAGTGCAGACATGTCAAGTTCATCGGCCAGTTAAATTGATCATTCCAAAATGATCATTGGTGCTCATTGAGTAAAGGCTTATAAATGAACCATAATGCATAAAATCATGTAGTATTGGACAGATTTGATAACTTGGAGGACTTGTCAAATCAATTTTAGTCTTAAATTTTGTCACAATATAGAAAATTGAGCTAGCTTAACGTGAGCATTGGATTCGTGTCATTCAAAGCTCTAAATCATAAGTTATGGACGAATCAGAGTGGACATGTTAAATCGATCGGCCTGTTGAAGTGATCATTCTAAATTGATCATTGGTGCTCTTTGAGTAAACGCTTATAAATGAAGCGTAAAGCATGGCGTCATGTAGTCTGAGATAGTTTATATTACTTGGACGCTTTGTCGAATCTAGTTCTGTCGCAAGTTTTTACACAATATAAAAAATTGATCTAGCTTAACGTGGGCATTTATTCGTGTCATTCTAAGCTCTAAATCAAAAGTTACGGACAATTTAGTATGGAAATTTCAAGTTAATCGTTTAGTAAAAGTGATCATTCTAAATTGATCATTTGTGCTTGTTAAGTAAACGCTTATAAATGAAGCATAATGCACTGCAACATGCAGTTTTGGGTAGATTGGATTACTTGAATGGTTTTTCATATCTATTTTAGTGTCAAATTTTGTCACTATATAGAAAATTTGGAGCTAGCTCAACTTATGCATTGGATTCATGTCATTATGAGCTATAACTCAAATGTTTTGGACGATTTAGTGCAGAGATGTCAAATTGATCGCCCAGTTAAATTCACCATTCTAAACTGATCATTGGAGCTAATTGAGTAAAGGCTTATAAATGAAGCATAATGCATGACATCACGTAGTTTTGGATAGATTTGATTACTTAGAGGACTTATCGAACCATTTTTAGTCTCAAATTTTATCAAATTATAAAAAATTGAGCTAGCTTAACGTGAGTATTGCGTTCTTGTCTTTCTAAGCTCTAAATCAAAGGTTATGGACGATTTAATGCGGACATGTCAAGTTAAAATGATCATTCTAAACTGATCATTTGTGCTCATTGAGTAAAAGTTTATAAATGAAAAATAATGTATGGCATCATGCAGTTTGGGATAGATTGGATTACTTGGACGCTTTGTCGTATCTAATTATGTCACAAATTTTATCACAATATTGAAAATTGAGCTGCCTTAACGTGGGCATTGGATTCGTGTCATTTTGAACTCTAAATCATAAGTTACATACGATTCATAGGGGACATGTCAAGTTGATCTGCTAGTTAAAATGATCATTCTAAACTGATCATTGGTGCTCATTAAGTAAACGCTTATAACGGAAGCATAAGGCATGACATCACGCAGTTTGGGATAGATTGGATTACTTGGACACTTTCTTGTTTCTAGTTCTTTATCAAATTTTATCATAATATGAAAAATTGAGCTAGCTTAACGTGGGCACTGAATTCGTGTCATTATCAGCTTTGAATCATAAGTTACGGACGATTTTGTGCGGACATGTCAAGTTGATTGACCAGTTAAAATGTCTTTCTAAACTGATCATTGGTGCTCATTGAGTAAAGGCTTATATATGAAGAATAATGCATGGTAGATTGGATTACTTGGACGCTTTGGCGTATCTATTTTTGTCTCAAAGTTTTGTCAAAATAGAGAAAATTGAGCTAGCTCAACGTGAGCAATTGATTTGTGCCATTCTGAGCTCTAAATCATAAGTTACAGACGATTCACAGGGGAGATGTCAAATTGATTTGCCATTTAAAGTGATTATTCTAAACTTATCATTGGTGCTCATTAAGTAAACGCTTCTAAATGAATCATAAAGCATGGCATCACATAGTTTGGTGATAGATTATAATACTTGGACGCTTTGTGGTATCTAGTTCTTTCTCAAATTTTGTGATAATATACAAATAGAATCTAGCTTAATGTCGGCATTGGATTCATGTCATTCTAAGCTCTAAATCAAAAGTTACGGACAATTTAGTGCAAATATGTCAAGTTGATCGGCTAGTTAAAGTGATCATTCTAAACTAATCATTGATGCTCATTGAGTAAAGGCTTATAAGTGAAGAATAATGCATTGCATCATGAAGTTTTGGCTAGATTGGATTACTTGGACGCTTTTTCGTATCTATTTCTATCTCAAATTTTGTCACAATAGAGAAAATTGAGCTAGCTCAACGTAAGCATTGGATTTGTGTCATTCTGAGCTCTAAATGAAAAGTTATGAACGATTTAGTGCGGACATGTCAAGTTGATCGGCCACTTAAAGTGATCATTCTAAATTGATCATTGGTGCTCATTGAGTAAAGGTTTATAAATGAAACATAATGCATGGCATCACATAGTTTTGGCTATATTGGATTGTTTGGACGCTTTTTCGTAACTATTTCTGTCTCAAATTTTGTAACAATATAGAAAATTGAGCTAACTTAACATGGGCATTGGATTCGTGTCATTATGAGCTATAAATAGAAACTTATGAACGATTAAGTGCAAACATGTCAAGTTGGTCAGCCAGTTAAATTGATCATTCTAAACTGATCATTGGTGTTTGTTGAGTAAAGGCTTATAACTGAAGCATAATGCATGACATCATGTACTTTTTGACAGATTTGATTACTTAGAGGACTTGTCGAACAATTTTTAGTCTTAAATTGTATCCCATTATAAAAAATTGAGCTAGCTTAACGTGAGCGTTGGATTCTTGTCATTCTGAGCTCTAAATCAAATGTTATGGACGATTTAATGCGGACATGTCAAGGTGATCGGCAAGTTAAAATGATCATTCTAAAGTGATCATTGGTGTTTATTGAGTAAAAGTTTATAAATAAAAAATAATGCATAGCATCACGCAGTTTGGGATAGATTGGATTACTTGGTTGCTTTGTCATATCTAATTCAGTCACAAATTTTATCACAATATAGAAAATTGAGGTGCCTTAACGTGGGCATTGGATTCGTGTCATTTTGAGCTCTATATTGATTATTGGTGCTCATTGAGGAAAATATTATAAATGAAGCATAATGCATGGCATCACGCAGTTTTGGCTAGATTGGATTACTTGGACGCTTTTTCGTTTCTATTTCTGTCTCAAATTTTGTCACAATATAGAAAATTGAGCTAGCTTAACGTGAGCATTCGATTCGTGTCATTATGAGCTATAAATCAAACGTTAAGAATGATTTAGTGAAGACATGTCAAGTTGGTCGGCTAGTTAAAATGATCATTCTAAACTGATCATTGGTGCTCATTGAGTAAAGTCTTATAAATGAAGCATAATACATGACATAACGTAGTTTTGGATAAATTTGATTACTTGGCGGACTTGTCGAACCATTTTTAGACTTAAATTTTATCACATTATAAAAAATTGAGTTAGCTAAACGTGAACATTGGATTCTTGTCATTCTGAGCTCTAAATCAATGGTTATGGACGATTTAAGGTGGACATGTCAAGTTGATCGGCAAGATAAAATGATCATTCCAAACTGATCATTAGTGTTTATTGAGTAAAAGTCTATAAATGAAAAATAATGCATGGCATCACGCAGTTTGGGATAGATTGGATTACTTGGACGCTTTGTCGTATTTAATTGTGTCACAAATTTTATCACAATATAGAAAATTGAGTTGCTTAACGTGGGCATTGGATTCGTGTCATTTTGAGCTCTAAATCAAAAGTTATAGATAATTTATCTGCGGATATGTCAAGTTGATCGGCCAATTAGAATGATCATTCTTAGCTTATCATTGGTGCGCATTGAGTAATGGCTTATAAATAAAGTATAATGCACATGCATTTCAGGATAGATTGGATTACTTGGATGCTTTATCGTATCTATTTATATCTTAAATTTTCTCACAATATAAAAAATTGAGCTAGATTAACGTGGGCATTGGATTCTTGTCCTTCTGAGCTCTGAATTATAACTTACGGATGATTTAGTGTGGACATGTAAAGTTTATCGGCCAGTTAAAGTGATCATTCTAAACTGATCATTGGTGCTCATTAACTAAACGCTTATAATTGAAGCATAAAGCATGGCAACACGCAGGATGGGATAGATTAGACTATTTGGACCCTTTGTCGTATCTTGTTCTATCTTAAATTTTGTCACAATATAAAAAATTGAGCTAGCTTAACATGCCCATTGGATTCGTGTCATTCTGAGCTCTAAATCAAAACTTACGAATGATTTATTGCGGACATGTCAAATTGATTGGCTAGTTAAAGTGATCATTCTAAACTGATCATTGGCGCTCATTAACTAAACGGTTATAAATGAAGCATAAAGCATGGCATCATGCAGTATGGGATAGATTAGATTACTTGGACGCTTTGTTGTATCAAATTTTATCACAATTTAAAAAAATTGATCTCGCTTAACATGGGAATTGGATTGGTGTCATTTAAGATCTAAATCAAAAGTTACAAACGATAGAGTTCGAACATGTCAAGTTGATCGGACAGTTAAAGTGATCATTCTAAACTGATCAGTGGTGCGCATTGAGTAAAGGCTAATAAATTTAACATAATGCATGGCATCACTCAGTTTTGTCTAAATTGGATTACTTGGATGCTTTTTCTTATCTATTTCTACACCAAATTTTGTCACAATTTAGAAAATTGAGCTAGTTCAACGTATGCATTGGATTCTTCTCATTAGGAGCTATAAAACAAAAGTTATGGACGATTTTAGTGCAGACATGTTAAATTGACCGGCCAATTAAATTGATCATTCCAAACTGATCATTGGTGCTCACAGAGTAAAGGCTTATAATTGAAGCATAATGCATGACATTCATAGTTTTGGATAGATTTGATTAGTTGGAAGCCTTGTCAAGGCAATTTAGTCTTAAATTTTATCACAATATAGAAAATTGAGCTAGCTTAACGTGGACATTGTATTCGTGTCACTCGGAACTCTAAATCAAAAGTTATGGACGATTTAGTGCGGATATGTCAAGTTGATCGGTAAGTTCAAATGATCATTCTAAACTGATCATTGGTGCTCATTAAGTAAAAGCTTATAAATAAAGAGTAATGCATGGCATCACACAGTTCGGGATAGATTGGATTACATGGACGCTTTGTTGTATGTATTTCTTCCTTAAATTTTTTTCACAATATAGAAAAGTGAGCTAGCTTAACGTGAGCATTGGATTCGTGTCATTCTAAGCTCTAAATCAAAAGTTACGGATGATTTAGTAGGGACATGTCAAGTTGATCGGCTAGTTAAAGTGATCTTTCTAAACTGATCATTGGTTCTCATTGAGTAAAGGCTTATAAATGAAACATAATGCATGGCATCACACATTTTTGGCTAGATTGGATTACATGAACACTTTTTCGTATCTATTTCTGTCTCAAATTTTGTCACAACATAGAAAATTGAGATAGCTTAACGTGGGCATTGGAATCGTGTCCTTATGAGCTATAAACCGAAAGTTATGGACGATTCAGTGCATACATGTCAAATTGATCGGCCAGTTAAATTGATTATTCCAAACTGATCATTGGTGCTCATTAAGTAAAGGGTTATAAATGAAGATAGATTTGATAATTTGGAGGACTTGTGAAAGCAATTTGAGTCTTAAATTTTGGAACAATATAGAAAATTGAGCTAGATTAACGTGGGCATTGGATTCATGTCATTCTGAGGTCTCAATCAAAAGTTATAGACAATTTAGTGATTACATGTCAAGTTTATCGGCCAGTTAAATTGATCATTCCAAACTGATCATTGGTGCTCATTGAGTAAAGGCTTATAAATGAAGTATAACGCATGGCATCATGCAATATGGAATAGTTTGGAATACTTGGATGCTTTGTCGTATCTGTTTTTTTCTCAAATTTTGTCACAATATAAAAAATTGAGCTAGCTTTACGTGGGCATTGAATTCGTGTCATTCTAAGGTCTAACTCAAAAGTTACAAAATATTTAGTGAAGACATGTCAAGTTGATCGGCCAGCTAAAATGATCATTCTTCTGATCATTGATGCTCATTGAGTAAATACTTATAAATGAAGCATAATGCGTGACATCACGCAGTTTAGGATAGATTGGATTATTTGGACGCTTTCTCGTATCTATTTTTGTCTCCAATTTTGTCACAATATAGCAAATTGAGCTAGATTAACGTGGGCATTGGATTCGTGTCATTTAGAGCTCTAAATCATAAGTAACAAACGATTTAGTACGGACACGTCAAGTTGATTGGCCAGTTAAAGTGATCATTCTAAACTGATCATTGGTGCTCATTACGTAAACGCTTATAAAGGAAGCAAAAATCATGACATCACACAGTTTGGGATAGATTGGATTACTTGGAAATTTTATTGTTTTTAGTTCTGTCTCAAATTTTGTAACAAAATAAAAAATGGAGTTAGCTTAAAGTGGGCAATGGATTCGTGTCATTCTGAGCTCTAAATCATAAGTTACGTTAGATCTAGTCCGGACATGTCAAGTTGATCGGCCAGTTAAAATGATTTTTCTTAACTGATCATTAGTGCTCATTGAGTCAATGCTTGTAAATGAAGCATAAACAATGGCATCACACAAATTGGGATAGATTGGATTACTTGGTCACTTTTTCTTATCTATTTTTGTCTCAAATTTTGTCACAATAGAGAAAATTGAGCTAGCTTAACGTGAGCATTGGATTCGTGTCATTGAGAGTTCTAAATCATAAGTTACGAATGATTCAAAGGGGACATGTCAAGTTGATCGGCCAGTTGAAGTGATCATTCTAAACTGATCATTGGTGCTCATTAAGTAAATGCTTATAAATGAAGCATAAAACATGGCATTACACAGTGTGGGATATATTGGATTACTTGGATGGTTTGTCGTTTCTAGTTCTATCTCAAATTTTGTCACAATATAAAAAAATTGATCTAGCTTAACGTGGGCATTGAATTCGTGTCATTCTAGTTCTAAATCAAAAGTTACGGATGATTTAATGCGGTCATGTCAAGTTGATCGGCAAATAAAGTGTTCATTCTAAACTGATCATTGGTCCTCATTTAGTAAATGTTTATAAATGAAGCATAATGCATGTCATCACACAGTTTTTTGGCTAGATTGGATTACTTGGACGCTTTTTCGTATCTACATCAGTCTCAAATTTTGTAACAATATAGAAAACTGAGCAAGCTTAACGTGGGCATTGGATTCGTGTCATTCTGAGGGGTAAATCAAAAGTTATGGACGATTTAGTGCAGACATGTCAAGTTAAGCGGCCAGTTAAATTGATCATTCCAAACTGATCGTTGGTGCTCATTGAGTAAAGGCTTATAAATGAATCATAATGCATGACATCTTGTAGTTTTGGATAGATTTGATTACATGGAGGACTTGTCAAAGCAAATTTAGTCGTAAATTAGTCACAATATAGAAAATTGAGCTAGCTTAACGTGGGCATTGGATTCGTGTCATTCTGAGCTTTAAGTCAAAAGTTACGGATGATTTAGTGCAGACATGTCAAGGTTATCGGCCAGTTAAGGTGATCATTCCAAATTGATCGTTGGTGCTCATAAAGTAAACGCTTATAAATGAAGCATAAAGCATGCATCACACAGTCTGGGATAGAATGGAATACTTGGACGCTTTGTCGTACCTAGTTTTGTCTTAAATTTTGTCGCAATATAAAAAATTGATCTACCTTAACGTAGGCATTGGATTCGTGTCATTCTATGCTCTAAATCAAAAGATATGTAAGATTAAGTGCAAACATGTTAAAATGAATGGCTACTTAAGTGATCATTATAAACTGATCATTATTGCTCATTGAGTAATGGCTGTTAAATGAGGCATAATGCATGTCATCACGTAGTTTTGGCTAGATTGGATTACTTGGACACTTTTTCATATCTATTGCAATCTTAAATTTTGTCACAATATAGAAAATTGAGCAACCTTAACATGGGCATTGGATTTGTATCATTATGAGCTCTAAAACAAAAGTTATGGACGATTTAGTGCAGACATGTCAAATTAATCGACCAGTTAAATTGATCATTCCAAACTGATCATTGGTGCTCATTAAGTAAAGGCATATAAATGAAGTATAGATTTGATTACGTGGAGGACTTGTCAAACCAATTTTAGTCTTCAATTTTATCACAATATAGAAAATTGAGCTAGCTTATCATGGGGATTGGATTCGTGTCACTCTAAGCTCGTAATCGGAAGATACACACGATTTAGTGCGTACATGTCAAGTTGATCAGCCGGTTAAAATGACCTTTCTTAACTGATCATTGGTGCTCATTAATTAAAGGCTTACTTGAACTCGCAAATCGGGATAGATTGGATTACTTGAACGCTTTGTCCTATCTAGTTCTGTCTCAAATTTTGTCACAATATAGAAAATTGAGCAAGCTTAACGTGCGCACTGGATTTGTGTCGTTCTGAGCTCTAAATTATAAATTACGGACGATTCAGAGGGGACATGTCATGTTGCTTGGCCAGTTAAAGTAATCATTCTAAACCGATCATGGGTGCTCATTAAGTAAACCCTTTTAAAGGAAGTATAAAGCATGACATCACACAGTTTTGGCTAGATTGGATTACTTGGACGGTTTTTCGTATCTATATCTGTATCAAATTTTCTTAACAATATAGAAAATTGAGCAAGCTTAACGTGGGCATTGGATTCGTATAATTCTGAGGCCTAAATCAAAAGTTATAGACGATTTAGTGCAGACATGTCAAGTTCATCGGCCAGTTAAATTGATCATTCCAAAATGATCGTTGGTGCTCATTGAGTAAAGGCTTATAAATGAATTATAATGCATGATATCTTGTTGTTTTGGATAGATTTTATTACTTGGAGGACTTGTCAAAGCAATTTTAGTTGTAAATTTATCACAATATAGAATTTTAAGCTAGGTTAACGTGGGGATTGGATTCGTGTCATTCTGAGCTTTAAATCAAAAGTTACAGATGATTTAGTGCGGACATGTTAAAATGAACGGTTACTTAAAGCGACCATTCTAAACTGATCATTGGTGCTCATTGATTAATGACATTTAAATAAAGCATAATGCATGTCATCAAGTAGTTTTGGCTAGATTTGATTATTTGGACGCTTTTTTGTATCTAATTCACTCTCAAATTTTGTCACAATATAGAAAATTGAGCTACCTTAACATGGGCATTGGATTCGTATCAATATGAGCTATAAAACAGAAGTTATGGACGATTTATTGCAGTCATGTCAAATTGATCGGCTAGTTAAATTGATCATTCCAAATTGATCATTGGTGCTCATTAAGTAAAGGCTTATAAATGAAGTATAATGCATGACATCACGTAGATGTGGATAGACTTGATTACTTGGAGGACTTGTCAAACCAATTTTAGTTTTAAATTTTACCACAATATAGAAAATTGAGCTAGCTTATCGAGGGCATTGGATTCGTGTAATTCTGAGCTTGTAATTAGAAGTTACACACTATTTAGTGTGGACATGTCAAGTTGATCGGCCAGTTAAAATGACCTTTCTTAACTAATCATTGGTGCTCATTAAGTAAAGGCTTATAAATGAAGCATAATGAATGGCATCACACAAATCGGGACAGATTGGATTACTTGACCGTTTTGTCTTATCTATTTCTGTCTCAAATTTTTTCACAATATAGAAAATTGAACTAGCTTAACGTGAGCATTGGGTTCATGTCATTCTGAACTCTAAATCATAAGTTACAGACAATTCAGAGGGGCCATGTCAAGTTGATTGGCCTGTTAAAGTAATCATTCTAAACTGATCATTGGTACTCTTTAAGTAAATGCTTATAAAGGAAGTATGAAGCATGACATCACGCAATTTGGGGTAGATTGGATTAATTCGACGTTTTATCGTATCTAGTTCTGTCTCAAATTTTGGTCACAATATAAAAAGTTTAGCTAGCTTAACGTGGGCACTGGATTCGTGTCGTTCTAAGCTCTAAATCAGAAGTTACGGAAAATTTCATCCAGGACTGTCAAGTTGATCGGCTAGTTGAAATGATCATTCTTAACTGAGCTCATTGAGTAAATGCTTATAAATGAGGCACAATTCATGGCATCACGCAAATCGGGATAGATTGGATTACTTTGTCGTATCTATTTATGTCTCAAATTTTGTCACAATAGAGAAAATTGAGCTAGCTTAACTTGGGCATTGGATTCATGTCATTCTGAGGTCTATATCAAAAGTTATAGACAATTTAGTGCAGACATGTCAATTCATCGGCTAGTTAAATTGATCATTCCAAACAGATCATCGGTGCTCATTGATTAAAAGCTTATAAATGAAGCATAATGCATAACATCACGTAGTTTTGGATAGATTTGATTACTTGGGGGGACATGTCAAAGAAATTTTAGTTGAAAATTGAGTTAGATTAACGTGGTCATTGGATTCGAGTCATTCTCAACTCTAAATCAAAAGTTACGGACGATTTAGTGTGGATATGTCAAGTTATTTGGCAACTTGAAGTGATCATTCTGAACTGATCATTGGTGCTCATTGAGTAAAAGCTTATAAATGAAGAAAAATGCATGGCATCACGCAGTTCGGTGTAGATTGCATTACTTGGACGGTTTGTTGTATCTATTTCTATCTCAAATTTCTTCACAATATAGAAGATTGAGCTAGCTTCACATGAGCATTGGAGTCGTATCGTTCTGAGCTCTAAATCATAAGTTACGGCCGATTCAGAGCGGACATGTCAAGTTGATCGGCCTGTTAAAGTGATCATTCTAAATTGATCATTGGTGCTCACTACTAACTAAAAGCTTATAAATAAAACATAAAGCATGGTATCAGGAAGTTTGGGATAGTTTAGATTACTTGGACGCTTTATCGTATCTAGTTCTCTCGCATGTTTTGTCACAATATAAAAAATGATCTAAATTAACGTGGGCATTGGATTCGTGTCATTCTAAGCTCTAAATCAAAAGTTACAGATGATTTAGTACGGAAATTTCATGTTGATCGTCCAGTTAAAGTGATCATTCTAAACTGATCATTTTTCCTCATTAAATAAATGCTTATAAATGAAACATAAATCATAGTATCACGCAATTTTGGATCGATTGGATTACTTCAACGCTTTGTCATATCTAGTTCTGTCTCAAAAATTGTAACAATATAAAAAATTGATCTAGCTTAACGTGGGCATTGCATTCATGTCATTCTTAGCTCTAAATCAAAAGTTACGGACGATTTAGTATGGACATGTTAAATTGATCGGCCAGTTAAAGTGATCATTCTAAACTGATCTTTGGTGCAAATTGAGTAAAGGCTTATAAATGAAGTATAATGCATGGCATCACAGAGTTTTGGATAGATTGGATTACTTGGATGCGTTTTCGTATCTATTTCTGTCTTAAGTTTTATCACAATATAAAAAATGAGCTAGCTTAACGTGAACATTGGATTCGTGTCATTCTGAGCTCTAAATCTAAAGTTATGAACGATTTTGTGCGTACATGTCAAGTTGATCGGCTAGTTAAAGTGATCATTCTAAATTGATCATTGGTGCTCATTGAGTAAAGGCTTATAAATGAAGCATAATGCATGGCATCACGCAGTTTTGGCTTGATTGGATTACTTGGAGGCTTTTTTCGAATCTATTTCAGTCTCAAATTTTGTTAAAATATAGAAAATTGAGCTAGCTTAACATGGCCATTGGATTCGTTTCATTATGAGCTATAAATCAAACGTTATGAATGATTTAGTGCATGCATGTCAAGTTGGTCGGCGCGTTAAATTGATCATTATAAATTGATCATTGGTGCTTATTGAGTAAAGACTTATAAATGAAGCATAATGCATGATATCACGTAGTTTTTGATAGATTTGATTACTTGGAAGACTTGTCGAACCATTTTTAGTCTAAAATTTTATCACATTATAAAAAATTGAGCTAGCTTAACTTGAGCATTGGATTATTGTCATTGTGAGCTCTAAATCAAAGGTTATGGATGATTTAATGCGGACATGTCAAGTTGATCGGCAAGTTAAAATGATCGTTCTAAACTTATCATTGGTGCTTATTGAGTAAAAGTTTATAAATGAAAAATAATGCATGGCATCACGCAGTTTGGGATAGATTGGATTACCTGGACACTTTGTCGTATCTAATTCTGTCACAAATTTTATCACAATATAGAAAATGGAGCTGCCTTAACGTCGGCATTGCATTCGTGTCATTCTGAGCGCTAAATCAAAACTTAATGATAATTTAGTGCGGACATGTCAAGTTGATCGTCCAAATAAAATGATCATTTTTAGCTTAGCATTGGTGCGCATTGAGTAAAGGCTTATAAATGAAATATAATGCATGCCATCATACAGTTCGGGATAGATTGAATTACTTGGATGCTTTACCGTATCTATTTCTATCTCAAATTTTGTCACAATATAGAAAATAGAGCTAGCTTAACGTGGGCATTGGATTCGTGTCATTCTGATCTCTAAATCATAAGTTACAGACGATTTAGTGCGGACATGTCAAGTTTATCAGCAAGTTAAATTGATTATTCTAAACTGATCATTGGTGCTCATTAATTAAACGCTTATAAATAAAGCATATAGCATGGCAACACGCAGGATGGAATAGATTGGACTATTTGGACACTTTGTCGTATCTAGTTTGGTCTCAAATTTTTTCACAATATACAAAATTGAGCTAGCTTAACGTGAACGTTGGATTCGTGTCATTCGGAGCTCTAAATCAAAAGTTACGGACGCGTTAATGCGGAAATGTCAAGTTGATCGGATAGTTAAAGTGATCATTTTAAACTTATCATTGTGCTCATTGAGTAAATGCTTATAAATGAAGCATAATGCACTGCATCATGCAGTTTTGGGTAGATTGGATTACTTGAGTGCTTTTTCGTATCTATTTCAGTATCAAACTTTGTCACAATATAGAACATTTGGAGCTGTCTTAACGTGGGCATTGGACTCGTATCATTATGAGCTATAACTCAAAAGTTAAAGACAATTTAGTGCAGACATGTCAAGTTGATCGCCAAGTTAAATTCATCATTGGATTTAAGTCATTTTGAGCTCCATATCAAAAGTGACGGACGATTTAGTGTAGATATGTCAAGTTGATCGGCCAGTTAAAATAATCTTTCTTAACTGATCATTGGTGCTCATTGAGTAAAGGCGTATAAATGAAGCATAATGCATGGCATCACGCAGTTCAAGATAGATTGGATTACTTGGATGCTTTGTCGTATCTATCTCTATCTCAAATTTTGTCCCAATATAAAAAAATTGAGATAGCTTAATGTGGGCATTGGATTCTTTTCATTATGATCTCTAAATCATAAGTTAAAGACGACTTAGTGAAGACACGTCAAGTTGATCGGCCAGTAAAGTGATCATTGGTGCTCATTAAGTAAACGCTTATAAATGAAGCATAAAGCATGATATCCTGCAGGTTGGGATAGATCGGACTACTTTGACGCTTTGTCGTATCCTGTTCTGTCACCAATTTTGTCACAATTTAAAAAATTGAGCTAGCTTCGCGTCATTCTGAGCTCTAAATAAAAAGTTACAGATGATTTAGTGCGGACATGTCAAGTTGATCGGCAAGTTAAAACGATTATTCTAAACTGATCATTGGTGCTCATAGAGTAAATGCTTATAAATGAAGAATAATGCATTGCATCACGCATTTTGGGAAAGAAAAGATTACTTGGACGCTTTGTCGTATCTAGTTTCGTCCCAAATTTTGTCTGAAAATAAAGAATTGAGCTAGCTTAACAAGGGCATTGGATTAGTGTCATTCTGAGCTCTAAATCAAAAGTTACCGATGATTTAGGGCGGACATGTCAAGTTGATCGGGTAGTTAAAATCATCTTTCTTAACTGATCATTGGTGCTCATTGAGAAAAGGCTTATAAATGAGGCATAAAGCACGGCATCATGCAGTCTTGGATAGATTGGATTACTTGGAAACTTTGTTGTATCCAGTTATGTCTCAAATTTTGTCATAATATAAAAAATTGATCTAGCTTAACGTGGGAAATTGATTGGTGTCATTCTAAGCTCTAAATCAAATGTTACAGATGATACAGTGCGGACATGTGAAGTTGATCGGCCAGTTAAAGGGATCATTCTAAACTAATCAGTGGTGCTCATTGAGTAAATGCTTCTAAATGAAGCATAATGCATGACATCACGCAGTTTTGTCTAGATTGGATTACTTCGATGTTTTTTCTTATCTATTTCTACCCTAAATTTTGTCACAATATAGAAAATTTTAAGCTAGCTTAACGTGGGCATTGGATTCGTGTCATTATCACTTATAAATCAAAAGTTATGGACGATTTGGTGCAGACATGTCAAGTTGATCGCCCAGTTAAATTGATCATTCTAAACTGATCATTCGTGCTCATTGATTAAAGGCTTATAAATGAAGCATAATGCATGACATCACATAGTTTTTGATAGATTTGATTACTTGGACAGTTTGGATAAATTTATCACAATATAAAATATTGAGCTAGCTTAATGTGGGCATTGGATTCGTGTCATTCAGAGCTCTAAATCAAAAATTACGGACGATAAAGTGTGGACATGTCAAGTTGATCGACAAGTTAAAATGATCATTTTAAACTGATTATTGCTATTCATTGAGTAAAAGCTTATAAATGAAGAATAATGCATGGCATCAAACAGTTTGGGATAGATAGGATTACTTGGATGCTTTGTCGTATCTATTTCTAACTTAAATTTAGTCACAATATAAAGAATCGAGCTAGCTTAACGTGGGCATTGGATTCGTGTCATTCTGAGCTCTAAATCAAAAGTTACGTACGACTTAGGATGAACATGTCAAGTTTATCGGCCAGTTAAAGTGATCTTTCTTAACTGATCATTGGTGCTCATTGAGAAAAGGGTTATAAATGAAGTATAATGCATGACATCACGCAATTTGGGATAGACTGGATTACTTGGATGCTTTTTCGTATCTATTTATGTCTCAAATTATGTAACAATATAGAAAAATGAGCTAGAATAACGTGAGTATTGGATTCGTGTCATTATCAGCTCTAAATCATAAGTTAGGTACGATTAAGATGGGACATATGAAGTTGATCGGCCAGTTAAAATAATCTTTCTTAACTGATCATTGGTTCTCATTGACTAAAGGCGTATAAATGAAGCATAATGCATGGCATCACGCTGTTCGGGATAGATTGGATTACTTGAAAGATTTGTCGTATCTATTTCTATCTCAAATTTTGTCCCAATATAAAAAATTGAGTTAGCTTAACATGGGCATTGGATTCTTTTCATTATGAGCTCTAAATCATAAGTTACGGACAATTTAGTGCAAACATGTCAGGTTGATCTGCTAGTAAAGTGATCACTGGTGCTCATTAAGTAAAAACTTATAAATGAAGCATAAAGCATGGTATCATGCAATTTGGGATAGATTGGACTACTTAGACGCTTTGTCGTATCCTGTTCTGTCTTAACATTTGTCACAATTTAAAAAATTGAGATAGCTTAATGTGGGCATTAGATTCACGTCATTGTGATCTCTAAATCAAAAGTTACGGATGATTAAGTGCGGATATGTCAAGTGGATCGGCAAGTTAAAATGATCATTCTAAAATGATCATTGGTGCTCATAGAAATGCTTATAAATGAAGAATAATGCATGGCATCACGCAGTTTGGGATAGATAGGATTACTTGGACGCTTTGTCGTATCTAGTTCCGTCTCAAATTTCGTCACAAAATAAAGAATTGAGCTAGCTTAACGAGGACATTGGATTAGTGTCATTGTGATCTCTAAATCAAAAGTTACAGACGATTTAGGGCGGACATGTCAAGTTGATCGGGCAGTTAAAATGATCTTTCTTAACTGATCATTGGTGCTCATTTAGAAAAGGCTTACAAATGAAGCATTAAGCATGACATCATGCAGTCTGGGATAGATTGCATTACTTGGACACTTTGTTGTATCTAGTTATGTCTCAACTTTTGTCACAATATAAAAAATTGATCTAGATTAACGTGGGAAATTGATTGGTGTCATTCTAAACTCTAAATCAAAAGTTACAAATGATAGTGCGGATATGTCAAGTTGATCCTCCTGTTAAAGTGATCATTCTAAACTGATCAGTGGTGCTCATTGAGTAAAGGCTTATAAATGAAACATAATGCATGGCATCACGCAGTTTTGTCTAGATTGGATTATTTGGACGCTTTTTCTTATCTATTTCGTATCATTATGACCTATAAATCAAAAGTTATTGACGATTTAGTGCAAACATGTCAAGTTGATCGCCCAATTAAATTGATCATTCTAAACTGATCATTGGTGATCATTGAGTAAAGGCTTATAAATCAAGCATAATGCATGACATCACGTAGTTTTTGATAGATTTGATTAGTTGGACAGTTTTGGATAAATTTATCACAATATAAAAAATTGAGCTAGTTTAACGTGGGCATTGGATTCGTGTCATTCAGAGCTCTAAATCAAAATTTACGGACGATTAAGTGTGGACATGTCAAATTGATCGGCAAGTTAAAATGATCATTCTAAACTAATTATCGGTGCTCACTGAGTAAAAGCTTATAAATGAAGAATAATGCATGGCATCAAACAGTTTTGGACAGATAGGATTACTTGGATGCTTTGTCGTATAGATTTCTAACTAAAATGTAGTCACAATATAAACAATTGAGCTAGCTTAACGTGGGCATTGGATTCGTGTCATTCTGAGCCCTAAATCAAAAGTTATGGACGATTTAGGACGGACATGTCAAGTTGATCGGCCTGTCAAAGTGATTTTTCTTTACTGATCATTGGTGCTCATTGAGAAAAGGCTTATAAATGAAGCATAATGCATGACATCACGCAATTCGGGATAGATTGGATTACTTGGATGCTTTGTCGTATCTAATTCTGTCTCAAATTTTGTAACAATATAAATAATTGAGCTCACTTAACGTTTGCATTGGATTCGTGTCATTCTCAGCTCTAAATCATAAGTTACGTATGATTTAGAGGGGACGTGTCAAGTTGATCGGCCAGTTAAAGTGATCATTCATTGGTGGTCATTAAGTAAATGCTTATAAACGAAGCATAAAGCATGCCATCATGCAGTGTGCGATAGATTGGTTACTTGGATCCTTTTTCGTATCTCGTTCTGTCTCAAATTTTGCCACAATAAGAAATTGATCTATTTTTGTCTTAACGTTTGTCATAGTATACCAAATTGAGCTTCCTAATTGTGAGCATTGGATTCGTGTCATTCAGAGCTCTAAAGCATAAGTTACACACAATTTAGTGCGGACATATCAAGTGTATCGGCCAGTTAATGTGATCATTCTAAACTGATCATTGGTGCTCATTAAATAAACGCTTATAAATGAAGTATAGAGCATGGCATCACGCAGTTTGGGATAGATTGGATTACTTGGACGCTTTGTCGTATAAAGTTCTTTCTCAAATTTTGTCACAACATAAAAAATTTGAGAAAGCTTAACGTGGGCATTGCATTCATGTCATTCGGAGCTCTAAATCAGAAGTTACGAACGATTCACTGCGGACAAGTCAAGTTGATCGGTCATTTAAAATGATCTTTCCAAACTCATCATTGGTGCTCATTGAGTAAAGGCCTATAAATAAAGCATAATTCATGGCAGCACGCAGTTTTGGCTAGATTGGATTACTTAAACATTTTGTCATATCTATTTCTGTATCAAATTTTGTCACACTATAGAAAATTGAACTACCTTAACATGAACATTGGATTCGGGTCATTCTGAACTCTAAATCCAATTTACAGACAATTCACAGGGGACATGTCAAGTTGATAGTCCAGTTAAAGTGATCATCCAAAACTGATCATTGGTGCTCATTAAGTAAACGCTTATAAAGGAAACATAAAGCATGACATCAAGCAGTTTGGAATAGATTGGATTACTTGAACACTTTGTCGTATCTAGTTCTCTGTCAAATTTAGTCACAATATAAAAAATTGAGCTAGCTTAACGTGGGCATTCTGAGCTCTAAATCAGAAGTTGCGAACGATTTAGTGCAGACATGTCAAGTTTATCGGCCAGTTAAAATGATCTTTTTTAACTGATCATTGGTACTCATTGTGTAAACGCTTATAATCAAAGCCAAATGCATGGCATCACGCAAATCGGGATAGATTGGATTACTTGGACGCTTTTTGTATCTATTTTTGTCTCAAATTTTGTCCCAATATAGAATATTGAGCTAGCTTAACTTGAACATTGGATTCGTGTCATTCTGAGTGCTAAATCCTAAGTTACAGACGACTCAAAGGGGATATGTCAAGTTGATCGTCCAGTTAAAGTGACCATTCTAATATGATCATTGGTGCTCATTAAGTAAAGGCTTATAAAGGAAGCATAAAGCATGGCATCACGCAGTTTGGGAAAGATTGGATTACTTGGACGCTTTGTCTTATCTAGTTCTGTCATAAATTTTGTTACAATATAAAAAATGGAGCTAGCTAAACGTGGGCATTGGATTCGTGTTATTCTGAGCTCTAAATCAGAAGTTACAGATGATTTAGTGCGGACATATCAAGATGATCGGCCAGTTAAAATGATCTTTCTTAACTGATCATTGGTGCTCATTAAGTACCTCAAATTTTCTACCTGATCTTTTCGGATCTATTTCTACCTCAAATTTTTTCCAAATATAGAAAATTGATCTAGTTTAACGTGAGCATTAGATTCGTGTCATTCTGAGCTTTAAATCTTAAGTTACGGACATTTCAGAGGGGACATGTCAAGTTAAAGTGATCATTCTAAACTGATCATTGGTGCTCATTAAGTAAACGCTAATAAATGAAGCATAAAGCATGGCATCACGCAATGTGGGACAGATTGGATTACTTTGATGCTTCGTCCTATCTAGTTCTGTCTCAAATTTTGTTAGAATATAAAAACTTGATCTAGCTTAACGTGGGGATTGGATTTGTGTCATTCTAAACTCTAAATCAAAAGTTAATGGAAGATTTAGTGCAGAAATGCCAAGTTGATCGGCGAAATAAAGTGATAATTCTAAACTTATCATTTGTACTCATTGAGTAAAGACTTTTAAATGAAACACAATACATGGCATCACACAGTTTTGGCTAGATAGGAATAATTGTACGCTTTTATGAATCTATATCTTTCTCAAATTCTGTCACAATATAGAAAATTTAGCTAGCTTAACGTGGGCATTGGATTCGTGTCATTCAGAGATCTAAACAAAATGTTACGGACGATTTAGGGCGGATATTTCAAGTTGATCGGCCAATTAAAATGATAATTGTTCTAATAATTGATGCTCATTGAGTAAATCGTAATAAATGAAGCATAATGCGTAGCATCATGCAGTTCGGGATTGATTGGATTACTTGGATGCTTTGTAGTATCTATTTCTGTCTCAAATTTTGTCACAATATAGAAAATGGAGCTAGCTTACGTGAGCATTGGATTCGTGTCATTCTGAGCTCTAAATCATAAGTTATGGACGATTGAGAGCGGATATGTCAAGTTGATCGGCAAGTTAAGGTGATCATTCTAAACTGATCAATGGTGCTCATTAACTAAACGCTTATACATGAAACATAAAGCATGGCATCACGCAGATTGGGATAGATTGGATTACTTGGATGCTTTGTTGTATCTAGTTCTATCTCAAATTTTGTCACAATATAAAAAATTGAGCTAGCTTGACATTGGCATTGGATTCATGTCGTTCTGAGCTCAAAATGAAGCGTTACGGACGATTTAGTGTAGACATGTCAAGTTGATCATCCAGTTTACATGATCTTTCTTAACTGATAATTGGTGCTCATTGAGTAAAAGCTTATAAATGAAGCATAATGCATGGCATCGCACAGTTTTGGCTAGACTCGATTACTCGATCGCTTTTTCGTATATATTTCCATCTCAAATTTTATCACAATATAGAAAATTGAGCTAGCTTAATGTGGGCATTGGATTTGTGTCATTCTGAGTTCTAAATCAAAAGTTTCGGACGATTTAGTGCGTAAATGTCAAGTTGATCGACTAGTTAAAGTGATCATTCTAAACTGTTCGTTTCTGCTCTTTGAGTAAAGGCTTATAAATGAAGCATAATGCATGGCATCATGCAGTTTTTGCTAGATTGGATTAATTAGACGCTTTTTCATATCTATTTCTGTCATAAATTTTATCACAATATAGCAAATTGAATGAGTTTAATGTGGGCATTCGATCCGTGTCATTCTGATATCTAAATAATAAAATACAAACTATTCAGAGCGGACATGTCAAGTTTGTTGGCCAGTTAAAGTGATCATTCTAAACTGATCATTGGTGCTCATTAAGTAAATGCTTACAAATGAAGAATAAAGCATGGCATCACGCAGTCTGGGATATATCGGATTACTTGGACGCTTTTTCGTATCTAGTTCTGCCTCAAATTTTGTCAGAATATAAAAACATTTATCTAGCTTAACGTGAGCATTGGATTTCTATCATTCTAAGCTCTAAATGCAAAGTCAAGGATGATTTAGTGCGGACATGTCAAGTTGATCGGCCAGTTAAACTGATTATTCTAAACTGATCATTGGTGCTCATTAAGTAAATGCTTATAAGTGAAACATAATGCATGGCATCACGCAGTTTAGGATAAATTGGATTACTTGGACATTTTTTCGTATCTATTTCTTTCTCAATTTTTTTTAAAATATAAAAAATTGATCTAGCTTAACGTGGGCATTAGATTCGTGTCATTCTAAGGTATAAATCGAAAATTACAGATGATATAGTATGGACATGTCAAGTTGATCGGCGAGTTAAAGTGATCATTCTAAGCTAATCATTGGTGCTCATTGAGTAAAAGCTTATAAATGAAGCATAATGCATGACATCACACAGTTTTTGCTAGATTGGATTACTTGGATGCTTTTTTGTATCTATTTTTGTCTCAAATTTTGTCACAATATAGCAAATTGAGCTAGTTTAACGTGGGCATTGGATTCGTATCATTATGAGCTATAACTCAAAAGTTACGGACGATTTAGTGCAGAAATGCCAAGTTGATCGGCCAGTTAAGGTGATCATTCTAAACTAGTCATTGGTTCTCATTGAGTAAATGCTTATAAATGAAGCATAATGCATGGCATCACGCAGTTTTGGCTGGATCGGAATACTTGGACAGTTTTACGTATCTATTTCTGTCTCAAAATTTATCACAATATAGAAAATTGAACTAGTTTTATGTGGGCATTGGATTCGTGTCATTCAGAGCTCTAAATCATAAGTTACGGACGATTCAGAGCGGACATATCAAGTTGATCGGTCAGTTAAAGTGATCATTTTTAACTGATCATTGTGCTCATTAAGTAATAAAGGCTTATAAATGAAGCATAAAGCATGGCATCATGCAGTCGTAGATTGATTGGTTTACTTGGACGCATTGTCGTATCTAGTTCTGTCTCAAATTTTGTGACAATATAAAATATTCATCTAGCTTAACATGGGAATTTGATTCGTTTCATTCTAATCTCTAAATCAAAAGTTACCGACTATTTATTACGGATATGTCAAGTTGATCAGCCAGTTATAGTGATCATTTTGAATTGATCATTGGTGTACATTGAGAAAAGGCTTCTAAATGAAGCATAATGCATGGCATCACGAAGTTTTGGCTAGATTGAATTACTTGGACGCTTTTCCGTATCTATTTCTGTCTCAAATTTTATCCCAATATAGAAAATTGAGCTAGCTTAACGTGGGCATTGGATTCATGTCATTCTAAGGTCTAAATCAAAAGTTACGGACCATTTAGTGCGGACATGTCAAGTTGATCGACCAGTTAAAGTTATCATTCTAAAGTGAACATTGGTGCTCATTGAATAAAGGCTTATAAATGAAGAATAATCCATGGCATCACGAAGTTCGGGATAGGTTGGATTACTTGTATGCCTTGTCATACCTTTTTCTGTCTAAAATATTGTCACAACATAGAAAATTGAGCTAGATTAACGTGGACATTGGATTTGTGTCATTCTAAGGTCCAACTCCAAAATTTCAGATGATTTAGTGTGGACATGTCAAGTGGATCGGCCAGTTAAAATGATCATTCTTCTAATCATTGATGCTCATTGAATAAATGCTTATAAATGAAGCATAAGGTGTGGCATCATTCAGTTTGGAATAGATTGGATTACTTGGACGATTTGTCGTATCTATTTATGTCTCAAATTTTGTCATAATGTAGCCAATTGAGCTAGCTTAACGTGGGTATTGGATTCGTGTCATTCTGAGGTTAAAATCAAGAGTTATGGACGATTTATTGCAGAAATGTCAGGTTGATCGACTAGTTAAAGTGATAATTCTAAACTGTTCATTTGTGCTCATTGTGTAAAGGCTTATAAATGAAGCATAATGCATGGCATCATGCAATTTTTGCTAGATTGGGTTACTTGGACGCTTTTTCGTATGTATTTCGGTCTCAAATTTTATCACAATATAGAAAACTGAACGAGCTTAACGTGGGCATTAGATCCGTGTCATTCTGATCTCTAAATAATAAGTTACAAACGATTCAGAGCGGACATGTCAAGTTTGTTGGCAAGTTAAAGTGATCATTCTAAACTGATCATTGGGGCTCATTAAGTAAATGCTTATAAATGAAGAATAAGACATGGCATCACGCAGTCTGGGATATATCGGATTACTTGGATGCTTTTTCGTATCTAATTCTGTCTCAAATTTTGTCAGAATATAAAAAAATTTATCTAGCTTAATGTGAGCATTGGATTCGTGTCATTCTAAACTCTAAATCCAAAGTTACGGACAATTTAGTGCGGACATGTCAAGTTGATCGGCCAGTTAAACTCATCAATCTAAACTGATCATTGGTGCTCATTAAGTAAATGCTTATAAGTGAAACATAATGCATGCCATCACGCAGTCTAGGATAGAATGGATTACTTGGACATTTTTTTGTATCTGTTTCTTTCTCAATTTTTTTAAATTATAAAAAATTGATCTAGCTTAACGTGGGCATACGATTCGTGTCATTCTAAGCTATAAATCAAAAATTACAGATGATATAGTATGGACATGTCAAGTTGATCGGCCAGTTAAAGTGATCACTCTAAGCTAATCATTGGTGCTCATTTGGTAAAAGCTTATAAATGAAGCATAATGCATGACATCACACAATTTTTGCTAGATTGGATTACTTGGTTGCTTTTTCGTATCTATTTTTGTTTCAAATTTTGTCACAATATAGCAAATTGAGCTAGTTTAACGTGGGCATTGGATTCGTATTATTATGAACTCTAATTCAAAAGTTACGGACGATTTAGTGCGGGAATGCCAAGTGTGATCATATAGACTGATCATTGGTGGTCTTTAAGTAAACACTTATAAATGAATCATAAGGCATGGCATCTCACATTTTGACTAGATTAGATTACTTAGACAATTTTTTGTCTCTCTAGCTTAACGTGGGCATTGAATTCGTGTCATTCTAAGGTCTTAATCAAAAGTTATGGACGATTTAGTGCACACATGTCAAGTTGATCAGCCAGTTGAAGTGATCATTCAAAAATTGATCATTGGTGCTCATTGAGTAAAGGCTTATAAATGAAGCATAAGGCATGGTATCACGCAGTTTTGGATAGATTTGATTACTTGGATGCTTTTTGTATCTATTTATTTCTCAAATTTTGTCACAATATAAAAAATTGAGCAATCTTAACGTGTGCATTGGTTTCGTGTCATTATGTGCTATAAAACAAAAGTTACGGATGATTTTGTGGAGACATGTCAAGTTGATCGGCTAGTTAAATTGATCATTCCAAACTGATCATTGGTGTTCATTGAGTAAAAGCTTATAAATGAAGCATAATGCATGGCATCACGAAATTCGGGATAGATTGGATTACTTGGATGATTTGTCATATCTATTTCCGTCTCAAATTTTGTCACAATATAGAAAATTGAGCTAGCTTAACGCGCGCATTGCATTTGTGTCATTATGAGCTATAAAAAAAAGTTACTAACTATTTTGTAAAGACATGTCAAGTTGATCGGCCAGTTAAATTGATCATTCAAAACTGATAATTGGTGCTCATTGAGTAAAGGCTGATAAACGAACCATAATGCATGATATCTCATAGTTTTTGAAAGATTTGATAACTTGGAGGATTTATCAAAGAATTTTAGTCTTAAATTTTATCACAATATAGAAATTTTAGCTACCTTAACGTGCCATTGGATTCGTGTTATTCTGAGCTCTAAATCAAAAGTTACGGACGATTTAATACAGATATGTCAAGTTTATCGACAAGTTAAAATGATCATTCAAAACTGATCATTGGTACTCATTAAGTAAATGCTTATAAAGGAAGAAGAATGCATGGCATCACGAAAATCGGGATAGATTGGATTACTTGGACGCTTTGTCGTATCTATTTTTGTGTCAAATTTTGTCACAATATAGATTATTAAGCTAGTTTAATTTGGGCATTGTATTCGTATCATTCTGAGGTCTAAATCAAAAGTTACAGACGATTTCGTTCGGATATGTCAAGTTGATCGGGTAGTTTAAATGATCATTCTTCTGATCATTGGTGCTCATTGAGTAAATGATTATAAATGAAGCAGAATGCGTGGCATCATTGGTGCTCATTGAGTAAAGGCTTATAAATGAAGCATAATGCATGGCATCACGAGGTTTGGGATTGATTGGATTACTTGGACGCTTTGTCATATCTATTTATGTATCGACTTTTGTCACAATATAGAAAATTGAGCTAGCTTAACGTGGGCATTGGATTCGTGTCATTATGAGGTCTAAATCAAATGTTATGGACGTTATAGTGCACACATGTCAAGTTGATCGGCCAGTTAAATTGATCATTCGAAACTGATCATTGGTTTTCATTGATTAAAGGTTTATAAATGAAGCATAATACATGGCATCGCGCAGTTCGGGATAGATTGGATTACTTGGACGCTTTGTCATATCTATTTTTGTCTGAAATTTTGTCACCATATAGAAAATTGAGCTAGCTTAACTTGGGCATTGGATTCGTGTCATTCTGATCGGTCAGTTAAAATTATCTTTCTTAACTGATCATCGGTACTCATTGAGTAAAGGATTATAATTGAAGCCAAATGCATGGTATCACGCAAATCGGGATAGATTGGATTATTTGGACGCTTTTTTGTATCTATTTCTATCTCAAATTTCGTCCGAATATAGAAAATTGAGCTAGCTTAACGTGAGCATTGAATTCGTGTCATTCCGAACTCTAAATCATAAGTTACAGAAGATTCAAAGGGGACATGTCAAGTTGATCATCCAGTTAAAGTAATCATTCTAAATTGATCATTGGTGCTCATTAAGTAAACGCTTATAAAGGAAGCATAAAGCAAGCATCACGCAGTTTGGGATAGATTGGATTACTTGTACGCTTTATCGTTTCTAGTTTTGTCTCAAATTTTGTCACAATATAAAAAATTGAGCTAGCCTAACGTGGGCATTGGATTGGTATTATTATGAGGTCTAAATCAGAAGTTACAGATGATTTAGTGCGGACAGGTCAAGTTGATCGGGTAGTTAAAGTGATCTTTCTTAACTGATCATTGGTGCTCATTGAGTGAAAGCTTATAAATGAAGAATAATGCATGGCGTCACAAAAATTGAGATTGATTGATTACTTAACGTGAAGGCTGTTTCGTATCTATGCATGTCTCAAATTTTATCACAATATAGAAAATTGAGCTACCTTAACGTGAGCACTGGATTCGTGAAATTCTGAGCTCTATATCAAAAGTTACGGACGATTAGTGCGGACATGTCAAGTTGATCGGCCAGCTAAATTGATCATTCTAAACTAATCGTTGGTGCTCATTGAGTAAAGGCTGATAAATGAAGCATAATGCATGGCATCACGCAGTTTTGGCTAGATTGGATTACTTGGACGCTTTTTTGTATTGTCTCAAAAAATTTTCAAAATATAGAAAATTGATCTAGCTTAACGTGGGCATTGGATTCCTGTCATTCTGAGGTTTAAATCAAAAGTTATGGGCGATTTAATGCGGACATGTCAAATTGATCGGCTAGTTAAAATGATCATTCTTCTGATCATTGATGCTCATTGAGTAAATGCTTATAAATGAAGCATAATGCGTGGCATCATGCAGTTTGGCATAGATTGGATTACTTGGACGATTTGTCGTATTTATTTTTGTCTCAAATTTTGTCACAATATAGAAAATTGAGCTAGCTTAGCGTGAGCATTGGATTCGTGTCATTCTAGCTCTAAATCAAAAGTTACAGACGATTTAGTGCGTTCTTGCCAGTTGATCGGCCAAATAAAGCGATAATTCTAAACTTATCATTTGTACTCGTTGATTAAAGGCGTTTAAATTAAGCATAATACATGGCATCGCGCAATTTTTGCTAAATTGGATTAATTGGACGCTTTTTTGAATTTATATATGCCTCAAATTCTGTCACAATATTGAAAATTGAGCTAGCTTAACATGGGCATTAGATTCGTGTCATTCGGAGGTCTAAATCAAACGTTATGGACGACTTAGTGCAAACATGTCAAGTTTATCGGCCAGTTAAATTGGTCATTCCAAACTGATCATTGGTGCTCATTGAGTAAATGCTTATAAATGAAACATAATGCACGACATCCTGTAGCTAGCTTAACGTGAGCATTGGATTCGTTTCATTCTAAGCTCTGAATCATAAGTAACTGATATTTTTATGCGGACATTTCAAGTTGATCGGCCAGTTAAAATGATCATTCTAAACCGATCATTGGTGCTTATAAATTAAACGCTTATAAGTGAAGTATAAATCATGGAATCACACAGTTTGGGATAGATTGGATTACTTGGACGCTTTGTCGTCTCTATTTCTGTCTCAAATTTTGCAAAATATTGAAAATTTATGTAGCTTAACGTGGGCATTAGATTTGTGTCATTCTTAGCTCTAAATCAAAACTTACAGACGATTTAGTGTGGACATGTAAAGTTGATCGGCCAGTTAATATTATTATTCTAAACTGATCATTGGTGCTCATTGAGTAAAGGCCTATAAATGAAGCATAATGCAGGGCATCATGGAATTTGAAATAGATTGAATTATTTGTACACTTTTCCTATATAATTTTGTCTCAATTTTTTTACGATATAGAAAATTGAGCTAGAATAACGAGGCCATTGGATACGTGTCATATTGAGCTCAAAATCAAAAGTTACGGTCAATTTATTGCGTACATGTCAAGTTGATCGGCCAGTTAATATGATTATTCTTATATGATCATTGGTGCTTATTGAGTAAAGTTTTATAAATGAAGCATAATGCATGGCATCACACAGTTTTGGATAGATTGGATTACTTGGCGCTTTGTCGTCTCTATTGCGGTCTCAAATTTTGTTAAAATATTGATAATTTATCTAGCTTAACATGGGCATTGGATTCGTGTTATTCTGAGCTCAAAACAAAAAGTTACGGACGATTTAGTGCGGACATGTCAAGTTGATCGGCCAGTTAATATGATTATTCTAAACTGATCATTGACGCTCATTGAGTAAAGGCTTGCAATTGAAGCATAATCCATGGCATCACACAGTATTGGATATATTGGATTACTTAGACGCTTTGTCGAATCTATTGATGTCTGAAATTTTGTTATAATATACAAAATTGAGCTAGCTTAACTAGGGCATTGGTTTCGTGTCATTCTGAGCTCTAAATCAAAAGTTATGGACAATTTAGTGCGGACATATGAAGTTGATCGTTCAGTTAAAGTGATCATTCTAAACTGATCATTGGTGCTCATTGAGTAAAGGCTTATACTTGAAGCATAAAGCGTGGATAACGCAGTTTGGAATATATTGGATTACTTGGACGCTTTGTTTTCTCTATTTCTGTCTCCAATTTTCTGACAATATAGAAAGTTGAGAAAGCTTAACGTGGGCACTGGATACGTTTCATTCTGAGCTCTAAATAAAGAGTTATGGACAATTTGTTGCGGATAAGTCAAGTTGATCGGCTAGTTAAAGTGATCATTAGTGCCCATTAAGTAAAAGCTTATAAATGAAGTATAAATCATGGCATCACACAGTTTGGGATAAATTTGATTACTTGCACGCTTTGTCGTCTCTCTTTCTGTCTCAAATTTTGCAAAATATATAAAATTTAGCTAGCTTAACTTGGGAAATTGATTCGTGTCATTCTAAGCTCTAAATCAAAAGTTACGGACGATTTAGTGCGGACATGTCAAGTTGATCGGCAAGTTAAAGAGATCATTTTATACTGATCACAGGTGCTCATTGAGTAAAGTCTTAGAAATGAAGCATAAAGCATGGATCACGTAGTTTGGGATAGATTGGATTGCTTGGATGCTTTGTCGTCTCTAATTGTATCTCAAATTTTGAAAAAATATAGAAAATTTAGAAAGCTTAAAATGGGGAATGTATTCGTGTCATTCTTAGCTCTAAATCAAGTGTTCGGACGATTTGGTGCATACATGTCAAGTTGATAGGCCAGTTAATACGATTATTCTAAACTCATCATTGGTGCTCATTGAGTAAAGGCTTATAAATGAAGCATAATGCATGGCATCACACAGTTTTGGATAGATTGGATTATTTCGCGCTTTGTCGTCTCTATTGCTGTCTCAAATTTTGTTAAATATTGAAAATTTATCTAGCTTAACATAGGCATTGGATTCGTGTAATTCTGAGCTCATAATCAAAAGTTAGGGACGATTTAGTGTGGACATGTCAAGTTGATCGGCCAGTTAATATGATTATTCTAAACTGATCACTGGCGCTCATTGAGTAAAGGCTTCTAAATGAAGCATAATCCATGGCATCACACAGTTTTGGATATACTAGATTACTAGGACGCTTTTTTGTATCTATTTATGTCTCAAATTTTGTTATAATATAGAAAATTAAGCTAGCCTAACTTGACAATTGGATTCATGTCATTCTGAGCTCTAAATCAAAAGTTACGGATGATTTAGTGCGGTTATGTCAAGTTGATCAGCCAGTTAATAGGATTGTTCTAAACTGATCATTGGCGCTCATTGAGTAAAGGCTTCTAAATGAATCATATTCCATGGCATCACACAGTGTTGGATATATTGGATTACTTAGACACTTTGTTGCATATATTTCTGTCTCAAATTTTAATACAATATAGAAAATTTAGCTAGCTTAACTTTGGCATTGGATTCGTGTCATTCTAAGCTCTAAATCAAAAGTTACGGACGATTTAGTGCGGACATATCAAGTTGATCGGCCAGTTAAAAGCTTACACTGATCGGCCAGTTAAAAGCTTACACTGATCGGCCAGTGATTATTTTACACTGATCATTGGTGCTCATTAATTAAAAGCTTATAAATAAAGCATAAAGCATGACATCACGCAGTTTGGGATAAATTGGATTACTTGGACACGTTGTTGTATCTATTTCAGTGTCAAATTTTGTCACAATATAGAAATTTGAGCTAGCTTAACGTGAGCATTGGACTCGTCTCATTCTGAGCTCTAAATAGTAAGTTACTGACGATTAAGAGCGGACATGTGAAGCTGATCATACAGATGAAGTGATCATCTAAACTGATCATTGCTGGTCATTAAGTAAACGCTTATAAATGAAGCATAAGACATGACATCACACATTTTTACTAGATTGGATTACTTGGACGATTTTCTGTATCTCTAGCATAATGTGGGCATTGGATTCGTTTCATTCTAAGCTCTTAATCAAAAGTTATGCACGATTTAGTGCAGACTTGTCAAGTATATCGGCCAGTTAAAGTGATCATTCTAAACTGATCATTGATGCTCATTGTGTAAAGGCTTATAAATGAAGCATAATGCATGTCATCACACAGTTTTGTATAGATCGGATTACTTGGATGCTTTGTCGTCCTAATTTTAATCTCAAATTTTGTAACGATATAGAAAATTGAGAAAGCTTAATGTGGGCATGGGATTCGTATCATTATGAGATCTAAATCAAAAGTTACAGACGATTTAGTGCGGACGAGTAAAGTTGATCGGCTAGTTAAAGTGATTATTCTAAACTGATCATTGGTGCTCATTAAGTAAAAGCTTATAAATGAAGCATAAACCATGGCATCATGCTGTTTGGGATAAATTGGATTACTTAGACACTTTGTCGTCGTTATTACTATCTCAAATTTTGTCAAAATATAGAAAATTTAGCAAGGTTAACGTGGGTATTGGATTTGCTTCATTTTGAGCTCAAAATCAAACGTTACAGACGATTTAGTATGGACATGTCAAATTGATCGGACAGTTAATATGATTATTCTAAACTCATCATTGGTGCTTATTGAGTAAAGGCATATAAACGAAGCATAATGCATGGCATCACACACTTTCGGATATATTGGATTCTTTGGATGCTTTGTCTTATCTAATTCTGTGTGAAATTTTGTCAGAATATAGAAAATTGAGCTAGCTTAGCGTCGGCATTGGATTCGTGTCATTCGGAGCTCAAAATCAAAAGTGACGGATGATTGTGTGTGGACATTTGAAGTTGATCGGCCAGTTAATATGATTATTCTAAACTGATCATTGCTGCTCATTAATTAAAGGCTTATAAATGAAGAATTATGCATGCCATCAGACAGTGTTGGATATATTGGATTATTTGGACGCTTTATCGTTTCTATTTATGTCTCAAATTTGGTCACGATATAGAAAATTGAGAAAGCTTAATGTGGGCATTGGATTCATGTCATTATGAGATCTAAATCGAGAGCGACGGACGATATAGTGTGGACAAGTCAACTTGGTAGGCTAATTAAAGTGATTATTCTAAGCTGATCATTGGTGCTCATTAAGTACAAGCTTATAAATGAAGCATAAAGGATGACATCACGTAGTTTGTGATAAATTGAATACTTGGACACTTTTTCGTATCTATTTATGTGTCAAATTTTGTTACAATAGAGAAATTTGAGCTAGATTAACGTGAGCATTGGATTCGTGTCATTATGACCTCTAAATCATAAGTTACTAACGATTAAGAGCGGACATGTCAAGTTGATCGGCCAGTTAAAGTGATCATATAAACTGATCATTGGTGGTCATTAAGTAAACGCTTATAAATAAAGCATAAGGCATGGCATCACGCATTTTTACTAGATTGGATTACTTGGACGATTTTTGGTATCTCTAGCTTAACGTGGTCATTGGATTCGTTTCATTCTAAGCTCTTAATCAGAAGTTATGGACGATTAAGTGTAGACGTGTCAAGTTGATCGGCTAGTTAAAGTGATCATTCTAAACTGATCATTGCTGCTTGTTGAGTAAAGGCTTATAAATGAAGCAGAATGCATGGCATCACGTAGTTTTGGCTAGAGTTGATTACTTGGATGCTTTTTCGTATCCCTTTCTATCTGAAATTTTGTCACAATATAAAAATTGAGGTAGCTTAACGTGTTCATTGGATTCGTGTTGTTATTAGCAATAAAACAAAAGTTACAAAAGGTTTTGTGCAGACATGTCAAGTTGATCGGCTAGTTAAATTGATCATTCCAAACTGATCATTGGTGCTCATTGACTAAAGTCTTATAAATGAAGAATAATGCATGACATCACATTGTTTTGGACAGATTTGATAACTTGGAGGACTTGTCAAATCAATTTTAGTCTTAAATTTTATCGCAAAATAGAAAATTGAACTACCTTAACGTGGCCATTGGATTCGTATCATTCTGAGCTATAAATCAAAGTTACGGACGATTTAATGCGGATATGTCAAGTTGATCGGCAAGTTAAAATGATCATTCTAAACTGATCATTGGTGGTCATTGAGTAAAAGCTTATAAATGAAGAATAATGCATGGCTTCACGCAAATCCGGATAGATTAGATTACTTGGACGCTTTGTCGTATCTATTGCTGTCTCAAATTTTGTCACAATATAGATAATTGAGCTAGCTTAACGTGGGCATTGGATTCGTGTCATTCTGAGGTCTAAATCAAAAGTTACATGCGATTTAGTGCAAACATGTCAAGTTGATCAGCTAGTTAAAATGATCATTCTTCTGATCATTGGTGCTCATTGAGTAAATGCTTATAAATAAAGCATAATGTGTGGCATCATGCAGTTTGAAATAGATTAGATTACTTGGACGCTTTCTTGTATCTACTTTTGCCTCACATTTTGTCATAATATAGCAAATTGAGCTAGCTTAACGTGGGCATTGGATTCGTGTCATTCTTATCTCTAAATCATATGTTACAGACGATTTAGTCCATACATATCAAGTTGATCGCCCAATTAAGGTTATCATTCTAAATTGATAATTGTGCTCATTAAGTAAACGCTTATAAATGAAGCATAAAGCATGACATCACGCAGTTTGGAATAGATTGATTACTTGGATGCTTTGTCGTATCTAGTTCTGTCTCAAATATTGTCACAACATAATAATTGAGCTAGCATAACATGGACATTGGATTCGTGTCATTCTGAGCTCTAAATAAAAAGTTACGGATGATTTAGTGCGTACATGTCAAGTTGATCGGCCAGTTAAAATGATCTTTTTGAAGTGATCATTGGTGCTCATGAGTAAAGGCTTATAAATGAAGCATAATGCATGGCATCACGAGGCTAGGGATAGATTGGATTACTTGGATTCTTTGTCATGTCTATTTTTGTCTCAAATTGTATCACAATATAGAAAATTGAGCTATCCTAACGTGGGCATTGGATTTGTGTCATTCTTAGGTCGAAATTAAATGTTAAGGATGACTTACCGCACACATGTAAGGTTTATCGGCCAGTTAAATTGATCATTGCAAACTGATCATTGTTGTTCATTAAGTAAAGGCTTATAAATGAAGCATACTGCATGGTATCACGCAGTTTGGAATAGATTAGATTACATGGATGCTTTGTCATATCTATTTCTGTCTCAAATTTTGTCACAATATAGAAAACTGAGCTAGCTTAACGTGGGCATTGGATTCCTGTCATTCTAAGGTCTAAATCAAAAGTTATGGACGATTTAGTGTGAACATGTCAAGTTGTTTGGCCAGTTAAAATGATCATTCTTGTGATCATTGATGCTCATGGAGTAAAGACTTATAAATGAAGCATAATGCATGGCATCACACAGTTTTGGATAAATTGGATTACTTGGACAGTTTGTCGTATCTAGTTCTGTTTAAAATTTGTCAAAATATAGAAAATTGAACTAGTTTAGTGTGGGCATTGGATTCGTGTCATTCTGAGCTCTAAATCAAAAGTTACACACGATTTGATGCGGATATGTCAAGTTGATGGGCAAGTTAAAATGATCATTCTAAACTGGTCATTGGTGCTCATTGAGTAAAAGCTTAATAAATGAAGAATAATGCATGGCATCACGCAAATCGAGATAGATTGGATTAGTTGGACGCTTTGTTGTATCTATTTCTGCTCAAATTTTGTCACAATACAGATAATTGAGATAACTTAACGTGGGCATTGGATTCGTGTCATTCTGAGGTCTTACTCAAAAGTGACAAATGATTTAGTGCGGCATATCAAGTTGATCGGCTAGTTAAAATGATCATTCTTCCGATAATTGGTGCTCATTGAGTAAATGCTTAAAAATAAAGCATAATGTGTGGCATCACGCAGTTTTGGATATATTTGATTACTTGGACTTTTTCGTATCTATTTTTGTCTCAAACATGGCTACAATATAGAAATTAATCTAGCTTAATGTGGGCATTCGAATCGTGTCATTTTGAGCTCTAAATCAAAAGTTACGGACAATTTAGTACGAAAATATCAAGTTGATTGGCCAGTTAATATGATTATTCTCAATTGATCGTTGGTTCTCATTGAGTAAAAACTTCTAAATGAAGCATAATGCATGTTATCACAGAGTTTTGGATATATTGGATTACTTGGTTGCTTTGTCGCATTTCTGTCTCAAATTTTGTTACAATATAGAAAATTGAGCTAGCATAATGCATGTTATCACAGAGTTTTGGATATATTGGATGACTTGGACGCTTTGTCGTATTTAAATTGAGCTAGCATAATGTGGGCATTGTATTCGTGTCATTCTGAGCTCTAAATCAAAAGTGACGGACGATTTACTGCGGACATGTCAAGTTGATCGGCCAGGTTAAGTGATCATTTGAAGCTGATCATTGGTGCTCACTGAGTAAATCCTTATAAATAAAGCATAAAGCATGGATCACACAGTTTGGGATAGGTTGGATTACTTGGATGCTCTGTCGTCTCTATTTATGTCTCAAATTTTGTCACAATATATAAAATCAAGAAATGTTAACGTTGGCATTGCATTTGTGTCATTTGGAGCTCTAAATCAAGAGTTACAGACACTTTAGTGCAGACAAGTCAAGTTGATTGACTAGTTAAAGCGATCATTCTAAAGTGATCAATTGGTGCTCATTAAGAAAAAGATCATAAATGAACTATAAAGCATGGCATCACGCAATTTGAGATAGGTTGGATTACATGGATGCTTTTTTGTCTTCTGTTTCAAATTTTGCAAAATATTAAAAATTTAGCTAGCTTAACATGGGCATTGGATTTGTGTCATTCCGAGCCCTAAATCAAAAGTTAGGAACGATTTTGTGCATACATGTCAAGTTGATCGGCCAGTTAATATGACTATTCTAAACTGATCATTGGTGCTAATTGAATTAAGGCTTATAAATGAAGCATAATGCATGGCATCATGCAGTTTGGGATAGATTGAATAATATGTATGCTTCGTCGTATCTAGTTCTGTTTCAAATTTGGTCACAATATAAAAAATTGAATAGCTTAACATGGGCATTGGATTCGTATAATTCTGAGCTCAAAATCAATTGTTACGGATGATTTAGTGCGGACACGTCAAGTCGATTTGCTAGTTAATATGATTACTCTAAACTGATACTTGGTGCTCATTGAGTAAAGGCTTATAAATGAATCATAATGCATGGCATCACATAGTTTTGGATAGATTGGATTACTTGGACGCTTTGTCGTATCTATTTTTGTCTCAAATTCTGTTACAATATAGAAAATGAGCTAGCTTAACGTGGACATTGGATTTGTGTCATTCTGAGCTCTAAATCAAAACTTACGGATGATTTAGTGCAAACATATCAAGTTGATCAGCCATTTAAAGTTATGATTCTATGCTGATCATTGGTGCTCTTTAACTAAACGCTTATAAATGAAGCATACAGCATTGCATCACGCAGTTTGGGATAGATTGGATTACTTGGACGCTTTGTCGTCTTTATTTCTGTCTCAAATTTCGTCAAAATATAGAAAATTAAGCAAGCTTAACATGTGTATTGGATTCGTGTCATTCTGAGCTCAAAATCCAAAGTTACGGACGATTTGCTGCATATATGTCAAGTTTATCGGCCAATTAATATGATTATTCTAAACTAATCAGTGCTGCTCATTGAGTAAAGACTTCTAAATGAACCATAATGCATGGCTTCACAAAGTTTTGGATATATTTGATTACTTGGACTTTCATCGTATCTATTTTTGTCTCAAATTTTGTTACATTATAGAAAATTAAGCTAGCTTAACGTGGACATTGGATTCGTGCCATTTGAGATCTAAATCAAAAGTTACAGACGATTTAGTGTGAACAAGTCAAGTCGATCGGCTAGTTAATATGATTATTCTAAATTGATAATTGGTTCTCATTAAGTAAAGGCTTCTAAATGAAGCATAATGCATGGCATCACATAGTTTTGGATATATTGGATTACTTGGACAGTTTGTCGTATCTATTTGTGTCTCAAATTTTGTTACTATATAAAAAATTGAGCTAGCGTAACGTGGACATTGGATTTTTGTCATTCTCAGCTCTAAATAAAAACTTACGGACGATTTAGTGTAGACATATAGTTGATCGGCCATTTAAAGTTATGATTCTAAACTTATCAATGGTGCTCTTTAAGTAAAGGGTTATAACTAAAGCATACAGAATTGCATCACACAGTTTGGGATAGATTTGACTACATGGACGCGTTTTCGTCTTTATTTATGTCTCAAATTTTGACAAAATATAGAAAATTAAGCAAGCTTAACGTGCCCATTGGATTCGTGTCATTTGGAGCTCAAAATCCAAAGGTACGTACGGTTTACTATGGACATGTCAAGTTGATCTGCCAGTTAATATGATTATTCTAAATTGATCATTGGCACTGATTGAGTAAGGACTTCTAAATGAAGCATAATACATGGCATCACACAGTTTTGGATATATTTGATTACTTGGACTTTTTTCGTATCTATTTTTGTCTCAAATTTGGTTACAATATAGAAAATTAAGCTAGCTTAATGTGGGCATTGGAATTGTGTCATTCTGAGCTCTAAATCAAAAGTTACGGACGATATAGTACGGAAATATCAAGTTGATTGGCCAGTTAATATGATTATTCTCAATTGATCATTGGTTCTCATTCAGTAAAGGCTTCTAAATGAAGCATAATGCATGTCAAGTTGATCGGCCAGTCAATATGATCATTTTAGACTGACCATTGGTGCTCATTGAGTAAAGGCTGATAAATGAAGCATAACACATGGCATCACACTTTTTTGCATAGATTGGATTACTTGAACTCTTTGTCATCCCTATTTCTGTCTCAAATTTTGCTAAAATATAGAAACTTTATCTAGCTTAACAGCGGCATTGAATTCTTGTTATTCTGAGCTCAAAATCAAAAGTTATGGATGATTTAGTGCGGACATGTCAAGTTGATCAGCCAGTTAATATGATTATTCTAAACCGATCATTGATGCACATTGAGTAAAGGCTTATAAATGAAGCATAATGCATGATATCACGTAGTTTAGGATACATTGGATTACATGAATGCTTTGTCGTATCTAGTTATGTCTCTTATTTTGTAACAATAGAGAAAATTGAGCTAGCTTAACTTGGGCATTGGATTCGTGTCATTCTGAGCTCTAAATCAAAAATTGCAGACGATTTGGTGGACACATGTAAAGGTTATCGGACAGTTAAGATGATTATTCTAAACAGATCAATTGTGCTAATTGAGTAAAGGCTTATTAATGAAGCATGAAGCATGGCATCACGCAGGTTGAGATAGACTGGATTATTTGGATGCTTTGTTGTCTCTATTTCTCTCTCAAATTTTGCAAAATATAAAAAATTTACATAGCTTAATGTGGGCATTGGATTCATGTCATTTTGAGCTCTAAATGAAAACTTACATAATATTTAGTACTGACATATCAAGTTGATTGGCCAATTAAAGTGATCATTTTAAAACGATCATTGGTGCTCATTGAGTAAAGGCTTATAAATGAAGCATAATTCATGTCATCACACAGTTTTGGATAGATTCGATTAGTTGAACGCTTTGTCATCTCTATTTCTGTCTTAAATTTTGTCAATATACAGAAAAATTTATCTAGCTTAATATGGGCATTGGATCCGTGTCATTGTGATCTCAAAATCAAAAGTTACTTACGATTTAGTGCGGACATATCAAGTTCATCACCAATAATATGATTATTCCAAATTGATCATTGGTGCTCATTAAGTAAAGGCTGATAAATGAAGCATAACGCATGGCATCACATAGTTTTGGATATATTGGATTACTTGGACGCTTTGTCGTCTCTATTTTTGTTTCAAATTTTGCTAAAATATAGAAAATGTATCTAGGTTAACGTGGGCATCGAATTCGTGTTATTCTAAGCTCAAAATCAAAAGATACGGAAGATTTAGTGCGGACATGTCAAGTTGATCGGCCAATTAATATGATTATTCTGAACGATCATTGGTGCTGATTGAGTAAAGGCTTATAAATGAAGCATAATGCATGGCATCACACAGTTTTGGATAGATTGGATTACTTGGAGAGTTCTTCGTATCTATTTCCCCATCAAATTTTGTTACAAAATAGAAAATTTAGCTAGCTTAACGTAAAAATCAAAAGTTTCGGATGATTTATTGCGGACATGTCATGTTGATCGGCCAGTTAAAGTTATCATTTTTAACTGATCATTGGTGCTCTTTAAGCAAAGGTATATAACTGAAGCATAAAGCATGGCATCGCAAAGTTAGGGAAAGATTGGATTACTTGGATGCTTTATCAACTCTATTTCTGTCTCAATTTTTGTCAAAATATAGAAAATTTAGCAAGATTAACGTGGGCATTGGATACGCGTCATTATGAGCTTTACATCAAAAGTTACCAACGATTTATTGCAGACATGTCAAGTTGAACAGCCAGTTAATATGATTATTCTAAACTGATCATTCGTGCTCATTGAGTAAAGGCTTATAAATGAAGCATAATGCATGGCATCACACATTTTTGGATAGATTGGATTACTTGGACTTCGTATCCTTTTCTGTCTAAAATTTTGTTACAATATGGAACATTGAGCTAGCTTAACGTAGGCTTTGGAATTTTGTCATTCAGAGCTCTAAATAAAAAAATTACAGATGATTTAGTGCGTACATGTCAAGTTGATCGGCCAGTTAAAGTAATCATTCTAAGCTGATCATTGATGCTTATTAAGTAAAGGCTTATAAATGAAGCATAAAGCATGGCATCACGCCGTTTGGGATATATTGGATTACTTGAACGCTTTGTGGTCTCTATTTTTGTCTCAAATTTTGAAAAGTATTGAAAATTTGGCGCGGACATATCAATGTGGGCATTGAATTTGTGTCATTCCGAGCTCAAAATCAAAACTCACAAACGATTTAGGGTGGAAATGTCAAGTTGATCGACCAGTTAATATGATCATTTTAAACTGATCATTGGTGCTCATTGGGTAAAGGCTTATAAATGAAGCATAATGCATGTCATCACACAGTTTTGGATATATTGGATTACTTGGATGCTTTGTCGTCTCAATTTTTGTCTCAAATTTTGCTAAAATATAGAAAATGTATCTAGGTTAACGTGGGCATCAAATTCGTGTTATTCTAAGCTCAAAATCAAAAGTTACGGAAGATTTAGTGTGGACATGTCAAGTTGATCGGCCAATTAATATGATTATTCTAAACTGATCATTGGTGTTCATTGAGTAAAGGCTTATAAATGAAGCATAATGCATGGCATCACACAGTTTTGGATAGATTGGATTACTTGGAGAGTTCTTCGTATCTTATTGAGCTAGCTTAACGTGGACACTGGATTTGTGTCATTCTGAGCTCTAAATCAAAAGTTACGCACGATTTAGTGCATACATGTGAAGGTTATCTAGCAGTTAAAGTAATCATTCAATGCTCATCATTGGTGCTCAATAATTAAAGGCTTATAAATAAAGCATAAAGCATGGTATCACACAGTGTCGGATAGATTGGATTACTTAGACGATTTGTCATCTCTATTTCTATCTGAAATTCTGCAAAATATAGAAAATTTACCTAGCTTAACATGGACATTCGATTGCTGCCATTCTGAACTCTAAATCAAAAGTTACGGACGATTTAGTGCGGAGATGTCAAGTTGATCTGCTCGTTAATGTGATAATTCTAAACTGATCATTGGTGATCATTGAGTACAGGCTTATAAATGAAACATAATGCATGGCATCACATAGTTTTGGATAGATTGGATTACTTGGATGCTTTGTCGTCTCTATTTCTGTCTCAAATATTGTTAAAATATAGAAAATTTATCTATCTTAACGTGGCCATTGAATTTGTGTTATTCGAAGCTCAAAATCAAAAGTGATGGATGATTTAGTGCGGACATGTCAAGTTGATCGGCCAGTTAATATGATTATTCTAAACATATCATTCGTGCTCATTGAGTAAAGGCTTATAAATGAAGCATAATGCATGGCATCACACAGTTTGGATTGATTGGATTACATGGACGGGTCTTCGTATCCATTTCCGTGTCAAATTTTGTTACAATATATAAAATTTAGCTAGCTTAACGTAGACATTGGATTCGTGTCATTCTGAGCTCTAAATCAAAAGTTTAGGAAGATTTAGTGCGGAAATGTCATGTTGATCAGCGAGTTAAAATTGTCATTCTAAACTGATCGTTGGTCCTCTTTAAGCAAAGGTATATAAACGAAGCATAAAGAATGGCATCACAAAGTTACGGAAAGATTGGATTACTTGAACGCTTTATCGACTCTATTTCTGTTTCAAATTTTGTCAAAATATAGAAAATTTAGCAATATTAACGTGGGTATTGGATACGTGTCATTATGAGCTTCAATCAAAATTTTTATACGATTTATTGCGGACATGTCAAGTTGATCGGCCATTTAATATGATCATTTTAAACTTATCATTGGTGCTCATTGACTAAAGGTTTATAAATGAAGCATAAAGCATGACATCACACAGTTTGGGATAGATTGGATTCCTTAGATGATTTTTCGTCTCTATTTCTATCTCAAATTTTGTCAGAGTATACGAAATTGAGCTAGCTCAACGTGGGCATTGGATTCGTGTCATTCTGAGCTCTAAATCAAAAGTTACGGACGATTTGGTGCGGACATTTCAAGGTTATAGGCCAGTTAAAATGATTATTCTTAGCTGATCAATGGTGCTGATAGTGTAAAGGCTTATAAATGAATCATAAAGGATGACATCACCCAGATTGGGATAGATTGGATTACTTGGACGCTTCGTTGTCTCTATTTCTATCTCTAATTTTGCAAAATATAGAACATTTGCCTAGCTTAACGTGGGCATTCGATTGGTGTCATTCTGAACTATAAATCAAAAGTTACGTACGATTTAGTACGGATATGACAACTTGATCAGCTAGTTAATGTGATAATTCTGAACTGATCATTGGTGCTAATTGAGTAAAGACTTATAAATGAAGTATAATGCATGGCATCACACAGTTTTGGATATATTGGATTACCTGGACGATTTTTTAAATCTATTTTTGTCTTAAATTTAGTTACAATATAAAATATTGCAATAGCTTAATGTGGGCACTGGATTTGTATCATTCTGAGCTCTAAATAAAAAGTTACGGACGATTTAGTGCGTAAATGTCAAGTTGATGTGGCAGTTAAAGTAATCATTCTATGCTGATCATTGGTGATCATTAATTAAAGGCTTATAAATAAAGCATAAAGCATGGCATCACACAGTGTTGGATAGATTGGATTACTTAGACGATTTGTCGTCTCTATTTTTGTCTATAAATTTGTCAAAATATAGAAAATTGAGCTAGTTTAACGTGGGCATTGCATTCGTGTCATTCTAAACTCTAAATCTAAAGTTACAGACGATTTGGTGCGGACATGTCAGGGTTATCGGCCAGTTAAGATGATTATTCTAAACTGATCAATGGGGCGTATTGATTAAATACTTATAAATGAGGCATAAAGCATGGCATCACACAGGTTGGGATAGATTGGTTTACTTGGACGATTTGTTGTCTCTATTTCTGTCTCAAATTTTGCAAAATATAAAAAATTTACCTAGCTTAACGTGGGCATTCGATTGGTGTCATTTTGAACTCTAAATCAAAAGTTACGGACGATTTAGAGGGGACATGTCAAGTTGATCAGCTAGTTAATGTGATAATTCTAAACTGATCATTGGTGATCAGTGAGTAAAGGCTTATAAATGAAACATAATGCATGACATCACAAAGTTTTTCATAGATTGGATTACTTGGACGGCTTTTGGTATCTATTTCCGTCTTAAATTTTGTTACAATATAGAAAATTGAGCTAGCTTAACGTAGACATTGGATGTGTCATTCTGAGCTCTTAATCAAAAGTTTTGGAAGATTTAGTGCGGACATGTCATGTTGATCGGCCAGTTAAAGTGATCATTCTAAACTGATCATTGGTGCTCTTTAAGCAAAGGTTTATAAATGAAGCATAAAGCATGGCATCACAGTTTTTGAGATATTGGATTACTTGGACGCATTGTCGACTCTATTTTTGTCTCAAACTTTGTCAAAATATAGAAAATAAGCAAGATTAACGTGGGCATTGGATACGTGTCATTATGAGCTTTAAATAAAAATTTACGAACGATTTTGTGTGGATATGTCAAGTTGATCGACCACTTATTATTTTAAACTGATCGTTGGTGCTCATTGAGTAAAGGCTTATAAATGAAGCATAATGCATGGCATCACGCAGTTTGGGATAGATTGGATTACTTGGATGCTTTGTCGTATCTAGTTATGTCTCAAATTTTGTAACAATAGAGAAAATTGAGCTAACATAAAGGGGGCATTGTGTTCGTGTCATTATGAGCTCATAATCAAAAGTTACGGACAGTTTAGTGCAAACATGTCAAGTTTATCAGCCAGTTAATATGGTTATTCTAAACTGATCATTGGTGCTCATTGAAAAAAGGCTTATAAGTCAAGCATAATGCATGGCATCACAAATTTTTGGATAGATTGGATTACTTGGATGCTTTGTCGTCTCTAGTTCTGTCTCAAATTTTGATAAAATCTTGAAAATTTGTCTAGGTTAACGTGGGCATTGAATTCGTGTTATTCTAAGCTCGAAATCAAAATTTATGGACGATTTAGTGGGGACATGTCAAGTTGATCGGCCAGTTAATATTATTATTCTAACTTGATCATTGGTGCTCATTGAGTAAAGGCTTATAAATGAAGAACAATGCATGGCATCACACAATTTGGGATAGATTGGATTACTTGGACAGTTATTCGAATCTATTTCCGCATCAAATTTTGTTACAATATAGAAAATTTCGCTAGCTTAACGTAGACATTGGATTCGTGTAATTGTGAGCTGTAAATCAAAAGTTTCGGAAGATTTAGTGCGGACATGTCTTGTTGATCGGCCAGTTAAAGTTATCATTTTTAACTGATCATTGGTGCTCTTTAAGCAAAGGTATATAAATGAAGCATAAAGCATGGCATCACAAAGTTGGGGAAAGATTGGATTACTTGGACGCTTTATCGACTCTATTTCTGTCTCAATTTTTGTCAAAATATAGAAAATTTAGCAAGATTAACGTTGGCATTGGATACGTGTCATTATGAGCATTAAGTAAATCAAAAGTTACGGATGATTTAGTGCGGACATGTCAAGTTGAACAGCCAGTTAATATGATTATTCTAAATTGATCATTCGTGCTCATTGAGTAAAGGCGTATAAATGAAGCATAATGCATGACATCACACAGTTTTGGATAGATTGGATTACTTGGATGGTTTTCGTATCTATTTTTCTCGCAATATTTGTTACAATATAGAAAATTAAGCTAGCTTAACGTGGGCACTGGATTTGTGTCATTCAGAGCTCTAAATCAAAAGTTACGGACAATTTAGTGTGTACATGTCAAGTTGATCGGCCAGTTAAAGTAATCATTCTAAGCTGATCATTGTTGTGCATTAATTAAAGGCTTGTAAATAAAGCATAAAGCATGGCATCATGCAGTTTGGGATAGATTGGATTACTTGGACAGTTTTTCGTATCTATTTCCGTCTCAAATTTTGTTACAATATATAAAATTGAGCTAGCTTAACGTACACATTGGATTCGTGTCATTCCGAGCTCGAATCAAAAGTTTTGGAAGATTTAGTGCGGACATGTCATGTTGATCGGCTAGTAAAAATTATCATTCTAAACTGATCATTGGTGCTCTTTAAGCAAAGTTTTATAAATGAAACTTAAAGCATGGCATCACAAAGTTTGGGAAAGATTCGATTACTTGGACGCTTTGTCGACTCTATTTTGGTCTCAAATTTTGTAAAATTATAGATAATTTAGCAAGATTAACGTGGGCATTGGATACGTGTCATTATGAGCTTTAAATCAAAATTTACAGACGATTTAGTGCGGTTATGTCAAGTTGATCGGCCACTTAATATGATTATTCTAACTCATCATTGGTGCTCACTGAGTAAAGGCATATAAATAAAGCATAATGCATGGCATCACGCAGTTTGCGATAGATTCGATTATTTGGACACTTTGTCGTATCTAGTTATGTCTCAAATATTGTAACAATAGAGACAATTGAGCTAGCTTAACGTGGGCATTGGATTCGTGTCATTCCGAGATCAAAATCAAAAGCTACAGATGATTTAACGCGTACATGTCAAGTTGATCGGCCAGTTAATATGATTATTATAAACTAATCATTGGTGCTCATTGAGTAAAGGCTTATAAATCAAGCATAATGCATGGCATCACACAGTTTTGGATAGATTGGATTACTTGGAAGCTTTGTCGTCTCTATTTCAGTCTCAAATTTTGTGAAAATATAGATAATTTATCTACCTTAAAGTCAAAACGTAGACATTGAATTCGTGTTATTCTGAGCTCAAAGTCAAAAGTTACAAACGATTTAGTGCGGGCATGTCAAGTTGATCGGCCAGTTAATATGACTATTCTAAACTGATCGTTGGTGCTCATTGAGTAAAATCTTAGAAAGGAAGCATAATGCACGGCATCTTAAAGTTTGGGAAGGATAGGATTACTTGGATGCTTTGTCGTCTCTATTTCTGTCTCAAATTTTGTTACAATATTTAAAACTGAGCTAGCTTAACGTGGGAATTGGATTTGTGTCATTCTGGGCTTTAAATCAAAAGTTACAGACAATTTAGTGTAGACATGTCAAGTTAATCAGCCAGTTAATATGATTATTCTAAACTGATAATTGTTCCTCATTGAGTAAAGGCTTATAAATGAAGTATAATGCATGGCATCACGCAGTTTCGGATAGATTGGATTATTTGAATGCTTTGTCGTCTCTATTTTTGTCTCAAATTTTGAAAAATATTGAAAATTTGGGGCGGACATGTCAACTTGGGCATTGAATTCGTGTCATTCTGAGCTAAATCAAAACTTACATACGATTTAGTGCTCACATATCAAGTCAATCGGCCAATTAAAGTGATCATTCTAAAACGATCATTGGTGCTCATTAAGTAAATGCTTATAAATGAATAATAAAGCATGGCATCACGCCGTTTGGGATAGATTGGATTACTTGGACGTTTTGTCGTCTCTATTTCGGTCTCAAATTTTGAAAAATATTGAAAATTTGGTGCGGACATGTCTACGTGGGCATTGAATTCGTGTCATTCCGAGCTCAAAATCAAAAATTATGGATGACTTAGGCAGGACACATCAAGTTGATCGGCCAGTTAATATGATCATTTTAAATTGATCATTTGTTCTCATTGAGTAAAGGCTTATAAATGAAGGATAATGCATGACATCACACAGTTTTGGATAGATTGGATTACTTGAATGTTTTGTCGTCTCTATTTCTGTCTAAATTTTGTTAAGATAAAGAAAAATTATCTAGCTTAACGTGGGCATTTGATTAGTGTCATTCTGAGCTCAAAATCAAAAGTTACAGACGATTTAGTTCAGACATGTCAAGTTCATCGGCCAGTTAATATGATTATTTGAAATTGATCATTGGTGCTCATAAATAAAGGCTTATAAATGAAGCATAATGCATGTCATCACACAGTTTTTGATATATTGGATTACTTGGACACTTTGTCGTCTCTATTTTTGTTTCAAATTTTGCTAAAATATAGAAACTTTATCAAGCTTAACGTGAGCATTGGATTCGTGTCATTCTGAGCTCAGAATCAAAAGTTATGGATGATTTAGTGCGGACATGTCAAGTTGATCGGCCGGTTAATATGATTATTCCAAACTTATCATTGGTGCTGATTGAGTAAAGGCCTATAAATCAAGCATAATGCATAGCATCACACAGTTTTGGATAGATTGGATTACTTGGATGCTTTGTCGTCTCTATTTCTGTCTCAAATGTTGTTAAAATATAGAAAATTTATCTAGATTAACGTGGGCACTGAATTCGTGTCATTCTAAGCTCAAAATCAAAATTTATGGATGATTTAGTGTAGACATGTCAGTTGATCGGCCAGTTAATATGATTATTCTAAACAAATCATTGGTGCTCCTTGACGCTTGGACGCTTTATCGACTCTATTTCTGTCTCAAATATTGTCAAAATATAGAAATTTTAGCAAGATTAACGCGAGTATTGGATACGTGTCAATATGACCTTTAAATCAAAATTTATGTACGATTTAGGGTGGACATGTCAAGTTGATCGGCCATTTAATATGATCATTTAAAACTGATCATTAGTGCTCATTGAGTAAAGGCTTATAAATGAAGCATAAAGCATAGCATCTTGTAGTTTGGGATAGATTGGTTTCCTTAGACGATTTTTCGTCCCTTTTTCTATCTCGAATTTTGTCACAATATAGAAAATTTGAGCTAGTTCAACGTGGGCATTGGATTCGTGTCATTCTGAGCTCTAAATCAAAAGTTACGGATGATTTGGTGCGGACATGTAAAGGTTATAGGGCAGTTAAGATGATTATTCTAAACTGATCAATGGTGCTGATTGAGTAAAGGCTTAGAAATGAATCATAAAGGATGGCATCACTCAGGTTGGGATAGATTGGATTACTTGGACGCTTTGTTGTCTCTATTTCTATATCTAATTTTGCAAAATATAGAATATTTACCTAGCTTAACATGGGCATTCGATTGGTGTCATTCTGAACTATAAAGCAAAAGTTACGTACGATTTAGTGCGGACATGACAACTTGATCAGCTAGTTAATGTGATAATTCTGCACTGGTCATTGGTGCTAATTGAGTAAAGGCTTATAAATGAAGTATAATACATGGCATCACACAGTTTTGGATAGATTGGATTACTTGGACGATTTTTTAAATCTATATCTGTCTCAAATTTAGTTTCAATATAGAAAATTGAGCTAGCTTAACGTGGGCACTGTATTTGTGTCATTTTGAGCTCTGAATCAAAAGTTACGGACGATTTAGTGCGTACATGTGAAGTTGATCTGGGAGTTAAAGTAATCATTCTATGCTGATCATTGGTGCTCATTAATTAAAGGCATATAAATAAAGCATAAAGCATGGAATCACACAGTGTCGAATAGATTGGATTACTTAGACGATTTGTTGTCTCTATTTATGTCTATAATTTTATCACAATATAGAAAATTGAGCTAGCTTAACGTGGGCATTGGATTCGTGTCATTCTAAACTCTAAATCCAAAGTTATTGGTGCGGACATGTCAAAGTTATTGGCCGGTTAAGATGATTATTCTAAACTGATCAATGGTGCTGATTGAGGAAATGCTTATAAATGAATCATAAAGCATGGCATCACGCTGGTTGCGATAGATTGGTTTACTTGGATGATTTGTTGTCTCTATTTCTATCTCAAATTTTGCAAAATGTTGAAAACTTTACGTAGCTTAACGCGGACATTCGATTGGTGTCATGATGAACTTTGAATCAAAAGTTACGGACGAGTTAGTGTGTACATGTCAAGTTGATCAGCTGGTTAATGTGATAATTCTAAGCTGATCATTGGTGATCATTGAGTAAAGGCTTGTAAATGAAATATAATACATGGCATCGCACAGTTTTGGTTAGATTGGATTACTTGGATGCTTTGTCGTCTCTATTTCTGTCTCAAATGTTGTTAAAATATAGAAAATTTATCTAGCTTAACGTGGGCATTGAATTCGTGTTATTCTAAGCTCAAAAACAAAAGTTACGGATGATTTAGTGCGGACATGTCAAGTTGATCAACCAGTTAATATGATTATTGTAAACTGATCATTGGTGTTCATTGAGTATAGGCTTATGAATTAAGCATAATGCATGGCATCACAAACATTTGCAGAGATTGGATTACTTGGACGGTTTTTCGCATTTATTTCCATCTCAAATTTTGTTACAATATAGAAAATTGAGCTACCTTAACATAGACATTGGATTCGTGTCATTTGGAGCTCTAAATAAAAAGTTTTGGAAGATTTAGTGCAGACATGTCATGTTGATCGACCAGTTAAAGTGATCATTCTAAACTGATCATTGGTGTTCTTTAGGCAATGGTTTATAAATGAAGCATAAAGCAAGGCATCACAAAGTTTGGGAAAGATTCGACTACTTGGCGCTTTGTCAACTCTATTTTTGTCACAAATTTTGTCAAAATATAAATAATTTAGAAAGATTAACATGGGCATTGGATACATGTCATTATGATCTTTAAATCAAAATTTATGGACAATTTAGTACAGATATGTCAAGTTGATCGGCCACTTAATATGATTTTTCTAAACTAATCATTGGTGCTCATTGAGTAAAGGCTTATAAATGAAGCATAATGCATGGCATCATGCAGTTTGGGATATATTGGAATATTTGGATGCTTTGTCGTATCTAGTTATATCTCAAATTTTGTAACAATAGAAAAAATTGAGCTAGCTTAACGTGGGCATTGGATTCGTGTCATTCGGAGCTCAAAATCAAAAGTTACATACGATTTAGTGCGGACCGGTCAAGTTGATTGGCAAGTTAATATGATTATTCTAAACTGATCATTGGTGCTCATTGAGTAAAGGCTTATAAATCAAGCATAATGCCTGGCATCACACATTTTTGGATAGATTGGATTACTTGGACGCTTTGTTGTCTCTATTTCTGTCACAAATTTATGTTAAAATATAGAAAATTTATCTAGCTTAATGTGGGCATTGAATTCGTGTTTTTCTGAGCTCAAAATCAAAAGTTAAAGACGATTTAGTGTGGACATGTCAAGTTGATCGGCTAGTTAATATGATCATTTTAAACTGATCTTTGGTGCTCATTGAGTAAAGGCTTATAAATAAAGCATAATGCATGGCATCACGCAGTTTGGGATATATTGGATTATTTGGACGCTTTGTCGTATCTAGTTATGTCTCAAATTTTGTAACAATAGAGAAAATTGAGCTAGCTTAACATGCGCATTGGATTCGTGTCATTCTGAGCTCAAAATCAAAAGTTATGGATGGTTTAGTTCAAACATGTCAAGTTTATCGGCCAGTTAATGATTATTCTAAACTGATCATTTGTGCTCATGGAGTAAAGGCTTATAAATCAAGCATAATGCATGGCATCACACATTTTTGGATATTACTTTGATGCTTTGTCGTCCCTATTTCTGTCTCAAATTTGGTTAAAATATTCTTAACGGAAGAATTGAATTCCTGTTATTCCGAGCTCAAAATCAAAAGTTACGGATGATTTAGTGCGGACATGTGAAGTTGATCAGCCAGTTAATATGATTATTGTAAACTGATCATTGGTGCTCATTGAGTAAAGGCTTATAGATGAAGCATAATGCAAGGCATCAAACAGTTTTGGATAGATTGGATTACTTGGACGGTTTTTCGTATCCATTTCCATCTGAAATTTTGTTACAATATATAAAATTGAGCTAGATTAAGGTAGACATTGGATTCATGTCATTTGGAGCTCCGAATCAAAAATTTTGGAAGATTTAGTGCGGACATGTCATGTTGATCGACCAGTTAAAGTGATCATTCTAAACTTATCATTGGTGCTCTATAAGCAAAGGTTTATTAATGAAGCATAAAGCATGGCATCACAAAGTTTGGGAAAGATTTGACTACTTGGACTATTCTAAACTGATCATTTGTGCTCATTGAGTAAAGGCTTATAAATCAAGCATAATGCAATGCTTGACACAGTTTTGGATAGATTTGATTACTTGGACGCTTTGTCGTCTCTATTTCTCTCACAAATTTTGGTAAAGTACAGAAACTTTATCTAGCTTAACGTGGGCGTTGAATTCATGTCATTCTGAGCTCGAAATCAAAAGTTACGGTTGGTTTAGTGCGGACATGTCAAGTTTATAGGCCAGTTAATATGATTATTCTAAACTGATCATTGGTGCTCATTGAGTAAAGGTTTATAAATCAAGAATAATGCATGGCATCACACAGTTTTGGATATATTGGATTACTTGGATCCTTTGTCGTCTCTATTTCTGTCTGAAATTTTGTTAAAATATAGAAAATTTATCTAGGTTAACGGGGCATTGAATTCATGTTATTTTGAGTTAGAAATCAAAAGTTACGGATGATTTAGTGCAGCCATATCAAGTTGATCAGCTAGTTAATATGGTTATTCTAAACTGATCATTGGTGCTCATTGAGTAAAGGCTTATAAATGAAGCATAATGCATGGCATCACGCATTTTGGGATAGATTGGATTATTTGGATGCTTCGTCATAACTAGTTATGTCTCAAATTTTGTATCGATAGAGTAAATTTAGCTAGCTTAATGTGGACATTGGATTCGGGTCATTCTGAGCTCAAAATCAAAAGTTACGGATGATTTAGTTCGGACATGTCCAGTTGATCGGCTAGATAATATGATTATTCTAAACTGATCATTGGTGCTCATTAAGTAAAGGCTTATAAATGAAGCATAATGCATGGCATGACGCAGTTTGTGATATATTGGATTATTTGGACGCTTTGTCGTATCTAGTTATGTTTCAAATTTTCTAGCAATAGTGAAAATTGAGCTAGCTTAACGTGGGCATTGGATTCATGTCATTCTGAGCTCAAAATCAAAAGTTACGGACGATTTAGTGCGGACATTTCAAGTTGAACGGCCAGTTAATGTGATTATTCTAAACGGATCATTTGTGCTCATTGAGTAAAGGCTTATAAATCAAGCAGAATGCATGGCATCACGCAGTTTGGGAGAGATGGGATTACTTGGACGCTTTGTAGTATCTAGTTATGTCTCAAATTTTGTAACAATAGATTAAATTGAGCTACCGTAACATGGGCTTTGGATTCGTGTTATTCTGAGCTCTAAATCAAAAGTTACGAACGATTTGGTGGAGACATGTAATGGTTATCGGCCAGTTAAAAAGATTATTCTAAACTCATCAATTGTGGTAATTGAGTAAAGGCTTATAAATGAAGCATGAAGCATGGCATCACGCAGGTTGAGATAGATTGGATTATTTGGATGCTTTGTTGTCTCTATTTCTGTTTCAAATTTTGCAAAATATAGAAAATTTAGCTAGCTTAACGTCGGCATTGGATTTGTGTCATTCTAAACTATAAATCAAAACTTACATACAATTTAGTGATGACATATCAAGTTGATCGGGCAGTTGAAGTGATCATTCTAAAACGATCATTGGTGCTCATTAAGTAAAGGCTTATACATGAAGAATAAAGCTTGGTATCCCACAGTTTGCGATAGATTGGATTACTTGGACGCTTTGTCGTCTCTATTTCCTTATGAAATTTTGAAAAATATAGACAATTTAGTGCAGACATGTCAACGTGGACATTGAATTCGTGTCATTCCGAGCTCAAAATCAAAAGGCGTTCCGGCTAGTACCTCGCACAATCCACCCGGTACAGCCGATCTAGCCGAGTACACGCGCATTTCCACTTCTACACAAGAAGACTTGGACCAAATGAGCTACCAGCTCCAGAACATGCACCTAGAGGAAGTCTCTACACCAGTGGTGCCTCAAGGAGCAATGACAAGAAGCAGATCAAGGGCACTCTTCCACAAATTCAGCTTGTGGGTCGACAAGCTCCTAGAAGAAGATTGACTAAGGACAATGGGCCAAAACTGCAAGGAAGAGTCCAATGGCTTCTCAACAACATAAGGGACATCAGAGACTTGGGCTTTAGTGGCAAGAGGGGTCAGGGCCTAAAGTTTCTTAACCCTACTCCAAGTCGAAGACTAGGAGCAAGGCGCGTGCATGCCACAAGGACGGCCACCTTCCATTTCTTGGCCATGAGGTAAGTTAAGGTAAGTTTCAATTCGAATATATGCCTCTTTCTGTTTTGTAGGGTAGGATCTAGTATATTTACTTTTATTGAGTCAAAGACATTTTAGGAATAGGTCCTTTTTCGATTATACAATTTTGTATCTTTTCCTTTTGTGCAATTTTGTAAGTTTTCCTTTTCTTATTTGAGTCGACCCTAGAAGGTCAAGCTGTCGAGCATATTAATAAGGCTCCTTCCAGCATTGTAGTTCGACAACCTTTTTTTATATTAATAAAGATCAAATTTTCTTTCAACAAGTTATTCTCTCAAGATACTTGTGCGCTTAGAACCTAGTTGAGACCAGCCCTCCTAGCTCTAAGTTTGTGATTTATCACGAGGTTCATCACCCCTCGTGTGGTTCACTTCACCGTTCCATCTTTTACCAACCAGAAAACCCTCATCCAGAAGCCTAAGGTTGAGTTTCTCACCTAATCTTCTCCAAACAGCCCACGCGCATCCAAGCCTTGAATCGAGGCTTGTATCACGTAGGCATTGGACGAAATCAAAAGTTATGGAAGATTTAGTGCAAGCATGACAAGTTTATCGGGAAGTTAAAATGATCATTCTAAACTGATCAATGGTGCTCATTGAGTAAAAGCGTATGAATGAAGAATAATGCATGGCATCATGCAGTTTGGGATGGATTGGATTACTTGTATGTTTTGTCGTATCTATTTCTGTCTCAAATTTTGTCACAATATAGAAAATTGAACTAGCTTAACGTGGACATTGGATTCTTGTCATTCTGAGCTCTAATCAAAAGTTATGAACGATTTAGTGTGGACATGTAAAGTTAACCGGCCAGTTAAAGTGATCATTCTAAACTGATCATTTGTGCTCATTGAGTAAAAGTTTATAAATGAAGAATAATACATCGCATCACGTAGTTTAGGATGGATTGGATTACTTGGACGCTTTGTCGTATCTATTTCCGTCTCAAGTTTTGTCACAATATAGAAAATTGAGCTAGCTTAACGTGTACATTGGATTCGTGTCATTCTGAGCTCTAAATCAAAGTTACGAACGATTTTGTGTGGACATGTCAAATTGATCGGCCAGTTAAAGTGATCATTCTAAACTGATCAATGGTGCTCACTAAGTAAAAGCTTATAAATGAAGCATAAGGCATGGCATCACGCAGGTTGGGATAGATTGGATTACTTGGACGCTTTGTTGTATCTTTTTCTGTCTCAAATTTGTAACAATATAGAAAATTGAATTAGCTTAGTGTGGGTATTGGATTCGCGTCATTCTGAGCTATAAATCAAAAACTATGGACGATCTTGTGCAAACATGTCAAGCTGATCGCTCAGTTAAAATGATCATTCTATGCTGATCATTGGTGCTCATTAAATAAATGCTTATAAATGAAGCATAAAGCATGACAGCTCGCATTTTGGGATAGATTGGATTGCTTGGATGCTTTTTGTCTCTATTTCTATCTCAAATTTTGTCAAAATATATAAAAATTGAGCTAGCTTAACGAGGGCATTGGATTCGTTTCATTTTGAGCTCTAAATCAAAAGTTACAAACGATTTAGTTAGAATATGTCAATTTGATCGGTCAGTTACAAGCATGACAAGTTTATCGGGAAGTTAAAATGATCATTCTAAACTGATCATTGGTGCACATTGAGTAAAAGGTTCCGAATGAATCATAATACATTGCATCACACAGTTTTGGATAGATTGGATTACTTGGACTCATTTTCGTATCAATTGCTGTCTCAAATTTTGTTAGCATATAGAAAATTGAGCTAGCTTAACGTAGGCATTGGATTCGTGTCATTCGGAGCTATAAATCAAAAGTTTTGGACAACTTAGTGCAGACATGACAAGTTGATCAGCTAGTTAAAATGATCATTCTAAACTGATCATTGGTGCTCACTGAGTAAAAGGTTATGAATGAAGAATAATGCATGGCATCACGCTGTTTGGGATGGATTGGATTACTTGGACGCTTTGTCTTATCTATTTCCGTCTCAAATTTTGTGACAATATAAAAACTTGAGCAAGCTTAACATGTACACTGGATTCGTGTCATCCTGAACTCTAAATCAAAAGTTACAGACGATTTAGTTAGGATGTGTCAATTTGATCGGCTAGTTAAAGTGATCATTCTAAACGGATCACTGGTGCTAATTGAGTAAAATGTTATAAATGAATCATCATACATTGCATCACACAGTTCTGGATAGATTGGATTACTTGGACTCATTTTCGTATCAATTTCGGTCTCAAATTTTGTTACCATAGAGAAAATTGAGCTAGATTAACATAGGTATTGGATTTGCGTAATTTTGAGCTACAAATCAAAAGTTATGCAAGATTTAGTGCAGACATAAAAAGTTGATCGGCCAGTTAAAATGATCATTCCAAACTGATCATTGGTGCTAATTGAGTAAACCCTTATAAATGAAAAATAATGCATGGCATCACGCTGTCCGGGATGGATTGGATTACTTAGATGTTTTGTCGTATCTAGTTCAGTCTCAAATTTTGTCATATTTTAGAAAATTAAGCTATCTTAACGTGTGCATTGGATTCGTGTCATTTCAAGCTGTAAATCAAAAGTTATGGACGATTTAGTGCGGATATGTCAAGTTGATTGGCTAATTAAAATGATCATTATAAACTGATCATTGGTGCTCATTGAGTAAAAGCTTATAAATGAAGAATAATGCATGGCATCACACAGTTCGGGATTGTTTGGATTACTTGAACGCTTTGTCATATCTATTTCCCTCTCAAATTTTGTCACAATATAGAAAATGGAGCTAGCATAACGTGGACATTGGATTCGTGTCATTCTCAGCTCTAAATCAAAAGTTACAGACGATTTAGTGTGGACGTGTCAAGTTGATCGGCCAGTTAAAGTGATCATTCTAAACTGATCATCGGTGCTCACTAATTAAAGGCTTATAAATGAAGCATAAGGCATGGCATCATGCAGTTGGGGATAGATTAGATTAATTGGACGTTTTGTTGTATCTAGTTCTCTGTCAAATTTTGTCACAATATAGACAATTCAATTAACTTAATGTGGGTATTGGATTCGTGTCATTCTTAGCTATAAATCACAAGTTATAGACGATGTAGTGCAGACATGTCAAGTTGATCGCCCAGTTAAAATGATCATTCTAAACAGATCATCGGTGATCATTAAGTAAAGGCTTACAAATGAAGCATAAAGCATAGCATCACGCATTTTGGGATAGATTGGATTACTTAGATGCTTCTTTGTCTCTATTTCTATCTCAAATTTTATCAAAATCCAGAAAACTTAGCTAGCTTAACTAGGGCAGTGGATTCGTGTCATTCAAAGCTCTAAATCAAAAGTTACAAACGATTTATTGTGGATATGTCAAGTTGATCGGTCAGTTAAAGTTATCATTGTAAACTTATCATTGGTGCTCATAGATTAAAAGCTCATAAATGAATCATAATTCATGGCATCACATAGTTTTGGATAGATTGGATTACTTGGACTCATTTTCGTATCAGTTGCTGTCTCAAATTTTCTTAGCATATAGAAAATTGAGCTAGCTTAACGTAGGCATTGGTTCGTGTCATTCTGAGCTATAAATAAAAAGTTATGCATGATTTAGTGCAGACATGACAAGTTGATCGGCCAGTTAAAATGATCATTCTAAACTGATCATTGGTGATCATTGAGTAAAAGCTTATGAAGGAAGAATAATGCATGGTATCACGCAGTTTGGGATGGATTGGATTACTTCTACGCTTTCTCGTATCTATTTCTGCCTCAAATTTTGTCACAATATAGAAAATTAAACTAGCTTAACGTGGACATTGGATTCATGTCATTCTGAGGTCTAAATCAAAAGTTACGAATGATTTAGTGTGGACATGTCAACTTGATCGGCCGGTTAAAATGATCATTCTAAACTGATCATTGGTGCTCATTGAGTAAAAGCTTATAAATGAAGAATAATACATGGCATCAGGTAGTTCGAGATGGATTGGATTACTAGGATGCTTTGTCGTATCTATTTAAGTGTCAAATTTTGTCACAATATAAAAAATTGAGCTAGCTTAACGTGTACATTGCATTCGTGTCATTCTGAGCTCTAAATCAAAAGTTACGGACGATTTAGTGTGGACTTGTCAAATGGATCGGTTAGTTAAAGTGATCATTCTAAACCTATCAATTGTGCTCACTAAGTAAAGGCTCATAAATGAAGCATAAGGCATGGCATCACGCAATTTGGGATAGATTGGATTCTTGGACGCTTTGTTGTGTCTCAAATTTTGTAACAATATAGAAAATTGAATTAGCTTAATGTGGGTATTGGATTCGTGTCATTCTGAGTTATAAATCAAAAGTTACAGACGATTTAGTGCAGATATGTCAAGTTAATCGGCTTGTTAAAATGATCATTTTAAACAGATCATTCGTGCTCATTAAGTAAAGGCTTCTAAATGAAGCATATAGCATGGCATCACGTATTTTGGGATAGATTGGATTACTTGGACGCTTTGTCGTCTCTATTTATATCTAAAATGTTGTCAAAATATGGTAAATTGAGCTAGCTTAACTAGGGCATTGGATTCGTGTCATTCTGAGCTTTAAATCAAAAGTTACAGACGATTTAGTGTGGATATGTCAAGTTGATCAGCCAGTTAAAGTGATCATTCTAAACTGATCATTGGTGCTTATTGAGTAAAAGCTTATAAATAAGTCATAATGTATGGCATCATACTGCTTTGGATAGATTGGATTACTTGGACTCATTTTCATATCAATTTCTATCTCAAATTTTGTTGGCATATAGAAACTTGAGCTAGCTTAATGTAGGCATTGGATTTGTGTCATTCTGAGCTAAAAATCAAAAGTTATGGACGATTTAATGCAGACATGACAAGTTGATCGGCCTGTTAAAATGATAATTCTAAACTGATCATTCGTGATCATTAAGTAAAGGCTTCTAAATGAAGCATAAAGCATGGCATCACACATTTTGGAATAGATTGGAATACTTGGACGCTTTGTCATCTCTTTTTCTATCTCAAATGTTGTCAAAATATAGAAAATTGAGCTACCTTAACGAGGGCACTGGATTCATGTCATTCGGAGCTCTAAATCAAAACATATAGACAATTTAGTTTGGATATTTCAAGTTGATCGGCCAGTTAAAGTGATCATTGTAAACTGATCACTGGTGCTCATAGTTTTAAAGCTTATAAATGAATTATAATGCATGGCATCACACAGTTTTGGATAGATTGGATTACTTGGATTTATTTTCGAATCAATTGATGTCTCAAATTTTGTTAGCATATAAAAAAATGAGCTAGCTTAACGTAGGCATTGGATTCGTGTCATTCTGAGATATAAATCAAAAGTTATGGACGATTTAGTGCAGACATGACAAGTTGATCGGCCTGTTAAAATGATAATTTTAAACTGATCATTGGTGCTCATTCAGTAAAACATTATAAATGAAAAATAATGCATGGTATCACGCAATTTGGGATGGATTGGATTACTTAGACGCCTTGTCGTGTCAATTTTCGTCTCAAATTTTGTCACAATATAGAAAAAAAATTAGCTACCTTAACAAGGACATTGGATTTGTGTCATTCGGAGCTCTAAATCAAAAGTTTCAGACGATTTAGTGTGGAAATGTCAAGTTGATCGGCCTGTTAAAGTGATCATTGTAAACTGATCATTGGTGCTCACTAATAAAAGGCGTATAATTAAAGCATGAGGCGTATAAATGAAGCATAAGGCATGGTATCACGAGTTTGGGATAGGTTGGATTACTTGGACGCTTTGTTGTATCTAGTTATGTCTCAAATTTTATCACAATATAGAAATTTGAACTAGCTTAGTGTGGGTATTGGATTCGTGTTATTTTGAGCTATAAATCAAAAGTTACGGACAATTTAGTGCATACATGTCAAGTTAATCGGCCAGTTAAAATGATCATTCTAAACTGATCATTTGTGATCATTAATTAAACTCTTCTAAATACAACATAAAGCATGGCATCATGCATTTTGGGATAGATTAGATTACTTGGACGCTTTGTCATCTCTATTTCTATCTCAAATATTGTCAAAACGTAGAAAATTGAGCTAGCTTAACGAGGGTATTAGATTCTTGTCATTCTGAGCTCTAAATCAAAAGTTACAGACGATTTAGTGTGGATATGTCAAGTTAATCGGCTAGTTAAAGTGATCATTTTAAACTGATCAATGGTGCTCATTGATTAAAATCTTATAAATGAATCATAATGTATGGAATCACACCGTTTTGGATAGATTGGATTACATGGCTCAATTTCGAATCAATTTTAGTCTCAAATGTTGTTGGCATATAGGAAATTGAACTAGTTTAATGTACGCATTGGATTCGTGTCATTCTCAGCTATAAATCTAAAGTTATGAATGATTTTGTACAGACATTACAAGTTGATCGGCCAGTTAAAATGATAATTCTAAACTGATCATTAGGGCTCATTCAGTAAAACCTTATAAATGAAAAATAATGCATGGCATCATGCAATTTGGGATGGATTGGATTACTTGGACGCTTTGTCGTATCTATTTTGGTCTCAAATGTTGTCATATTCAAAAAAATTGAGCTAGCTTAACGTGGGCATTGGATTCGTGTTATTTTAAGCTCTAAATCAAAAGATACGTATGATTTAGTGCGGATATGTCAACTTTACCAGCCAATTAAAATGATCATTCTAAACTGATCATTGGTGCTCATTGAGTGAAATCTTATGAATGAATAACAATGCATGGCATCATGCATTTTGGGATGGATTGGATTACTTGTACGCTTGTCGTATCAATTTTTGTCTCAAATTTTGTCGCAATATAGAAACTTGAGCTAGCTTAATGTAGGCATTGGATTTGTGTCGCTTTTAGCTATAAATCCAAAGTTATGGACGATTTAATGCAGACATGACAAGTTGATCGGCCTGTTAAAATGATAATTCTACACGGATCATTCGTGATCATTAAGTAAAGGCTTATAAATGAAGCATAAAGCATGGCATCACGCATTTTGGAATAGATTGGAATACTTGGACGCTTTGTCGTCTCCATTTATATCTGAAATATTGTCAAAATATAGAAAATTGAGCTACCTTAAAGAGGGCACTGAATTCGTGTCAATCGGAGCTCTAAATCAAAAGATATAGACGATTTAGTGTGGATATGTCAAGTTGATCGGCCAGTTAAAGTGATCATTGTAAACTGATCATAGGTGCTCATAGTTTTAAAGCTTATAAATGAATCATAATGCATGGCATCACACAGTTTTGGATAGATTGGATTACTTGAATTTATTTTCGAATCAATTGATGTCTCAAATTTTGTTAGCATATAAAAAATTTAGCTAGCTAAACGTAAGCATTGGATTCGTGTCATTATAAGCTATAAATCAAAAGTTATGGACGATTTACTGCAGACATGACAAGTTGATCGGCCTTTTAAAATGATAATTTTAAACTGATTATTGGTGCTCATTCAGTAAAACATTGTAAATGAAAAATAATGCAAGGCATCACGTAATTTGGGATAGATTGAATTACTTAGACACTTTGTCGTATCTATTTTTGTCTCAAATTTTGTCACATTATAGAAAATTGAGCTAGCTTAACGTGGGCATAGGATTTGTGTCGATTTAAGCTCTTAATCAAAAGTTGTGTACGATTTAGTGCGGATATGTCAAATTGATCGGCCAATTAAAATGATCATTATAAACTGATCATTGGTGCTCATTGAGTAAAATCTTATAAATGAAGAATAATGCATGGCATCATGCAGTTTGGGATGGAATGGATTACTTGTACGCTTTGTCGTGTCAATTTCCGCCTCAAATTTTGTCACAATATAGAAAAATGAGCTACCTTAACAAGGACATTGGATTTGTGTCATTCAGAGCTATAAATCAAAAGTTACAGACGATTTAGTGTGGAAATGTCAAGTTGATCAGCCTGTTAAAGTGATCATTGTAAACTGATCATTGGTGCTCACTAATAAAAGGCGTATAAATGAAGCATAAGGCGTATAAATGAAGAATAAGGCATGGTATCACGAGTTCTGGATAGATTGGATTACTTGGCCGCTTTGTTGTATCTAGTTATGTCTCAAATTTTATCACAATATATAAATTTGAACTAGCTTAGTGTGGGTATTGGATTCGTGTTATTTTGAGCTATAAATCAAAAGTTACGGACAATTTAGTGCATACATGTCAAGTTAATCGGCTATTTAAAATGGTCATTCTAAACTGATCATTTGTGATCATTAATTAAACGCTTCTAAATACAACATAAAGCATGGCATCATGCATTTTGGGCAAGATTAAATTACTTGGACGCTTTGTCATCTCTATTTCTATCACAAATGTTGTCAAAACATAGAAAATTGAGCTAGCTTAACGAGGGTATTGGATTCGTGTCATTCTGAGCTCTAAATCATAAGCTACAGACGATTTAGTGTGGATATGTCAATTTAATCGGCCAGTTAAAGTGATCATTTTAAACTGCTCATTTGTGCTCATTGATTAAAATCTTATAAATGAATCATAACGTATGGAATCACACAGTTTCGGATAGATTGGATTACATGGCTCAATTTCGAATCAATTTCAGTCTCAAATGTTGTTGGCATATAGGAAATTGAACTAGTTTAATGTACGCATTGGATTCGTGTCATTCTAAGCTATATATCTAAAGTTATGGATGATTTAGTACAGACATGACAAGTTGATCGGCCAGTTAAAATGATAATTCTAAACTGATCATTGGTGCTCATTCAGTAAAACCTTGGTGAAAAATAATGCATGGCATCATGCAATTTGGGATGGATTGGATTACTTGGACGCTTTGTCGTATCTATTTTGGTCTAAAATTTTGTCATATTATAGAAAATTGAGCTAGCTTAACGTGGGCATTGGATTCGTGTTATTTTAAGCTCTAAATCAAAAGACATGTACGATTTAGTGCGGATATGTCAAGTTCATTGGCCAATTAAAATGATCATTCTAAACTGATCATTGGTGCTCATTGAGTGAAATCTTATAAATGAAGAATAATGCATGGCATCATGTAGTTCGGGATGGATTGGATTACTTGTATGCTTTGTCGTATCAATGTTTGTCTCAAATTTTGTCGCAATATAGAAAATTGAGCTAGCTTAACGTGGACATTGGATTCGTGTCATTCGGAGCTATAAATCAACAGTTACGGACGATTTAGTGTGGATATGTAAAGTTGATCGGCCAGTTAAAGGGATCATTCTAAACTGATCATTGGTGCTCGCTAAGGAAAGCCTTATAAATGAACTATAATGCATGGTATCACACAGTTTGGGATACATTGGATTACTTGGACGCTTTGTTGTATCTAGTTATGTCTCAAATTTTGTGACAATATAGAAATTCCAACTAGCTTAGTGTGGGTATTGGATTCGTGTCATTCTGAGCTATAAATAAAAATGTATGGACGATTTAGTGCAGACATCTCAAGTTAATCGGCATGTTAAAATGATCATTGTAAACTGATCAATGGTGCTCATTAAGTAAAGGTTTCTAATTGAAGCATAAAGCATGGTATCACGTATTTTGGGATAGAATGGATTAGATGGACGCTTTGTCGTCTCAATTTCTATCTCAAATTTTGTCAAAATATAGAAAATTGAGCTAGCTTAACGAGGGCATTGGATTCGTGTTATTCGGAGCTCTAAATCAAAAATTACAGACGATTTAATGTGGACATGTCAAGTTGATTGGCCAGTTCAAATGCTCATTGAGTAAAAGATTATAAATGAATCGAAATACATTGCATCACACAATTTTGGATAGATTGGATTACTTGTACTCTTTTCCATATCAATTTCTATCTCAATCTTTGTTACCATATAGAAAATTGAGTTAGCTTAACGAGGGCATTGGATTCGTGTCATTCTGAGCTTTAAATCAAAATTTATAGACGATTTAGTGTTGATATGTCAAATTGATCGGCCATTTAAGGTGATCGTTCTAAACTGATCATTGGTGCTCGTTGAGTAAAAGCTTATAAATGAATCATAATGCATGGCATCAAACAGTTTTGGATAGATTGGATTACTTGGACGCATTTTTGTATCGATTTCCATCTCAAATTTTGTCACAATATAGAAAATTAGCTTGCTTAACGTGGACATTGGATTCGTGTCATTCGGAGCTCTAAATAAAAACTTATTGACGATTTAGTGCATACATGACAAGTTGATCGGCCAGTTAAAATGATCATTTTAAACTGATCATTGGTGCTCATTAAGTAAAACCTTATAAATGAAAAATAATGCATGGCATCACGCAGTCTGGGATGGATTAAATTACTTGGACGCTTTGTTGTATCTATTTCTGTCTCAAATTTTTTCATATTATAGTAAACTGAGGTAGCTTAACGTGGGCATTGGATTCGTGTCATTTTAAGTTCTAAATAAAAATTTAAGGACGATTTGGTACAGATATGTCAAGTTGATCGACAACCTAAAATGATCATTCTAAATTGATCATTGGTGCTCATTGAGTAAAACCTTATAAATGAAGAATAATGCATGACATCACATAGTTGGGATGGATTGGATTACTTGTACGCGTTGTCGTATCTATTTCCTTCTGAAATTTTGTCACAATATAGAAAATTGAGCTAGCTTAGCGTGGACATTGGATTCAAGTCGTTCTGAGCTCTAAATCAAAAGTTACGGATAAATTAGTGTGGACATGTAGAGGTTATCGGCCAGTAAAAGTGATCATTCTAAGCTGATCATTGGTGCTCACTAAGTAAAGGCTTAGAAATGAAGCATAAGGCATGGCATCACGGAGTTAGGGATAGATTGGATTACATGGACGCATTGTTGTATTTAGTTTTGTCTCAAATTTTGTCACAAGATAGAAAATTGAACTAGCTTAATGTGGGTATTGTATTTGTGTCATTCTGAGCTGTAAATCAAAAGTTATGTACAATTTAGTGCAGATATGTCAAGTTGATCGGCTAGTTAAAATGATCATTGTAAACTGATCATTGCTGCTCATTAAGTAAAGGCTTATAAATGAACCACAAAGCATGGCATCACCCATTTTGGGATAGATTGGATTACTTGGACGCTTTGTCGTCTCTATTTCTATCTCAAATTTTGTCAAAATATAGAAAATTGAGCTTGTTTAACGAGGGCATTGGATTCGTGTCATTTTGAGCTCTAAATCACAAGTTACAGACGATTTAGTTTGGATATGTCAATTTGATCGTCCAGTTAAAGTGATCATTCTAAACTGATCATTGGTGCTCATTAAGTAAAAGGTTAAAATGAATCATAATACAATACATCACATAGTTTCGGATATATTGGATTACTTAAGCTCATTTTCGTATCAATTTCTGTCTCAAATTTTATTGGCATATAAAAAATTGAGAAAGTTTAACGTCGGAATTGGAATCATGTCATTTTGAGCTATAAATCAAAAGTTAAGGACGATTTAGTGCAGAAATGACAAGTTGATCGGCCAGTAAAATGATAATTCGAAACTGATCATTGGTGCTCATTCAGTAAAACCTTATAAATGGAAAATAATGCATGGCATCACCCAGTTTGGGATGGATTGGATTATTTAGACGCTTTTTCATATTTATTTCTGTATTAGTCATATTATAGAAAATTGAGCTAGCTTAACGTGGGTATTGGATTCGTGTCATTTTAAGCTATAAATCAAAAGTTACAGACGATTTAGTGTGAATATGTCAAGTTGATCGGCCAATTAAAATGATCATTATAAACTTATCATTGGTGCTCATTGACTAAAATATTATAAATGAAGAATAATGCATGGCATCATGCAGTTTTGGATGGATTGGATTACTTGTACGCTTTGTCGTATCAATTTCTGTCTCAAAGTTTGTCACAATCTATATAATTGAGCTAGCTTAACGTGGACATTGGATTCGTGTCATTCGGAGCTCTAAATAAAAAGTTACGGACGATTTAGTGTGGATATGTTGACTTGATCAGCCAGTTAAAGTGATCATTCTAAACTGATCATTGGTGCTCACTAAGGAAAGCCTTATAAATGAAGCATAAGGCATGGTATCACGCATTTTGGCATAGACTAGATTACTTGGACGCTTATGTCTCAAATTTTGTCACAATCTAGAAATTCGAACTAGCTTAGTGTGGGTATTGGATTCGTGTCATTCTGAGTTATAAATCAAAATTTATGGACGATTTAGTGCAGACCTGTCAATATAATCTGCCTGTTAAAATGACCATTCTAAACTGATCGTTGGTGCTCATTAAGTAAAGGCTTCTAAATGAAGCATAAAGCATGGCATCACGTATTTTGGGATAGAATGGATTAGTTGGACGCTTTGTCGTCTCTATTTCTATCTCAAATTTGGTTAAAATATAGAAAATTGAGCTAGGTTAACGAGGGCATTGGATTCTTGTCATTCAGAGCTCCAAATCAAAAGTTACAGACGATTTAGTGTGGACATATCAAGTTGATCGGCAAGTTAAAGCGATCATTCTAAACTGATCATTGGTGCTCATTGAATAAAAGATTATAAACGAATCATAATACATTGCATCACACAATTTTGGATAGATTGGTTTACTAGCACTAACTTCCGTATCAACTTCTGTCTCAAACTTTATTACCATATAGAAAATTGAGCTAGTTTAATGAGGGCATTGGATTCGTGTCATTCTGAGCTTTAAATCAAAATTTATAGATGATTTAGTGTTGATATGTCAAATTGATCGGCCATTTAAAGGGATCATTCTAAACTGATCATTGGTGCTCATTGAGTAAAAACTTATAAATGAATCATAATGCATGACATCAAACAGTTTTGGATAGATTGGATTACTTGGTCGCATTTTCGTATCGATTTCCATCTCAAATTTTGTCACAATATAGAAAATTGAGCTAGCTTAACGTGGACATTCGGAGCTCTAAATAAAAAATAGATTAACGATTTAGTGCATACATGACAAGTTGATCGACCAGTTAAAATGATCATTTTAAACTTATCATTGGAGCTCATTGAGTAAAACCTTATAAATGAAAAATAATGCATGGCATCACGCAGTATAGGATGGATCAAATTACTTGGATGGTTTGTCGTATCAATTTTGGTCTCAAATTTTTTCATGTTATAGAAAACTGGGGTACGTTAACGTGGGCATTTGATTCGTTCCATTTTAAGCTCTAAATCAAAAGTTACAAATGATTTAGTACGGATATGTCAAGTTGATCGGCCAACTAAAATGATCATTCCAAACTGATCATTGGTGGTCATTGAGTAAAAGCTTATAAATGAAGAATAATGCATGACATCACGCAGTTGGGATAGATTGGATTACTTGTACGCTTTGTCGTATGTATTTCCTTCTCAAAAATTTTCCCAATATAGAAAATTGAACTAGCTTAACGTGGACATTGGATTCGTGTCATTCTGAGCTCTAAATCAAAAGTTACGGACAAATTAGTGTTGACATGTAAAGTTGATCGGCTAGTTAAAGTGATCATTCTAAGCTGATCATTAGTGCTCACTAAATAAAGGCTTAGAAATGAAGCATAAGGCATGTCATCACGGAGTTTGGGATAGATTGGATTACTTGGACGCTTTGTTTTATTTAGTTTTGTCTCAAATTTTGTCACAACATAGAAAATTGAACTAGCTTAATGAGCGTATTGGATTTATGTACGATTTAGTGTAGAATTTTCAAGTTGGACGATTTGTCGTCTCTTATAAATGAAATATAAAGCATGGCATCAATCATTTTTGGATAGATTGGATTACTTGGACCATTTGTCGTCTCTATTTATGTCTCAAATTCTGCTACAATATAGAAAATTGAGCTAGCTAAACGTGGATTTTGTATTCGTGTCATTCTGATCTCTAAATCAAAAGTTACAGATGATTTAGTACGGACATGTCGAGTTGAGTGCTAGTTAAGGTGTTCATTCTAAACTGATCATTGGTGCTCATTATTCAAAGGCTTATAAATGAAGCATAATGCATGGCATCAAGGAGTCTGGATAGATTGGACTACTTGGACGCTTTGTCGTCTCTCTTTCTGTCTCAAATTTTTTCAAAATATGGAAAACTGAGCTAGCTTAACGTGGGCATTGGATTCGTTTCATTCCAAGCTCTAAATAAAAAATAACGGCGATATAATGCGGACAATTCAACTTGATCGACTAGTTAAATTGATCATTTCAGACCGTTCATTGGTGCTCATTAAGTAAAGGCTTATAAATGACGAATAAAGCATGGCATCACGCAGTTTAGGATTGATTGGATTACTTGGAAACTTTGTCGTCTCTATTTTAGTCTCAAATTTTGTCACAATATAAAAAATTGAGCAAGTTTAGCCTTGGCATTGGATTCGTGTCATTCCAAGATCTAAATCAAAAGCTACAGTTGATTTAGTGCCGAAAAGTCAAGTTGATAAGTCAGTTAAAGTGATCAATCTAAACTGATCATTGGTGGTCATTAAGTAAAAGCTTATAAATGAAGCATAATGTATGCAATCAAGAAGTTTCGATAGATTAAATTTTGTGAAAATATAGAAAATTGACCTAGCATAATGTGAGCATTTGATTCATGTCATTCGGAGTTATAAATCAATTGTTATGGAAGATTTAGTGCAGACATGACAAGTTGATAAGCCAGTTAAAATGATCTTTTCAACTGATTATTGGTGCTCATGAAGAAAATGCTTAATAATGAAAAATAATGCATGGCATCACGCCGTTTGGGATGGATTGAATTAATTTAACGTGGGCATTGGATTCGTATCATTCTAAGCTCTAAATCAAAAGATACGGAGGATTTAGTGTAGATATGTCATGTTGATCATTGGCGCTAAACTGATCATTAGCGCTAAATCAAAAGTTACGGATGATTTACTACGGACATGTCAAGTTGATCGGCCAATTAAAGTGATCATTCTAAATTGATCATTGGTGCTCGTTAAGCAGTTGGGATAGATTGGATTAGTTGGACGCTTTGTCATCTCTATTTTTGTCTGAAATTTTGTCAAAATATAGAAAATTGAGCTACCTTAACGTGTGCATTGGATTCGTGTCATTCGGAGCTCTAAATCAAAAGTTACAGACAATTTGGTGCGGACATGTCAAGTTGATCGGCCAGGTAAAGTGATTATTCTAAATTGATCATTGGTACTCATTGAGTAAAGGCTTATAAAAGAAGCATAATGCATGGCATCACAAAATTTTGGATAGATTGTATTACTTCGATGCTTTGTGGTATCTATTTTTGTTTCAAATTTTGTTACAATATTGAAAATTGAACTAGCTTAACGTGTGCATTGGATTTGTGTCATTCGGAGCACTAAATCAAAAGTTAGGGACGATTTAGTACGACATGTCAATTTTATCGGCCAGTTAAAGTGATCATTCTAAACTGATCATTGGTGCTCATTGAGTAAAGGATTATAAATGAAGCATAAGGTATGGCATCACGCATTTTGGGATAGATTGGATTACTTGGACGCTTTGTCGTATCTAGTTCTGTTTCAAATTTTATCACAATATAGAAAATTGACTAGCTTAATGTGGGCATTGAATTCGTGTCATTCTAAGCTATAAATCAAAAGTTATGGACGATTTAGTGTAGATATGACAAGTTGATCGGACAATTAAAACGATTATTCTAAACTTATCATTGTGCTCATTTAGTAAAAACTTATAAATGCAAAATAATGCATGGCATCACACAGTTTGGGATGGATTGGATTACTTGGACACTTTGTCGTATCTATTTCTGGCTCAAATTTTGTCACAATATAGAATTTGAGCTTGCTTAACGTGGGCATTGGATTCTTATCATTCTCCGCTTAAAATCAAAAGTTACGCATGATTTAGTGCGGATATGTCAAGTTGATCGGCCAGTTAAGGTGATCATTCTAAACTGATCATTAGTGCTGACTGAGTGAAAGCTTATAATTCAAGCATAATGCATAGCATTACATAGTTTTGGATAGATTGGATTACATGGACGCTTTGTCGTAGCTATTTTTGTCTCAAATTTCGTTACAATATAGAAAATTGAGCTAGCTTAACGTGGGCATTGGATTCGTGTCATTCTTATCTCTAAATCAAAAGTTACAGATGATTTGGTGCGGACATATCAAGTTGATTGGCCAGTTCATGTAATCATTCAAAACTGATCATTGGTGCACATTAAGTAACGACTTATAAATGAAGCATAATGCATGGCATCAAGGAGTTTGTATAGATTGGATTACTTGGACGCTTTGTTGTGTCTATATTTGTCTGAAATTTTGTCAAGATATAGAAAATTGAGCTAGCTTAACGTGGGCATTAGATTTGTGTCATTCTGAGCTCTAAATCAAAAGTTACGGACCATTTAGTGCGGACATGTCAAGTTGAATGGCCAGTTAAAGTGATCACTCTAAGCTGATCATTGGTGATCATTAAGTAAAGGCTTATAAATGAAATATAAAGCATGGCATCAATCTTTTTTAGATAGATTGGATTACTTGAACGATTTATCGTCTCTATTTATGTCTCAAATTCTGCTACAATATAGAAAATTGAGCTAGCTTAAGGTGGACATTGTATTCGTGTCATTCTGATCTCTAAATCAAAAGTTACGGATGATTTAGTGCGGACATGTCAAGTTGAATGGCCAGTTAAAGTGATCACTCTAAACTGATAATTGGTGATCATTAAGTAAAGGCTTATAAATGAAATATAAAGCATGGCATCAATCATTTTTGGATAGATTGGATTACTTGGACGATTTGTCATCTCTATTTCTGTCTCAATTTTTTTTCAAAATATGGAAAACTGAGCTAGCTTAACGTGGGCATTGGATTTGTTTCATTCCAAGCTCTAAATCCAAAATAACGGCGATTTAATGCAGACATGTCAACTTGTTCGACTAGTTAAATTGATCATTTAGACCGATCATTGGTGCTCATTAAGTAAAGGCTTATAAATGATGAATAAAGCATGGCATCACGCAGTTTGGGATTGATTGGATTACTTGGAAGCTTTGTCGTCTCTATTTTAGTCTCAAAGTTTGTCACAATATAAAAAATTGAGCTAGTTTAGCTTGGGCATTGGATTCGTGTCATTCCGAGATCTAAATCAAAAGCTACAGTTTATTTAGTGCCGGAAAGTCAAGTTGATAAGTCAGTTAAAGTGATCAATCTAAACTGATCATTGGTGCTCATTAAGTAAAAGCTTATAAATGAAGGATTATCTATGGAATCAAGAATTTTTGATAGATTAAATTTTGTAAAATCATAGAATATTGACCTAGCGTTTGATTCATGTCATTCGGAGTTAAAAATCAATTGTTATGGACGATTTAGTGCAGACATGACAAGTTGATTAGCCAGTTAAAATGATCTTTTAAACTGATTATTGGTGCTCATGAAGTAAATGCTTAATAATGAAAAATAATGCAAGGCAACACGCCGTTTGGGATGGATGGGATTAATTTAACGTGGGCATTGGATTCATGTCATTCTAATCTCTAAATCAAAAGATACGGAGGATTTAGTGTAGATATGTCATGTTGATCATTGGCGCTAAACTGATCATTAGCGTTAAATCAAAAGTTACGGACGATTTACTACGGACATGTCAAGTTGATCGGCCAATTAAAGTGATCATTCTAAACTAATCATTGGTGCTCGTTAAGCAGTTGGGATAGATTGGATTAGTTGAACGCTTTGTCATCTCTATTTTTGTCTGAAATTTTGTCAAAATATAGAAAATTGAGCTACCTTAATGTGTGCATTGGATTCGTCTCATTCGGAGCTCTAAATCAAAATTTACAGACAATTTGGTGCGGACATGTCAAGTTGATCGGCCAGGTAAAGTGATTATTCTAAATTGATCATTGGTACTCATTGAGTAAACGCTTATAAAAGAAGCATAATGCATGGCATCACAAAAGTTTGGATAGATTGGATTACTTCAATGCTTTGTGGTATCTATTTTTGTTACAATATAGAAAATTAAGCTAGCTTAACGTGTGCATGGGATTCATGTCATTCGGAGCACTACATCAAAATTTACGGACGATTTAGTACAGACATGTCAAGTTTATCGGCCAGTTAAAGTGATCATTCTAAACTGATCATTGGTGCTCGTTGAGTAAAGTCTTATAAATGAAGCATAAGGTATGGTATCATTCTGAGCTTTAAATCAAAAGTTACGCACGATTTAGTGCAAACATGTCAAGTTGATCAGCCAGTTAAAGTGATCATTCTAAACTGATCATTAGTGCTGACTTAGTAAAGGCTTGTAATTGAAGCATAATGCATAGCATTACACAGTTTTGGATAGATTGGATTACTTGGATGCTTTGTCGTATCTATTTTTGTCTCAAATTTGTTTACAATATAGAAAATTGAGCTAGCTTAAGGTGGGCATTGGATTCGTGTCATTCTTAGCTCTAAATCAAAAGTTACGGATGATTTGGTGCGGACATATCAAGTTGATTGGCCAGTTGATGTGATCATTCAAAACTGATCATTGGTGCACATTAAGTAAAGACTTATAAATGAAGCACAATGCATGGCATCAAGGAGTTTGGATAGAATGGATTACTTCGACGCTTTGTTGTGTCTATATTTGTCTTGAATTTTGTCAAGATATAGAAAATTGAGCTAGCTTAACGTGGGCATTGGATTCATGTCATTATGAGATCTAAATTAAACGTTACGGGCGATTTAGTGCGGACATGTTAAGTTGATTGGCCAGTTAAAGTGATCATTCTAAACTGATCATTGGTGCTCATTGAGTAAAGGCTTATAAATGAAGTATAAGGCATGGCATCACACATGTTGAAATAGATTGGATTCCTTGGATGCTTTTGTCTTATCTAGTTATGTCTCAAATTTAGTCACAATATAGAAAATTGATCTAGTTTAATTTGGGCATTGAATTCGTGTCATTCCAAGCTATAAAGCAAAAGTTATGGACGATTTAGTGCATAAATGACAAGTTGATCGGCCAATTAAAATGATCATTCTAAACTTATCATTGGTGCGCATTGAGTAAAGCTTGTAAATGAAAAATGTATGACATCAGGCAGTTTGGGGTGGATTGCTTGACATGGACGCTTTTTCGTATCTATTTTTGTCTCAAATTTTGTCACAATATAGAAATTGAGCGTGCTTAACGTGGGCATTGGATTTGGTCATTATGAGATCTAAATGAAAAGTTACAGACGATTTAGTGCGTACATGTCAAGTTGATCGGCCAGTTAAAGTGATCATTATAAACTGATCATTAGTGCTCAATGAGTAAAGGCTTATAAATTAAGCAGAATGCATGACATCAAAGAGTTATGGATTGATTGGATTACTTGGATGCTTTTTCATTACTGTGTCTGTTTCAAATTTTGTCACAATATAGAAAATTGAGCTAGCTTAACGTGGGCATTGGATTTGTGTCATTCTGAGCTCTAAATAAAAAGTTATGGACGATTTAGTACGGACATGTAATGTTGATTGGCCAGTTAAAATGATCATTCTAAACTGATAATTGGTGCTCATTAAGTAAAGGCTTATAAATGAAGCATATGCATGCCATCAAGGAGCTTGGATATATTCGATTACTTGGACGCTTTGTAGTCTCTATTTTTGTCACAAATTTTGTCAAAATATAGAAAATTGAGCAAGATTAATATAGGCATTGGATTCGTGTCATTCTGAGCTCAAAATCAAAAGTTACAGACGATATAGTGTGGATATGTGTCAAGTTGATTGGCAAGTTATAAATGAATAATAATGCATGGCATCACACAGTTTTGGATAGATTGGATTACGTGGATGTTTTGTCATGTCTATTTTTGTCTCAAAATTTGTTACAATATTGAAAATTGAGCTAGCTTAACGTGGGCATTAGATTCGTGTCATTCGGATCTCTAAATCGAAAGTTACGGACGATTTAGTGCAGACATATAAAGTTGAGTGGCCAGTTAAGGTATTCATTCTATACTGATCATTGGGGCTGATTAATCTAAGGCTTATAAATGAATCATATTGCATGGCATCAAGCAGTTGGGATAGATTGGATTACTTGGACGCTTTGTCGTCTCTATTTCTCTCTTAAATTTTGTCAAAATATAGAAAATGTTGCTACCTTAACGTGGGCATTGCATTAGTGTCATTCTAAGCTTTAAATCAAAAATTACGGACAATTTAGTGCGGACATATGAAGTTGATCGACCATTGAAAGTGATCATTCTAAACTTGTCATTGAGTAAAGGCTTATAAATGAAGCATCATGCATGACATCACAAAGTTTTTGATAGATTGGATTACTTGGACACTCTGTCGTATCTAGTTCTATCTCAAATTTTATCACAATATAGAAAATTGAACTAGATTAATGTCGACATTGGATTCGTGTTATTTTGAGCTATATATCAAAAGTTATGGACGATTTAGTGCAGACATGACAAAGTCATCGGCCAGTTAAAATGTTCATGCTAAACTGATCATTGGTGCTCATTGAGTAAAAGCTTATAAATGAAAAATAATATATGGCATCACGCAGTTTGGGATTGATTGGATTAATTGGATGTTTTGTCGTATTTATTTTTGTCTCAAACGTTTTCTAAAATATAGAAAATTGAGCTAGCTTAATATGTGCATTGGATTCGTGTCATTCGTAGCTCTAAATCAAAAGTTACAAATGATTTAGTCCGGACATGCCAAGTTGATCTGGTACTTAAAGTGATTATTCTAAACTGATAATTGGTGCTCATTGCGTAAAGGCTTAAAAATGAAGCAAAATGCATAAGATCACACAGTTTTGGATAAATTGGATTATTTGGACGCTTTGTCGTATCTTTTTCCGTTTCACATTTTGTTAGAATATAGAAAATTGAGGTAGCATAACGTGGGCATTGGATTTGTGCCATTTTGAGCGCTAAATCAAAAGTTAGGGACTATTTAGTATGGACATGTAGAGTTAATCGGCCAATTAAAAGTATAATTATAAACTGATCATTGGTGCTCATTTAGTAAAAACTTATAAATGAAGCATAAGGCAAGGCATCATGAGTTTGGGATAGATTGGATTACTTGGATGCTCTGCAGTATCTACTTCTCTCTCAAACTTTGTCACAATATAGAAAATTGACTAGCTTAATGTGGGCATTGTTTTCGAGTCATTCTAAGCTATAAATCAAAACTTTGGACGATTTAGTGCCGATATGACAAATTGATCGGCCAGTTAAAATGACCATTCTAAACTGATCATGTGTGCTCATTTAGTAAAAGCTTATAAATGCAAAATAATGCATGGCACCCCGCGGTATGGGATGCATTGGATTACTTGGATGTTGTGTCGTATCTATTTCAGTCTCAAATTTTGTCACAATATAGAAATTGAGCTTGCTTAAGGTGGCTATTGGATTCTTGTCATTCTGGGCTCTAAATCAAAAGTTACGAATGATTTAGTGTGTACATGTCAAGTTGATCGGCCAGTTAAAGTGATCATTCTAAACTAATCATTGGTGCTCTCATTAAATAAAGGCTTATAAATGAAGCATAATGCATGGCATCTAGCAGTTTGGATAAATTGGATTACTTGGACGCTTTGTCGTGTATATTTTTGTCTCAAATTTTGTTAATATATTGCAAACTGATCTAGCTTCATGTACGCATTGGATTCGTGTTATTCCGAGCTCTAAATCAAAAGTCACAGACAATTTAGTGTTGACATGTGTCCAGTTGATGGGCTAGTTAATATGATTATTCTAAACTGATCATTCATGCTCATTGAGTAAAGGGTTATAAATGAAGAATAATGCATGGCAACACACAGTTTGGGATAGAGTGGATTACTTGTACGTTTTGTCGTCCATACTTCTGCCTCAAATTTTGTCGAAATATAGAAAATTTATCTAGCACGTGGGCACTGTATTCGTGTCATTCTGAGCTCGAAATCAAAAGAAATAGACGATTTAGTACGTTCATGTCAAGTTGATCGTCTAATTAATATGATTATTCTAAACTAGTCATTGGTGCTCATTGCGTAAAGGCTTATAAATGAAGCATAACGCATGGCATCACACAGTTTTGGATAAATTGGCTTACTTGGATGCTTTGTCGTATCTATTTCTGTTTCAAATTTTGTTACAATATAGAAAATTGAGCTAGCTTAACGTCCGCATTGGATTTGTGTCATTATGAGCGCTAAATCAAAAGTTGCGGACGATTTAGTACGGACATGTAGAGTTGATCGGCCAATTAAAGTGATCATTGTAAACTGATCATTGGTGCTCATTGAGTAAAAGCTTATAAATGAAGCATAAGGCATGGCATCATGAGTTTGGGATACATTGGATTACTTGGATGCTTTGCCATATCTACTTCTCTCTCAAATTTTGTCACAATATAGAAAATTGACTAGCTTAATGTGGGCATTGTTTTCGAGTCATTCTAAGCTTTTGGACGATTTAGTGCCGATATGACAAATTGATCGGCCAGTTAAAATGACCATTCTAAACTGATTATCTGTGCTCATTTAGTAAAAGCTTATAAATGCAAAATAATGCATGGCACCTCGCGGTATGGGATGCATTGGATTACTTGGATGTTGTGTCGTATCTATTTCGGTCTCAAATTTTGTCACAATATAGAAATTGAGCTTGCTTAACGTGGGTGTTGGATTATTGTCATTTTGAGCTCTAAATCAAAAGTTACGAACGATTTAGTGTGTACATGTCAAGTTGATCGGCCAATTAAAGTGACCATTCTAGACTAACCATTGGTGCTCTCATTAAATAAAGGCTTATAAATGAAGCATAATGCATGGTATCTAGCAGTTTGGATAAATTGGATTACTAGGACACTTTGCCGTGTCTATTTCTCTCTCAAATTTTGTTAATATATTGAAAACTGATCTAGCTTAATGTAGGCATTGGATTCGTGTTATTCCAAGCTCTAAATCAAAAGTCACAGACGATTTATTGTTGACATGTGTCCATTTGATGGGCTAGTTAATATGATTATTCTAAACTGATCATTGATGCTCATTGATTAAAGGCTTATAAATGAAGCATAATGCATGGCATCACACAGTTTGGGATAGAGTGGATTACTTGTACGTTTTGTCGTCCTTACTTCTGTCTCAAATTTTGTCGAAATATAGAAACTTTATCTAGCTTAACGTGGGCACTGTATTCGTGTCATTCTGAGCTCAAAATCAAAAGAAATAGACGATTTAGTACGTTCATGTCAAGTTGATCGTCTAGTTAATATGATTATTCTAAACTAATCATTGGTGCTCATTGCGTAAAGGCTTATAAATGAAGCATAACGCATGGCATCACACAGTTTTGGATAAATTGGATTACTTGAATGCTTTGTCGTATCTTTTTCCGTTTCACATATTTTAGAATATAGAAAATTGAGGTAGAATAACGTGGGGCATTGGATTTTTGTCATTTTGAGCGCTAAATCAAAAGTTACGGACGATTTAGTATGGACATGTAGAGTTGATCGGCCAATTAAAGTAATAATTATAAACTGATCATTGGTGCTCATTTAGTAAAAACTTATAAATGAAGCATAAGGCATGGCATCATGAGTTTGGTATAGATTGGATGACTTGGATGCTCTGCAGTATCTACTTCTCTCTCAGATTTTGTCACAATATAGAAAATTTACTAGCTTAATGTGGGCATTGTTTTCGAGTCATTCTAAGCTATAAATCAAAAAATTTGGACGATTTAGTGCCGATATGACAAATTGATCGGCCAGTTAAAATGACCATTCCAAACTGATCATGTGTGCTCATTTAGTAAAAGCTTATAAATGCAAAATAATGCATGGCACCCCGCGGTATGGGATGCATTGGATTACTTTGATGTTGTGTCATATCTATTTCAGTCTCAAATTTTGTCACAATATAGAAATTGAGCTTGCTTAAGGTGGGTATTGGATTCTTGTCATTCTAAGTTCTAAATAAAAAGTTACGAACGATTTAGTGTGTACATGTCAAGTTGATCGGCCAGTTAAAGTGATCATTCTAAACTAATCATTGGTGCTCTCATTAAATAAAGGCTTATAAATGAAGCATAATGCATGGCATCTAGCAGTTTAGATAAATTGGATTACTTGGACGCTTTGTCATGTCTATTTTTGTCCCCAATTTTGTTAATATATTGAAAACTGATCTAGCTTAATGTACGCATTGGATTCGTGTTATTCCGAGCTCTAAATCAAAAGTCACAGACAATTTAGTGTTGACATGTGTCCAGTTGATGGGCTAGTTAATATGATTATTCTAAACTGATCATTCATGCTCATTGAGTAAAGGGTTATAAATGAAGAATAATGCATGGCAACACACAGTTTGGGATAGAGTGGATTACTTGTACGTTTTGTCGTCCATACTTCTGCCTCAAATTTTGTCGAAATATAGAAAATTTATCTAGCACGTGGGCACTGTATTCGTGTCATTCTGAGCTCGAAATCAAAAGAAATAGACGATTTAGTATGTTCATGTCAAGTTGATCGTCTAGTTAATATGATTATTCTAAACTAGTCATTGGTGCTCATTGCGTAAAGGCTTATAAATGAAGCATAATGCATGGCATCACAGAGTTTTGGATAAATTGGATTACTTGGATGCTTTGTCGTATCTATTTCTGTTTCAAATTTTGTTACAATATAGAAAATTGAGCTAGCTTAACGTCCGTATTTGATTTGTGTCATTATGAGCGCTAAATCAAAAGTTGCGGACAATTTAGTACGGACATGTAGAGTTGATAGGCCAATTAAAGTGATCATTGTAAACTGATCATTGGTGCTCATTGAGTAAAAACTTATAAATGAAGCATAAGGCATGGCATCATGAGTTTGGGATACATTGGATTACTTGGATGCTTTGCCATATCTACTTCTCTCTCAAATTTTGTCACAATATAGAAAATTGACTAGCTTAATGTGGGCATTGTTTTCGAGTCATTCTAAGCTTTTGGACGATTTAGTGCTGATATGACAAATTGATCGGCCAGTTAAAATGACCATTCTAAACTGATTATCTGTGCTCATTTAGTAAAAGCTTATAAATGCAAAATAATGCATGGCAAACCGCGGTATGGGATGCATTGGATTACTTGGATGTTGTGTCGTATCTATTTCGGTCTCAAATTTTGTCACAATATAGAAATTGAGCATGCTTAACGTGGGTATTGGATTCTTGTCATTTTGAGCTCTAAATCAAAAGATACGAACGATTTATTGTGTACATGTCAAGTTGATCGGCCAATTAAAGTGACCATTCTAAACTAATCATTGGTGCTCTCATTAAATAAAGGCTTATAAATGAAGCATAATGCATGGCATCTAGCAGTTTGGATTAATTGGATTACTTGGACACTTTGTCGTGTCTATTTCTATCTCAAATTTTGTTAATATATTGAAAACTGATATAGCTTAATGTAGGCATTGGATTCATGTTATTTTGAGCTCTAAATCAAAAGTCACAGACGATTTAGTGTTAGTTAATATGATTATTCTAAACTGATCATTGATGCTCATGGAGTAAAGGCTTATAAATGAAGCATAATGCATGGCATGACACAGTTTGGGATAGAGTGGATTACTTGTACGTTTTGTCGTCCTTACTTTTGTCTCAAATTTTGTCGAAATATAGAAACTTTATCTAGCTTAACGTGGGCACTGTATTCATGTCATTCTGAGCTCAAAATCAAAAGAAATAGACGATTTTGTACGTTCATGTCAAGTTGATTGTCTAGTTAATATGATTATTCTAAACTAATCATTGGTGCTCATTGCGTAAAGGCTTATAAATGAAGCATAACGCATGGCATCACACAGTTTTGGATAAATTGGATTACTTGAATGCTTTGTCGTATCTATTTCTGTTTCAAATTTTTTTACAATATAGAAAATGGAGCTAGCTTAACGTCGGCATTGGATGTTTTCTTTCTGAACGCTAAATCAAAAGTTACGGACGATTTAGTACGAACATGTAGAGTTGATCGGCCAATTAAAGTGATCATTGTAAACTGATCATTGAAGCTCATTGAGTAAAAACTTATAAGTGAAGCATAAAGGCATGGCATCATGAGTTTGGGATACATTGGATTACTTGGATGCTTTGCCATATCTACTTCTCTCTGAAATTTTGTCACAATATAGAAAATTGACTAGGTTAATGTGGGCATTGGTTTTGAGTCATTCTAAGCTATAAATCAAAATTTATGAACGATTTAGTGCCGATATGACAAATTGATCGCCCAGTTAAAATGATCATTCTAAACTGATACTCTGTGCTCATTTAGTAAAAGCTTGTAAATGCAAAATAATGCATGGCATCACGCGGTTAGGGATGGATTGGATTACCTGGATGCTGTGTCATATCTATTTCGGTCTCAATTTTTTTCACAATATTGAAATTGAGCTTGCTTAATGTGGGCATTGGATTCTTGTCATTCTGAGCTCTAAATCAAAAGTTACAAACGATTTAGTGCATACATGTCAAGTTCATCGGCCAGTTAAAGTGATCATTCTAAACTAATCATTTTGTGCTCATTAAATAAAGGCTTATAAATGAAGCATAATGCATGGCATCAAGCAGTTTGGATTGATTGGATTACTTGGATGCCTTGTCGTCACTATTTCAGTGTCAAAATTCGTTAAAATATAGAAAATTGAACTAGCTTAACGTGGGCATTGGATTCGTGTCATTCTGAGCTCTAAATCAGAAGTTACAAACGATTTAGTGCGGAAATGTCAAGTTTATTGGACAGTAAAAGTGATCATTCTAAACTAATCATTGGTGCTCATTAAATAAAGGCTTATAAATGAAGCATAATGCAAGGCATCAAGAAGTTTGGATAAATTTGATTACTTGGACGCTTTGTCGTGTCTATTTCCGTCTCAAAATTTGTTAATATATACAACACTGATCTAGCTTAAGCTAGGCATTGGATTCGTGTTATTCCGAGCTCTAAATCAAAAGTCACATACGATTTAGTGCGGACATGTGTCAAGTTGATCGGCTAGTTAATATGATTATTTTAAACTGATCATTGGTGCTCATTGAGTAAAGGCTTATAAATGAAGCTTAATGCATGGCATCACACAGTTTGGGATAGAGTGGATTACTTGGATGTTTGGTCGTCCTTACTTCTGTCTCAAATTTTGTCGAAATATACAAAATTTATCTAGTTTAACATGGGCACTGTATTCGTGTCATTCTGAGCCCAAAATCAAAAGAAACAGACGATCTAGTACGTTCATATCAAGTTGATCGGGCAGTTAATATGATTATTCTAAACTAATCATTGGTGCTCATTGAGTAAAGGCTTATAAATGAAACATAATGCATAGCATGACACAGTTTTGGATAGATTGGATTACTTCGACGCTCTGTCGTGTGTATTTCTGTCTCAAATTTTGATACAATGTAGAAAATTGAGCTAGCTTAACATGGGCATTGGACTCGTGTCATTTTAACTCTTAATCAAAACTTACAGACGATTTAGTGTGGAAATTTCAAGTTGAGTGTCCAGTTAAAGTGATCATTCTAAACTGATCATTGGTGCTGATTAAGCTAAGGCTTATAAATGAATCATAATGCATGGGATCAAGCAGTTTGGATAAATTGGATTACTTGGAGGCTTTGTCGTCTCTATTTCTGTCTCAAATTTTGTCAAAAATATTGAAAATTGATCTAGATTATTGTGGGCATTGAATTCGTGTCATTCTGAGTTCCAAATCAAAAGTTACGGACGATTTAGTGCGGACATGTCAAGTTGATCGGCCAGTTAAAGTGATCATTCGAAACTGATCATTGTTGCTCATTAAGTAAAGGCTTATAAATGAAGTTTAATGCATGGCATCACACATTTTGGATAGATTGGATTACTTGGAGCCTTTGTCGTATTATAGTTTTGTCTCAAATATAGAAAATTGAACTAGGTTAATGTGGGCACTAGATTCGTATCTTTCTGAGCTATAAATCAAAAGATAAGGACAATTTAATGTCAACATGACAAAAATCATTGGTGCTCATTCTAAACTTGTCATTGGTGCTCATTGAGTAAGAGATTATAAATGAAAAATAATGCATGGCATCATGTAGTTTTGGATGGATTGGATTACTTGAATGCTTTGTCGTATCTATTTTTATCTCAAAATTTTTCACAACATAGAAAATTGAGCTAGATTAATGTGGGCATTGGATTCGTGATCATTAAAAACTGTTCATTGGTGCTCATTAAGTAAAGGCTTATAAATGAAGCCTAAACAATGGCATCACGCAGTTTGGGATATATTGGATTATTTGGATGCTTTTTCGTATCTATTAATGTTTCAAACTTTGTCACAATATAGAAAATTGGGCTAGCTTAACATGGGCACTGGATTCTTGTGATTCCAAGCTCTAAATCAAAATTTACGGACGATTTAGTGCGGACATGTCAAGTTAATCGGCAAGTTAAAATGATCATTTTAAACTGATCATTGGTGCTCAATAAATAAATGCTTATAAATGAAACATAATGCATGGCATCAAGCATTTTGGATAGATTGGATTACTTGGATGTTTTGTCGTCTTTATTTCTGCCTCAAATTATGTCAAAATATAGAAAACTGAGCTAGCTTAACGTGGGCATTAGATTTGTTTCATTTAGAGCTTCAAATCAAAAGTTATGGATGATTTAGTGTGGACATGTCAAGTTGATCAGCAAGCTAAAGTGATCATTCTAAACTGATCATTACTGCTCATTGAGTAAAAGCTTATAAATGAAGCATAATGCATGGCATCACACAGTTTTGGATAGATTGGATTACTTGGATGCTTTGTTGTATCTATTTCTGTCTCAATTTTTTTGTTACAATATAGATAATTGAGCTAGCTTAACGTGGGCATTAGATTCAGGTGTTTCTAAGATCTAAATCAAAAGTTACAAACGATTTTATGCGTACATGTAGAGTTGATCGACCAGTTAAAGTGATCATTCTAAACTGATCAATATTGCTCATTAAGTAAAGGCTTATCAATGAATCATAAAGCATGGCATCACGCATCTTGGGATAGATTGGATTACTTGGATGCTTTGTCAACTCTATTTTTGTTTCAAATTTTTTTACAATATAGAAAATTGAGCTAGGTTAACGTGGGCATTTGATTCATCTATTTCAAAGCTTTGAATAAAAAGTTACGGACGATTTAGTAAGTACGTATCAAGTTGATCGGCCAGCTAAAGTGATCATTCTAAACTGATCATTGGTGCTCATTAAGTAAAATGCTTATAAATGAAACATAAAGCTTGGCATCACGCAGTTTGGGATAGATTGGATTACTTTCACGCTTTGACATCTCTATTTTTGTCTCAAATTTTTTCAAAAAGTAGAGAATTTAGGTAGCTTATCATGGGCACTCGTGTCATTCAGAGCTTTAAATCAAAAGTCATGGACGATTTAGTGCGGACATGTCTTGTTGATTGGGGAGTTAAAGTGGTTATTCAAAACTGATCATTGGTGCTTATTAAGTAAAGTCTGATAAATGAAGCCTAACGAATGGCATCATGCAGGTTGGGATAGATCGGATTACTTAGACAATTTGTCATATCTATTTGATGAGGACATCGGGTCGTACATCCAGCCAGAAGACCAGACTGGCCGACCAGGAAGCTTGCCCGAGACAGCCGGACCATCTGGCACGCCTGCCGGCCCAAGCAGTACCGCCGGACCCTCGACCACAAGGACCAGAGCAACCAGCATTGCCGGCGGAGAGGCCCAAGCTTCCGGCACACTTGGTGGCGACGTGGATGACACCGCCGGTCCCTCTGGTGATGCCACCAACTCCGGGATCAACTTGGCCGGTCCTGAAGGCATTCCGGCCAGTACCTCGCACAATCCAGACGGTACAGCCGATCCAGCCGAGTACATGCGCATTTCCACTTCTATACAAGAGGACTCGGACCAAATGAGCTACCAGCTCCAGGAAATGCACCTAGAAGAAGTATCTACACCAGTGGTACCTCAAGGAGCAATGACAAGAAGCAGATCAAGGGCACTCTTCCACAAATTCAGCTTATGGGTCGACAAGCTCCTAGAGGAAGATCGACTAAGGACAATGGGCCAAAAATGCAAGGAAGAGTCCAATGGCTTCTCAAAAACACAAGGGACATCAGAGACTTGGGCTTTAGTGGCAAGAGAGGTCAGGGCCCAAAGATTCTTAACCCTACTCCATGTCAAAGACTAGGAGCAAGGCGCGTGCATGCCACAAGGACGGCCACCTTCCATTTCTTGGTCATGAGGTAAGTTAAGGTAAGTTTCAATTCGAATATATGCCTCTTTCTGTTTTGCAGGGTCTAGAATATTTACTTTTATTGAGTCAAAGACATTTTAGGAATAGGTCCTTTTTCGATTATACACTTTTGTATCTTTTCCTTTTGTGCACTTTTGTAAGTTTTCCTTTTCTTATTTGGGTCGACCCTAGAAGGTCAAGCTGTCGAGCATATTAATAAGGCTCCTTCCAGCATTGTAGTTCGACAACCTTTTTGATATTAATAAAGATAGAACTTTTTCCCCAACAAGTTTTCTCTCAAGAATCTTGTACGCTTAGAATCTAGTTGAGACCAGCCCTCCTAGCTCTAAGTTTGTGATTTATCACGAGGTTCATCACCCCTTGTGTGGTTCACTTCACCTTTCCATCGAATACCAACCAAAAAACCCCTATCCAAGAAGTCTAAGGTCGAGTTTCTCACCTAAACTTCTCCAAACAGCCCACGCGCATACATCCTTGAATCAAGGCTTGTATCATTTTGGTATCAGAGCTTAAAGCTCCTAAACCAGGTTGTTTCTATCCTTTTGCTTGTTTTGTTTTTAGTTCTTGCATTAGTTTAAGTTGAATTCAAGAAAAATAAAAAAATAACATCAAACTCCGAACCGAGTGCATCTAGCCTTCTACGTGTATCACTAGGGGTTAGATTCATTTTTGCATTACCATTCATGTTTTCCTTTTTTGTTTAAATCATATTTCCTTTATTTTTAAGTTAAATTAAAAAGAAAAGAAAAAGAAAATAGGAAAAATACCAAAGGAATTCGAATTGGACAGTTAGCACAAGTTGTCAAGGAAGTTTCCTTTTTTTCAAATCTTCACATTTTTGAATTTTCAATTCTCAGATTTTCTTCCTTTTGCAAATTTCCGAATCCTTATAAAAAGAAAACCCTCCTAATAATTTAGGAGCATCCTAACTTGTCTTCTTTCTTTGTAGCACAATGGCAGAAGAAAATAGAGAAGCCACCGAACCCATGATGGCCATGTTCACCACACTCCAAACACAACTCGCATCCATAGGCGAGAGGTTGGAGCGCGTGGAAAGACCGGTGAGATTCCAGGCCATAAAGCACGTGAGAGCTGAGCAAGACCGTCCTGAGGGTCCTGAGCACCTTAGGACATGGCACGAACCGGAGGAACCCCAGCCAGATGGAGATGAGGACACACAACCTCATAACTATCACCATAGGCCGAGAGGACCTCCACGGCAACCAGAGGCAGAAGATGATGGCTTTGAGCCATATGGTCTTCACCAGAGACCAAGAATGCCTCCTAGACATCATGAGGATGGAGATGAACACACCTACAACCGGGTAAATCATCCTGATGTTAAGCTAACTCCTCCTAGTTTTGCAGGAAAAGTAGACCCCGAGGCTTACCTAGATTGGGAAAGAAGAATGGATCATATCTTTGATCATTACAACCAACCAGGACCTAGGAGAGTCTCAATGGCAGTAGCACAACTCATGGAAAATGCCCTCATCTGGTGGGATCGTGAGGTATCTGAAAGAAGGAGGAAGAGAATGAGGCCCATAGACTCATGGGTCGACATGAAAGACCTCATGCGACAAAGGTTTGTTCCACCTTACTTTCATAGAGACTTGCAACCTCGTTTTCGTACTCTTAAGCAGGGTACTAGATCAGTAGAGGAGTACTATGAAGTGTTCGAGAAGCTAAGGAACAGATTGGAGCTCAATGATGATGAAGAAGCATTGATGGCACAATTCTTGGATGGACTCCAAGAAAGGATCAGCCGCAAGGTGGAAAGGCAAATCTACAATGACTTCATAGACTTGTTCCACCTATCTGTCCAGGCTGAGCAGCACATCAAACGTAAGAGCCAAGACATCCGCAGCAAGCCTAAGAAACCTTGGGCACCAAGCAACATGCCCAAGCCCGTAGAAAAAGGCAAGAGCATAGAGATCGAGTCAGGGTTCAAGAGCAAGCCTCCTGAACCCACCCGTGACCAGAGAGAGCCTGGTAAGTCTTCTAACCCTCCAAGATCACGTGACATCACTTGTTTCAAGTGTAGGGGTCGTGGACACATCTCAAGGGAGTGCCCAAACAACCGGGTCATGTTGATTACGGAGGCTCGAGAATATGAGTCCCAAGATGAAGAGGACTATGAACCAGAAGAGGAGTATGGTGACATTGAGTACCCTGATGTGGGGGAAGTGCTGGTCACTAGACGCATCCTCAGTGCAATGGTGGATCCTTCAGAGACCATCCAAAGGGAGAACATCTTCCACAGCCGTTGCACCATCAAGGGCAAGGTATGTAACCTCATCATAGATGGTGGTTCTTGCACTAACGTTGCTAGTGCATATATGGTTGATAAGCTAGGTCTAGAGAAGACAAGGCATCCTCGACCATATAGACTGAGATGGCTGGATGACAAAGTGGAGCTCAAGATCCATGAGCAAGTCACTGTGCCATTCAGTGTGGGCAAGTACCAAGACCAAGTCGTGTGCGACGTGGTGCCCATGCAAGCTGGCCATCTTCTGCTAGGAAGACAATGGCAGTTTGACAAAGAGACCAGGCATGATGGCCGAACCAATCTCTACACTTTTGTGCATGACAAAAGAAAGGTCAGCTTGGCTCCTCTTACACCTGCCCAGGCACATGAGCTACAACTCCAAATGAGTAAGGAAAAGAAACTTATCAAGTCTAATTTTCTTATTCAACCAAGCCATGTCCGCAGAGCTTTAGCCTCGCAGGATTTAATGTTAGTAATGGTTTTCAAGGAAGTGTTGAATGTCGAAAAAGAACAGGTAGAGCTACCTCCTGAAGTAGCAACTCTCTTCAACAAGTTCCAGGATGTATTTCCAGAGGAGATACCAGCAGGCTTGCCTCCTTTACGTGGCATTGAACACCAGATTGATCTAGTGCCCGGAGCAGCCTTGCCCAACCGGCCAGCCTACAGGATGAGTTCAGAGGAGTCCAAGGAGCTTGAGAAGCAAGTCAAGGAGCTCCTGGAGAAAGGATATGTTCGAGAGAGCCTCAGTCCATGTGTCGTACCAGTGCTACTAGTGCCCAAGAAGGATGAGACTTGGCGAATGTGCGTGGACTGCCGAGCAATCAACAACATCACTGTCAAGTACCAGCATCCCATACCACGGCTGCATGACATGCTAGATGAGCTGAGTGGAGCCACGGTCTTCTCTAAGATAAACCTCAAGAGTGGATACCACCAGGTCATGATGAAAGAAGGTGATGAATGGAAGACTGCTTTCAATACAAAGCAAGGGCTCTACGAGTGGACAGTCATGCCATTTGGCTTGACTAATGCCCCAAGCACCTTCATGCGCCTTATGAACCAAGTTCTTAGGGCGTACATCAGTAAGTTTGTAGTGGTTTACTTTGATGACATATTAGTTTATAGTAAGTGCCTACGGGAACACCTCACACATCTTGAGATGGTACTTAAAACCCTTCAACAAGAAGAGCTTTATGCCAATCTCAAGAAGTGCATCTTTTGTACTGATAAACTTGTCTTTTTAGGTTTTGTTGTAAGTTCACAGGGCCTACAGGTTGATGAAGAGAAGATTTGAGCCATACAAGAATGACCAACACCAGGCAACATCAGCCAAGTAAGGAGCTTCCACGGACTGGCCAGCTTCTATAGGAGACTCGTGCCCAACTTCAGTAGTATTGCCTCACCACTGACTGCAGTAGTGAAGAAGAACGTGGGATTCAGCTGGGGAGAAGCTCAGGAGAAGGAATTCCAGGCCTTGAAGGACAGCCTTACACATGCACCAGTGCTAGTCCTGCCCGACTTCAACAAGATGTTTGAAGTGGAGTGTGATGCCTCTGGAATAGGCATAGGAGCAGTGCTAACCCAAGGAGGGAGACCAGTGGCATAGTTCAGTGAGAAGCTAGGTGGTGCCTCACTGAACTACCCCACTTATGACAAGGAGCTTTATGCCCTTGTCCGAGCATTGGAGACTTGGCAGCATTACTTGCTGTCCAAGGAGTTTGTGATCCACACTGATCATGAGACTCTCAAACACCTCAGAGGGCAAACCAATCTCAAGAGGAGACATGCCAGGTGGATGAAGTTCATAGAGACCTTCCCATACGTCATCAAGTACAAGAAGGGCAAAGACAATGTGGTAGCCGATGCACTATCAAGGAGGTTTGCCTTGATATCAACCATGGAGGCAAAGGTCCTAGGATTCGAACACATCAAGGACCTATACAAGGATGATCCTGACTTTGCTGAGAGCTACAAGGAGTGTGGCACAGGGAGTCATGGCAAGTTCTACATCCATGAGGGATTCTTGTTCCGAGAAAGAAGGCTGTGCATACCACAAGGATCATTAAGGGAGCTTAATATCCGAGAAGCTCATGGAGGAGGACTCATGGGCCACTTTGGTGTCGACAAGACTCTAGCAGTGGTCAAGGAGCACTTCTACTGGCCACACATCAAGAGGACAGTAGAAGCTCATTGTGCAAGATGCGTCACTTGCAAAAAGGCAAAGTCCCAAGTCCAACCTCACGGGTTGTATCTCCCACTGCCCATACCTATACATCCATGGGTGGACATCTCAATGGACTTTGTTCTAGGTCTGCCCAAGATCAACCACAAAGATGCAATCTTTGTAGTGGTGGACAGATTCTCCATGATGGCACACTTCATTCCATGTGCCAATGTCAATGATGCCACACAAACAGCTGAGCTGTTCTTCAGGGAGATAGTACGGCTTCATGGAGTGCCAAGGACCATCGTATCAGAAAGGGACACCAAGTTCCTCAGCCATTTCTAGAGGACCCTTTGGAGAAATCTAGGCACGAAGCTACTCTTCTCTACCACCTGCCATCCTCAAACCGATGGCCAAACTGAAGTTGTCAACAGGACACTATCAACCCTTCTCAGGACTACACTAGGAAAGAACCTAAAGACTTGGGTGGAGTGCCTGCCATTCATAGAGTTTGCTTACAACCGAGCCGTGCACTCAGCAACCAAGAAGACACCATTTGAAGTAGTATACAGCTTCAACCCTCTCACCCCCATTGGAGCAAACGCCACTACCACCAGCTGAGATGACCAACCTCATTGGAGCATCCATGGCAGAGTTCATAAGGAGGTTATACCAGAAGGTAGCAGAAAACTTAGAGAAGAGGACCGGACAGTACGTGACTCATGCCAACAAGGGAAGAAAGGAGGTGATCTTTCAACCAGGCGATTGGGTGTGGCTACACCTACGGTAGAAGAGGTTCCTAAACCTAAGGAGTTCCAAGCTAGCACCAAGAGGAGATGGACAATTCAGAGTGCTCAAGAGGATCAACAACAACGCCTATCAGATCGATCTCCCAGGTGAGTTTAATATGTCCAATACGTTCAATGTTACTGACTTAGCCCCTTTCCATGCAGATGAACCAGTTTTTAGGACAAAACCTACTGAAGAGGGAGGGGATGATGAGGACATCAGGTCGTACATCCAGCCAGGAGACCAGACTGGCCGACCAGGAAGCTTGCCCGAGACAGCCGGACCATCTGGCACGCCTGCCGGCCCAAGCAGTACCGCCGGACCCTCGACCACAAGGACCAGAGCAACCAGCATTGCCGGCGGAGAGGCCCAAGCTTCCAGCACACTTGGTGGCAACGTGGATGACACCGCCGGTCCCTCTGGTGATGCCGCCAACTCCGGGATCAACTTGGCCGGTCCTGAAGGCATTCCGGCCAGTACCTCGCACAATCCAGACGGTACAGCCGATCCAGCCGAGTACACGCGCATTTCCACTTCTACACAAGAGGACTCCGACCAAATGAGCTACCAGCTCCAGGAAATGCACCTAGAGGAAGTATCTACACCAGTGGTACCTCAAGGAGCAATGACAAGAAGCAGATCAAGGGCACTCTTCCACAAATTCAGCTTATGGGTCGACAAGCTCCTAGAGGAAGATCGACTAAGGACAATGGGCCAAAAATGCAAGGAAGAGTCCAATGGCTTCTCAACAATACAAGGGACATCAAAGACTTGGGCTTTAGTGGCAAGAGAGGTCAGGGACCAAAGATTCTTAACCCTACTCCAAGTCGAATACTAGGAGCAAGGCGCGTGCATGCCACAAGGACGGCCACCTTCCATTTCTTGGCCATGAGGTAAGTTAAGGTAAGTTTCAATTCAAATATATGCCTCTTTCTGTTTTGCAGGGTAGGATCTAGAATATTTACTTTTATTGAGTCAAAGACATTTTAGGAATAGGTCCTTTTTCGATTATACACTTTTGTATCTTTTCCTTTGTGCACTTTTGTAAGTTTTCCTTTTCTTATTTGGGTCGACCCTAGAAGGTCAAGCTATCGAGCATATTAATAAGGCTCCTTCCAGCTTTGTAGTTCGACAACCTTTTTGATATTAATAAAGATAGAACTTTTTCCCCAACAAGTTTTCTCTCAAGAATCTTGTACGCTTAGAATCTAGTTGAGACCAGCCCTCCTAGCTCTAAGTTTGTGATTTATCACGAGGTTCACCACCCCTCGTGTGGTTCACTTCACCTTTCCATCGAATACAACCCCAAAAACCCCTATCCAAGAAGTCTAAGGTCGAGTTTCTCACCTAAACTTCTCCAAACAGCCCACGCGCATACATCCTTGAATCAAGGCTTGTATCACTATTTCTCTCTCAAACGTTTTCACAATATAGAAAATTTAGCTAGCTTAACGTTGGCACTGGATTCATGTCATTCCAAGCTCTAAATAAAAAGTTACGGACGATTTAGTACGGACATGTCAAGTTGATCGCCCCGTTAAAGTGATCACTCTAAACTGATCATTGGTGCTCATTAAATAAAGGATTATAAATGAAGAATAATATATGGCATCAAGCCGTTTGGGATAGATTGGATTACTTGAACGCTTTGTCATCCCTATTTCTGTCTCACATTTTGTCAAAAAATAGAGAATTGAGCTAGCTTAACGTGGGCATTGGATTTGTGTCATTATGATCTCTAAATTAAAAGTTATGGATGATTTAGTGTGGACATGTCAATTTGATCGGGTAGTTAAAGTGATCATTCTAAACTGATCATTAGTGTTAATTGAGTAAAGGCGTATAAATGAAGCATAATGCATGGAATCACACAGTATTGGCTAGAAAGGATTACTTGGACGCTTTGTCATATCTATTTCTGTCTCAAATCTTGTTACAATATAGAAAATTTAACTACCTTAATGTGGGCATTGGATTCATGTGTTTCTAAGCTCTAAATCAAAAGTTACGGATGCTTTAGTACGTACATGTAGAGTTTATCGGCCAGTTAAAGTGATCATTTTAAAATGATCAATGTTGCTCATTAAGTAAAGGCTTATAAATGAGCATAAGGCACAGCAACACGCATTTTGAGATAGATTGGATAACTTGGACGCTTTGTCATCTCTATTTTTGTTTCAAATTTTGTTACAATATAGAAAATTGAGCTAGCTTAACGTGGGCATTTGATACGTGTGTTTTTGAGCCCTAATTCAAAAGTTACGGACGATTTTGTGCGTACATGTCAAGTTGATCGGCTAGTTAAAGTGATTATTCAAAACTAATCATTGATGCTCATCAAGTAAAGACTTATAAATAAAACCTAAAGAACGGCATCACATAGTTTTGGATTGATAGGTTTACCTGGACGCTTTGTCATATCTATTTCTATTTAAAACTTTGTCACAATATAGAAAATTGAGATAATTTAATGTGGGCACTGGATTCGTGTCATTTCGAGCTCTAAATCAATATTTAAGGACCATTTAGTGCGGATATGTCAAGTGAATTGGCCAGTTAAAGTGATTATTCTAAACTAATCATTGGTGCTCATTGAGTAAATGCTTATAAATGAAGCATAATGCATGGTATCACACAGTTTTGGATATATTGGATTACTTTTACGCTTTGTCGTATCTATTTCGTCTCAAATTTTGTTACAATATAAAAAATTGAGCTAGCTTAAAGTGAGCATTTGGTTTGTGTGTTTTTAAGCTCTAAATCAAAAGTTACAGAGGATTTACTGCATAAATGTCAAGTTGATCGGCCACTTAAAGGTATCATTCTAAACTGATCATTGGTGCTCATTAAATAAAGGCTTATAAATGAACCATAATGCATGGCATCAAGCAGTCTGGATTGATTGGACTACTTGGTCGCCTTGTCGTCTATATTTCTATCTCAAATTAACCCAAAATTTAGAAAATTGAGCTATCTTAATGTGGGCATTGTATTCGTGTCATTCTGATCTCAAAATTAAAAGTTATGGATGATTTAGTGTGGACATGTCAAGTTGATCGAGCAGTTAAAGTGATCATTTTAAACTGATCATTAGTGCTCATTGAGTAAAGGCGTATAAAGGAAGCATAATGCATGGCATCATACAGTTTTGTATAGATTAGATTACTTGGACACTTTGTCATATCCATTTCTGTCTCAAATTTTGTTACAATATAGAAAATTGAGCTAGCCTAACGTGGGCATTGGATTCATGTGTTACGGACGATTTAGTGCGTACATGTCAAGTTGATCGGCCAACTAAAGTGATCATTCTAAACTGATTATTGGTGCTCATTAAATATAAATGAAGCATAATGCATGGCATAAAGCGGTTTGGATTGATTGGATTAATTGGACGCTTTGCCATCTCTATTTCGGTCTCAAATTTTGTCAAACTATAGAAAATTGAGCTTGCTTACCGTAGGCATTGGATTCGTGTCATTCCGAGCTCTAAATCAAAAATTACGGACGATTTAGTGCGGACATGTTAAGTTGATCGGCCATTTAAAGTGATCATTCTAAACTGATCAATGTTGCTCATTAAGTAAATGCTTATAAATGAAGCATAACGCATGACATCACGCATTTTAGGATAGATTGGATTACTTGGAGGCTTTGTCATCGCTATTTGCGTTTCAAATTTTGTTACAATCTAGAAAATTGAGCTAGCTTAACGTGGACATTTGATTTGTGTGTTTTTGAGCACTTAATAAAAAGTTACGGACGATTTAGTACATAAATGTCAAGTTGATCGGCCAGTTAAAGTGATCATTTTAAACAAACCAATGGTGCTTATTAATTAAAAGGCTTATAAATGAAGTATAAAGCATGGCATCACTCAGTTTGGGATTGATTGGATTACTTGGACGCTTTGTCATCTCTATTTCGGTCTCAAATTTGGTAAAAAAAATAGAGAATTGAGCTACCTTAATGTGGGCATTAGATTCGTGTCATTCTGAGCTCTAAATCAAAAGTTACGGATGATTTAGTGCGGACATGTCGAGTTGATTGGCCAGTTAAAGTGATCATTCAAAACTGATCATTGGTGCTCATTAAGTAAAGGCTTATAAATGAAGCCTAAAGAATGGCATCACACAGATTGTGATGGATTGGATTACATGGACGCTTTATCGTATCTATTTCTCTCTCGAACTTTGTCACAATATAGAAATTGAGGTAGCTTAACGTGGGCACCGGATTCATGTCTTTCCGAACACTAAATCAAAAGTTACGACGATTTAGTTCGGACATGTCAAGTTGATCGGCCAGTTAAAGTGATCATTCAAAAGTTTTCATTGGTGCTTATTAAGTAAAGAATTATATATGAAGCCTAAAGAATGGCATCACGCAGTTTGGGATGGATTGGATTACTTGGACGCTTTGTCGTAACTATTTTTGTTTCAAACTTTGTCACAATATAGAAAATTGAGCTAGGTTAATGTGGGCACTGGATTCGTGTCATTCCGAGATCTAAATTAAAATTTACAGACGATTTAGTGTGGATCTGTCAAGTTGATCGGCCAGTTAAAGTGATCATTCTAAACTGATCATTGGTGTTCATTGAGTAAAGGCTTATACATGAAGCATAATGCATGTTATCACACAGTTTGGATAGATTGGATTACTTGGACGCTCTGTCATATCTATTTTGTCTCAAATTTTGTTGCAATCTAGAAAATCGAGCTAGCTTAATGTGAGCTATCGATTTATGTGTTTTGGAGCTCTAAATTGAAAGTTACAGACGATTTTGTGCATACATGTCAAGTTGATCGGTCAGTTAAAGTGATCATTCTAAATTGATCATTGGTGCTCATTAAATAAAGTCTTATAAATGAAGCATAATGGATGGCATCAAACCATTTGGATTCATTGGATTACATGGACGCTTTGTAGTCTCAATTTTTGTCTTAAATTAAGTCAAAATATAGAAAATTGAGGTAGCTTAACGTGGGCATTGGATTCGTGTCATTCTGAGCTCTAAATCAAAAGTTATGGATGATTTACTGTTGACATGTCAAGTTGATCGACCAGATAAAGTGATCATTCTAAACTGATCATTACTGCTCATTGAGTAAAGGCATATAAAGGAAGCATAATGCATGACATCACACAGTTTTGGATAGATTAGATTACTTGGGCACTTTTTCATATCCACTTATGTCTCAAATTTGTTACAATATAAAAAATTGAGCTAGCTTAACGTGGGCATTGGATTCATTTGTTTCTGAGCTCTATATCAAAAGTTACAAACGATTTAGTGCGGAGATGTCAAGTTGGTCGGCAACCTAAAGTGATCCTTCTAAACTGATTATTGGTGCTCGTTAAATAAATGCTTATAAATGAAGCATAATGCATGGCATAAAGCAGTTTGGATTGATTGGATTACTTGGATGCTTTGCCATCTCTATTTCGCTCTCAAATGTTGTCAAACTATAGAAAATTGAGCTTGCTTACCGTAGTCATTGGATTCGTATAATACTGAACTCTAAAAAAAAATTATGAACGATTTAGTGCGGACATGTTAAGTTGATCGGCCATTTAAAGTGATCATTCTAAACTGATCATTGGTGCTCATTAAATAAAAGATTATAAATAAAACATAATGCATGACATCAAGCAGTTTGGGACAAATTGGATTACTTGGACGCTTTTTCATATCTATTTCTATCTCAAATTTTTGTTACAATATAGAAAATTAAGCTAGTTTAACATGCGCATTGGATTCATGTGTTTCTGAGATCTAAATAAAAAGTCACGGACGATTTAGTGCGTACATGTAGAGTTGTTCGGCCAGTTAAAGTGATCATTCTAAACTGATCAATGTTGCTCATTAAGTAAAGGCTTATAAATGAAGAATAAAGCATGGCATCACGCATTTTGGGATAGATTGGATTACTTGAAGGCTTTGTCGTCGCTATTTCTGTTTCAAATTTTTTTAGAATCTAGAAAATTGAGCTAGCTTAACGTGGGCATTTGATTCCTGTGTTTCAGAGCTCTAAATCAAAAGTTACAGACGATTTAGTACAAGCATGTCAAGTTGATCGGCCAGTTAAAGTGATCATTTAAAACTGATTATTGGTGCTTATTAATTAAATGGCTTATAAATGAAGCATAAAGCATGGCATCACTCAGTTTGGGATAGATTGAATTACTTGGACGCTTTGTCATCTCTATTGCTGTTTCAAATTTGGTAAAAAATAGAGAATTGAGCTGCCTTAACGTGGGCATTGGATTCGTGTCATTCTGAGCTCTAAATCAAAAGTTACGAATGATTTAGTGCGGACATGTCGAGTTGATTGGCCAGTTAAATTGATCATTCAAAACTGATCATTGTTGCTCATTAAGTAAAGGCTTATAAATGAACCCTAAAGAATGGCATCACGCATATTGGGATGGATTGGATTACATGGACGCTTTATCGTATCTATTTCTCTGTTGAACTTTGTCACAATATAGAAATTGAGATAGCTTAACGTTTGCACTGGATTCGTGTTATTCCGAACTCTAAATCAAAAGTTACAACGATTTAGTGTGGACATGTCAAGTCTATCGACCAGTTAAAGTGATCATTCAAAAGTTTTCATTGGTGCTGATTAAGTAAAGAATTATATATGAAGCCTAAAGAATGGCATCACGCATTTTGGGATGAATTGGATTACTTGGACGCTTTGTCGTATCTATTTTTGTTTCAAACTTTGTCATAATCTAGAATTGAGCTAGGTTAACGTGGGCATTGGATTCATGTCATTCCAAGCTCTAAATCAAAATTTACGGACGATCTAGTGTGGACATGTCATGTTGATCAGCCAGTTAAAGTGATTATTCTTAACTGATCATTGGTGTTCATTGAGTAAAGGCTTATGAATGAAGCATAATGCATGGTATCACACAGTTTTGGATAGATTGGATTACTTGGACGCTTTGTCATATCTATTTCGTCTCAAATTTTGTTACAATCTAGAAAATTAAGCTAGATTAATGTGAGCATTTGATTTGTGTGTTTCGGAGCTCTAAATTGAAAGTTACAGACCATTTTGTGCATACCTGTCAAGTTGATCGGCAGTTAAAGTGATCATTCTAAACTGATCATTAGTGCTCATTAAATAAAGTCATATAAATGAAGCATAATGCATGGCATCAAACATTTGGATTGATTGGATTACTTGGATGCTTTGTCGTCTCTATTTTTGTCTCAAATTAAGTCAAAATATAGAAAATTGAGGTAGCTTAACGTGGGCATTGGATTTGTGTCATTCTGAGCTCTAAATCAAAAGTTATGGATGATTTAGTGTTGATATGTCAAGTTGATCGACCAGTTAAAGTGATCTTTCTAAACTGATCATTAGTGCTCATTGAGTACATGCATATAAAGGAAGTATAATACATGTCATCACACAGTTTTGGATAGATTAGATTACTTGGGCACTTTGTCATATCCATTTATGTCTCAAATTTCGTTACAATATAAAAATTGCACTAGCTTAACGTGGGCATTGGATTCATTTGTTTCTGAGCTCTATATCAAAAGTTACGGACGATTTAGTGCGGACATGTCAAGTTGATCGGCCAACTATACTGATTTCTCTAAACTGATTATTGGTGCTCATTAAAAAAATGCTTATAAATGAAGCATAATGCATGACATAAAGCGGTTTGGATTGATTGGATTACTTGGATGCTTTGCCATCTCTATTTCACTCTCAAATTTTTTCAAACTATAGAAAATTGAGCGTGCTTACTGTATGCATTGGATTTGTGTCATTCCGATTTTAAATCAAAAATTATGGACGATTTAGTGCGGACATGTTAAGTTGATCGACCATTTAAAGTGATCATTCTAAACTGATCATTGGTGCTCATTAAATAAAGGCTTATAAATAAAACATAATGAATGACATCAAGCAGTTTGGGATAGATTGGATTAACTGGACGCTTTGTCGTATCTATTTCTGTCTCAAAGTTTTGTTACAATATGGAAAATTGAGCAAGCTTAACATGGGCATTGGATTCATGTGTTTCTAAGCTCTAAATAAAAAGTTACAGACGATTTAGTGCCTACATGTGGAGTTGATCGGCCAGTTAAAGTGATCATTCTAAACTGATCAATGTTGCTCATTAAGTAAAGGCTTATAAATGAATTATAAAGCATGGGATCACGCATTTTGGGATAGATTGGATTACTTGGAGGCTTTTTCGTCGCTATTACAGTTTCAAATTTTGTTAAAATATAGAATATTAAGCTAGCTTAACGTGGGCATTTTATTCGTGTGTTTCAGAGCTCTAAATCAAAAGTTACGGACGATTTATTACGTACATGTCAAGTTGATCGGCCAGTTAAAGTGATCATTTTAAACTGATCACTGGTGCTCATTAATTAAAAGGCATATAAATGAAGCATAAAGCATGGCATCACTCAGTTTAGGATGTATTGGATTACTTAGACACGTTTCCATCTCTATTTCGGCCTCAAATTTGGTAAAAAAAAAGAGAATATAGCTACCTTAACGTGGGCATTGGATCCGTGTCATTTTGAGCTCTAAATAAAAAGTTACGGATAATTTAGTGCGCACATGTCGAGTTTATTGGCCAGTTAAAGTGATCATTAAAAACTGATCATTGGTGCTCATTAAGTAAAGGCGTATAAATGAAGCCTAAAGAATGGTATCACGCAGATTGGGATGGATTGGATTACACGGACGCTTTATCGTATCTATTTCTCTCTCGAACTTTGTCACAATATAGAAATTGAGGTAGCTTAACGTGGGCACTGGATTCGTGTTATTCCGAACTATAATCAAAAGTTACGACAATTTAGTGCGGACATGTCAAGTTGATCGACCAATTAGAGTGATCATTCAAAAGTTTTCATTGGTGCTCATTAAGTAAAGAATTATAAATGAAGCTTATAGAATGGCATCACGTAGTTTGGGATGGATTGGATTACTTGAATGCTTTGTCGTATCTGTTTTTGTTTCAATCTTTGTCACAATCTAGAATTGAGCTGGGTTAACATGGGCACTAGATTCGTGTCATTCCGAGCTCTAAATCAAATTTAGAGACGATTTAGTGTGGACATGTCAAGTTGATCGGCCAGTTAAAGTGATCATTCCACACTGATCATTCGTGTTCATTGAGTAAAGGCTTATAAATGATGCATAATGCATAGTATCACACAGTTTTGGATAGATTGGATTACTTGGACGCTTTGTCGTATCTATTTCGTCTCAAATTTTGTTACAATCGAAAAAATTGAAGTAGCTTAACGTGAGCATTTGATTTGTGTGCTTCGGAGCTCTAAATTGAAAGTTACAGACAATTTTGTGCATACCTGTCAAATTGATCGGCCAGTTAAAGTGATCATTCTAAACTAATCATTGGTGCTCATGAAATAACGTCTTATAAATGAAGCATAATGTGGCATCAAACCATTTGGATTGATTGGATTACTTGGACGCTTTGTCGTCTTTATTTTTGTCTGAAATTAAGTCAAAATATAGAAAATTGAGGTAGCTTAACGTCCGCATTCGATTCGTGTCATTCTGAGCTCTAAATCAAAAGTTATGGATGATGTCGTGTTGAAATGTCAAGTTGATCGAGTAGTTAAAGTGATCATTCTAATCTGATCATTAGTGTTCATTGAGTAAAGGCGTATAAAGGAAGCATAATGCATGGCATCACACAGTTTTGGATAAATTAGATTACTTGGACACTTTTTCATATCCATTTCTGTCTCAAATTTTGTTACAATGAAGAAAATTAAGCTAGCTTAACATGGGCATTGGATTCATGTGTTTTTGAGCTCTATATCAAAAGTTACGGACGATTTAATGCGGACATTTCAAGTTGATCGGCCAACTAAACTGATCATTCTAAACTGATTATTGGTGCTTATAAAATAAATGCTTATAAATGAAGCATAATGCATGGCATAAAGCGGTTTGGATTGATTGGATTACTTGGACGCTTTGCCATCTCTATTTCGCTCTCAAATTTTGTCAAACTATGGAGAATTGAGCTTGCTTACCGTAGGCATTGGATTCGTGTCATTCCAAGCTCTAAATCAAAAATTATGGACGCTTTAGTGAGGACATGTTAAGTTGATAGGCCATTTAAAGTGATCATTCTAAACTGATCATTAGTGCTCATTAAATAAAGGCTTATAAATAAAACATAATGCATGACATCAAGCAGTTTGGGATAGATTGGATTACTATTAGTGTCTCAAATATTTCCATAATATAGAAAATTGATCTAGCTTAACGTGGGCAAAAGTTATGGATGATTTAGTGCGGATATGTCAAGTATAGTGGCCAGTTAAAGTGATTATTCTAAACTGATCGTTGGTGTGCATTGAGTAAATGCTTATAAATGAAGCATAATGCATGGCATCACGCAGTTTGAGATAGATTGGATTACTTGTACGCTTTGTCGTATCTAGTTCTATCTCAAATTTTGTCACAATATAGAAAATTGATCTAACTTAACGTGGGCATCAGATTCGTGTTATTTTGAGCTCTAATTCAAAAGTTATGGACGATTTAGTGCGGACATGTCAAGTTATTCGGCCAGTTAAAGTGATTATCCTAAACTGATCATTGGTGCTCATCGAGTAAAGGCTTATAAATGAAGCATAATGCATGGCATCGCACAGATTTGGATAGATTGGATTACTTGGACACTTTGTCATATCTATTTCTTTCTCAAATTCTGTTACAATGTAGAAAATTGAGCTAGCTTAACGTGGACACTGGATTCGTGTGTGTTCTAAGCTCTAAATCAAAAGTAACAGACAATTTAGTGCATACATGTCAAGTTGATCGGCCAGTTAAAGTGATCATTCTAAATTGATCATTATGTAAAGGCTTATAAATAAAGCATAAATCATGGCATCACCAAATTTGGGATAGATTGGAATACTTGGATGCTTTGTCGTCTCTATTTCCGTTCCAAATTTCTTCAAAATGTAGAAAATTGAGCTAGTTTAACGTGGGCATTGGATTCATGTCATTTTGAGCTCTAAATCAAATGTTACGGATGATTTAGTGCGGACATGTCAAACTGATCGGCCAGTAAAATTGATCATTCTAAACGGATCATTGGTGCCCATTGAGTAAAGCCTTATCAATGAAGCATAACACATGGCATCACACAGTTTGAAATAGATTGGATTACTTGTACGCTTTGTCGTATCTAGTTCTGTCTCAAATTTTGTCAGAATATATAAAATTGAGCTAGCTTAACCTGGGCATTGGATTCGTGAAATCCAGAGCTCTAAATCAAAATTTAATGATGATTTAGTGCAGACATGTCAAGTTGTTTGGCCTGTTAAAGTGATCATTCTAAACGGATCATTAGTGCTCATTGAGTAAAAGTTTATAAATATAAAATAATGCATGGCATCACGCAGTTTAGCATGGACACTTAATTGTATCTAATTCTGTCTCTAATTTTGTCACAATATAGAAAATTGAGCTAGCTTAAAGTGGGCATTGGATTAGAATCATTTTGAGCTTTAAATCAAAAGTTACCGACTATTTATTGTGGACATGTCAAGTTGTTCGGCCAGTTAAAGTGATAATTCTAAACAGATCATGGTGCTCATCAAGTAAAGGCTTATAAATGAAGCATAATGTATGGCATCACAGTGTTTTGGATAGATTGGATTACTTGGACGCTTTGTCGAATATATTTCTGTCTCAAATTTAGTTACAATATAGAAAATTGAGCTAGCTTAACGTGGGCATTTGAGCTCTAAATCAAAACTTACAGGCGATTTTGTAAGGATTTGTCAATTTGATCGGCCAGTTAAAGTGATCATTCTAAAGTGATCATTGTGCTCATTATGTAAAGGCTTATAAATGAAGCATAAACCATGGCATCACGCAATTTGGGATAGATTGGATTCTTGGATGCTTTGTCGTCTCTATTTCCGTTCCAAATTTTGTCAAAATATAGAAAATTGAGCTAGCTTAACATGGATATTGGATTCGTGTCATTTTGAGCACTAAATCAAATGTAGAAACGATTTAGTGCGGACATGTCAAGTTGATCGACCAGTTAAATTGATCATTCTAAACGGATCATTGGTGCCCATTGAGTAAAGCCTTATGAATGAAGCATAATGCATAACATCACAAAATTTTGGATAAATTGGATTACTTCGACGCTCTGTCGTATCTAGTTCTGTCACAAATTTTGTTACAATATAGAAAATTGAGCTAGCCTAATGTGGGCATTGGATTCATGTGGTTGTGAGCTTTAAACCGAAAGTTACACACGATTTAGTGCATACATGTCAAGTTGATCGGCAGTTAAAGTGATCATTCTAAACTGATCGTTGGTGCTCATCAAATAAAGGCTTGTAAATGAAGCATAATGCTTGCCACCACACAGTTTTGGATAGATTGGATTACTTGGATGCTTTGTCATATTTATTTCTGTCTCAAATTTTGTTACAATATAGAAAATTGAGTTAGCTTAACGTGGGCACTGGTTTCGTGTGTTTCTGAGCTCTAAATCAAAAGTTACGAACAATTTAGTGCAGACATGTCATGTTGATCGGCCAGTTAAAGTTATCATTCTAAACTAATCATTGGTGCTCATTAACTATAGGCTTATCAATGAAATATAAACCATGGCATCATTCAATTTTAGATAGATTATATTACTTGGACGCTTTTGGTCTCTATTTCTGCCTCAAATTTCGTCAAAATTTAGAAATTTGAGCTAGTTTAATGTGGCTTTGGATTCGTGTCATTATGAGATTTAAATCAAAAGTTACGGATAATTTAGTGACGACATGTCAAGTTGATCAGCCAGTTAAGACGATCATTCTAAACTGAGTATGTGCTTATTGAGTAAAGGGTTATAAATGAACCATAAGGCATGGCATCACGCAGTTTGGGATAGATTGGATTACTTGGACGCTTTGTTTTATCTAGTTTGGTCTCAAATTTTGTCACAATATTGAAAACTGAACTAGCTTAATGTGGGCATTGGATTTGGGTCATTTGGAGCAATAAATCAAAAGTTATGGACGATTTAATGCAAACATGATAAGTTGATCGGCCAGTGACAATGATCATTTTAAACTGAACATTGGCGCTCAGTGAGTAAAAGCTTATAAATGAAAAATAATGCATGGCATCACGCAGTTTGGGAGGGATTGGATTATTTGAACGCTTTGTCGTATCTATTTCTGTCTCAAATTTTGTCACAATATAGAAATTGAGTTAGCTTAACGTGGGCATTAGATTCGAGTCATTCTGAGCTCTAAATCAAAAGTTTTGTACGATTTAGTGCAGACATCTCAAGTTGATCGGCCTGTTAAAGTAATCATTCTAAACTGATCATTGGTGCTCATTGAGTAAAGGCTTATAAATGAAGCATAATGCATGACATCAGATATTTTTTTATAGATTGGATTACTTGGACACTTTGTCGTCTCTGTTTTCGTCTCAAAATTTGTCAAAATATAGAGAATTGAGCTAGCTTAACGTGGGCATTTGATTCGTGTCATTCTGAGCTCTAAATCAAAAGTTATGAGCGATTTAGTGCGAACATGTCAAGTTGATCGCCAATAAAAGTGATCATTCTAAACTGATCATAGGTGCTCATTAACAAAGGGCTTATAAATGATTCCTAAAGAATGGCATCACGCAGTTTGGGATAGATTGGATTTCTTGGACGCTTTGTCGTCTCTACTACTGTCTCAAATTTTGTCAAAATATAGAAAATTTATCTAGCTTAATAGGGGCATTCGATTTGTGTCATCATGAGCTCAAATCAAGAGGTACAGACGATTTACTACGAACATGTCAAGTTGACCGGTCAGCTAATATGATTATTCTAAACTTATCATTGGTGCTCATTGAGTAAAAGTTTATAAATGAAGCATAATGCATTGCATCAATCAGTTTTGATAGATTTCTGTCTTGAATTTTGTCAAAATATTGAAAATTGAGGTAGCTTAACGTGGGCACTTGATTCGTGTCATTCTGAGCTCTGAATCAAAAGTTACGAACGATTTAGTGCAGACATGTCAAGTTTAGTGGCCAGTTAAAGTGATCATTCTATACAGATCATTGGTGTTCATTAAGTGAAGGCTTATAAATGAAGCATAAAGCATGGGAAGTAATTTGGATAGATTGGATTACTTGGACGCTTTGTCGTCTCTATTCCAGTCTCAAATTTTGTCAAAATATAGAAAATTAAGCTAGCTTAACAGGACAATGGATTCTTGTCATTTTGATCTCTAAATTAAAATTTATGTTCGATTTAGTGCGGAAATGTCAAGTTTATCAGCCAGTTAATATGGTTATTCTAAAATGATCATGGTTGTTCATTGAGTAAAGGCTTATAAATGAAGCATAATGCATGGCATCATGCAATTTCAGATAGATTGGATTACTTGGACGCTTTGTAGTATCTAGTTCTGTCTCAAATTTTGTCACAATATATAAAATTTAGCTAGCTTAACGTGGGCATTGGATTCGTGTCATTCTGAAGTTTAAATCACATGTTTCAGACGATTTAGTGTAGACATGTCAAGGTTATCGGCCAGTTAAAGTTATTATTCTAAAATGATCATTGGTGCTCATTAATTAAAGGTTTATAAATGGAGCATAATGCATTGCATCACGCAGTTCGGGATAGAATGGATTACTTGTACGCTTTGTCATATCTAGTTCCATCTCAAATTGTGTCACAATATTGAAAACTGAACTAGCTTAATGTTGGCATTGGATTTTTGTCATTCTAAGCTATAAATCAAAAGTTATGGACGATTTAGTGCAGACATGACAAACTGATCGGCAGTTAAAAATGATCATTGTAAACTGATTATTGGTGCTCATTGAATAAAAGCTTATTAATGAAAAATAATGCCTGGGATCACGCAGGTTGGGATGGATTGGTTTACTTGGACGATTTCTCATATCTATTTCTATCTCAAGTTTTTTCACAATATAGAAATTGAGCTAGCTTAATGTGGGCATTGGATTCGTGTCATTCTATGCTCTAAATCAAAAGTTACGGACGATTTAGTGCTGACATGTCAAGCTGATCGGCGAGTTAAAGTCATCATTCTAAACTGATAATTTGTGCTCATTGAATAAAGGCTTATAAATGAAGCATAATGCATGGCATCACATAGTTTTGGATAGATAGGATTACTTGGACGCTTTGTTGTATCTATATCTTTTTCAAATTTTGTTACAATAGAGAAAATTGAGCTAGTTTAAAGTGGGCATTTGATTCGTGTGTTTCGGTGCTCTAAATCAAAAGTTACGAATGATTTAGTGTGAACATGTCAATTTGATCGGCCAGTTAAAATGATCATTCTAAATTGATCATTGGTGCTCATTAAGTAAAGGCTTATAAATGAAGCTTAAATCATGCATCATGCATTTTGGAATAGGTTGGATTACTTGGATGCTTGGTCGTCTCTATTTCTGTCTCAAAATTTCTCAAAATATAGAAAATCGAGGTAGCTTAACGTGGGCATTGGATTCGTATCATTCTGAGCTCTAAATCAAAAGTTACAAACCATTTAGTGCGGACATGTCTAGTTGATCGACCAGTTAAAGTGATCATTATTAACTAATCATTTGTGCTCATTGAGTAAAGTCTTATAAATGAATCATAAGGCATGGTAACGCACAGTTTGCGATAGATTTGATTACTTGGATGCTTTGTCGTATCTAGTTCTGTCTCAAATTTTCTCACAATATTGAAAATTGAACTAGCTTAATGTGGGAATTGAATTAGTGGTATTCTGAGCTATAAATCAAAAGTTATGAACGATTTAGTGCAAACCTGAAAAGTTGATCGGCCTGTTAAAATGAACATTCTATACTGATCATTGGTGCTCATTACGTAAAACCTTATAAATGAAGCATAAAGCATGGCATCACCCAATTTGGGATAGATTGTATTACTTGGACGCTTTGTTGTATCTAGTTCTGTCTCAAGTTTTGTCACAATATTGAAAACTCAACTAGCTTAATGTGGGCATTGTATTCGTGTCATTCTGAGCTATAAATCAAAAGTTGTAGACGATTTAGTGTAGACATGACAAATTGATCGGCCAGTTAAAATGATCATTCTAAACTGATCATTGGTTCTCATTTAGTAAAAAGCTTATAAATGAGAAATAATTCATAGTATCATACAGTTTGTGATGGATTGGATTACTTGGACGCTTTATCGTATATATTTATGTCTCAATTTTTGTCACAATATAGAAATCGAGCTAGCTAATGAGGGCATTGAATTCATGTCATTCGGAGCTTTAAATAAAAAGTTACTGACGATTTAGTGTGGACATGTCAAGGTGATCGGCGAGTTAAAGTCATCATTCTAAACTGATCTTTGGTGCTCATTGAGTAAAGACTTATAAATGAAGCATAATGCATGGCATCACACAGTTTTCGATAGATAGGATTACTTGGAAGCTTTGGCGTATCAATTTATTTCTCAAATTTTGTTACAGTAGAGAAAATTGAGCTAGTTTAACGTGGGAATTTGATTCGTGTCTTTCTGAGCTCTAAATCGAAATATACAAACGATTTAGTGAGATCAATTTGATCAGCCAGTTAAAATGATCATTCTAAATTGATCATTGGTGCTCATTAATTAAAGGCTTATAAATGAAGTTTAAATCATGCATCCAAGCATTTTGGGATAGGTTGGATTACTTGCACGCTTTGTCATCTCTATTTATGTCTCAAATTTTCTCAAAATATAGAAAATCGAGCTAGCTTAATGTGGGCATTGGTTTCGTATCATTCTGAGCTCTAAATCAAAAGTTACAGACCATTTAGTGCAGACATGTCAAGTTGATCGGCCAGTTAAAGTGATCATTCTTAACTAATCATTCGTGCTCATTGAGTAAAGGCTTATAAATGAAACATAAGGCATGGTATCACTCAGTTTTTGATAGATTGGATTACTTGGATCCTTTGTCGTATCTAGTTCTGTCTCAAATTTTGTTACAATATTGAAAATTGAACTAGCTTAATGTGGGCATTGAATTTGTGTTATTCTGAGATATAAATCAAAAGTTATGAACAATTTAGTTCAGACTTGACAAGTTGATCGGCCAGTTAAAATGATCATTCTATACTGATCATTGGTGCTCATTACGTAAAACCATATAAATGAAGCATAAGGAAGGGCATCACCCAATTTGAGATAGATTATATTACTTGACGTTTTGTCGTATCTAGTTCTGTCTCAAATTTTGTCACAGTATTGAAAATTCAACTAGCTTAATGTGGGCATTGTATTCGTGTCATTCTGAGCTATAAATCAAAAGTTGGAGACGATTTAGTGCAGACATAACAAATTGATCGGCCAGTTAAAATGATCATTCTAAACTGATCATTGGTGCTCATTGAGTAAAAGCTAAATGAGAAATAATGCATAGCATCACGCAGTTTTGGATGGATTGGGTTACTTGGACGCTATGTCGTATATATTTATGTCTCAATTTTTGTCACAATATAGAAATTGAGCTAGCTAATGTGGGCATTGGATTCGTGTCATTCTGAGCTGTAAATCAAAAGTTACAGACCATTTAGTGCGGACATGTCAAGTTGATCGACCAGTTAAAGTGATCATTCTTAACTAATCATTTGTGCTCATTGGGTAAAGTCTTATAAATGAATCATAAGGCATGGTATCGCGCAGTTTGCGATAGATTGGATTACTTGGACGCTTTGTCGTATCTAGTTCTGTCTCAAATTTTGTCACAATATTGAAAATTGAACTAGCTTAATGTGGGCATTGAATTAGTGGTATTCTGAGCTATAAATGAAAAGTTATGAACGATTTAGTGCAAACCTGACAAGTTGATCAGCCTGTTAAAATGAACATTCTATACTGATCATTGGTGCTCATTACGTAAAACCTTATAAATGAAGCATAAAGCATGGCATCACCCAATTTGGGATAGATTGTATTACTTGGACGCTTTTTTGTATCTAGTTCTGTCTCAAGTTTTGTCACAAAATTGAAAATTCAACTAGCTTAAGGTGGGCATTGTATTCATGTCATTCTGAGCTATAAATCAAAAGTTGTAGACGATTTAGTGCAGACATGACAAATTGATCGGCCAGTTAAAATGATCATTCTAAACTGATCATTGGTGCTCATTTAGTAAAAAGCTTATAAATGCGAAATAATTCATAGTATCATACAATTTGTGATGGATTGGATTACTTGGACGCTTTATCGTATATATTTATGTCTCAATTTTTGTCACAATATAGAAATCGAGCTAGCTAATGTGGGCATTGAATTCGTGTCATTCAGAGCTCTAAATCAAAAGTTAGTGACGATTTAGTGCGGACATGTCAAGGTGATCGGCGAGTTAAAGTCATCATTCTAAACTGATCTTTGGTGCTCATTGAGTGAAGACTTATAAATGAAGCATAATGCATGGCATCACACAGTTTTCGATAGATAGGATTACTTGGAAGCTTTGGCGTATCAATTTATTTCTCAAATTTTGTTACAGTAGAGAAAATTGAGCTAGTTTAACGTGGGCATTTGATTCTTGTGTTTCTGAGCTCTAAATCAAAATATACGAACGATTTAGTGAGAACATGTCAATTTGATCAGCCAGTTAAAATGATCATTCTAAATTGATCATTGGTGCTCATTAATTAAAGGCTTATCAAAGAAGTTTAAATCATGCATCCAAGCATTTTGGGATAGGTTGGATTACTTGCACGCTTTGTCGTCTCTATTTATGTCTCAAATTTTCTTAAAATATAGAAAATCGAGCTAGCTTAACGTGGGCATTGGATTCGTATCATTCTGAGCTCTAAATCAAAAGTTACAGACCATTTAGTGCGGACATGTCAAGTTGATCGGCCAGTTAAAGTGATCATTCTTAACTAAACATTCGTTCTCATTGAGTAAAGGCTTATAAATGAACCATAAGGCATGGTATCACTCAGTTTTTGATAGATTGGATTACTTGGATCCTTTGTCGTATCTAGTTCTGTCTCAAATTTTGTTACAATATTGAAAATTGAACTAGCTTAATGTGGGCATTGAATTCGTGTTATTCTGAGATATAAATCAAAAATTATGAACAATTTAGTTTGGACTTTACAAGTTGATCGGCCAGTTAAAATGATCATTCTATACTGATCATTGGTGCTCATTACGTAAAACCATATAAATGAAGCATAAAGAATGGCATCACCCAATTTGGGATAGATTAGATTACTTGGACATTTTGTCGTATCTAGTTCTGTCTCAAATTTTTTCACAGTATTGAAAATTCAACTAGCTTAATGTGGGCATTGTATTCGTGTCATTCTGAGCTATAAATCCAAAGTTGGAGACGATTTAGTGCAGACATGACAAATTGATCGGCCAGTTAAAATGATCATTCTAAACTGATCATTGGTGCTCATTGAGTAAAAGCTAAATGAGAAATAATGCATAGCATCACGCAGTTTGGGATGGATTGGGTTACTTGGACGCTATGTCGTATATATTTCTATCTCAATTTTTGTCACAATATAGAAATTGAGCTAGCTAATGTGGGCATTGGATTCTTGTCATTCCGAGCTGTAAATCAAAAGTTACAGACCATTTAGTGCGGACATGTCAAGTTGATCGACCAGTTAAAGTGATCATTCTTAACTAATCATTTGTGCTCATTGAGTAAAGTCTTATAAATGAATCATAAGGCATGGTATCGCGCAGTTTGCGATAGATTGGATTACTTGGACGTTTTGTCGTATCTAGTTCTGTCTCAAATTTTTTCACAGTATTGAAAATTCAACTAGCTTAATGTGGGCATTGTATTCGTGTCATTCTGAGCTATAAATCAAAAGTTGGAGACGATTTAGTGCAGACATGACAAATTGATCGGCCAGTTAAAATGATCATTCTAAACTGATCATTGGTGCTCATTGAGTAAAAGCTAAATGAGAAATAATGCATAGCATCACGCAGTTTGGGATGGATTGGGTTACTTGGACGCTATGTCGTATATATTTCTATCTCAATTTTTGTCACAATATAGAAATTGAGCTAGCTAATGTGGGCATTGGATTCTTGTCATTTTGAGCTGTAAATCAAAAGTTACAGACCATTTAGTGCGGACATGTCAAGTTGATCGACCAGTTAAAGTGATCATTCTTAACTAATCATTTGTGCTCATTGAGTAAAGTCTTATAAATGAATCATAAGGCATGGTATCGCGCAGTTTGCGATAGATTGGATTACTTGGACGCTTTGTCGTATCTAGTTCTGTCTCAAATTTTGTCACAATATTGAAAATTGAACTAGCTTAATGTGGGCATTGAATTAGTGGTATTCTGAGCTATAAATCAAAAGTTATGAACGATTTAGTGCAAACCTGACAAGTTGATCGGCCTGTTAAAATGAACATTCTATACTGATCATTGGTGCTCATTAAGTAAAACCTTATAAATGAAGCATAAAGCATGGCATCACCCAATTTGGGATAGATTGTATTACTTGGACGCTTTGTTGTATCTAGTTCTGTCTCAAGTTTTGTCACAATATTGAAAATTCAACTAGCTTAATGTGGGCATTGTATTCGTGTCATTCTGAGCTATAAATCAAAAGTTGTAGACAATTTAGTGCAGACATGACAAATTGATCGGCCAGTTAAAATGATCATTCTAAACTGATCATTGGTGCTCATTTAGTAAAAAGCTTATAAATGAGAAATAATTCATAGTATCATACAGTTTGTGATGGATTGGATTACTTGGACGCTTTATCGTATATATTTATGTCTCAATTTTTGTCACAATATAGAAATCGAGCTAGCTAATGTGGGCATTGAATTCGTGTCATTCGGAGCTCTAAATCAAAAGTTAGTGACGATTTAGTGCGGACATGTCAAGGTGATCGGCAGGTTAAAGTCATCATTCTAAACTGATCTTTGGTGCTCATTGAGTGAAGACTTATAAATGAAGCATAATGCATGGCATCACACAGTTTTCGATAGATAGGATTACTTGGAAGCTTTGGCGTATCAATTTATTTCTCAAATTTTGTTACAGTAGAGAAAATTGAGCTAGTTTAACGTGGGCATTTGATTCTTGTGTTTCTGAGCTCTAAATCAAAATATACGAACGATTTAGTGAGAACATGTCAATTTGATCAGCCAGTTAAAATGATCATTCTAAATTGATCATTGGTGCTCATTAATTAAAGGCTTATCAAAGAAGTTTAAATCATGCATCCAAGCATTTTGGGATAGGTTGGATTACTTGCACGCTTTGTCGTATCTATTTATGTCACAAATTTTCTCAAAATCTAGAAAATCGAGCTAGCTTAACGTGGGCATTGGATTCGTATCATTCTGAGCTCTAAATCAAAAGTTACAGACCATTTAGTGCGGACATGTAAGTTCATCGGCCTGTTAAAGTGATCATTCTTAACTAATCATTCGTGCTCATTGAGTAAAGTCTTATAAATGAACCATAAGGCATGGTATCACTCAGTTTTTGATAGATTGGATTACTTGGATCCTTTGTCGTATCTAGTTCTGTCTCAAATTTTGTTACAATATTGAAAATTGAACTAGCTTAATGTGGGCATTGAATTCGTGTTATTCTGAGATATAAATCAAAAGTCATGAACAATTTAGTTCAGACTTGACAAGTTGATCCGCCAGTTAGAATGATCATTCTATACTGATCATTGGTGCTCATTACGTAAAACCATATAAATGAAGCATAAAGAATGGCATCACCCAATTTGGGATAGATTAGATTACTTGGACGTTTTGTCGTATCTAGTTCTGTCTCAAATTTTGTCACAGTATTGAAAATTCAACTAGCTTAATGTGGACATTGTATTCGTGTCATTCTGAGCTGTAAATCAAAAGTTGGAGATGATTTAGTGCAGACATGACAATTGATCGGCCAGTTAAAATGATCATTCTAAACTGATCATTGGTGCTCATTGAGTAAAAGCTAAATGAGAAATAATGCATAGCATCACACAGTTTTGGGATTGATTGGGTTACTTGGACGCTATGTCGTATATATTTCTGTCTCAATTTTTGTCACAATATAGAAATTGAGCTAGCTAATGTGTGCATTGGATTCGTGTCATTCTGAGTTGTAAATCAATAGTTACAGACCATTTAGTGTGGACATGTCAAGTTGATCGACCAGTTAAAGTGATCATTCTTAACTAATCATTTGTGCTCATTGAGTAAAGTCTTATAAATGAATCATAAAGCATGGTATCGCGTAGTTTGCGATAGATTGGATTACTTGGACGCTTTGTCGGATCTAGTTCTGTCTCAAATTTTGTCACAATATTGAAAATTGAACTAGCTTAATGTGGGCATTGAATTAGTGGTATTCTGAGCTATAAATCAAAAGTTATGAATGATTTAGTGCAAACCTGACAAGTTGATCGGCCTGTTAAAATGAACATTCTATACTGATTATTGGTGCTCATTACGTAAAACCTTATAAATGAAGCATAAAGCATGGTATCACCCAATTTGGGATAGATTGTATTACTTGGACGCTTTGTTGTATCTAGTTCTGTCTCAAGTTTTGTCACAATATTGAAAATTCAACTAGCTTAATGTGGGCATTGTATTCGTGTCATTCTGAGCTATAAATCAAAAGTTGTAGAAGATTTAATGCAGACATGACAAATTGATCGGCCAGTTAAAATGATCATTCTAAACTGATCATTGGAGCTCATTGAGTAAAAGCTAAATGAGAAATAATGCATAGCATCACGCAGTTTGGGATGGATTGGGTTACTTGGACGCTATGTCGTATATATTTCTATCTCAATTTTTGTCACAATATAGAAATTGAGCTAGCTAATGTGGGCATTGGATTCGTGTCATTCTGAGCTGTAAATCAAAAGTTACAGACCATTTAGTGCGGACATGTCAAGTTGATCGACCAGTTAAAGTGATCATTCTTAACTAATCATTTGTGCTCATTGAGTAAAGTCTTATAAATGAATTATAAGGCATGGTATCGCACAGTTTGCGATAGATTGGATTACTTGGACGCTTTGTCGTATCTAGTTCTGTCTCAAATTTTGTCACAATATTGAAAATTTAACTAGCTTAATGTGGGCATTGAATTAGTGGTATTCTGAGCTATAAATCAAAAGTTATGAACGATTTAGTGCAAACCTGACAAGTTGATCGGCCTGTTAAAATGAACATTCTATACTGATCATTGGTGCTCATTACGTAAAACCTTATAAATGAAGCATAAAGCATGGCATCACCCAATTTGGGATAGATTGTATTACTTGGACGCTTTGTTGTATCTAGTTCTGTCTCAAGTTTTGTCACAATATTGAAAATTCAACTAGCTTAATGTGGGCATTGTATTCGTGTCATTCTGAGCTATAAATCAAAAGTTGTAGACGATTTAGTGCAGACATGACAAATTGATCGGCCAGTTAAAATGATCATTCTAAACTGATCATTGGTGCTCATTTAGTAAAAAGCTTATAAATGAGAAATAATTCATAGTATCATACAGTTTGTGATGGATTGGATTACTTGGACGCTTTATCGTATATATTTATGTCTCAATTTTTGTCACAATATAGAAATCGAGCTAGCTAATGTGGGCATTGAATTCGTGTCATTCGAGAGCTCTAAATCAAAAGTTAGTGACGATTTAGTGCGGACATGCAAGGTGATGGATCATCATTCTAAATCTGTGAAGTGCTCATTGAGTCTTATAATATAGAAGCATAATGCATCATCACACAGTTTTCAACATTGAGAAGTCTATTGAACTAGCTTAATGTGGGCCATGAACAATTAGACTTGACAAGTTGGACCAGTTAAAATGATCATTCTATACTGATCATTGGTGCTCATTACGTAAAACCATATAAATGAAGCATAAAGAATGGCATCACCCAATTTGAGATTAGATTACTTGGACGTTTTGTCGTATCTAGTTCTGTCTCAAATTTTGTCACAGTATTGAAAATTCAACTAGCTTAATGTGGGCATTGTATTCGTGTCATTCTGAGCTATAAATCAAAAGTTGGAGACGATTTAGGCAGACATGACAAATTGATCGGCCAGTTAAAATGATCATTCTAAACTGATCATTGGTGCTCATTGAGTAAAAGCTTAAAAATCATAAGCAGTTTGGGATTGATTGGTTACTTGACGCTATGTCTATTTATGTCTCAAATTTTGTCACAATATAGCTGAGCTTAATGTGGCATTGGATTCGTGTCATTCTGTAAATCAAAAGTTACAGACCATTTAGTGGACATGTCAAGTTGATCGACCAGTTAAAGTGATCATTCTTAACTAATCATTTGTGCTCATTGAGTAAAGTCTTATAAATGAATCATAAGGCATGGCGCAGTTTGCGATAGATTGGATTACTTGGAATCTAGTTCTGTCTCAAATTTTGTCACAATATTGAAAATTGAACTAGCTTAATGTGGGCATTGAATTAGTGGTATTCTGAGCTATAAATCAAAAGTTATGAACGATTTAGTGAACCTGACAAGTTGATCGGCCTGTTAAAATGACATTCTATACTGATCATTGGTGCTCATTATAAAACCTTATAAATGAAGCATAAAGCAATCACCCAATTTGGGATAGATTGTATTACTTGGACGCTTTGTTGTATCTAGTTCTGTCTCAAGTTTTGTCACAATATTGAAAATTCAACTAGCTTAATGTGGGCATTGTATTCGTGTCATTCTAAGCTATAAATCAAAAGTTGTAGACTGATGACAAATTGATCGGCCAGTTAAAATGATTATTCTAAACTGATCATTGGAGCTCATTGAGTAAAAGCTAAATGAGAAATAATTCATAGCATCACACAGTTTGGGATGGATTGGGTTACTTGGACGCTATGTCGTATATATTTCTATCTCAATTTTTGTCACAATATAGAAATTGAGCTAGCTAATGTGGGCATTGGATTCGTGTCATTCTGAGCTGTAAATCAAAAGTTACAGACCATTTAGTGCGGACATGTCAAGTTGATCGACCAGTTAAAGTGATCATTCTTAACTAATCATTTGTGCTCATTGAGTAAAGTCTTATAAATGAATTATAAGGCATGGTATCACACAGTTTGCGATAGATTGGATTACTTGGACGCTTTGTCGTATCTAGTTCTGTCTCAAATTTTGTCACAATATTGAAAATTTAACTAGCTTAATGTGGGCATTGAATTAGTGGTATTCTGAGCTATAAATCAAAAGTTATGAACGATTTAGTGCAAACCTGACAAGTTGATCGGCCTGTTAAAATGAACATTCTATACTGATCATTGGTGCTCATTAGTAAAACCTTATAAATGAAGCATAAAGCATGGCATCACCCAATTTCGCTAGTTCTGTCTCAAGTTTTGTCACAATATTGAAAATTCAACTAGCTTAATGGGCATTGTATTCGTGTCATTCTGAGCTATAAATCAAAAGTTAGACGATTTAGTGCAGACATGACAATTGATCGGCCAGTTAAAATGATCATTCTAAACTGATCATTGGTGCTCATTAGTAAAAAAATATTGAGTTTGTTGTATACTTGGACGCTTTATCTGTGTCACAATATAGAAATCGAGCTAAAATGTGGGCATTAATGTGGGCTGCTCTAAATCAAAAGTTAGTGACGATTTAGTGCGGATATGTCAAGGTGATCGGCGAGTTAAAGTCATCATTCTAAACTGATCTTTGGTGCTCATTGAGTGAAGACTTATAAATGAAGCATAATGCATGGCATCACACAGTCTTTGATAGATAGGATTACTTGGAAGCTTTGGCGTATCAATTTATTTCTCAAATTTTGTTACAGTAGAGAAAATTGAGCTAGTTTAACGTGGGCATTTGATTCTTGTGTTTCTGAGCTCTAAATCAAAATATACGAACGATTTAGTGAGAACATGTCAATTTGATCAGCCAGTTAAAATGATCATTCTAAATTGATCATTGGTGCTCATTAATTAAAGGCTTATAAAAGAAGTTTAAATCATGCATCCAAGCATTTTGGGATAGGTTGGATTACTTGCAAGCTTTGTCGTCTCTATTTATGTCACAAATTCTCTCAAAATATAGAAAATCGAGCTAGCTTAACGTGGGCATTGGATTCGTATCATTCTGAGCTCTAAATCAAAAGTTACAGACCATTTAGTGCGGACATGTCAAGTTGATCGGCCAGTTAAAGTGATCATTCTTAACTAATCATTCGTGCTCATTGAGTAAAGGCTTATAAATGAACCATGGTATCGCACAGATAGATTGGATTACTTGGTATCTAGTTCTGTCTCAAATTTTGTCACAATATTGAAAATTTAACTAGCTTAATGTGGGCATTGAATTTGTATTCTGAGATGGATTTCCAAGTTGACGTATCTCAGCTCATTTCTGCATGGCATCAATTATTTTTTCTAGTTCTGTCTCAATATTGAAAATTGAACTAGCTTAATGTGGGCATTGAATTCGTGTTATTCTGAGATATAAATCAAAAGTTATGAACAATTTAGTTCAGACTTGAAAAGTTGATCGTCCAGTTAAAATGATCATTCTATGCTGATCATTGGTGCTCATTATGTAAAACCATATAAATGAAGCATAAAGAATGGCATCACCCAATTTGGGATAGATTAGATTACTTGGACGTTTTGTCGTATCTAGTTCTGTCTCAAATTTTGTCACAGTATTGAAAATTCAACTAGCTTAATGTGGGCATTGTATTCGTGTCATTCTGAGCTATAAATCAAAAGTTGGAGACGATTTAGTGCAGACATGACAAATTGATCGGCCAGTTAAAATGATCATTCTAAACTGATCATTGGTGCTCATTGAGTAAAATAAATGAGATAATGCATGCATCACGCAGTTTGGGATAGATTGGATGTCGGTCTCAATTTTTGTCACAATATAGAAATTGAGCTAGCTAAATTGGATGTCATTCTGAGCTATAAATCAAAGTTATTTACGCGGACATGTCAAGTTGATCGTCAGTTAAAGTGATCATTCTAAGCTGATCATTTATGCTCGCTTATAAATGAACAAAAGCATGGCAGTTTTGATAGATTGGATTACTTGGACAATTTGTCATCTAGTTCTGTTCAAATTTTGCAATATGAAAATTGAACTAGCTTAATGTGGGCATTGAATTCGTGTTATTCTGAGATCAAAAGTTATGAACAATTTAGTTCAGACTTGACAAGTTGATCGGCCAGTTAAAATGATCATTCTATACTGATCATTGGTGCTCATTACGTAAAACCATATAAATGAAGCATAAAGAATGGCATCACCCAATTTGGGATAGATTATATTACTTGGACGCTTTGTTGTATCTAGTTCTGTCTCAAATTTTGTCACAGTATTGACTAGCTTAATGTCATTGTATTCGTGTCATTCTGAGCTATAAATGTTGAGGCGATAGTGCAGACATCAAATGATCGGCCAGTTAAAAGATCATTCTAAACTGATCATTGGTGCTCTAGTAAAAGCTATAAATCAAACTTCATGGAGACGCTTTAGTGATCAACAGTGACAAATTGATCGACGATAGTTAAAATGCAGAGTCTAATGACAAATGATGATTGGTGCTCCAGTAAATTAAAATGATCATTCTAGAACTGCATAGCATTGGTGCTCATTTAGCTTAAATCATTCTGAGCTCTAAATCAAAAGTTACTTTTGTCACAAATGTTAGATCATTCTAAACTAAATTGGTGCTCATTAAAGGATGAATAAGCATGGTATCAACAGTTGTGATGATTGGATTACTTGGATCCTTTGTCGTATCTATTTCTGTCTCAAATTTTGTCAATATGTGAACTAGCTTAATGTGGGCATTGAATTCGTGTATTCTGCAAAAGTTATGAACGATTTAGTCAGATGTGCCGGATCATTCTAAACTGATCATTTAATAAATGAAGCATAAGCATGCATCACTCAATTTGGGAAGATTGATTCTTGGACTTTGTATATCTAGCTCTGAAAATCACTAAAGTTAGTGTCGATTTAGTATGCGAATGATCATTCTAAACAATTAGTCTTGATCGTGGGCATTAGCAATTCGTGTCATTTGAGCTATTCTAAACTGATCATTCTAAACTCATTGGTGCTCATTGAGTAAAGTCTTATAAATGAAAATAAGGCATGGTATCTTTCGATTTGGATTACTTCTTTGTCGTATCTAGTTCTGTCTCAAATTTTGTCGAACTAGCTTAACATTGTGATAAATCAAAAGTTACACGATTTATGCAAACATTCAAGTTGACAGTTAAAATGATCATTCTAAACTGAATTGGCCAGCTCATTAATTAAAGGCTTATAAAATGAAGTTTAAGTGGCATGCTTCCATTGAGTAAAAGCTATTGAGATTCATGGCATCACAATTTGGGATAGATTGGGTTACTTGACGCTAGTATATATTTCTATCTCAATTTTTGTCAATATATTGAGCTAGCTAATGTGGGCATTTATTCGTGTCATTCTGCTATAAATCAAAAGTTACAGACCATTTAGTGCGGACATGTCAAGTTGATCGCCAGTTAAAGTGATCATTCTTAACTAATCATTGTGCTCATTGAGTAAAGGCTTATAAATGAACCATAAGGCATGGTATCACAGTTTGGGATAGATTGGATTACTTGGACGCTTTGTCGTATCTAGTTCTGTCTCAAATTTTGTCACAATATTGAAAATTGAACTAGCTTAATGTGGGCATTGAATTGTGGTATTCTGAGCTATAAATCAAAAGTTATGAACGATTTTGCAAACTGACAAGTTGATCTGTTAAAATGATCATTCTATACTGATCATTGGTGCTCATTACGTAAAACCTTATAAATGAAGCATAAAGCATGCATCACCCAATTTGGGTTAGATTATATTACTTGGACGCTTTGTTGTATCTAGTCTCTGAAATTTTGTCACAATATTGAAAATTCAACTAGCTTAATGTGGGCATTGTATTCGTGTCATTCTGAGCTATAAATCAAAAGTTAGGATAGTGACATGACAAGTTGATCAGTTAAATGATGATCATGCTCATTGAGTAAAAGCTATAAATATAATGCATGGCATCACGCAGTTTGATTGGATTGGGTTACTTACGCTCTTGTGCATAAGAAATTGAGCTAGCTTAAAATTGGATTGTCATTCTGAGCTCTAAATCAAAAGTTACAGACCATTTAGTGCGGACATGTCAAGTTGATCGCCAGTTAAAGTGATCATTCTTAACTAATCATTCGTGCTCATTGAGTAAAGCTTATAAATGAACCATAAGGCATGGTATCACTCAGTTTTTGATAGATTGGATTACTTGGACGCTTTGTCGTATCTAGTTCTGTCTCACAATATTGAAAATTGAACTAGCTTAATGTGGGCATTGAATTCTTGTATTCTGAGATATAAATCAAAAGTTATGATTTAGTGCAGACTTGAAAAGTTGATCGGCCAGTTAAAATGATCATTCTATGCTGATCATTGGTGCTCATTACGTAAAACCATATAAATGAAGCATAAAGAATGGCATCACCCAATTTGGGATAGATTGTATTACTTGGACTTTGTGTATCTAGTTCTGTCTCAAATTTTGTCACAATATTGAAAATTCAACTAGCTTAATGTGGGCATTGTATTCGTGTCATTCTGAGCTATAAATCAAAAGTTGTAGACGATTTATGCAGACATGACAAATTGATCGGCAAGTTAAAATGATCATTCTAAACTGATCATTGGTGCTCATTGAGTAAAAGCTAAATGAGAAATAATTCATAGCATCACACAGTTTGGGATGGATTGGGTTACTTGGACGCTATGTCGTATATATCTGTCTCAATTTTTGTCACAATATAGAAATTGAGCTAGCTAATGTCGGCATTGGATTCGTGTCATTCTGAGCTGTAAATCAAAAGTTACAGACCATTTAGTGCGGACATGTCAAGTTGATCGACCAGTTAAAGTGATCATTCTTAACTAATCATTTGTGCTCAAGGCTTATAAATGAATCATAAGGCATGGTATCACAGTTTGATAGATTGGATTACTTGGACTTTGTCGTATCTAGTTCTGTCTCAAATTTTGTCACAATATTGAAAATTGAACTAGCTTAATGTGGGCATTGAATTGGTGAGCTATAAATCAAAAGTTATGAACGATTTAGTGCAGACTTGACAAGTTGATCGGCCAGTTAAAATGATCATTCTATACTGAATTGGTGCTCATTACGTAAAACCTTATAAATGAAGCATAAAGCATGGCATCACCCACTTGGACGCTTTGTGTATCTAGTTCTGTCAAATTTTGATAAGCTTAATGTGGGCATTGTATTCGTGTCATTCTGAGCTATAAATCAAAAGTAGACGATTTTGCAGACATGACAAATTGATCAGTTAAAATGATCATCTTCATTGTCTCAAATTTTGTCACAGTATTGAAAATTCAACTAGCTAATTTGTCACAATATGTATTCTGTCATTCTGCATTCTGAGTTGGAGACGATTTAGTTGTACGACATGCAGACATGAGCCAAAATATCGATTTATGCCATGTCAAATAAAATGATCATTCTAAACTGATCATTGGTGCTCATTGAGTAAAGCTTATAAATGAAGAAATAATCATGCATCAAGTTTGGGATGGATTGGGTTACTTGGACGCTATGTCGTATATATTTCTGTCTCAATTTTTGTCACAATATAGAAATTGAGCTAGCTAATGTGGGCATTGGATTCGTGTCATTCTGAGCTGTAAATCAAAAGTTACAGACCATTTAGTGCGGACATGTCAAGTTGATCGGCCAGTTAAAGTGATCATTCTTAACTAATCATTCGTGCTCATTGAGTAAAGGCTTATAAATGAAACATAAGGCATGGTATCACTCAGTTTTTGATAGATTGGATTACTTGGATCCTTTGTCGTATCTAGTTCTGTCTCAAATTTTGTTCACAATATTGAAAATTGAACTAGCTTAATGTGGGCATTGAATTCGTGTTATTCTGAGATATAAATCAAAAGTTATGAACAATTTAGTTCAGACTTGACAAGTTGATCGGCCAGTTAAAATGATCATTCTATACTGATCATTGGTGCTCATTACGTAAAACCATATAAATGAAGCATAAAGAATGGCATCACCCAATTTGGGATAGATTATATTACTTGGACGTTTTGTCGTATCTAGTTCTGTCTCAAATTTTGTCACAGTATTGAAAATTCAACTAGCTTAATGTGGGCATTGTATTCGTGTCATTCTGAGCTATAAATCAAAAGTTGGAGACGATTTAGTGCAGACATGACAAATTGATCGGCCAGTTAAAATGATCATTCTAAACTGATCATTGGTGCTCATTGAGTAAAAGCTAAATGAGAAATAATGCATAGCATCACGCAGTTTGGGATGGATTGGGTTACTTGGACGCTATGTCGTATATATTTCTGTCTCAATTTTTGTCACAATATAGAAATTGAGCTAGCTAATGTGGGCATTGGATTCGTGTCATTCTGAGCTGTAAATCAAAAGTTACAGACCATTTAGTGTGGACATGTCAAGTTGATCGACCAGTTAAAGTGATCATTCTTAACTAATCATTCGTGCTCATTGAGTAAAGGCTTATAAATGAACATAAGGCATGGTATCACTCAGTTTTGATAGATTGGATTACTTGGATCCTTTGTCGTATCTAGTTCTGTCTCAAATTTTGTTACAATATTGAAAATTGAACTAGCTTAATGTGGGCATTGAATTCGTGTTATTCTGAGATATAAATCAAAAGTTATGAACAATTTAGTTCAGACTTGACAAGTTGATCGGCCAGTTAAAATGATCATTCTATACTGATCATTGGTGCTCATTACGTAAAACCATATAAATGAAGCATAAAGAATGGCATCACCCAATTTGGGATAGATTATATTACTTGGACATTTTGTGGTATCTAGTTCTGTCTCAAATTTTGTCACAGTATTGAAAATTCAACTAGCTTAATGTGGGCATTGTATTCGTGTCATTCTGAGCTATAAATCAAAAGTTGGAGACGATTTAGTGCAGACATGACAAATTGATCGGCCAGTTAAAATGATCATTCTAAACTGATCATTGGTGCTCATTGAGTAAAAGCTAAATGAGAAATAATGCATAGCATCACACAGTTTGGGATTGATTGGGTTACTTGGACGCTATGTCGTATATATTTCTGTCTCAATTTTTGTCACAATATAGAAATTGAGCTAGCTAATGTGTGCATTGGATTCGTGTCATTCTGAGCTGTAAATCAAAAGTTACACACCATTTAGTGTGGACATGTCAAGTTGATCGACCAGTTAAAGTGATCATTCTTAACTAATCATTTGTGCTCATTGAGTAAAGCTTATAAATGAACATAAGGCATGGTATCGCGCAGTTTGCGATAGATTGGATTACTTGGACGCTTTGTCGTATCTAGTTCTGTCTCAAATTTTGTACAATATTGAAAATTGAACTAGCTTAATGTGGGCATTGAATTAGTGGTATTCTGAGCTATAAATCAAAAGTTATGAACGATTTAGTGCAAACCTGACAAGTTGATCGGCCAGTTAAAATGATCATTCTATACTGATCATTGGTGCTCATTACGTAAAACCTTATAAATGAAGCATAAAGCATGGCATCACCCAATTTGGGTTAGATTGTATTACTTGGACGCTTTGTTGTATCTAGTTCTGTCTCAAGTTTTGTCACAATATTGAAAATTCAACTAGCTTAATGTGGGCATTGTATTCGTTTCATTCTGAGCTATAAATCAAAAGTTGGAGACGATTTAGTGCAGACATGACAAATTGATCGGCCAGTTAAAATGATCATTCTAAACTGATCATTGGTGCTCATTGAGTAAAAGCTAAATGAGAAATAATGCATAGCATCACACAGTTTGGGATGGATTGGGTTACTTGGACGCTATGTCGTATATATTTATGTCTCAATTTTTGTCACAATATAGAAATTGAGCTAGCTAATGTGTGCATTGGATTCGTGTCATTCTGAGCTGTAAATCAAAAGTTACACACCATTTAGTGTGGACATGTCAAGTTGATCGACCAGTTAAAGTGATCATTCTTAACTAATCATTTGTGCTCATTGAGTAAAGTCTTATAAATGAATCATAAGGCATGGTATCGCGCAGTTTGCGATAGATTGGATTACTTGGACGCTTTGTCGTATCTAGTTCTGTCTCAAATTTTGTCACAATATTGAAAATTGAACTAGCTTAATGTGGGCATTGAATTAGTGGTATTCTGAGCTATAAATCAAAAGTTATGAACGATTTAGTGCAAACCTGACAAGTTGATCAGCCTGTTAAAATGAACATTCTATACTGATCATTGGTGCTCATTACGTAAAACCTTATAAATGAAGCATAAAGCATGGTATCACCCAATTTGGGATAGATTGTATTACTTGGACGCTTTGTTGTATCTAGTTCTGTCTCAAGTTTTGTCACAATATTGAAAATTCAACTAGCTTAATGTGGGCATTGTATTCGTGTCATTCTGAGCTATAAATCAAAAGTTGGAGACGATTTAGTGCAGACATGACAAATTGATCGGCCAGTTAAAATGATCATTCTAAACTGATCATTGGTGCTCATTTAGTAAAAAGCTTATAAATGAGAAATAATTCATAGTATCATACAGTTTGTGATGGATTGGATTACTTGGACGCTTTATCGTATATATTTATGTCTCAATTTTTGTCACAATATAGAAATCGAGCTAGCTAATGTGGGCATTGAATTCGTGTCATTCGGAGCTCTAAATCAAAAGTTAGTGACGATTTAGTGCGGACATGTCAAGGTGATCGGCGAGTTAAAGTCATCATTCTAAACTGATCTTTGAAGCTCATTGAGTGAAGACTTATAAATGAAGCATAATGCATGGCATCACACAGTTTTCGATAGATAGGATTACTTGGAAGCTTTGGCGTATCAATTTATTTCTCAAATTTTGTTACAGTAGAGAAAATTGAGCTAGTTTAACGTGGGCATTTGATTCGTGTGTTTCTGAGCTCTAAATCAAAATACACGAACGATTTAGTGAAAACAAGTCAATTTGATCAGCCAGTTAAAATGATTATTCTAAATTGATCATTGGTGCTCATTAATTAAAGGCTTATAAATTAAGTTTAAATCATGCATCCAAGCATTTTGGGATAGGTTGGATTACTTGCACGCTTTGTCGTCTCTATTTATGTCTCAAATTTTCTTAAAATATAGAAAATCGAGCTAGCTTAACGTGGGCATTGGATTCGTATCATTCTGAGCTCTAAATCAAAAGTTACAGACCACTTAGTGCGGACATGTCAAGTTGATCGGCCAGTTAAAGTGATCATTCTTAACTAATCATTCGTGCTCATTGAGTAAAGGCTAAATATAAATGGAACCATTGGAAGGCATGGTATCACTCAGTTTTTGATAGATTGGATTACTTGGATCCTTTGTCGTATCATTAGTAAAACCATATAAATGAAGCATAAAGTGGCATCACCCATTACTTGGATTATCTAGTCTACAATTGAAAATTCAACTAGCTTAAATTGTATTCGTGTCATTCTGAGCTATAAACTAGACGATTTAGTGCAGACATGACAAATTGATCGGCCATAAAATGATCATTCTAAACTGATCATTGGTGCTCATAGTAAAAAGCTGCATAGATATTTATGGAACTTGGACGCAATATAGTCTCAATGAACAATATAGAAATTTAGCTAATGTGGGCATTCGTGTCATTCTTGAAAAGTTGATCGGCCAAGTGATAAAATGATCATTCTATGCTGATCATTGGTGCTCATTATGTAAAACCATATAAATGAAGCATAAAGAATGGCATCACCCAATTTGGGATAGATTAGATTACTTGGACGTTTTGTCGTATCTAGTTCTGTCTCAAATTTTGTCACAGTATTGAAAATTCAACTAGCTTAATGTGGGCATTGTATTCGTGTCATTCTGAGCTATAAATCAAAAGTTGGAGACGATTTAGTGCAGACATGACAAATTGATCGGCAAGTTAAAATGATCATTCTAAACTGATCATTGGTGCTCATTGAGTAAAAGCTAAATGAGAAATAATGCATAGCATCACGCAGTTTGGGATGGATTGGGTTACTTGGACGCTATGTCGTATATATTTCTGTCTCAATTTTTGTCACAATATAGAAATTGAGCTAGCTAATGTCGGCATTGGATTCGTGTCATTCTGAGCTGTAAATCAAAAGTTACAGACCATTTAGTGCGGACATGTCAAGTTGATCGACGAGTTAAAGTGATCATTCTTAACTAATCATTCGTGCTCATTGAGTAAAGGCTTATAAATGAAACATAAGGCATGGTATCACTCAGTTTTTGATAGATTGGATTACTTGGATCCTTTGTCGTATCTAGTTCTGTCTCAAATTTTGTTACAATATTGAAAATTGAACTAGCTTAATGTGGGCATTGAATTCGTGTTATTCTGAGATATAAATCAAAAGTCATGAACAATTTAGTTCAGACTTGACAAGTTGATCCGCCAGTTAGAATGATCATTCTATACTGATCATTGGTGCTCATTACGTAAAACCATATAAATGAAGCATAAAGAATGGCATCACCCAATTTGGGATAGATTAGATTACTTGGACGTTTTGTCGTATCTAGTTCTGTCTCAAATTTTGTCACAGTATTGAAAATTCAACTAGCTTAATGTGGGCATTGTATTCATGTCATTCTGAGCTATAAATCAAAAGTTGGAGATGATTTAGTGCAGACATGACAAATTGATCGGCCAGTTAAAATTATCATTCTAAACTGATCATTGGTGCTCATTGAGTAAAAGCTAAGTGAGAAATAATGCATAGCATCACGCAGTTTGGGATGGATTGGGTTACTTGGACGCTATGTCGTATATATTTCTGTCTCAATTTTTGTCACAATATAGAAATTGAGCTAGCTAATGTGGGCATTGGATTCGTGTCATTCTGAGCTGTAAATCAAAAGTTACAGACCATTTAGTGCGGACATGTCAAGTTGATCGACCAGTTAAAGTGATCATTCTTAACTAATCATTTGTGCTCATTGGGTAAAGTCTTATAAATGAATCATAAGGCATGGTATCGCGCAGTTTGCGATAGATTGGATTACTTGGACGCTTTGTCGTATCTAGTTCTGTCTCAAATTTTGTCACAATATTGAAAATTGAACTAGCTTAATGTGGGCATTGAATTAGTGGTATTCTGAGCTATAAATCAAAAGTTATGAACGATTTAGTGCAAACCTGACAAGTTGATCGGCCTGTTAAAATGAACATTCTATACTGATCATTGGTGCTCATTACGTAAAACCTTATAAATGAAGCATAAAGCATGGCATCACCCAATTTGGGATAGATTGTATTACTTGGATGCTTTGTTGTATCTAGTTCTGTCTCAAGTTTTGTCACAATATTGAAAATTCAACTAGCTTAATGTGGGCATTGTATTCGTGTCATTCTGAGCTATAAATCAAAAGTTGTAGACGATTTAGTGCAGACATGACAAATTGATCGGCCAGTTAAAATGATCATTCTAAACTGATCATTGGTGCTCATTTAGTAAAAAGCTTATAAATGCGAAATAATTCATAGTATCATACAATTTGTGATGGATTGGATTACTTGGACGCTTTATCGTATATATTTATGTCTCAATTTTTGTCAATATATAGAAATCGAGCTAGCTAATGTGGGCATTGAATTCGTGTCATTCGGAGCTCTAAATCAAAAGTTAGTGACGATTTAGTGCGGACATGTCAAGGTGATCGGAGAGTTAAAGTCATCATTCTAAACTGATCTTTGAAGCTCATTGAGTGAAGACTTATAAATGAAGCATAATGCATGGCATCACACAGTTTTCGATAGATAGGATTACTTGGAAGCTTTGGTGTATCAATTTATTTCTCAAATTTTGTTACAGTAGAGAAAATTGAGCTAGTTTAACGTGGGCATTTGATTCGTGTGTTTCTGAGCTCTAAATCAAAATACACGAACGATTTAGTGAAAACAAGTCAATTTGATCAGCCAGTTAAAATGATCATTCTAAATTGATCATTGGTGCTCATTAATTAAAGGCTTATAAATGAAGTTTAAATCATGCATCCAAGCATTTTGGGATAGGTTGGATTACTTGCACGCTTTGTCGTCTCTATTTATGTCTCAAATTTTCTCAAAATATAGAAAATCGAGCTAGCTTAACGTGGGCATTGGATTCGTATCATTCTGAGCTCTAAATCAAAAGTTACAGACCACTTAGTGCGGATATGTCAAGTTGATCGGCCAGTTAAAGTGATCATTCTTAACTAATCATTCGTGCTCATTGAGTAAAGGCTTATAAATGAACCATAAGGCATGGTATCACTCAGTTTTCGATAGATTGGATTACTTGGATCCTTTGTCGTATCTAGTTCTGTCTCAAATTTTGTTACAATATTGAAAATTGAACTAGCTTAATGTGGGCATTGAATTCGTGTTATTCTTAGATATAAATCATAAGTTATGAACAATTTAGTTCAGACTTGACAAGTTGATCGGCCAGTTAAAATGATCATTCTATACTGATCATTGGTGCTCATTACGTAAAACCATATAAATGAAGAATAAAGAATGGCATCACCCAATTTGGGATAGATTAGATTACTTGGACGTTTTGTCGTATCTAGTTCTGTCTCAAATTTTGTCACAGTATTGAAAATTCAACTAGCTTAATGTGGGCATTGTATTCGTGTCATTCTGAGCTATAAATCAAAAGTTGGAGACGATTTAGTGCAGACATGACAAATTGATCGGCCAGTTAAAATGATCATTCTAACTGATCATTAGTGCTCATTGAGTAAAAGCTAAATGATAAATAATGCATAGCATCACGCAGTTTGGGATGGATTGGATTACTTGGACGCTATGTCGTATATATTTCTGTCTCAATTTTTGTCACAATATAGAAATTGAGCTAGCTAATGTGGGCATTGGATTCGTGTCATTCTGAGCTCTAAATCAAAAGTTACGGACGATTTATTGCGGACATGTTAACTTGATCGGCCAGTTGAAGTCATCATTCTAAACTGATCATTGGTGCTCATTGAGTAAAAGCTTATAAATGAAGCATAATACATGGCATCACATAGTTTTGGACATATTGGATTACTTGTGCGCTTTGTCGTATCTGTTTCTATCTCAAAGTTTAATATAATATATAGAAAATTTAGCTAGTTTAACGTTGGCATTTGTTTCGTGTGTTTCTGAGCTCCAAATCAAAAGTTACGGACGATTTAGTGAGGACATGTCAGTTTGATCGGCCTGTTAAAATGATCGTTCTAAATTTATCATTTGGGATCATTAAGTAAAGGCTTATAAATGAAGCATAATGCATGGCACCAAGCATTTTGGGATATATTGGATTATGTGAACGCTTTTTTGTCTCTATTTTTGTCTCAATTTTGATAAAAATATAGAAAATTGAGCTATCTTAACATGGGCATTGGATTCATATCATTCAGAGCTCTAAATCAAAAGTTACGGAAAATTTAGTAGGACATGTCCAGTTGATCGGCCAGCTAAAGTGATCATTCGAAACTGATCATTGTTGTTAATTGAGTAAAGGCTTATAAATGAAGCATAAGGCATCGTATCACGCAGTTTGGCAAAGATTGGATTACTAGGACGCTTTGTTTTATCTAGTTCTGTCTAAAGTTTTGTCACAATACTGAAAATTGAACTAGGTTAATGTGGGCATTGGATTTGTGTCATTCTTATAAATAAATCAAAAGTTATGGACGATTTAATGCAGACATGACAAGTTGATCGGCCAGTAAAAAATGTCATTCTAAACTAATTATTGGTGCTCATTGAGTGAAAGCATATAAATGAAAAATAATGCATGGCATCACGAAGTTTGGGATGGATTGGATTACTTAGACGCTTTGTCGTATCTATTTATGTCTCAATTTTGTCACAATATAGAAATTGAGCTAGCTTAACATGAACATTGGATTCATGTCATTCAGCGCTCTAAATCAAAAGTGCGAACATGTCATGTTGATCGGCCGGTTAAAGTCATCATTCTAAACTGATCATTAGTGCTCCTTAAGTAAATGCTTATAAATGAAGCATAAAGCATGACATCAAACATTTTGGGATAGATTGGATTACTTGGATGATTTGTCGTGTCTATTTCTGTCTCAAATTTTGTCAAAATATAGAAAAGTGAGCTAGCTGAACGTTGGCATTGGATTCGTGTCTTTCTGAGCTCCAAATCAAAAGTTTCGGACGATTTAGTGCGAACATGTCAAGTTAATCGGCCACTTAAAGTGGTCATTCTGTACTGATCATTGGTGCCCATTGAGTAAAGGGTTATAAATGATGCATAAGACATGGCATCACACAGTTTGGGATAGATTGGATTACTTGGACGCTTTTCGTATCTAGTTCAGTCTTAAATTTTGTCACAACAATGAAAATTGAACTAGCTTAGTGTGGACATTGGATTCGTGTCAATCTGAGCACTAAATCAAAAGTTGAACGACCAGTTAATATGATCATTCTAAACTAATAATTGGTGCTCATTGAATAAAAGCTTATAAATGAAAAATAATGCATGACATCATGCAGTTTGGGAAGGATTGGATTACTTAGACGCTTTGTCGTATCTACTTATGTCTCAATTTTGTCACAATATACAAATTAAGCTAAATTAAAGTTGACACTGGATTCGTGTTATTCTAAGCTCTAAATCAAAAGTTACGGACGATTTAGTGCGAACATGTCAAGTTGATCGGCCTGTTAAAGTCATCATTCTAAACTGATCATTGGTACGCATTGAGTAAAAGCTTATAAACGAAGCATAATGCATGACAACACACAGTTTTGGATAGATTGGATTACTTGGATGCTTTGTCAACTCTATTTCTGTCTCAAATTTAGTTACAATATAGAAACTTGCGCTAGCTTAACGTGGGAATTTGATTCGTGTGTTTCCGAGCTCTAAATCAAAACTTATAGACGATTTAGTACGGACTTGTCAATTTGATCGGCCTATTTAAGTGATCATTCTAAACTGATCATTGGTGCTCATTAAGTAAAGACTTGTAAATGAATCACACAGCATGGCATCAAACACTTTGGGATAAATTGGATTATTTGGACGCTTTGTCGTCTCAATTTCTGCCTCAAATTTTTTCAAAATATAGAAAATTGAGCTAGCTTAATGTGGGCATTGGATTCGTGTCATTCTGAGCTCTAAATCAAAAGGTACGGACAATTTAATGCGGACATGTCAAGTTGATCGGCCGGTTAAAATCATCATTCTAAACTGATCAATGGTGCTCATTGAGTAAAGGTTTATAAATGAAGCATAATGTATGGCATAACATAGTTTTGGATAGATTTGATTACTTGGGCATTTGATTCGTGTGTTGTTGAGCTCTAAATCAAAAGTTATGGACGATTTAGTGCAGACATGTCAATTTGATCGGCCTCTTAAAATGATCATTCTAAATTTATCATTGGTGCTCATTAAGTAAAGGCTTATAAATGAAGCACAAAGCATGGAATCAAGCATTTTGGGATAGGTTGGATTACTTGGACGCTTTTTCGTCTCTATTTTTGTCTCAAACTTTGTCAACATATAGAAAATTGAGCTAGCTGAACGTTGGCATTGGATTCGTGTCATTCTAAGCTCCAAATAAAATGTTTCGGACGATTTAGTGCGAACATGTCAAGTTAATCTGCCACATAAAGTGATCATTCTAAACTGATCATTGGTGCCCATTGAGTAAAGGCTTATAAATGAAGCATAATGCATGGCATCATGCAGTTTTGGATAGATTGGATTACTTGGACACTTTTTCGTATCTAGTTCTGTCTCAAATTTTCTCACAATAATGAAAATTGAACTAGCTTAGTGTGGGCATTGGATTCGTGTCATTCGAGCACTAAATCAAAAGTTATGGACGATTTAGTACAGATATGACAAGTTGAACAACCAGTTTAAATGATCATTCTAAACTGATCATTGGTGCTCATTGAAAAGAAGCTTATAAATGAAAAATAATGCATGACATTATGCAGTTTGGGAAGGATTGGATTACTTAGACGCTTTGTCATATCTATTTCTGCATCAATTTTTTATCACAATATAGAAATTGAGCTAGATTAAAGTTGACATTGGATTCGTGTCATTCAGATCTCTAAATAAAAAGTTACGGAAAATTTAGTGCGGACATGTCAAGTTGATTGGCCAGTTAAAGTCATCATTCTAAACTGATCATTGGTGCTCATTTAGTAAAGGCTTATAAAAGAAGCATAATGCTTGGCATCACACAATTTGGATAGATTGGATTACTTGGATGCTTTTTCGTATTTATTTCTGTCTAAAATGTTTTTTACAATATAGAAAATTGAGATACCTTAACGTGGGCATTTGATTCATGTGTTTTTGAGATCTAAATCAAAAGTTATGGACGAGTTAATGGCTACTTGTCAAGTTGATTGGCCAGTTAAAGTGGTTATTCTAAACTGATCATTGGTGCTCATTAAGTAAATGCTTATAAATGAAGCCTAAAGAATGGCATCACACAGTTTGGGATAGATTGGATTACTTGGATGCTTTGTTGTCTCTACTTCTGCCTCAAATTTTTTCAAAATATAGAAAATTTATCTAGCTTAACGTAGGCATTGGATTCGTGCTGTTATGAGCTCAAAATCAAGAGTTACGACAATTTGCTACGGACATATCAAGTTGATCGGCCATTTAATATGATTATTCTAAACAAAACATTGGTGTTCATTGAGTAAAGGCTTATAAATGAAGTATAATTCATGGTATCACACAGTTTTTGATAGATTGGATTATTTGAACTCTTTGCTGTATCTATTTTGTCTCAAATTTTGTTACAATACAGAACATTGAGCTAGCTTAACGTTGGCATTTGATTTGTGTGTTTCTGAGGTCTAAATCGAAAAATACACACGATTTAGTGCACACATGAGAACTTGATCGGCAAGTTAAAGTGATCATTCGAAACTGATCATTGGTTCTCATTAAGTAAAGGGTTATAAATGAAACATAAATCATGTCATTAAGTAGTTTAGTTAGATTGTACTTGTTGGACACTTTGTCGTCTCAATTTCTATGTCATATTTTGTTACAATATAGAAAATTGAGCTAGCTTATCGTGGGCATTGGATTCGTGTCATTCTGAACTCTAAATCAAAAGTTACGGACGATTTAGTGCGGAAATGTCAAGTTGAGTGGGCAGTTAAAGCAATCATTCTATACAGATCATTGGTGCTCATTAAGTAAAGTCTTATAAATGAAGCATAAAGCATGGCATCACACAGTTTGGATAGATTGGATTACTTGGACACTTTGTCGTCTCTATATCTGTTTCAAATTTTGTCGAAATATAGAAAATTGAGCTAGCTTAACGTGGGCATTGGATTCGTGTGTTTCAGAGCTCTTAATCAAACATTACAAACGATTTAGGGCGGACATGTCAACTTGATCGGCCATTTAAAGTGATCATTCTAAACTGATCATTGGTGTACATTAAGTAAAGGCTTATAAATGAAGCATAAAGCATGACATCACACAATTTTGGATATATTGGATTACTTGTACACTTTGTCATCCCTATTTCTACCTCAAATTTTGTCAAAATATAGAAAATTTTGCTAGCTTAACGTGTGCATTGGATTCGTGTCATTCTGAGTTCTAAATAAAAAGTTATAACCAATTTTGTGCGGACATGTCAAGTTGATCGGCTAGTTAATATGATCATTCTAAAATGATCATTGGTGCTCATTAAGTAAACGCTTATAAATGAAGACTAAGGCATGAAATCATGTAGTTTGGAATTGATTGGATTAATTGGACGCTTTGTCGTCTCTACTTCTCTCTAAAATTTTGTCAAAATATAGAAAAATTATCTAGCTTAACGTGAGCATTGGATTCGTGTCATTCTGAGCTCGAAATCAAAAGTTACGGACAATTTACTGCGGACATGTCAACTTGATCGGCCAGTTAATATGATTATTCTAAACTGATCAATGGTGTTCATTGAGTAAATGCTTAGAAATGAAGAATAATGCATGGCATCACACAGTTTTGCATAGATTGGATTACTTGGACGCTTTGTTTTATCTATTTATGTCTCAAATTTTACCACAATATAGAAAATTGAGCTAGCTTAACATGGGCATTGGGTTAGTGTATTTCACATCTCTTAATTAAAAGTTACGAACAATTTAGTGCGGACTTGTCAGCTTGATTGGCTTGTTAAAGTAATTATTCTAAACTAATCAATGGTCCTCATTGAATAAATTCTTAGAAATGAAGAATAATGCATGGCATCACACAATTTTGGATAGATTGGATTACTTGGACGCTTTGTGTTATCTATTTATGTTTCAAATTTTACCACAATATAGAAAATTGAGGTAGCTTAACGTGGGCATTGGATTCGTGTGTTTCAGGTCTGTTAATCAAAAGTTACGAAGACTTTAGTGCGGAATTGTCAACTTGATCAGGCATTTAAAGGGATCATTCTAAGGTGGTCATTGGTGCACATTACCTAAAGGCTAATAAATGAGGCATAATTCATGGCATAACACAATTTCCGATAGATTGGATTACTTGGATGCTTTGCCGTATCTATTTCTGTCTCAAATTTTGTTACAATATAGAAAATTAAACTAGCTTAACATTGGTATTGGATTCGTGTGTTTCGAAGCTCTAAATTGAAAAATACACACGACCTAGTGCAGACATGTCAATTTGAGTGGCGAGTTAAAGTGATCATTGGTGCTCATTAAGTGAATGCTTTTAAATGAAGCATAAAGCATGGCATCAAGTAGTTTGGATAGATTGGATTACTTGGATGCTCTTTTGTCTCTATTTTTGTCTGAAATTTCGTTTTAATATAGAAAATTGAACTAGCTTAACGTGGGCATTGTATTCGTGTCTTTTTGAGCTCTAAATCAAAAGTTACGGACGATTTAGTGCGGACATGTCAAGTTAACTGGCCAGTGAAAATGATCATTCTGTACAGATCATTGGTGCTCATTAAGTAACGTCTTATAAATAAAGCATAAAGCATGGCATCAAGCAGTATGAATAGATTGGATAACTTGGAAGCTTTATTGTCTCAATTTCTACCACAATATAAAAAATTGAGCTACCTTAACGTGGGCATTGGATTTGTGTGTTTCAGATTTCTTAATCAAAAGTTTCGAACAATTTAGTGCGGACTTGTCAACTTGATCGGCCATTTAAAGGGATCATTCTAAGGTGGTCATTGGTGCACATTACGTAAAGGCTAATAAATGAAGCATAATTCATGGCATAAGACAATTTTCGATAGATTGGATTACTTGGACGCTTTGCTCTATCTATTTCTTTCTCAAATTTTGTTACAATATAGAAAATGAAGCTAGCTTAAACGTTGGAATTGGATTCGTGTGTTTCTGAGCTCTAAATTGAAAAATACACACGACTTAGTGCGGACATGTCAATTTGAGTGGCGAGTTAGTGATCATTGGTGCTCATTAAGTAAATGCTTTTAAATGAAGCATAGAATGGCATCATTGGTGCTCAATTGAGCTAGTAAAGTGTCTTCAAAAATTACGCACGATTTAGTGCGGATCAAGTTAACTGGCCAGTGAAAGTGATCATGGCATCAAGTAAAGATAAAGCATTGGCATCAAGCAGTATGGATAGATTAACTTGGTCTCTATTTCTGTCTCAAATTTTGTCGAAATATAGAAAATTCTAGTTTAACGTGTGCATTAGATTCGTTCATTCTGAGCTCTAAATCTATAAACGATTTTGTGCAGACATTTCAAGTTGATCAGCTAGTTAAAATGATCATTCTAAAATGATCATTGGTGCTCATTAAGAAAGGCTTATAAATGAAGCCTAAGGCATGGCATCATGCAGTTTGGGATATATTGGATTACTTGAATCTACTTTTGTGTCACAATATAGAAAATTGAATTAGCTTAATGTGGAATTGGATTCGTGTCATTTTGAGCTATAAATCAAAGGTTATGGACGATTTAGTGCTGAAATGTCAAGTTGATCGGCCAGTTAATATGATTATTATAATCATCATTGGTGCTTATTGAATAAAGGTTTAGAAATGAAACATTATGTGTTGCATCACACAATTTTGTATAGATTGGATTACTTGGACGATTTGTCGTATCTATTTCTGTCTCAAATGTTGTTACAATATAGATAATTGAGCTAGTTTAACGTGGACATTCGATTCGTGTCATTTTGAGCACTGAATCAAAGTTATGGAAGATTTAGTGCGGACATGTCAATTTGAGTGGCGAGTTAAAGTGATTATTCTAAACCGATAATTGGTGCTCATTAAGTAAATGCTTTTAAATGAAGCATAAAGCATGGCATCAAGTAGTTTGGATAGATTGGATTACTTGGATGCTTTTTCATCTCTATTTTTGTCTCAAATTTTGTTACGATATAGAAAATTGAGTTAGCTTAACGTGGGCAGTGTATTCGTGTCATTCGGAGCTCTAAATCAAAAGTTACAGACGATTTAGTGCGGACATGTCTAGTTGAGTTGCCAGTTAAAGTGATCATTCTATACAGATCATTGGTGCTCATTAAATAAAGTCTTATAAATAAAGCATAAAGCATGGCATCAAGCAGTCTGAATAGATTGGATTACTTGGAAGCTTTTTCATCTCTATTTTTGTTTCAAATTTTGTCAAAATATAGAAAATTGAGCTGGCTTACCGTTGGCATTGGATTCGTGTGTTTCTGATTTCTTAATCAAAAGTTATGAACGATTTAGAGCAGACATATCAATTTTATCGGCCATTTAAAGTCATCATTCTAAACTGATCATTAGTGCACAATATGTAAAGGCTTATAAATGAAGCATAAAGTATGGCCTTATGCAGTTTTGGATAGATTGGATTACTTGGACGCTTTGTCATATCTATTTATGCCTCAAATTTTGTCACAATATAGAAAATTGAGCTAGCTTAACATGGCCATTGGATTCGTGTCATTTTGAGCTCTAAATCAAAAGTTACGGATGAATTATTACGGACATGTCAAACTGAGTTGCCAGTTAAAGTGATCATTCTAAACATATCATTGGTGCTCATTAAGTAAAGTCTTATAAATGAAGCATAAAGCATGACATCAAGTAGTTTGGATATATTCGATTACTTGGACGCTTTTTCATCTCTATTTCTGTTTTAAATTTTGCCAAATTAGAGAAAATTGAGCTAGCTTAATGTGGGCATTGGATTCGTGTCATTATAAGCTCTAAATCAAAAGTTACAGACGATTTTGGACACGTCAAGTTGAGTGATCATTCTATACAGATCATTGGTGCTCACTAGGTAAAGTCTTATAAATGAAGCATAAGGCATGGCATCAAGCAGTTTGGATAGATTGGATTACTTGGATGCTTTGTCGTCTCTATTTTTGTTTCAAAATTTTGTCAAACTGTAGAAAATTCAGCTAGCTTAACGTAGGCATTTGATTCGTGTGTTTCACAGCTCTAAATCAATACTTACGAACAATTTAGTGCGAACATGTCAAGTTGATCGGCCATTTTAATTGATCATTCTAAACTTATCATTGGTGCACATTAAGTAAAGGCTTATAAATAAAGCATAAAGTATGGCATCACGTAGTTTTGGATAGATTGGATTACTTGGACATTTTGTCATCTTTATTTCTATCTCAAATTTTGTCAAAATATAGAAATTTGAGCTAGGTTAATGTGGGCATTGGATTCATGTCATTCTGAGCTCTAAATAAAATGTTATAGACGATATAGTACGGACATTTCAAGTTGATCGGCCAGTTTAAATGATGATTCTAAAATGATCGTTGGTGCTCATTATGTAAAGGCTTATAAATGAAGCCTAAGGCATGGCATCACACAGTTTGGGATCAATTGGATTACTTCGATGCTTTGTCGTCTCTATTTCTGTCTCAAATTTTGTCAAAATATAGGAAATTGAGCTAGCTTAACGTGGGCATTGGATTCGTGTCCTTCCGAGCTTTAAACAAAAGTTATGAACAATTTAGTGCGTACATGTTAAGTTGATCGGCCAGTTAAAGTGATTATTATAAACTGATCATTGGTGCTTATTGAGTAAAGGCTTAGAAATGAAACATAATATGTTGCATCACACAATTTTGGATAGATTGGATTACTTGGATGCTTTGTCGTATCTATGTCTGTCTCAAATGTTGTTACAATATAGAAAATGGAGCTAGTTTAACGTGGGCATTCGATTCGTGTCATTCTGAGCACTGTATCAAAAGTTATGGAAGATTTAGTGTGGACATGTCAATTTGAGTGGCGAGTTAAAGTAATCATTCTAAACAGATAATTGTTGCTCATTAAGTAAATGCTTTTAAATGAAGCATAAAACATGGCATCAAGTAGTTTGGATAGATTGGATTACTTGGACGCTTTTTCGTCTCTATTGGATTACATGGCATCAAATGATCGTTGGTGCTCATTAAGTAAAGGCTTATAAATGAAGCCTAAGGGATGGCATCATGCAGTTTGGGATCAATTGGATTACTTGCATGCTTTGTCGTCTCTATTTCGGTCTCAAATTTTATCTAAATATAGGAAATTGAGCTAGCTTAATGTGGGCATTGGATTTGTGTCCTTCCGAGCTTTAAATCAAAAGTTACGGACACTTTAGTGCGTACATGTCAAGTTGATCGGCTAGTTAAAGTGATCATTCTAAACTGAGCATTGGTGCTCATTGAGTAAAAGCTTATAAATGAAGTATAAGGCATGGCATCACACAGTTGAGGATAGATTTGATTTATTGGACGCTTTGTCGTATCTAGTTCTGTCTCAAACTTTGACAAAATATAGAAAATTGAACTAGCTTAATCTGAGCATTGGATTCGGGTCATTCATTGCTATAAATCAAAAGTTATGAACAATTTAGTGTGTACATGTCAAGTTGATCGGCTAATTAATATGATTATTCTAAATTGATCACTGGTGCTCATTGAGTAAATGTTTATAAATGAAGCATAATTCATGGCATCACACAATTTTGGATATATTGGATTGCCTGGATGCCTTGTCGTATCTATTTTTGTCTCAATTTTTGTTACAATATAGAAAATTGAGCTATCTTAACGTGGGCATTAGATTCGTGTGTTTCTGATCTCTATATCAAAATTTACGGACAATTTACTGCGGACATGTCAAGTTGATCAGCCAGTTGAAGTGATCATTCTAAACTGGTCATTGGTGCTCATTGAGTAAAGCCTTAGAAATGAAGTATAATACATGGCATCACGCAATTCGAGATAGATTGAATAACTTGGACGCTTTGTCATATCTAGTTCTGTTTCAAATTTTGTCACAATATACAAAATTGAACTATCTTTATGTGGGCATTGGATTCATGTCATTGAAAGCTATAAATAAAAAGTTATGGACAATTAAGTGCATATATTACAAGTTGATCGGCCAGTTAAAATGATTATTCTAAACTGATCATTGGTGCTCATTGAGTAAAAGCTTATCAATGAAAAGTAATGTATGGCATCATGCAGTTTGGGATAGATTTGTGGAATCTATATATCACTCAAAAATTGTCACAATATAGATAATTGAGTAGCTTAATGTGGGCATTGGATTCGTGTCATTCTGAGCATTAAATAAGAAGTTACGAACGATTTAGTGCGGAAATGTCAAGTTGATCGGCCAATTAAAGTGATAATTCTAAACTGATCATTGGTGCTCATTAAGTAAAGGCTTTTAAATAAAGCATAAAGCATGACATCACACAGTTTTCGATAGATTGGATTACTTGGACGCTTTTTCGGCTCTACTTCTATCTCAAATTTTTTTCAAATATAGAAAATTAAGCTAGCTTAACGTGGGCATTTGATTCGTGTGTTTCTGATCTCTAAATCAAAAGTTACGGACGATTTAGTGCAGACATGTCAATTTGATCGGCCTGTTAAAATGATTATTCTAAATTGATCATTGGTGCTCATTAAGTAAAGGTTTTGAAATATTAAGCATAAAGCATGGAATCAAGTATTTTGGGATAGATTCGATTACTTGAATGCTTCGTCGTCTCTATTTCTATATCAAATTTTGTCAAAATATAGAAAATTGAGCTAGCTTAACGTGGGGACTGGACTCGTGTTTTTCTGAGCTCCAAATCAAAAGTTACGAACAATTTAGTGTGTACATTTCAAGTTGATCGGCTAGTTAAAGTGATCATTCTAAACTGATCACTGGTGCTCATTGAGTAAAGTCTTATAAATGAAGTATAAGGCATGGCATCACGCAGTTCGGGATAGATTGGATTATTTGGACGCTTTGTCGCATCTAGTTCTGTTTCAAATTTCGTTACAATATAAAAAATTGAACTAGCTTAATGTCGGCATTGGATTCGTGTCATTCAGAGATATAAATACAAAATTACGGACAATTTAGTGCATACATGTCAAGTTGATCGGCCAGTTAAAGTGGCCATTCTAAACTGATCATTGGTGCTCATTGAGTAAAGGCTTATAAATGACGCATAACACATGGCCTCACTCATTTTTGGATAGATTAGATTACTTGGACGCTTTGTCGTATCTAGTTCTATCTCTAATTTTGTTACAATACAGAAAATTGAGCAAGCTTAACGTGGGCATTGGATTCGTGTGTTTCGGAGCTCTAAATCAAAATTTACGGAAGATTTAGTGCGGACATGTCCAGTTGATCGGCCAGTTGAAGTAATCATTCTAAACTGATCGTGGGTGCTCATGAGTAAAGGCATATAAATGAAGCATAATGCATGACATCACGTAGTTTGAGATAGATTGAATTACTTGGTCGCCTTGTCGTATCTTGTTCTGTTTCAAATTTTGTCACAATATAGAAAAATCAACTAGCTTAATGTGGGAATTGGATTCGTGTCAGTCTGAACTATAAATAAAAAGTTATGAAAGATTTAGTGCAGAGATGACAAGTTGATCGACTAGTTAAAATGATCATTCTAAACTGATCATTCTAAACTGATTATTGGTGCTCATTGAGTAAAAGCTTATAAATGGAAAATAATACATGGCATCACGCAGTTCAGGAGGAATTGGATTATTTGGACGCTTTGTCGAATCTATTTATCCCTCATATTTTGTCACAATATAGATAATTCAGCTAGCTTAACATGGGCATTGAATTCGTGTCATTCGGAGATCTAAATCAAAAGTTACGGAAGATTTAGTGCGGACATGTCAGGTTGATCGGCGAGTTAAAGTGATTATTCTAAACTGATAATTGGTGCTCATTAAGTAGACGCTTATAAATGAAGCATAAAGCATGGCATCACACAGTTTACGATAGATTGGATTACTTGGACGCTTTGTCGGTTCTACTTTTGCCTCAAATTTGGTCAAAATATAGAAAATTTATCTAGTTTAATGTGGTCATTGGATTCGTGTCATTCTAAGCTCAAAATCAAAAGTTATAGACGATTTACTGCAGACATGTCAAGTTGATTGGCAGTTAAAGTAATCATTCTAAACTTATCATTGGTGCTCATTGAGTAAAGGCTTATGAATGATGCATAAAGCATGGCATCAAGTTGTTTGGATAGATTGGATTACTTGGACACTTTTGTCATCTCTATTTCTGTCTCAAATTTTGTCACAATAGAGAAAATTGAGCTAGCTTAACGTGGGTATTTGATTAGTGTGTTTCTGAGCTCCAAATAAAAAGTTACGGACGATTTAGTGCACACATGTCAATTTGATCGGTCTGTTAAAATGATCATTCTAAATTGTATTATTGGTGCTCATTAAGTAAAGGCTTATATATAAATCATAAAGCATGGCAAATTAAGCATTTTGGGAAAGATTGGATTACTTGTATGCTTTGTCTTCTCAATTTATGTCTTAAATTTTGTCAAAATTTAGAAAATTGAGCTAGCTTAACGTGGGCATTGGACTCGTGTTTTTCTGAGCTCCAAATCAAAAGTTATGAACAATTTAGTGCGTACATGTCAAGTTGATCTGCGAGTTAAAGTGATCATTCTAAACTGATCACTAGCATTGAGTAAAGGCTTATAAATGAAGTATAAGGCATGACATAAAGCAGTTTCGGATAGATTGGATTAGTTGGGTGCTTTGTCGTATCTAGTTCTGCTTCAAATTTTGTCACAATATAAAAAATTGAACTAGTTTAATGTCGGCATTGGATTCGTGTCATTCGGAGCTATAAATCAAAAGTTACGGACGATTTAGTGCGGACATGTCAAGTTGATCGGCCAGTTAAAGTGATCATTCTAAACTTTGGTGCTCATTGAGTAAAGGCTTATAAATGAAACATAATACATGGCATCACTCAGTTTTGGATAGATTAGATTACTTGGATGCTTTTTCGTATCTATTTCTATCTCAAATTTTGTTACAATATAGGAAATTGGGTAATCTTAACGTGGACATTGGATTCGTGTGTTTCTCAGCTCTAAATCAAAATTTACGAATGATTAAGTGCGGACATGTCCAGTTGATCGGCCAGTTAAATGATCATTCTAAATTGATCATGGGTGCTCATTGAGTAAAGGCTTATAAATGAAGCATACTGCATGACATCACGCAGTTTGGGATAGATTGAATTACTTTGTCGTATCTAGTTATGTTTAAAATTTTGTCACAATATAGAAAATTTGAACTAGTTTAATGTGGGAATTGGATTCGTGTCATTCTGAACTATAAATAAAAAGTTATGAAAGATTTAGTGCAAACATGACAAGTTGATCGGCTAGTTAAAGTGATCATTCTAAACTAATTATTGGTGCTCATTGAGTAAAAGATAATAAATGAAAAATAATACATGGCATTATGCAGTTTGGGTTGAATTGGATTAGTTGGATGCTTTGTCGAATCTATTTATCTCTCAAATTTTCTCACAATATAGATAATTGAGCAAGCTTAACATGAGCATTGGATTCGTGTCAGTCTGAGCTCAAAATAAAAAGTTACGGACGATTTAGTGTAGACATGTCAGGTTGATCGGCCAGTTAAAGTTATCTTTCTAAACTGATCATTGGTGCTCATTAAGTAAACGCTTATAAATGAAGCATAAAGCATGCCATCATGCAGTTTAGAAAATTGTATACTTTGTCGTCTCAATTTCGGAAAGATTGGATTACTTGTATACTTTGTCGTCTCAATTTCTGTCTCAAATTTTATCAAAATTTAGAAAATTGGGCTAGTTTAACATAAGCATTGGACTACTGTTTTTCCGAGCTCCAAATCAAAAGTTACGAATGATTTAGTGCGTACATGTCAAGTTGATCAGCCAGTTAAAGTGATCATTCTAAACTGATCACTAGTGCTCATTGAGTAAAGGCTTATAAATGAAGTATAAGACATGGCATAAAGCAGTTTGGGATATATTGGATTAGTTGGACGTGTTGTCGTATCTAGTTCGGTTTCAAATTTTGTCACAATATAAAAAATTGAACTACCTTAATGTCTGCATTGTATTCGTGTCATTCAAAGCTATAAATCAAAAGTTATGGACGATTTAGTGCGGACATGTCAAGTTGATCGGCCAGTTAAAGTGATCATTCTAAACTGATCATTGGTGCTCGTTGAGTAAAGGCTTATAAATGAAACATAATACATGGCATCACTCAGTTTTGGATAGATTTGATTACTTGGACGCTTTGTCGTATCTAGTTCTATCTCAAATTTTGTTACAATGTAGGAAATTGGGCAATCTTAACGTGGGCATTGGATTCGTGTGTTTCGGAGCTCTGAATCAAAATTTACGAAAGATTAAGTGCGGACATGTCCAGTTGACCGGCCAGTTGAAGTGATCATTGATCATTGGTGCTCATTGAGTAAAGGCTTATAAATGAAGCATACTGTATGACATCACGCATTTTGGGATAGATTGAATTACTTAGACGCTTTGTCGTATCTGGTTATGTTTCAAATTTTGTCATGATATAGAAAATTGAACTAGCTTAATGTGGGAATTCGATTCGTGAGAGTCTAAACTATAAATAAAAATTTATGAAAGATTTAGTGCAAACATGACAAGTTGATCGGTTAGTTAAAATGATCATTCTAAACTGCTCATTGAGTAAAGGCTTATGAATGAAGCATAAAGCATGGCATCAAGTAGTTTGGATAGATTGGATTACTTGGGCACTTTGTTGACTCTACTTATGTCTCAAATTTTGTCACAACAGAGAAAATTGAGCTAGCTTAACGTGGGTATTTGATTAGTGTGTTTCTGAGTTATAAATCAAAAGTTACGGACGATTTAGTGTGGACATGTCAATTTGATCGGTCTGTCAAAGTGATCATTCTAAATTGATCATTGGTGCTCATTAAGTAAAGGTTTATAAATAAAGCATAAAGTATGGCATCAAGCATTTCGGGATGGATTGGATTACTTGTATGCCTTGTCGTCTCAATTTCTTTCTCAAATTTTGTCAAAATTTAGAAAATTGAGCAAGCTTAATATGGGCATTGGACTCGTGTTTTTCCGAGCTCCAAATCAAAAGTTACGAATGATTTAGTGTGTACATGTCAAGTTGATCGGCGAGTTAAAGTGATCATTCTAAAGTAAGCAATGGTGCTCATTGAGTAAAGGCTTATAAATGAAGTATAAGGCATGGCATCATGCAGTTTTGGGTAGTTTGGATTACTTGGACTCTTCGTCGTATCTAGTTCTCTCTCAAATTTTGTCACAATATAGAAAATTTAACTAGGTTAACCTAAGCATTGGATTCATTTCATTCTAAGCCATAAATCAAAAGTTACGGACAATTTCGTGTGGACATGTCAAGTTGATCGGCAAATTAATATGATTATTCTAAATTGATCACTGGTGCTCATTGAGTAAACCTTATAAATGAAGTATAATGCATGGCATCACAAAGTTTTGGATAGATTTGATTACTTGGATGCTTTGTCGTATCTATTTATGTCTCAAATTTTGTTACTATATAGAAATCTGAGCTATCTTCATTTGCGCATTGGATTCGTGTGTTTCTGAGCTCTAAATCAAAATTTAAGGACAATTTAATGCGGATTTGTCAAGTTGATCGGCTAGTTGATGTGATCATTGTAAACTGATCATTGGTGCTCATTGAGTAAAGGCTTATAAATGAAGCATAATACATGGCATCACACAATTTGGGATAGATTGAACTACTTGGACGCTTTGTCATGTCGAGTTCTGTTTCAAATTTTGTCACAATATAGAAAATTGAACTAGAGTTATGTGGGCATTGGATTTGTGTCATTCAGAGCTATAAATAAAAAGTTATGGACAATTTAGTGCAGACATGACAAGTTGATCGACCAGTTAAAATGATCATTCCAAACTGATCATTGGTGCTCATTGAGTAAAAGCTTATAATTAAAAAAATAATGTATGGCATCACACAGTTTGGGATGAATTGGATTACTTGGACGCTTTGTCAAATCTATTTATCCGTCAAATTTTGTCACAATATAGATAATTGAGCTAGCTTAACGTGGGCATTGGATTCGTGTCATTATGAGCTCTAAATCAAACGTTACGGACGACTTAGTGCGGATATGTCAAGTTGATCGGCCAGTTAAAGTGATTATTCTAAACTGATCATTGGTGCTCATTAAGTAATGGTTTATAAATGAAGCATAAAGCATTGTATCACGCAGTTTGCGATAGATTGGATTACTTGAACTCTTTGTCGCCTCTACTTTTCTCTCAAATTTTGTCAAAATATAGAAAATTTATCTAGCTTAACGTGGTCATTGGATTCGTGTCATTTTAAGCTCAAAATAAAAATTACGGACGATTTACTACAGACATGTATAGTTGATCGTACAATTAAAGTGATCATTCTAAACTGATCATTGGTTCTCATTTAGTAAGGACTTATGAATAAAGCATAAAGCATGGCATCAAGTAGTTTGGATAGATTGGATTACTTGGACGCTTTGTCGTCTCTCCTTCAGTCTCAAATTTTGTCACAATAGAGAAAATTGAGCTAGTGTAACGTGGGTATTTGATTACTGTGTGTCTGAGCTCTAAATCAAAAGTTACGGACGATTTAGTGCGGACATGTCAATTTGATCGACCTGTTAAAATCATCATTGGTGCTCATTAAGTAAAGGCTTATCAATAAAGCATCAAGCATGGCATCAAGCATTTTGGGATATAATTGATTACTTGGACGCTTTGTCATCTCTATTTCTGTCTCAAATTTTGTCAAAATGTAGAAAATTGAGGTTGCTTAACATGGGCATTGGACTCGTGTCCTTCCGAGCTCCAAATCTGTAGTTACGAGTGATTTAGTGCGTACATGTCAAGTTTAACGTGGTCATTGGATTTGTGTCATTCTAAGCCCAAAATCAAAACTTACAGACGACGTACTGCACACATGTCAAGTTGATGGTCCAGTTAATGTGATCATTCTAAACTTATCATTGGTGCTCATTGAGTAAAGGCTTATGAATGAAGCATAAACATGGCATCAAGTAGTTTGGATATATTGGATTACTTGGGTGCTTTGTTGTCTCTAATTCTGTCTCAAAGTTTTTCACAATAGAGAAAATTGAGCTAGCTTAACATGGGTATTTGATTAGTCTGTTTCTGACCTCTAAATAAAAAGTTATGGACGATTTAGTACGGACATGTCTATTTGATTGGTCTATTAAAATGATCATTCAAAATTGATCATTCGTGCTCATTAAGTAAAGGCTTATAAATAAATCATAAAGCATGGCATCAAGCATTTTGGAAAGATTGGATTACATGTATGCCTTGTCGTCTCAATTTCTATCTCAAATTTTATCAAAATTTAGAAAATTGAGCTAGTTTAACGTGAGCATTGGACTAGTGTTTTTCCGAGCTCCAAATCAAAAGTTACGAATGATTTAGTGCGTACATGTCAAGTTGATCGGCCAGTTAAAGTGATCATTCTAAACTGATCACTAGTGCTCATTGAGTAAAGGCTTATAAATGAAGTATAAGACATGGCATAAAGCAGTTTGGGATATATTGGATTAGTTGGACGTGTTGTCGTATCTAGTTCGGTTTCAAATTTTGTCACAATATAAAAAATTGAACTACCTTAATGTCTGCATTGTATTCGTGTCATTCAAAGCTATAAATCAAAAGTTATGGACGATTTAGTGCGTACATGTCAAGTTGATCGGCCAGTTAAAGTGATCATTCTAAACTGATCATTGGTGCTCGTTGAGTAAAGGCTTATAAATGAAACATAATACATGGCATCACTCAGTTTTTGATAGATTTGATTACTTGGACGCTTTGTCGTATCTAGTTCTATCTCAAATTTTGTTACAATGTAGGAAATTGGGCAATCTTAACGTGGGCATTGAATTCGTGTGTTTCGGAGCTCTGAATCAAAATTTACGAAAGATTAAGTGCGGACATGTCCAGTTGACCGGCCAGTTGAAGTGATCATTGATCATGGGTGCTCATTGAGTAAAGGCTTATAAATGAAGCATACTGTATGACATCACGCATTTAGGGATAGATTGAATTACTTAGACGCTTTGTCGTATCTGGTTATGTTTCAAATTTTGTCATGATATAGAAAATTGAACTAGCTTAATGTGGGAATTCGATTCGTGAGAGTCTGAACTATAAATAAAAATTTATGAAAGATTTAGTGCAAACATGACAAGTTGATCGGTTAGTTAAAATGATCATTCTAAACTGCTCATTGAGTAAAGGCTTATGAATGAAGCATAAAGCATGGCATCAAGTAGTTTGGATAGATTGGATTACTTGGGCACTTTGTTGACTCTACTTATGTCTCAAATTTTGTCACAACAGAGAAAATTGAGCTAGCTTAACGTGGGTATTTGATTAGTGTGTTTCTGAGTTATAAATCAAAAGTTACGGAAGATTTAGTGTGGACATGTCAATTTGATCGGTCTGTCAAAGTGATCATTCTAAATTGATCATTGGTGCTCATTAAGTAAAGGTTTATAAATAAAGCATAAAGTATGACATCAAGCATTTCGGGACGGATTGGATTACTTGTATGCCTTGTCGTCTCAATTTCTTTCTCAAATTTTGTCAAAATTTAGAAAATTGAGCAAGCTTAATATGGGCATTGGACTCGTGTTTTTCCGAGCTCCAAATCAAAAGTTACGAATGATTTAGTGCGTACATGTCAAGTTGATCGGCGAGTTAAAGTGATCATTCTAAACTAAGCGATGGTGCTCATTGAGTAAAGGCTTATAAATGAAGTATAAGGCATGGCATCATGCAGTTTTGGGTAGTTTGGATTACTTGGACTCTTCGTCGTATCTAGTTCTCTCTCAAATTTTGTCATAATATAGAAAATTGAACTAGGTTAACCTAAGCATTGGATTCGTTTCATTCTAAGCTAAAAATCAAAAGTTACGGACAATTTCGTGTGGACATGTCAAGTTGATCGGCTAATTAATATGATTATTCTAAATTGATCACTAGTGCTCATTGAGTAAACCTTATAAATGAAGTATAATGCATGGCATCACACAGTTTTGGATAGATTTGATTACTTGGACGCTTTGTCGTATCTATTTATGTCTCAAATTTTGTTACTATATAGAAATCTGAGCTATCTTCATTTGCGCATTGGATTCGTGTGTTTCTGAGCTCTAAATCAAAATTTAAGGACAATTTAATGCGGACATGTCAAGTTGATCGGCTAGTTTATGTGATCATTCTAAACTGATCATTGGTGCTCATTGAGTAAAGGCTTATAAATGAAGCATAATACATGGCATCACACAATTTGGGATAGAATGAATTACTTTGACGCTTTGTCATGTCTAGTTCTGTTTCCATTTTTGTCACAATATAGAAAATTGAACTAGATTTATGTGGGCATTGGATTTGTGTCATTCAGAGCTATAAATAAAAAGTTATGGACAATTTAGTGCAGACATGACAAGTTGATCGACCAGTTAAAATGATCATTCCAAACTGATCATTGGTGCTCATTGAGTAAAAGCTTATAATTAAAATAAAATGTATGGCATCACACAGTTTGGGATGAATTGGATTACTTGGACGCTTTGTCAAATCTATTTATCCGTCAAATTTTGTCACAATATAGATAATTGAGTTAGCTTAACGTGGGCATTGGATTCGTGTCATTATGAGCTCTAAATCAAACGTTACGGACGACTTAGTGCGGATATGTCAAGTTGATCGGCCAGTTAAAGTGATTATTCTAAACTGATCATTGGTGCTCATTAAGTAATGGTTTATAAATGAAGCATAAAGCATTGTATCACGCAGTTTGCGATAGATTGGATTACTTGAACTCTTTGTCGCCTCTACTTTTCTCTCAAATTTTGTCAAAATATAGAAAATTTATCTAGCTTAACGTGGTCATTGGATTCGTGTCATTTTAAGCTCAAAATCAAAAATTACGGACGATTTACTACAGACATGTATAGTTGATCGTACAATTAAAGTGATCATTCTAAACTGATCATTGGTTCTCATTTAGTAAGGACTTATGAATAAAGCATAAAGCATGGCATCAAGTAGTTTGGATAGATTGGATTACTTGGACGCTTTGTCGTCTCTCCTTCAGTCTCAAATTTTGTCACAATAGAGAAAATTGAGCTAGTGTAGCGTGGGTATTTGATTACTGTGTGTCTGAGCTCTAAATCAAAAGTTACGGACGATTTAGTGCGGACATGTCAATTTGATCGACCTGTTAAAATCATCATTGGTGCTCATTAAGTAAAGGCTTATCAATAAAGCATCAAGCATGGCATCAAGCATTTTGGGATATAATTGATTACTTGGACGCTTTGTCATCTCTATTTCTGTCTCAAATTTTGTCAAAATGTAGAAAATTGAGGTTGCTGAACACGGGCATTGGACTCGTGTCCTTCCGAGCTCCAAATGTGTAGTTACGAGTGATTTAGTGCGTACATGTCAAGTTTAACGTGGTCATTGGATTTGTGTCATTCTAAGCCCAAAATCAAAACTTACAGACGATGTACTGCACACATGTCAAGTTGATGGTCCAGTTAATGTGATCATTCTAAACTTATCATTGGTGCTCATTGAGTAAAGGCTTATGAATGAAGCATAAACATGGCATCAAGTAGTTTGGATATATTGGATTACTTGGGTGCTTTGTTGTCTCTACTTCTGTCTCAAAGTTTTTCACAACGGAGAAATTTGAGCTAGCTTAACATGGGTATTTGATTAGTCTGTTTCTGACCTCTAAATAAAAAGTTATGGACGATTTAGTACGGACATGTCTATTTGATCGGTCTATTAAAATGATCATTCAAAATTGATCATTCGTGCTCATTAAGTAAAGGCTTATAAATAAATCATAAAGCATGGCATCAAGCATTTTGGAAAGATTGGATTACTTGTATGCCTTGTCGTCTCAATTTCTATCTCAAATTTTATCAAAATTTAGAAAATTGAGCTAGTTTAACGTGAGCATTGGACTAGTGTTTTTCCGAGCTCCAAATCAAAAGTTACGAATGATTTAGTGCGTACATGTCAAGTTGATCGGCCAGTTAAAGTGATCATTCTAAACTGATCACTAGTGCTCATTGAGTAAAGGCTTATAAATGAAGTATAAGACATGGCATAAAGCAGTTTGGGATATATTGGATTAGTTGGACGTGTTGTCGTATCTAGTTCGGTTTCAAATTTTGTCACAATATAAAAAATTGAACTACCTTAATGTCTGCATTGTATTCGTGTCATTCAAAGCTATAAATCAAAAGTTATGGACGATTTAGTGCGTACATGTCAAGTTGATCGGCCAGTTAAAGTGATCATTCTAAACTGATCATTGGTGCTCGTTGAGTAAAGGCTTATAAATGAAACATAATACATGGCATCACTCAGTTTTGGATAGATTTGATTACTTGGACGCTTTGTCGTATCTAGTTCTATCTCAAATTTTGTTACAATGTAGGAAATCGGGCAATCTTAACGTGGGCATTGGATTCGTGTGTTTCGGAGCTCTGAATCAAAATTTACGAAAGATTAAGTGCGGACATGTCCAGTTGACCGGCCAGTTGAAGTGATCATTGATCATGGGTGCTCATTGAGTAAAGGCTTATAAATGAAGCATACTGTATGACATCACACATTTTGGGACGGATTGAATTACTTAGACGCTTTGTCGTATCTAGTTATGTTTCAAATTTTGTCACGATATAGAAATTGAACTAGCTTAATGTGGGAATTCGATTCGTGTCATTCTGAACTATAAATAAAAATTTATGAAAGATTTAGTGCAAACATGACAAGTTGATCGGTTAGTTAAAATGATCAATCTAAACTGCTCATGAATGAAGCATAAAGCATGGCATCAAGTAGTTTGGATAGATTGGATTACTTGGGCGTTTTGTTGACTCTACTCCTGTCTCAAATTTTGTCACAACAGAGAAAATTGAGCTAGCTTAACGTGGGTATTTGATTAGTGTGTTTCTGAGCTATAAATCAAAAGTTACGGACGATTTAGTGCGGACATGTCAAGTTGATCGGCCAGTTAAAGTGATCATTCTAAACTGATCACTAGTGCTCATTGAGTAAAGGTTTATAAATGAATAATAAGACATGGCATAAAGCAGTTTGGGATAGATTGGATTAGTTGGATGCGTTGTCGTATCTAGTTCGGTTTCAAATTTTTCACAATATAAAAAATTGAACTAGCTTAATGTCTGCATTGTATTTGTGTCATTCAAAGCTATAAATCAAAAGTTATGGACGATTTAGTGCGGACATGTCAAGTTGATCGGCCAGTTAAAGTGATCATTCTAAACTTATCATTGGTGCTCAATGAATTAAGGCTTTTAAATGAAACATAATACATGGCATCACTCAGTTTTGGATAGATTTGATTACTTGGACGCTTTGTCGTATCTAGTTCTATCTCAAATTTTGTTACAATATAGGAAATTGGGCAATCTTAACGTGGGCATTGGATTCGTCCGTTTCGGAGCTCTGAATCAAAATTTACGAAAGATTAAGTGCGGACATGTCCAGTTGACCGGCCAGTTGAAGTGATCATTGATCATGGGTGCTCATTGAGTAAAGGGTTATAAATGAAGCATACTGTATGACATCACGCATTTTGGGATAGATTGAATTACGTAGACGCTTTGTCGTATCTAGTTATGTTTCAAATTTTGTCACGATATAGAAAATTGAACTAGCTTAATGTGGGAATTCGATTCGTGTCATTCTGAACTATAAATAAAAATTTATGAAAGATTTGGTGAAAACATGACAAGTTGATCGGTTAGTTAAAATGATCAATCTAAACTGCTCATTGAGTAAAGGCTTATGAATGAAGCATAAAGCATGGCATCAAGTAGTTTGGATATATTGGATTACTTGGGCATTTTGTTGACTCTACTTCTGTCTCAAATTTTGTCACAACAGAGAAAATTGAGCTAGCTTAACGTGGGTATTTGATTAGTGTGTTTCTGAGCTATAAATCAAAAGTTACGGACGATTTAGTGCGGACATGTCAATTTGATTGGTCTGTTAAAGTGATCATTCTAAATTGATCATTGGTGCTCATTAAGTAAAGGTTTATAAATAAAGCGTAAAGTATGGCATCAAGCATTTGGGGATGGATTGGATTACTTGAATGCCTTGTCGTCTCAATTTCTTTCTCAAATTTTGTCAAAATTTAGAAAATTGAGCTAGCTTAACATGGGCATTGGACTCGTGTTTTTCCGAGATCCAAATCAAAAGTTACGAATGATTTAGTGCGTACATGTCAAGTTGATCGGCGAGTTAAAGTGATCATTCTAAACTAATCCCTGGCGCTCATTGAGTAATGACTTATAAATAAAGTATAAGGCATGGCATCATGCAGTTTGGGATGTATTGGATTATTTGGATGCTTCGTCGTATCTAGTTCTCTCTCAAATTTTGTCACAATATAGAAAATTGAACTAGCTTAACCTCAACATTGGATTCGTGTCATTCTAAGCAATAAATCAAAAGTAAATTTCGTCACAATATAGAAAATTGAACTACCTTTATGTGGGCATTGGATTCGTGTCATTCAAAGCTATATATAAAACGTTATGGGCGATTTAGTGCACACATGACAAGTTGATCGGCAAGTTAAAATGATCATTTTAAACAGATCATTGGTGCTCATTGAGTTAAAGCTTGTAATGAAAAATAATGTATGGCTTCACGCAGTTTGCAATGAATTGGATTACTTGGACGCTTTGTCGAACCTATTTATCGCTCAAATTTTGTCACGGTATAGAAAATTTATCTAGCTTAACGTGGTCACTGGATTCGTGTAATTCTAAACTCAAAATCAAAAGTTACAAACAATTTACTACAGATATGTATAGTTGATCGTCCACTTAAAGTGATCATTCTAAACTGATCATTGGTGCTCATTGAGTAAAGGCTTATGAACAAAGCATAAAGCATGGCATCAAGTAGTTTGGATAGATTGGATTACTTGGATGCTTTGCTGTCTCTCCTTCATTCTCAGATTTTGTCACAATAGAGAAAATTGAGCTAGCTTAACGTGGGTATTTGATTACTGTGTTTCTGAGATATAAATCAAAAGTTACGAACAATTTAGTGCGGACATGTCAATTGGATCGGTCTGTTAAAATGATCATTCTATTTTGATCATTGGTGCTCATTAAGCAAAGGCTTATCAATAAAGCATAAAGCATGGCATCAAGTATTTTGGGATAGACTGGATTACTTGGACGCTCTAAAGTCTCTATTGCTGTCTCAAATTTTGTCAAAATATAGAAAGTTGAGCTCGCTTAACGCAGGCATTGGACTCGTGTCCTTCCAAGCTCCAAATCTAAAGTTACGGACGATTTAGTGCGTACATGTGAAGTTGATCGGCCAGTTAAAGTGATCATTCTAAACCAATCACTGGTGCTCATTGAGTAAAGGCTTATAAATGAAGTATAAGGCATGGCATCACACAGTTTGGGATATATTGGATTACTTTGAGGCTTCTTCGTATCTAGTTCTCTCTCAAATTTTGTCAGAATATAGAAAACTGAACTATCTTAACCTGGGCATTGGATTCGTGTCATTCTGAGCTTTAATTCAAAAGTTACGTACAATTTAGTGTGGATATGTCAAGTTGATTGGCCAGTTTATATGATTAATCTAAATTGATCATTGGTGCTGATTGAGTAAAGGCTTATAAATGAAGCATAATGAATGGCATCACACATTTTTAGATAGATGGATTACTTGGATACTTTGTCGTATCTAGTTCGGTCTCAAATTTTGTCACAACATAGAAAGTTGAACTAGCTTAATGTGGGCATTGGATTCATGTAATTCGGAGCTATAAAACTAAAATTACGGACGATTTAGTGCGGAAATGTCAAGTTGATCGACCAGTTAAAGTGACCATTATAAAGTGATCATTGGTGCTCATTGAGTAAAGGCTTATAAATGAAGCATAATGCATGGCATCACACGGATTTGGATAAATTGGATTACTTGGACGCTCTGTCGTATCTATTTTTGTCTCAAATTTTGTTACAATATAGAAAATTGACCTAGCTTAACATGGGAATTGGATTAGTGTGTTTTGAGCTCTAATTCAAACGTTATAGACGATTTAGTGCAAACATGTCAAGTTGATCGGCCAGTTAAAGTGATATTCAAAACTGACCATTGCTGCTCATTGAGTAAAGGCTTATAAATGAAGAATAATGCATTGCATCACGCAGTTTGAGATAGATTGGATTACTTGGACGCTTTGTCGTATCTACTTTTGTCTCAAAATTTGTCGAAATATAGAAAATTTATTAAGCTTAACGTGGTCATTGGATTCGTGTCATTCTAAGCTCAAAATCAAAAGTTAATATGATTATTCTAAACTAATCACTGGTGCTCATTGAGTAGAAGCTTATAAATGAAGCATAATGCATGGCATCACAAAGTTTTGAATAGATTGGATTACTTGGATGCACTGTTGATGTATTTTTGTCTCAAATTTTGTTACAATACAGAAAATTGAGCTAGCTTAACGTGGTTATTGGATTCATGTCATTCGGAGCTCTCAATCAAATGTTACAGACGTTTTAGTCCAGATATGTCAAGTTGAGTGGCCAGTTAAAGTGATCATTCTAAATAGATCATTGGTGCTCCTTAAGTAAAGGCTTATAAATGAAGCATAAAACATGGCATCAAGTAGTTTGGATAGATTGGATTACTTGGGCGCTTTGTCGTCTCAACTTTTGTCTCAAATTTTGTCAACATATAGAAACTTTTGTAGCTTAATGTGGGCATTTGATTCGTGTGTTTCTGAGCTCTAAATCAAAAGTTAGAGACGATTTAGTGCGTACATGTCAATTTGCTCGGTCTGCTAAATGATCCTTCTAAACTGATTACTGGTGCTCATTAAGTAAAGGCTTATTAATGAAGCATAAAGCATTTTGGGATAAATTGAATTACTTGGATGCTTTGTCGTCTCTATGTCTTTCTCAAATTTTGGCAAAATATACAAAATTTAGCTGGCTTAACGCGGGCACTGGATTCGTGTCATTCCGAGCTCTAAATCAAAAGTTACTGACGACTTAGTGCGTACATGTCAAGTTGATCTTACAGTTAATATGATTATTCTAAACTAATCATTGCTGCTCATTGAGTAAAAGCTTATAAATGAAGCATAATGCGCCATCACAAAGTTTTGGATAGATTGGATTACTTGAACACCTTGTTGATCTATTTCTGTCTCAAATTTTATTACAATATAGAAAATTGAGCTACCTTAATGTGGGAATTTGATCCGTGTGTTTCTGAGCTCAAAATGAAAAGTTACGGATAATTAAGTGCGGACATGACAAGTTGAGTGGCTAGTCAAAGTGATTATTTTAAACAGAGCATTGGTGCTCATTAAGTAAAGACTTATAAATGAAGCATAAATCATGGTATCACACAGTTTTGGATAGATTGGATTACTTGGACGCTTTGCCGTATGTAGTTTTGTTTCAAATTTTGTTACAAAATAGAAAATTGAGCGATCTTAACATGGGCATTGGATTCGTGTGTTTCTGAGCTCCAAATCAAAATTTATGGACGATTTAGTGCGGACATGTCAAGTTGATCGGCCAGTTGAAGTGATCATTCTAAATTGATCATTGGAGATCATTGAGTAAAGGCTTGTAAATGAAGTATAATGCATGGCATCACGCAGATTGGGATAGATTGAATTACTTGGATGCTTTGTCATATCTAGTTTTGTTTCAAATTGTGTCACAATATAGAAAATTGAACCATCTTTATGTGGGCATTGGATTCGTGTCATTCAAAGCTATAAATAAAAAGTTATGGACGATTTAGTGTTGACATGACAAGTAGATCGGCCAGCTAAAATGATCATTCTAAATTGATCATTGGTGCTCATTGAGTAAAAGCTTATAAATGAAAAATAATGTATGGCATCACACAGTTTGGGATGAATTGGATTACTTGAACACTTTGTTGAATCTATTTATCGCTCAAATTTTGTCACAATATAGATAATTCAGATAGCTTAACGTGGGCATTAGATTTGTGTCATTCTGAGCTCTAAATCATTGGTGCTCATTAATAAAAGGCTTATAAATGAAGTATAAAAGATGGCATCAAGCATTTTCGGAATGATTGGATTACTTGGACGTTTTGTGATTTCTATTTCTGTGTCAAATTTTGTGAAAATATAGAAAATTGAGCTTGTTTAATGTGGGCATTGGATTCGTGTCATTCCAAGCTCTAAATCAAAAGCTACGTACGATTTAGTGTGAACATGTCAAGTTGATCGGGCAGTTAAAGTGATCATTCTAAACTGATCATTGGTGCTCATTAAGTAAAGACTTATAAATAAAGCATAAAGCATGGCATCATGCAGTTGGCGATAGATTGTATTACTTGGACGCTTTTTCGGCTCTACAAATAAATCTGCAATTGAAATATTGTTTAGGGTATAATAAATAACCAATAAGTCTGCCATGACAAACTATCAAATTATAAATAAATCTGTCATTGAAATAATGTTTAGGGTATCTCTATACCCTAAAATAATCAATAAGTCTGCCATGAAATCCAATAAGTCTACCATCAAAGTCATACTAACGATGATAGATTACAAATCTACAGCCAAACAAATAAGTCTGTCATCATTAACTAATAAGTTTGTGATAATAAATTAATTAAGTCACCAAACTTATAAACAATATATCATTGTGAATCTGTCAAAAATGGAATTCTGAACTCGGAAGCACGCGGTAAGGGATTCGATAAATGAAACGAGGGTTCCGTAACTTCGTCAAGTATTTCAGCAGCCAACTTCTCACGCAATATCTGGATGTTCTCGTCATTTAAACCATCAAATGTACACCCAAGAGCAAGACACTCAACTTATTTGATAGCATAGACACCACAATCTCCTGGAACAAAGTTTCGAGGAACATTCTTCAATCTTGTAACCCTAATTTGCTTCTCAGTATTCTTCCGAATGTTATGAGAAACCCATTTGTTCAACATAATTGAAATCATTCTGGTGAAGGGCCTACAATACTGAAGATTGTTTTTGTCATCTGGCACCACGTGAGATATGCTGTCATATACATGGATTGTTTCCTTCTGCAAGTTAATGTCCACATCTATCCAATGGTTGAGTTAACAAAAACATAGGCGAACAAATGGTCCACATCGATGTATTATTTCTTATTCGTCCCTGAATCATGCGGTATGGCACCATTAACCATCTGTTTGTAGCTATCTTCGAAAAAATATTTCTTGGGATCTTCATTGAACTTCACGTAGGCATGTACCCAAGAAGTCACGAACCAAGGGTATAAGAAATCAATACGTGAAGACGGATATGGGGATGGACTGCGCATGGACCGCTTACGGAACATAGTTATCACAGAACATAGATGCTGTAATTAAAAAACAAACAAATTACTACTGTTAAAAAAATCTGTTATCAAAATAAAACATATCCTAAACTAAACTGCCATGGTAAAATAAATCTACTAGTAATATAAAACTATCAAAAACAAAACTGCCACTAAAACAGCAAATTTGTAGCAAAATAAAACAAATCTACCCTCAAAATAAAAAAAAATCTACCCTCAAAATAAAACAAATTTTTCCTCAAAATAAAACAAATTTTTCCTCAAAATAAAACAAATCTGCCATATAATAAATCATCCAAATACAACAAATCTGCCATTTATTAAATTTTCCACCTAAACAAAACTGCCATTAAGTAAACTAAATAATAACATACCGAATCACTCAACCAGGCATAATCAGATTTAAGCCATTTCTTCCTTGGAGTAATAATTATTCTGTAGAATTCAACTCCCGAATCCCATGATCCAATTGGTTCGTTCCTATATAAGCTAAGAAATTGTATACGGGAAGAGATTAATAATAAGAAATTAATAATATAAGATTCAATAACATACTCATCATGTTCTATGAATTCCATTAATTTCCGTGGCTTATGCTCTTCAACTAGGGCAAACGGATCGTATGTTGTTGGTGAAGGGGTTACCTGATACAGGCCTCGATTCAAGGCTTGGATGCGCGTGGGCTGTTTGGAGAAGGTTAGGTGAGAAACTCGACCTTAAGCTTCTGGATAGGGGTTTTCTGGTTGGTATGAGATGGAAGGGTGAAGTGAACAACACGAGGGGTGATGAACCTCGTGATAAATCACAAACTTAGAGCTAGGAGGGCTGGTCTCAACTAGGTTCTAAGTGCACAAGTCTCTTTTGAGAGAAAGCTTGTAGGAAGAAAGTTCTATTTTATTAATATCAAAAAGGTTGTCGAACTACAATGCTGGAAGGAGCCTGATTAATATGCTCGACAGCTTGACCTTGTAGGGTCCAGTCAAATAAAGAAAAGGAAAGTTTACAAAAGTGCACAAATGGAAAAGATACAAAAGTGCATAACCGAAAAAGGACCTATTCCTAAAAAGTTTTTGACTCAAAAATGTAAATAATCTAGATCCTACCCTGCAAAACAGAAAGAGGCATATATACGAATTGAAACTTACCTTACTTACCTCACGGCCAAGAAATGGAAGGTGGCCATCCTTGTGGCATGCACGCGCCTTGCTCCTAGTCTTCGACTTGGAGTAGGGTTAAGAATCTTTGGGCCCTGACCTCTCTTGCCACTAAAGCCCAAGTCGCTGAAGTCCCTTGCATTGTTGAGAAGCCTTTGGACTCTTCTTTGCACTTCTGGCCCATTGTCCTTAGTCGATCTTCCCCTGGGAGCTTGTCGACCCATAAGCTGAACTTGTGGAAGAGTGCTCTTGATCTGCTCCTTGTCATTGCTCTGGTGGCACTACTGGTGTGGAGACTTCCTCTAGATGCATGTCCTAAAGCTGGTAGCTTATCTGGTCCAAGTTTCCTTGTGTAGAAGTTAAAATGCTCGTGCACTCGGCTGGATTGGCTGTACCGGCTGGATTGTGCGAGGTACTGGCTGGAATGCCTTCAGGACCGGCCAAGTTGATCCCGTAGTCGGCAGCATCACCAAGGGGACCGGCGGTGTCATCCACGTCACCACCAAGTGTGCTGGAAGCTTGGGCCTCTCCGCCGGCAATGCTTATCGGTTTGGTCCTATTGGTCGAGGGTCCGGCGGTACCGCTTGGGCTGGCAGACGTTCCAAATGGCCTGGCTGTCTCGGGCAAGCTTCCTGGTCGGCCAGTCTGGTCTCCTGGCTGGACATACGACCTGATGTCCTAATCATCCCCTCCCTCTTCAGTAGGTTTTGACCTCAAAACTGGTTCATCTGCATGGAAAGGGGCTAAGTCAGTTACGTTGAACGTGTTGGACACATTAAACTCTCCTGGGAGCTCGATCCGGTAGGCTTTGTTGTTGATCCTCTCCAGCAATCTGAATGGTCCATCTCCTCTTGGTGCTAGCTTGGAACTCCTTAGGTTGGGGAACCTCTCCTGCCGTAGGTGTAGCCACACCCAATCACCTGGTTGAACGATCACCTCCTTTCTTCCCTTGTTGGCATGAGTCACGTACTGCCCGGTCCTCTTTTCCAAGTTTTCTGCTACCTTCTGGTGTAACTTCTTTATGAACTCTGCCTTGGATGCTCCGTTGAGGTTGGTCATCTCTGCTGGTGGCAGTGGCATTTGCTCCAATGGGGTGAGAGGGTTGAAGTCGTATACTACTTCAAATGGTGTCTTCTTGGTTGTTGAGTGCACGGCTCGGTTGTAAGCAAACTCTATGAATGGCAGGCACTCCACCCCAGTCTTGAGTTTCTTCCCTAGTGTAGTCCTGAGAAGAGTTGATAGTGTCCTGTTGACAACTTCAGTTTGGCCAACGGTTTGAGGATGGCAGGTGGTAGAGAAGAGTAGCTTCGTGCCTAGCTTCCTCCAAAGGGTCCTCCAGAATTGGCTGAGGAACTTGGTGTCCCTGTCTGATACGATTTTCCTTGGCACTCCATGAAGTCGTACTATCTCCCTGAAAAACAGCTCGGCTGTTTGCGTGGCATCATTGACATTGGCACACGGGATGAAGTGTGCCATATTGGAGAATCTATCCACCACTACAAAGATCGCATCCTTGTGGTTGATCTTGGGCAGGCCTAGAACGAAGTCCATTGAGATGTCCACCCATGGATGTGTAGGTATGGGCAGTGGGAGATACAACACGTGAGGTTGCACTCGGGACTTTGCCTTCTTCCAAGTGGTGCATGTTGCACAATGAGCTTCTACTGTCCTCTTGATGTGTGGCCAGTAGAAGTGCTCCTTGACCACTGCTAGAGTCTTGTCGACACCAAAGTGGCCCATGAGTCCTCCTCCATGAGCTTCTCGGATGATAAGCTCCCTCAATGATCCTTGTGGTATGCACAGCCTTCTCTCTCGGAACAAGAATCCCTCATGGATGTAAAACTTGCCATGACTCCCTGTGCCACACTCCTTGTAGCTCTCAGCAAAGTCAGGATCATCCTTGTATAGCTCCTTGATGTGCTCGAATCCTAGGCCTAATCATTGTCTCATTGCACAAAAGCTTATAAATGAAAAATAATGCATGGCATCACGCAGATTGGGATTGATTGGATTACTTAGATGCTTTTTCGTATGTATTTCTGTCTTAAATTTTATCACAATATAGAAAATTGAACTAGCTTAATGTGGGCATTGGATTCGTGTCATTCTGAGCTACAAATCAAAAGTTCTATAGACGATCTAGGGTATACATGTCAAGTTGATCGGCCAGTTAAAATTATCATTCTAAACTGATCAATGGTGCTCATTGATTAAACTTATAAATGAAGAATAATGTATAGCATCAAGTAGTTTGGGATGGACAGGATTACTTGGACGCTTTGTCTTATCTATTTAATTTTCAAATTTTGTCACAATATGGAAAATTGAGCAAGATTAAAGTGGGGGTTGGATTCATTTCATTCCGAGCTCTAAATCAAAAGTTCCGGACGATATAGTGTGGACATGTCAAGTTCATCGGCCAGTTAATATGATTATTCTAAACTGATCATTGGTGCTCATAGAGTAAAGACTTATAAATGAAGCATAATGCTTGGCATCACACAGCTTCAGATAGATTGGATTACTAGGATGCTTTTTCGTATTTAGTTCTGTCTCAAATTTTTTCACAATGTACAATATTGAACTAGCTTAATGTGGGCATTGGATTCGTGTCATTCTAAGCTACACATCAAAAGTTATGGACGATTTAGTGCAAACATGTCAAGTTGATCGGCCAGTAATTAAAATGATTATATTAAACTGATCATTGGTGCTCATTGATTAAACGCTTATTAATGAAGAATAATGTATGGCATCACACAATTTTTGATGTACTGGCTTACTTGAACCATTTTTCGTATTTATTTTGTCACAATATAGAAAATTGAGCTTGCTTAACATGCGCATTGGATTCGTGTCATTTTAAGCTCTAAATCAAGAGTTACGGACCATTTAGTGCGGATTTGTCAAGTTGATCGGCCAGTTAAAGTGATCATTCTAAACTAATCATTGGTGCTCATTGAGTAAATGCTAATAAATGGAGCATAATGCATGGCATCACACAGTTTTGGATAGATTGGATTACTTCGATGCTTTATCGTATCTATTCCTGTATCAAATTTTGTTAGCCTATAGAAATTTGAGCTAGCTTAACGTGTGCAATTGATTCGTATCATTCTGAGCTATAAATCAAAAGTTATGGACGATATAGTGCAGACATTGCAAGTTGATCAGCAAGTTAAAATGATCATTCTAAACTGATCCTTGGTGCTCATTGAGTAAAACCTTATAAATGAAGAATAATGCATGGTATCACGCAGTTTGGGATGGACTGGATTACTTGGACGCATTGTCTTATCTATTTCGGCCTTAAATTTTGTCACAATATAGAAATTTTGAGCTAGCTTAAAGTGGGCATTTGATTCGTGTCATTGTGAGCTCTAAATCAAAAGTTACGGATGATTTAGTGCAGACATGTCAAGGTGATCGGCCAGTTAAAGTGATCATTCCAAAATGATAATTGGTCCACATGAGTAATGGCTTATAAATGGAGCATAATGCATGGCATCATACAGTTTTGGATAGATTGGATTAGTTGGACGCTTTGTCGTATCTGTTTTTGTATCAGATTTTGTTACATAATAGAATATTGAGCTAGCTTATCGTAGGTATTGGATTCTTGTGTTTCTGAGCTCCAAATCAAAAGTTACAGACGATTTAATGCATACATGTCAAGTTGATCAGCGAGTTAAAATGATCATTCTAAACCGATCATTGGTGCTCATTACGTAAAGACTTATAAATGAAGCATAAAGTATGGCATCAATTAGTTTGGATAGATTGGATTACGTGATTAATTTTTCGTCTCTATTTTGGTCTGAAATTTTTTCAAAATATAGAAATTTCAGCTACCTTAAAGTGGGCATTGGATTCGTGTAATTCTTAGCTCTTAGTCAAAAGTTACGGACGATTTAGTGTGCACATGTCAAGTTGATCGTCCAGTTAATATGATTATTCTAAACTGATCATTGGTGTTCATTGAGCAAAATCTTATAAATGAAAAATAGTGCATCGCTTAATGCAGTTTGGAATGGATTGGATTACTTGGATGCTTGGTAGTATGTATTTATGTGTCAAATGTTGTCACAATATAGAAAATTGAGCTAGCTTAACGTGGGCATTGAATTCGTGTCATTCTTAAATCTAAATCTAAAGTTACAGAAGATTTAGTGCGGATTTGTCAAGTTGAGTGGCCAGTTAAAGTGATCATTCTAAACAGATCATTGCTGCTCATTAAGTAAAGGCTTATAAATGATGAATAAAGCATGACATCAAGTAGTTTGGATAGATTGGATTACATGGACACTTTTTAGTCTCTATTTCTGTCTCAAATTTTTTCAAAATATAGAAACTTGACCTTGCTTAACGTGGGCATTGGATTCGTGTCATTCTGAGCTCTAAGTCAAAAGTTTACGGACGATTTTGTGTGAACATGTCAAGTTGGTCGGCGAGTTAATATGATTATTCTAAACTGATCATTGGTGCTCATTGCGCAAAAGCTAATAAATGAAAAATAATGCATGGCATCATGCAGTTTGAGATTGATTGAACACTTTTTAATATCAATTTATTTTTCAAATTTTGTCACAATATAGAAAATTGAACTAGCTTAAAGTGGGGATTGGATTTGTTTCAGTATGAGTTCTAAATCAAAAGTTACGGACTATTTAGGTGGACATGTCAAGTATATCGGCCAGTTAATATGACTATTCTAAACTGATCATTGGTGCTTATTGAGTAAAGACTTATAAATGAGGCATAATGCATCGCACCACGCAGTTTTAGATAGATTGGATTACTTGGATGCTTTTTCGTATCTAGTTCTGTCTTAAATTTTGCTACAATATAGAAAATTGAACTAGCTTAATGTGTGCATTGGATTCGTGTCATTCTAAGCTCTAAATCAAATGTTATGGATGATTTAGTGCAGATATGTTAAGTTGCTCGGCCAGTTAAAATGATCATTTTAAACTGATCATTGGTGCTCATTCAGTAAAAGCTTATAAATGAAGAATAATGCATGACATCTCGCAGTTTGGGATGGACTGGATTACCTGAACGCTTCGTCGTATCTATTTATTTCTCATATTTTGTCACAATATAGAAAGTTCTGCTAGTTTAACATGGGTATTGGTTTCGTGTCATTCTGAGCTCTAAATCAAAAGTTACGGACGATTTACCGCATACATGTCAAGTTGATCGGCCAGTTAATGTGATTATTCTAAAATAATCATTGGTGTTCATTGAGTAAATGCTTATAAATAGAGCATAAAGCATGGCATCAAATAGTTTTGGATAGATTGGATTACTTGGACGATTTGTAGTATCTATTTATGTCTCAAATTTTGTTAAACTATAGAAATTTGAGAAAGCATAACGTGGCAATTGATTCGTGTCATTCTGAGCTACAAATCAAAAGTTATGGACGATATAGTGCAAACATGTCAAATTGATTGGCCAGTTAAAATTATTATTCTAAGCTGATCGTTGGTGCTCATTGAGAAAAAGGTTATAAATGAAGAATAACGCATGGCATCACGCAGTTTGGGATGGACTGTGAAACACCCTTCCCGGATTATCAGTCCGAAGAGGTTGTTCCCTTTCGGATTCACCAAGGAATTCCGAGTCTAAGGTCTATATTTTAGGGGCTCTTATCTAGTTTAAGTCTGATTTCGAGTTATTCTGAGATTCATGAGTTTTGTTACAGTCATTTATAGAGTCATATATAAAAGATCCGGAATTTTATTAAAGTATATGAGTAGGATTCGTTACAACATGATAATTTGCCCGAAGTCTTACATATTCAACAATCCTAACTACCCGGATCAATACACCACCCATATGCTCGGACCACCAGCCTTGCACTCAAGCCAAATCCTTACCACGATCACCATCTTTTCCTGTAAAAGGCCAAAGCCGCTTAATTATCCTGGACTTAGCCAATATTACTCGAAAGGGCTTAAGAAACATGCATGAATGAATGCAACTCATGCAAAACCCGTTAATTCTCTAAGTTTAACTTAGAATTCGACCAAGACAGACTCGGTTCGGACTTGGGCAGATCTGATTGACCAACCGGCCATGGTAGGCATCACCCAAACCCTTTGCCAGTCGATACTTGCCCTGAAAGACTCGATCCGGTCTATGGGCAGTCCAAGCCGACTATCTGTCCGGAAGGGTTTCACCCAATCACGATCATTCAGCCAAGTTTACCCACCAATCCCGCCTTGGATTCCCTTACTCGCCGAACCACCGGGGAATAGGAATCCAAGCATAGAGGGAAGTGGATTACTCACCTTACCACACCTAGCCCTTAATCGCGTACCGTTCATGTTGATTTCCCGATCCAAGGTTCACGATCTCTACCTCACTCGATCTAACCCTTCTCGAATATTGCCTTAGAAAAAATCTAGGATTTCTCTTCTCCCAGAGTGTCCCCTTGTATCAACCCCAAGCCTTCTATTTATAGGGCCCGTGGTCGGTTTTTCACGAACGGTCATGGCTTTTGCTCGACCAATCAATGTTTCTAGTCGAACCGTTGTTCCTGGTCGTGGCACTGGTTCGGCACCAACTGCCCGAGCCAATGCTAGCTGGCCAGTTGGCCCCAACTACGAACCAGCTCGTCTAACTGCCGGCCAGCTCACCCAACTGCCGATCAGCTCTCCCAGCTGCCGGCCAGCTCGCCCAGCTACCGGCCAACTCGCCCAGCTACCGGCCAGCTCACCCAGCTGCCGTACAGCTCGCCTAGCTGCCGGCCAGCTCGCCCTACTGATCTTTACCGAGGATCGGGGGTGTTACAGACTGGATTACTTGGAAGCTTTGTCTCATCAATTTCGGTCTCAAATTTTGCCACAATATCGAAATTTTGCCACAATATAGAAATTTTGAGCTAGCTTAAAGTGGGCATTAGATTCGTGTCATTTTGAGCTCTTCATCACAAGTTACAAACGATTTAGTGTGAACATGTCAAGTTGATCGGCCAGTTAATATGATTATTCTAAACTGATCATTGGTGCTCATTGAGCAAAAGCTTATAAATGAAAGATAATGCATGGCATCATGTAGTTTGGGATGGATTGGATTACTTGGATGCTTTGTGAAATCTATTTCTGTCTCAAATTTTGTCACAATATAGAAAATTGAACTAGCTTAATGTGGGCATTGGATTCATGTCATTCTTAGCTACAAATCAAACGTTATGGACGATTTAGTACACACATGTCATGTTTATCGGCCAGTTAAAATTATCATTCTAAACTGATCATTGGTGATCATTGGGTAAACGCTTATAAATGAAGAATAATGCATGGCATCACGCAGTTTGAGATGTACTTGATCACTTGAACACTTTTTCGTATCTATTTATTTCTCAATTTTTTTTCCACAATATAGAAAATTGAGCTAGATTAGCATGGGCATTGTAGTCGGGTCATTCGGAGCTCTAAATCAAAAGTTACAGATGATTTAGTGTGGACATGTCAAGTTGATCGGCCAGTTAATATAATTATTATTTTAACTGATCATTGGTGGTCATTGAGTAAAGGCTTATAAATGAAGCATAATGCATGGCATCACACAGTTTCAGATAGATTGGATACTTGGACGTTTTATTGTATTTAGTTTTGTCTAAAATTTTGCCAAAATATAGAAATTGAATAATGTGGGCATTGGATTCATGTCATTCTAAGCTACAAATCAAAAGTTATGGATGATTTAGTGTAGACATGTCAATTTGATCGGCCAGTTAAAATGATCATTCTAAACTGATCATTGGTGCTCATTGAGTAAACGCTTATAAATGAAGAATAATGCATAGCATCACGTAGTTTGGGACGGACTGGATTACTTGGACGCCTTGTCATATCTATTTCAGTCTCAAATTTTGTCACAATATAGAAATTTCGAGCTAGCTTAAAGTTGGCATTGGATTCGTGTCATTCAGAGCTCTAAATCATAAGTTACAGACGATTTAGTACGAACATGTCATGTTGATCGGCCAGTTAAAGTAATCATTCCCAACTTATCATTGGTGCTCATGAGTAAAGGCTTATAAATGGAGCATAATGAATGTCATCACAAAGTTTTGGATAGATTGGATTACTTGGACGCTTTGTCGTATCTATTTATGTATCAAATTTTGTTACACTAGAGAAAACTGAGCTATCTTAACGTGGCCATTGGATTCATGTGTTTCTGAGCTCTAAATCAAAAGTTACAGATGATTTAGTGTAAACATGTCAAGTTGATTGGCGAGTTAAAATGATTATTCTAAACTGATCATTGGTGCTCATTAAGTAAAGGCTTATAAATGAAGCATAAAGCATGGCATCAAGTAGTTTGGACAGATTGGATTACTTAGACACTTTGTCGTCTCTATTTCTTTCTCAAATTTTGTCAATATGTAGAAAATTGAGCTTGCTAACAGGGGTATTCGATTTGTGTCATTATGAGCTCTAAGTAAAATGTTTCGGACGATTTAGTGTGGACATATCAAGTAGATCGGCCAGTTAATAGGATTATTCTAAACTGATGATTGCTGCTCATTGAGTAAAAGCTAATAAATAAAAAATAATGCATGGCATCATGCAGTTTGGGATGGATTGGATTACTTGGACGCTTTGTCGTATCCATTTATGTCTCAAATTTTGTCATAATATAGAATATTGAACTAGATTAATGTGGGCATTGGATTCATGTCATTCTGAGCTACAAATCAAAAGTTATGGATATTTAATGGAGACATGTCAAGTTGATCGGCCATGTAAAATGATCATTTCAAATTGATGATTGGTGCTCATTGAGTAAACACTTATAAATGAAGAATAATGCATGGCATCACACAGTTCGGGATGGACTGGATTACTTGGATGCTTTGTCGTATCTATTTCTGTCTCAATTTTTTTGAAAATATAGCAAACTGAACAAGCTTAATGTGGGCATTGGATTCATGTCATTTTGAGCTACAAATCAAAAGTTATGGACGATTTAGTGCAGACATGTCAAGTTGAGTGGCTAGTTAAAGTGATCATTATAAACAGATCATTGGTGATCAATATGTAAAGGCTTATAAATGAAGTTTAAAGCATGGTATCAAGTATTTTGGATAGACTGGATTAGTTGAACACTTTGTCGTCTCTATTTTAGTCTCAAATTTTGTCAAAATATAGAAAATTGAGCTTGCTTAATGTGGGCATTGGATTCATGTCATTCTGAACTCTAAATAAAAAGTTACAGACGATTTAGTGCGGATATGTCAAGTTGACTGGCAAGTTGAAATGATCATTTTAAACTAATCATTGGTGTTGATTGAGTAAACACTTATAAATGAAGAATAATGCAGTGCATCATGCAGTTTGGGATGGACTGGATAACTTGGACGCTTTGTCGTATCTAGTTCTGTCTCAAATTTTGTCACAATATAGAAAATTGAGCTTGCTTAACGTGGGCAATGGATTCTTATCATTCTGAGATCAAAATCAAAAGTATCGGGTGATTTAATGTGGATATGTCAAGTTGATCGGCCAGTTAATATAATTATTCTAAACTGCTCATTGGTGCTCATTAGGTAAAAGCTTATAAATGAAAAATAATGCATGGCATCACACACTTCTGGATAGATTGGATTACTTAAACGATTTGTCATATCTATTTCTGTCTCAAATTTTGTCACAATATAGAAAAATGAACTAGCTTAATGTGGGCATTGGATTCATGTCATTCTCAGCTATAAATCAAAAGGTATGGACGATTTAGTGCAGACATGTCAAGTTGATCGGTCAGTTAAAATGATCATTTTAAACTGATTGTTGGTGTTCGTTGAGTAAAAGTTTTTAAATAAAATATTGCATGGCATCACACAGTTTGGGATGGACTAGAGTACTTGGACGCTTTGTCTTATCTATTTCTGTCTCAAATTTTGTCACAATATAACATTGAGCTAGATTAAAGTGGCCATTGGATTCGTGTCCTTTTGAGCTCTAAATCAAAAGTTACAGACAATTTAGTGCGGTAATGTCAAGTTGATCGGCCAGTTAAAGTGATCATTCTATACTGATCATTGGTGTTCATTGAGTAAAGGCTAATAAATGAAGCATAATGCATGGCATCGCACAGCTTTGGATAGATTGGTACACTTGGACGATTTGTCGTCCCTATTTCTGTCTTAAATTTTCTCAAATTATAGAAAATTGAGCTAGATTAACGTGGGCATATGATTCGTGTCATTCTCAGCTCTAAATCAAAAGTTAGGGGCGACTTAGCATGGTCATGTCAAGTTGATCGATCAGTTAATATGATTATTCTAAACTGGTCATTGGTGCTAATTAAGCAAAGGCTTATAAATGAAGCATAATGCATGGCATCACGCAGTTTGGGATAGGTTGCATAACCTCGAACTTTTGTCGTATCTAGTTTTGTCTCAAATCTTGTCACAATATAGAAAATTGAACTAGTTTAATGTGGGCATTGGATTCGTGTCATTCTGAGCTATAAATCAAAAGTTATGGATGATTTAGTGTAGACATGTCAAGTTGATCGGCCAGTTAAAATGATCATTCTAAACCGATCATGGGTGCTCGTTGAGTAAAAGTTTATAAATAAAAAATAATGCATGGCATCACGAAGTTTGGGATTGCTTTTAGTACATGGACGCTTTGTCGTATCTATTTCTGTCTTTTTTCTTTTTACAATATAGAAAATTGGGCTAGCTTATCATGTGCATTGGATTCGTGTCATTCTAAGCTATAAAACAAAAGTTACAGACGATTTAGTGCGAACATGTCAAGTTGATTGGCCAGTTAAAGTGATCATTCTAAATTGATCATTGGTGTTCATTGAGTAAAGGCTAATAAATGAAGCATAATGCATGGCATCACATAGTTCTGGATAGAGTGGTACACTTGGACGATTTGTCGTCTCTATTTCTGTCTCAAATTTTCTCAAAATAAAGAAAATTGAGCTAGCTTATCGTGTGCATTGGATTCGTGTCATTCTGAGCTATAAAACAAAAGTTACGGATGATTTAGTGCGAACATGTCAAGTTGATTGGCCAGTTAAAGTGATCATTCTAAACTGATCATTGGTGTTCATTGAGTAAAGGCTAATAAATGAAGCATAATGCATGGTATCATGCAGTTTGGGTTATATATGATTACTTGGACGCTTTGTCGTATCTAGTTCAGTTTCAAATTTTTATCACAATATAGAAAATTGAACTAGCTTAATGAATATAGAAAATTGAACTAGCTTAATGAGGGCATTGGATTCGTGTCATTCTGCGCTATAAATCAAAAGTTATGGACGATTAAGTGCAGACATGTCAAGTTGATAGGCCAGTTAAAATGATCATTTTAAAGTGATCGTTGGTGCTCGTTGAGTAAAAGCTTATCAATGAAGAATAATGCATGGCATCACACAGTTTCGGATGTACCGGATTAGTTGGAGGCTTTGTTGTATCTATTTATGTCAAAAATATTGTTACAATATAGAAAATTGAGCTAGCTTAACGTGGGCATTGGATTCTTGTTGTTCTGAGCTTTAAATCAAAAGTTACGGAGATTTAGTGTGGACATGTCAAGTTGATCGCCAGTTAAAGTGATTATTCTAAACTGGTCATTGGTGCTCATTAAGTAAAGGCTTATAAATGAAGCATAATGCATGGCATCACGCAGTTTGGGATAGGTTGCATAACCTCGAACTTTCGTCATATCTAGTTTTGTCTCAAATCTTGTCACAATATAGAAAATTGAACTAGTTTAATGTGGGCATTGGATTCGTGTCATTCTGAGCTATAAATCAAAAGTTATGGACGATTTAGTGCAGACATGTCAAGATGATCAGCCAGCTAAAATGATCATTCTAAACTGATCATGGGTGCTCGTTGAGTAAAAGTTTATAAATGAAAAATAATGCATGGCATCACGAAGTTTGGGATTGCTTAGAGTACATGGACGCTTTGTCGTATCTATTTCTGTCTTTTTTCTTTTTACAATATAGAAAATTGGGCTAGCTTATCGTGTGCATTGGATTTGTGTCATTCTAAGCTATAAAACAAAAGTTACAGACGATTTAGTGCGGACATGTCAAGTTGATTGGCCAGTTAAAGTGATCATTCGAAATTGATCATTGGTGCTCATTGAGTAAAGGCTAATAAATGAAGCATAATGCATGGCATCACATAGTTCTGGATAGAGTGGTACACTTGGACCATTTGTCGTCTCTATTTCTGTCTCAAATTTTCTCAAAATAAAGAAAATTGAGCTAGCTTAACGTGGGCCTTGGATTTGTGTCATTCTGAGCTCTAAATCAAAAGTTACGGAGGATTTAGTGCGGACGTGTCAAGTTGATTAGCGAGTTCAAGTGGGCATTCTAAACTGATCATTGGTGATCATTGAATAAAGGCTTATAAATGAAGCATAATGCATGGTATCACACAGTTTGGGTTATATATGATTACTTGGACGCTTTGTCGTATCTAGTTCAGTTTCAAATTTTTGTCACAATATAGAAAATTGAACTAGCTTAATGAGGACATTGGATTCATGTCATTCTGCGCTATAAATCAAAAGTTATGGACCATTTAGTGTAGACATGTCAAGTTGATAGGCCAGTTAAAATGATCATTTCAAACTGATCATTGGTGCTCATTCAGTAAAAGCTTATAAATGAAGAATAATGCATGGCATCACACAGTTTCGGATGTACTGGATTAGTTGGACGCTTTGTTGTATCTATTTATGTCAAAAATATTGTTACAATATAGAAAATTGAGCTAGCTTAACGTGGGCATTGGATTCTTGTTATTCTGAGCTTTAAATCAAAAGTTACGGAGATTAAGTGTGGACATGTCAAGTTGATCGGCCAGTTAAAGTGATTATTCTAAACTGGTCATTGGTGCTCATGAAGTAAAGGCTTATAAATGAAGCATAATGCATGGCATCACGCAGTTTGGGATAGGTTGCATAACCTCGAACTTTGTCATATCTATTTTTGTCTCAAATCTTGTCACAATATAGAAAATTGAACTAGTTTAATGTGGGCATTGGATTCGTGTCATTCTGAGCTATAAATCAAAAGTTATGGACAATTTAGTGCAGACATGTCAAGTTGATCGGCCAGTTAAAATGATCATTCTAAACTGATCATGGGTGCTCGTTGAGTAAAATTTTATAAATGAAAAATAATGCATGGCATCACGAAGTTTGGGATTGCTTGGAGTACATGGACGTTTTGTCGTATCTATTTCTTTTTTTTTTACAATATAGAAAATTGGGCTAGCTTATCGTGTGCATTGGATTAATGTCATTCTAAGCTATAAAACAAAAGTTACAGACGATTTAGTGCGAACATCTCAAGTTGATTGGCCAGTTAAAGTGATCATTCTAAATTGATCATTGGTGTTCATTGAGTAAAGGCCAATAAATGAAGCATAATGCATGGCATCACATAGTTTTGGACACAGTGGTTCACTTGGACGATTTGCCGTCTCTATTTCTGTCTCAAATTTTCTCAAAATAAAGAAAATTGAGCTAGCTTAACGTGGGCATTGGATTCGTGTCATTCTGAGCTCTAAATCAAAAGTTACGGAGGATTTAGTGCGGACGTGTCAAGTTGATTAGCCAGTTCAAGTGGTCATTCTAAACTGATCATTAGTGATCATTGAGTAAAGGCTTATAAATGAAGCATAATGCATGCTATCACGCAGTTTGGGTTATATATGATTACTTGGATGCTTTGTCGTATCTAGTTCAGTTTCAAATTTTTGTCACAATATAGAAAATTGAACTAGCTTAACGTGGGCATTGGATTCGTGTCATTCTGCGCTATAAATCAAAAGGTATGGACTATTTAGTGCAGACATGTCAAGTTCATAGGCCAGTTAAAATTATCATTTTAAACTAATCGTTGGTGCTCGTTGAGTAAAAGCTTATAAATGAAGAATAATGCATGGCATCACACAGTTTCGGATGTACTGGATTAGTTGTACGCTTTGTTGTTTCTATTTCTGTCAAAAATATTGTTACAATATAGAAAATTGAGCTAGCGTAACATGGGCATTGGATTCTTGTTATTATGAGCTTTAAATCAAAAGTTACGGAGATTTAGTGTGGACATGTCAAGTTGATCGGCCAGTTAAAGTGATTATTCTAAACTGATCATTGGTTCTCATGGAGTAAAGGCTTATAAATAAAGCATAATAACTGGCATCACAAAGTTTTGGATAAATTGGACTACTTGAATGCTTTTTGTATCAATTTCTGTCTCAAATTTTGTTACAATAAAGAAAATTGAGCTAGATTAACGTGGTCTTTGGATTTGTGTCATTTTGAGCTCTAAATCAAAAGTTACAGACGATTTAGTGCATACATGTCAAGTTGAGTGGCTAGTTAAAGTGATCATTTTAAACAGATCATTAGTGCTCATTACGTAAAGGCTTATAAATGAAGCATAAAGCATGAAATCAAGTAGTTTGGATAGATTGGATTACTTGGATGCTTTGTGGTCTCTATTTTTGTCCTAATTTTTGTCAAAATATAGAAAATTGAACTAGCTTAATGTGGTCATTGGATTCGTATTATTCTTAGTTCTAAATCAAAAGTTACAGACGATATTTAGTGTGTACATGTCAAGTTGAGTGGCCAGTTAAAGTGATCATTCTAAACAGATTATTCACACTCATTAAATAAAGGCTTATAGATGAAGCATAGAGCATGTCATCATGTAGTTTGGATAGATTGGATTACTTGGACGCTTTGTCGTCTCTAGTTTTCTTTCAAATTTTGTCAATACATAGAAAATTTAGCTACTTTAACGTATACAATGGATTCGTGTCATTGTGAGCTCTAAATCAAAAGTTACTTTCAAGTTGATCACCCAGTTAAAGTGATCATTCTAAATTGATCATTCATGCTCATTGAATATAGGCTTATAAATGAAGCATAATGCATGCATCACACAGTTATGCATAAATTGGATTACTTGGACACTTTGTTGTGTCTATTTCTGTCTCAAATATTGCTATACTATTGAAAATTGAGCTAGCTTAACGTGTGCATTAGATTCGTGTGTTTCGGAGCTCCAAACAAAAAGTTACGGACGATTTAGTGCAGACATGACAAGTTGAGTGAGCATTTAAAGTGATAATTCTAAAAAGATCATTGGTGGTCATTAAGTAAAGGCTTATAAATGAAGCATAAATCATGGCATCAAGTAGTTTGGGATGGATTGGATTACTTGGACGCTTTTTCGTATATATTTATGTCTCAAATTTTGTCCCAATATAGAAATTTGAACTAGCTTAACATGGGGATTGGATTCATGTCATTTTGAGCTCTAAATCAAAAGTTATGAACGATTTAGTGTGGACATGTCAGGTTGATTGGTCAGTTAATATGATTATTCTAAACTAATCATTTGTGCTCATTGAGTAAAGCCTTTTAAATTAAGCAGGGATTGATTAGATTACTTGGTCGTTTTGTCGTACCTAGTTTTGTCTCAAAGTTTGTCACAATATAGAAAACTGAACTCGATTAATGTGAGCATTGAATTCGTGTCATTCTAAGCTATAAATCAAAAGTTATGCATGACTTAGTGGAAACATGTCAAGTTGATCGGCCAGTTAAAATGATAATTCTAAATTAATCATTGGTGCTCATTGAGTAAAGGCTTATAAATGAAGAATAATGCATGGTATCACGCAGTTTGGGATGCACTGGATTACTTGGACGCTTTGTTGTATCTATTTATGTGTCAAATTTTGTCACAATATAGAAAATTTAGCTACCTTAACGTGGGCATTGGATTCGTGTCATTCTGAGCTCTAAATCAAAAGTTATGTAAGATTGAGTGCGGACATGTCAAGTTGACCGGACAGTTAAAGTGATCATTATAAACTAATCAAATGTGCTCATTGAATAAAGGCTTATAAATGAAGCATAATGCATGGCATCACACAGTTTTGGATATATGTGATTACTTTGGCTCTTGGGACATGTCAAATTTTGTCAATTTTTTTCACAATATTGAAAATTGAACTAGCTTAATGTGGGTATTGGATTCATGTCATTCTGAACTATAAATTAAAAGTTATGTAGGATTTAGTGGAGACATGACAAGTTGATCGACCAGTTAAAATGATCATTCTAAACTGATCATTGGTGCTCATTGAGTAAAAGCTTATAAATTAAAAATAATGCATGGCATCATGCAGTTTGAGATGGATTGGATTACTTGAACGCTTTGTCGTACCAATTCCGGTCACATAATGCATGACTTATAAATGAAGCATAATGCATGGCATCACGCAGTTTGGGATAGATTGAATTACTTGGACGATTTTTCATATCTAGTTTTGTCTCAAATTTTTCACAATATAGAAAATTGAACTAGATTAATGTGGGATTTGGATTCATGTCATTCTGAACTATAAATAAAAAGTTATGTATGATTTATTGCAGAAATAAAAAGTTATGTATGATATATTGCAGAAACAACAAGTTGATGGGCTAGTTAAAATGATCATTCTAAACTGATCATTGGTGCTCATTGAGTAAAAGCTTATAAATTAAAAATAATGCATGGCTTCACACAGTTTGGAATATATTGGATTACTTGGACGCTTTCTCGTATCAAGTTCTGTTTCAAATTTTGTCACAATATAGAAAATTGAGATAACTTAACGTGGGCATTGGATTCGGGTAATTCTGAGCTCTAAATCAAATGTTAAGCACGATTTAGTGCGGACATGTCAAGTTGATCGGCCAGTTAAAGTGATTATTCAAGACTGATCACTGCTTCTCATTAAGTAAAGGCTTGTAAATGAAGCATAATGCATGGCATCACACAGTTTTGGATAGATTTGATTACTTAGACGCTTTCACATATCTATTTTTGTCTCAAATTTTGTTAAAATATGGAAAATTGAGCTATCATAACATGGGCATTGGATTCGTGTCATTTTTAGCTCTAAATCAAAAGTTACGGACAATTTATTGTGCATATTTCAAGTTGAGTAGCCAGTTAGAGTAATCATTCTAAAGAGAACATTGGTGGTCATTAAGTAAAGGCTTATAAATGAAGTGTAAAGCATGACATCAAGTAGTTTGTATAGATTGGATTACTTGGACGTTTTGTGGTCTCTATTGTTTTCTCAATATTTGTCAAATTATAGAAAATTGAGCTAGCTTAATTTGGGCATTGGATTCGTGTCATTCTAAGCTCTCAATAAAAAGTTATGGACGATTTAATGTGGACATGTCAAGTTGAGTGGCCAGTTAATGTGATCATTCTAAGAAGATCATTTGTACTCATTAAATAAAAGCTTATAAATGAAGCATAAACCATGGCAGGAAGTAGTTTGGATAGATTGGATTATTCGGACGCTTTGTCATCTTTATTTTTCTCTCAAATTTTGTCAAAATATAGAAAATTAAGCTAGCTTAACGTGGACATTGGATTCGTGTCATTCTGAGCTCTAAATCAAAAGTTGATTAGCAAGTTAAAGTGATCATTCTAATCTGATCAGTGGTTCTCCTATAATAAAGGCTTATAAAGGAAGCATAATGCATGGCATCACGCAGTCTGGGTTGGACACATTTCCGTCTCTAGATTTGTTTCAAATTTTGTCACAATATAGAAAATTGAACTATCTTAATGTGGGAATTGGATTTGTGTCATTCGGAGCTATAAATCAAAAGTATGGATGATTTAGTGCAGATTTGTCAAGTTGATAAGCCAGATAAAATGATCATTCTAAACTGATCATTGGTGCTCATTGAGTAAAAGATTATAAATGAAGCATAATGCATGGTATCACATTGTTTGGGATGGATTGGATTACTTAGACTATTTGTCGTATTTATTTATTTCTCAAATTTTTTCACAATATAGAGAATTGAGCTAGCTTTACGTGGGCATTGGATTCATGTCATTCTGAGCTCGAAATCAAAAGTTACTTACGATTTAGTGTGGACATATCAAGTTGATCGGTCAGTTAATATGATAATTCTAAACTGATTATTGGTGCTCATTAAGTAAAGCCTTTTAAATTAAGCATAATGCATGGCGTCACGCAGTTTGGGATAGATTAGATTACTTGGGATGTTTTGTCGTATCAAGTTTTATCTCAAATTTTGTCACAATATAAAAAATTGAACAAGATTAATGTGAGCATTGGATTCGTGTCATTCTGAGCTATAAATCAAAAGCTATGGACGATTTAGTGCAAACATGTCAAGTTGATCGGCTAGTTAAAATGATCATTCTAAACTGATCATTGGTGCTCATTGAGTAAAGGCTTATAAATGAAAAATAATGCATGGCATCACACAGTTTGGCATGCACTGGATTACTTGGAAACTTTGTTGTATCTATTTATGTATCAAATTTAGTCACAATATAGAAAATTAAATTAGCTTAATGTGGGCATTGAATTCGTGTTATTCTGAGCTCTAAATCAAAAGTTACAGAGGATTTAGTGTGGACATGTGAACTTGATTGGACTGCTTAAGTAATCATTCTAAACTGATCATATGTGCTCATTGAGTAAAGGCTTATAAATGAAGCATAATGCATGGCATCACACAGTTAGGGATAGATTAGATTACTTGGACCTTTTCTCCTATCTATTTCTGTCTCAAATTTTATTACACTATACAACATTTAGCTAGCTTAACGTGGGCATTGGATTCGTGTGTTTCTGAGCTCTAAATAAAAAGTTACGGACGTTTTAGTGCGGACATGTCAAGTTGATCGTCCAGTTTAAGTGATCATTCTAAACTGACCATTGGTGGTCATTAACTAAAGGCTATGAATGAAGCATAAAGGTTGGCATCACGCATTTTGGGATAGATTGGATTACTTGGACGCTTTGTTGTATCTAGTTATGTCTCAAATTTTGTCAAAAATATAGAAAATTGAGCTAGCTTAACGTGGGCATTGGATTCGTGTGTTTTAGAGCTCTAAATCAAAAGTTACAGACGTTTTAGTGCGGACATTTCAAGTTGATCGGCCAGTTTAAGTGATCGTTCTAAACTGACCATTGGTGCTCATTAAGTAAAGGCTATGATTGAAGCATAAAGCTTGGCATCACGTAGTTTGCTATAGATTGGATTACTTGGATGCGCTGTCGTCTCTATTTTTTTCTTAAATTTTGTCAAAATATAGAAAATTGAGCTAGCTTAACGTGGCCATTGGATTTGTACCATTTTGAGCTATAAATCAAAAGTTATAGACGATTTAGTGCATACATGTCAAGTTGATCGGCCAGTTAAAATGATCATTCTAAAATGATCATTGGCGCTCATTAAGTAAAGGCTTATAACTGAAGCATAATGCATGGCGTCACGCGGTTTGGGATAGATTGGATTACTTGGGCGCTTTGTCGTATCTATATCTAGTTCAAATTTTGTTACAATATAGAGAATTGAGCTACCTTAACGTGGGTATTGGATTCGTGTCATTCTGAGCTGTAAATCAAACGTTTCGGACGATTTAGTGCGTACATGTCAAGTTGATCGGCAAGTTAAAGTGACATTCTAAACCGATCACTTGTGCTCATTAAGTAAAGGGTTATAAACGAAGTATAAAGCATGGCATCAAGAAGTTATGATAGATTGGATTACTTGGATGCTTTCTCTTCTCTAGTACTGTCTCAAATTTTTTCAAAATATAGAAAATTGAGCTAGTTTAACGTGGGCATTTGGATTCGTGTCATTCTGAGCTCCAAATTAAAATTTACGGGTGATTTAGTACGGACATGTCAAGTGGATCGGGTAGTTAATATGATTATTCAAAACTAATCATTTGTACTTATTAAGTAAAGGTTTATAAATGAAGGATAATGCATGGCATCACGCGATTTGGTATATGTTGGATTAATTGGACGCTTTGCCGTATCTAGTTCTATCTTAACTTTTGTCAAAATATTGAAATTTGAGCTAGATTAATGTCGGCATTGGATTCGTATTATTCTGAGCTCTAAATCAATATTTTACGGACGATTTAGTACAGACATATAAAGTGGATCGGCCAGTTAATATGATTATTCTAAACTGAGGATTGGTACGCATTGTGTAAAGGCTTATAAACGAAGCATAATGCATGGCCGATCAACGTGGACATTGGATTTGTGTCATTCTGAGCTATAAAACAATGTTACGGAAGAATTAGTGCAACCATCAAGTTATTCGGCCAGTTAAAATAATCATTCTAAACTGATCATTGGTGCTCATTGAATAAAGTCTTATAAATGAAGCATAATGCATAGCATCACGCAGTTCATGATAGATTGGATTACTTGGACGCTTTGTCTTATCAATTTTTGCCTCAAATTTTGTCACAATATTGAAAATTGATCTAGCTTAACATGTGCAATGGATTCGTGTCATTTAGAGCTCTTAATCAAAATTTAAGGACTATTTAGTGCGGATATGTCAAGTGGATAGGTCAGTTAATATGATTATTCAAAATTTATCATTGGTACTCATTGAGTAACCGCATATAAATGAAGGATAATGCATGGCATCACGCGGTTCGGGGCAGGTTGGATTACTTGGAGGATTTCCTATATATAGTTGTGTCTTAAATTTTGTCAAAATATAGAAATTTGAGCTAAATTAACGTGGACATTGGATTCGTGTTATTCTGAGCTCTAAATCAATATTTACGGACGATTTAGTGTGGACATGTCGAGTGGATCGGCCAACTAATATGATTATTCTAAACTGATCATTGGTACACATTGTGTAAAAGTTTATAAATGAAGCATAATGAATGGCATCACGCGGTTTGGGATAGAATTGATTACTAGGACACTTTGTCGTATCTAGTTCTATCTCAAATTTTGTTACAATATAAAAGATTGAGCTAGCATAACGTGCACATTGGATTCCTGTGTTTCTGAGCTCTAAATAAGAAGTTATGGACGATTTAGTACGTACATGTCAAGTTGATCAGAAATTTAAAATGTTCATTCTAAACTGATCTCTTGTGCTCATTAAGTAACGGCTTATAAATGAAGCATAAAACATGGCATCACACAGTTTGGGATAGGTTGGATTACTTGGACGCTTTGTCGTTTCTATTTCTGTCTCAAATTTTGTCAAAATATTGAACCTTGAGCTAGCTTAACGTGGATATTGGATTCGTGTCATTGTGACTTCTAGATCAAAAGTTATGGGCGATTTAGTGCAGACATGTCAAGTTAATCGGGCAGTTAAGGTGATGATTCTAAACTGATCATTGGTGCTCACTAACAAAAGGGTGATAAATGAATCGTAAAGAATGGCATCACGTAGTTTTGGACAGATTGGATTACGTGGATGGTTTGTCATCACTATCTTTGTCTCAAATTTTGTCAAAATATAGAAAATTTAGCTAGCTTAATGTGGGCAACGGATTTTTGTAATTCTAAGCTCAAAATCAAAAGTTACCGACGATTTAGTGCGGATATGTTAAGTTGATAGGCCAGTTAATATGATTATTCTAAACTGATCATTCGTGCTCATTGAGTAAAGGTTTATAAATGAAGTATAATGCATGACATCATACAGTTTTGGATAGATTGAATTAGTTGGACGCTTTGTCGTATGTAATTTTGTCTCAAATTTTGTTACAATATTGAAAATTGAGCTAGCTTAACATGGGCATTGGATTCGTGTCATTCTGAGTTCCAAAATAAAAAGTTATGGATGATTTGTTGCAGACATGTCAACTTGATTGGCCAGTTAAAGTGATCACTCTAAACTGATCATTGGTGCTCATTAACTAAAGGCTTATAAATGAAGCATAAAGCATGGCATCAAGGAGTTTGAAAATTGAACTCGTTTAACGTTGGCATTAGATTCGTGTCATTGTAAGCCATAAATCAAAAGTTACGTACGATTTAGTGCAAAAATGTCAAGTTGATCGGCCAGTTAAAATGATCAATCTAAACTGCTCTTTGGTACTCATTGTCTAAAGGCTTATAAATGAAAACTAATGCATGGCATCTCGCAGTTTTGGATTGATTGGATTACTTGGACGCTTTGTCGTGTCTAGTTATATCTCAAATTTTGTCAAAATATAGAAAATATAGCTAAAACGTGGGCACTGGATTCGTGTCATTCTTAGCTCTAATTCAAAATTTACGAATGATTTTGTGCGTTCATGTCAAGTGGATCGAACAGTTAATAATACTATTCCAAAGTGATCATTGGTACTCATTTAGTAAACGCTTATTAATGAAGCATAATCTACGGCATTACATGGTTTAGGATCGATTGGATTACTTGGACACTTTTTCGTAACTAGTTATGTCTCAAATTTTGTCACAATATAAAAAATTGAAATAGCTTAACATGGACATTGGATTTGTGTCATTAAGAGCTATAAATCAAAAGTGACGGACGATTTAGTGTAGCCTGTCAAGTTGATGGGCGAGTCAAAATGATCATTCTACACTGAGCATTGGTGCTCATTAAGTAAAGGTTTATCAATGAAGCATAATGCATGGCATCACGTAATTTTGGAGACATTGGATTACTTGGATGCTTTTTCGTATCTATTTTTGTCTTAATTTTTCATAATATAGAAAATTGAGAAAGCTTAACATAGGCATTGGATTCATGTCATTTTGATCTATAAATCAAAAGTTACAGACAATTTAGTGCGGACATGTCAAGTTGATCGGCCAGTTATTATGATTATTCTAAACTGATCATTGGTGCCCATTTAGTGAAGGCTTATAAATGAAGTATAATGCATGGCATCACGTAGTTTGGGATAGACTGGAATACTTGGACATTTTGTCGCATCAAGTGTTGTCTCAAATTTTTTCACGATACAGAAAATTGAACTAGTTTAATGTGGGAATTGAATTCGTGTCATTCTAACCTATAATTAAATAGTTATGGATGATTTAGTGCAGACATGTCAAGTTGATCGACTAATTAAAATGATCACTCTAAACTGATCATTGGTGCTCATTAAGTAAAGGCTTATAAATGAAGCATATTGCATAACATCACATAGTTTTGGATAGATTTGATTACTTGGACGACTTTTCAAACCAAATTTAGTCTTAAATTCTTTCAAAATGTAGAAATTGGAGCTAGCTTAACGTGGCCATTAGATTCATGTCATTCTGAGCTTTAAATCAAAATTTACAGATGATTTATTGCAGACATGTCAAGTGGATCGACCAGTTAATATGATTATTCAAAACTAATCATTGGTACGCATTATAAATGAAACATAATCTATGGCATGAGGTGGTTTGGGATAGATTGGATTACTTGGCCGCTTTGTCGTATCTAGTTCTGTCTCAAATTTTGTCATAATATAGAAAATTGAACTAGTTTAACATTGACATTGGATTCATCTCATTCTGAGCTCTAAATAAAAAGTTACAGACGATTTAGTGCGGACATGTCAAGTTGATCGGCCAGTTAAAGTTATCATTCTAAATTGATCATTGGTGCTCATTAGGTAAAGGATTAGAAATAAAGCATAATGCATGGCATCACATGGTTATGGATAGATTGGATTACTTGGATGCTATGTCGTATCTATTTCTGCCTCAAAGTTTGTTACACTATAGAAAATTTAGCTAGCTTAACGTGGGCATTGGATTCGTGTGTTTGTGAGCTTTAAATCAAAAGTTACGGACGATTTAGTGCAGCCATGTCAAGTTGATCGGCCATTGAAAATGATCATTCTAAACTGATCATTGCTGCTCATGGAGTAAAAGCGTATAAATGAAGAATAATGCATGGCATCACTCAGTTTGGGATTGATTGGATTACTTGGACGCTTTGTCGTATCTATTTATGTGTCAAATTTTGACAAATATAGAAAATTGAACTAGTTTAACGTGGACATTGGATTCGTGTTATTCTAAGCTATAATTCAAAAGTTACGGACGATTTAGTGCATACATGTGAAGTTGATCGTCCAGTTAAAGTGATCACTCTAAACTGATCATTTGTGCTCATTGAGTAAAGGAATGCATGGCATTTCGCAGTTTGGGATAGATTGGATTACTTCGACGCTTTGTCGTATATATTTCTCTCTTTAATTTTGTCACAATATAGTGAATTAAGCTAGCGTAACGTAGGCATTGGATTTGTATCATTATGAGCTATAAATCAAAAGTTAGGGATGATGTATTGCAGATATGTCAAGATTATCCGCAAGTTAAGTTTATAACTTTAAACTCATCATTAGTGCTCATTGGATAAAGGCTTATAAATGAAGCCTAATGCATGATATCACATAGTTTTGGATAGATTTGATTACTTGGAGGACTTTTCGAAGCAAATTGAGTCTTAACTTTTGTCAATTTATAGAAAATTGAGCTAGATTAACGTGGGCATTGGATTCGTGTAATTCTGAGCTCTAAATCAAAATTTACGGACGATTTAGTGCGGACATGTCAAGTGGATAGACTAGTTAATATGATTATTCATAACTGATCATTGGTACTTATTGAGTAAAGGCTTATAAATGAAACATAATCTATTGCATGATGCGGTTTGAGATAGATTGGATTACTTGGACCCTTTGTAGTATCCAATTCTGTCTCAAACTTTGTCACAATATAGAAAATTGAAATAGATTAACGTGGGCATTGGATTCGTGTCATTCTGAGCTCTCAATAAAACATTTACGGACGATTTAGTGCAACCATGTCAAGTTGTTTGGCCAGTTAAAATGATCATTCTAAACTGATCATTGGTGCTCATGGAGTAAAAGCTCATTCAAAACTGATCATTGGTGCTCGTGGCATCCTGCAGTTTGGGATACATTGGATTACTTGGAGGCTTTGTCGTATCTATTTATGTCTCTAATTTGTCACAATATAGAAAATTGATCTAGCTTAACGTGGGAATTGGCTACGTGTCATTCTGAGCTCTAAATCAAATGTTACAGACGATTTAGTGCAAACATGTCAAGTTGGTCGGCCAGTTAAAATGATAATTCTAAACTGATCTTTGGGGCTCATTGCGTAAAGGCTTATAAATGAAGAATAATACATGGCATCAAGCAGTTTGAGATAGTTTGGATTGGTTGGATGCTTTTTCGTATCTATTTCACTCTGAAATTTTTTCGTAATATAGAAAATTGAGCAAGCCTAACGTGGGTATTGGATTCGTGTCATTCTGAGCTTTAAATCAAAAGTTACGGACGATATAGTGCATACATGTCAAGTTGATTGGCCTGTTAAAATAATCATTCCAAACTGATTATTTTAAACTGATCATTGGTGCTTATTGAGTAAAAGCTTATAAATAAAGCATAAAACATGGCGTCACGCAGTTCGATATTGATTGGATTACTTGGACACTTTGTCGTCTCTATTTCTAACTCAAATTTTGTCAAAATATAGAAAATTGAGCTAGTTTAACGTGGGCATTGAATTCGTGTCATTATGAGCTCTAAATCAAAAGTTACGGACGATTTAGTTCGGAAATGTCAAGTTGATCGGCCAATTAGAGTGATCATTCTAAACTGATTATTTGTGCACATTAAGTAAATGCCTATAAATGAAACATAAAGCATGGCATCATGCAATTTGTGATAGATGGGATTAATTGGACACTTTATCGTATGTAGTTATGCATCAAATTTTTTCACAATATAGAAAATTTAGGTAGCTTAACGTGGGCATTGAATTTGTTTCATTTTGAGCTCTCAATAAAAAGTTACGGACAATTTAGTGCGGACGTGTCAAGTTGATCGGCCAGCTAATGTTATCATACTAATCTAATCATTGGTGCTCATTAAGTAAAGGCTTACAAATGAATCATAGAGCATGGCATCAAGCAGTTTGGATAGATTGGATTATTTGGATGCTTTCTCATCTCTATTTCTGTCTCAAATTTTGTCAAAATATAGAAAATTGAGCTACTTTAACGTGGACATTGGATTCGTGTCATTCTGAGCTCTGAATAAAAATTAACGGACGATTTAGTGAGGACATGTCAAGTTGATCGGTCAGTTAATATGATTATTCTTAACTAATCATTTGGTGCTTATTGAGTGAAAGCTTATAAATAAAGCATAATACATGGCGTCACGCAGTTGGATATTGATTGGATTACTTGGACACTTTGTCGTCTATATTTCTAACTCAAATTTTGTCAAAATGTAGAAAATGGAGCTAGTTTAACGTGGGCATTGAATTCATGTCATTATGAGCTCTAAATCAAAAGTTACAGACGATTTAGTGCGGAAATGTCAAGTTGATCGGCCAATTAAAATGATCATTCTAAACTGATTATTGGTGCACATTAAGTAAATGCCTATAAATGAAACATCAAGCATGGCATCATGCAAATTGTGATAGATTGGATTAATTGGACACTTTATCGTATGTAGTTATGCCTCAAATTTTTTCACAATATAGAAACTTTAGGTAGCTTAACGTGGGCATTGAATTTCTTTCATTTTGAGCTCTCAATAAAAAGTTACGGACAATTTAGTGCAGACGTGTCAAGTTGATTGGCCAGCTAAAGTTATCATACTAATCTAATCATTGGTGCTCATTAAGTAAAGGCTTACAAATGAATCATAGAGCATGGCATCAAGCAGTTTGGATAGATTGGATTATTTGGATGCTTTCTCCTCTCTATTTCTGTCTCAAATTTTGTCAAAATATAGAAAATTGAGCTACTTTAACGTGGACATTGGATTCGTGTCATTCTGAGCTCTGAATAAAAATTAACGGACGATTTAGTGAGGACATGTCAAGTTGATCGGTCAGTTAATATGATTATTCTTAACTAATCATTTGGTGCTTATTGAGTGAAAGCTTATAAATAAAGCATAATACATGGCGTCACGCAGTTTGATATTGATTGGATTACTTGGACACTTTGTCGTCTATATTTCTAACTCAAATTTTGTCAAAATGTAGAAAATGGAGCTAGTTTAACGTGGGCATTGAATTCATGTCATTATGAGCTCTAAATCAAAAGTTACGGACGATTTAGTGCGGAAATGTCAAGTTGATCGGCCAATTAAAATGATCATTCTAAACTGATTATTGGTTCACATTAAGTAAATGCCTATAAATGAAACATCAAGCATGGCATCATGCAAATTGTGATAGATTGGATTAATTGGACACTTTATCGTATGTAGTTATGCCTCAAATTTGTTCACAATATAGAAAATTTAGGTAGCTTAACGTGGGCATTGAATTTGTTTCATTTTGAGCTCTCAATAAAAAGTTACGGACAATTTAGTGCGGACGTGTCAAGTTGATCGGCCAGCTAAAGTTATCATACTAATATAATCATTGGTGCTCATTAAGTAAAGGCTTACAAATGAATCATAGAGCATGGCATCAAGCGGTTTGGATAGATTGGATTATTTGGATGCTTTCTCATCTTTATTTCTGTCTCAAATTTTGTCAAAATATAGAAAATGGAGCTACTTTAACATGGACATTGGATTCGTGTCATTCTGAGCTCTGAATAAAAATTAACGGATGATTTAGTGAGGACATATCAAGTTGATCAGCCAGTTAGTATGATTATTCTGAACTAATCATTTGTGCTAATTGAGTAAAGGCTTATAAATGAAGCATAATCCATGGCATCATGCATTTCATGATAGATTGGATTTCTTTGACGGTTTGTCTTATCTAGTTATGTCTCAAATTTTTTTGACAATTTAGAAAATTGAACTAGCTTAACGTGGGCATTGGATTCGTGTTATTCAGAGTTATAAATCAAAAGTTACGGATGATTCAGTGCAGACATGTCATGTTTATCGACAAGTTAAAATGATAATTTTAAACTGATAATTGGGACTCATTGAGAAGCTTGTAAATAAAGAATATTGCATGACATCACACAGTTTGGGATTCATTGAATTACTTGGACGCTTTGTCGTATCTATTTCTATCTCCAATTTTTTAACAATATAGAAAATTGATCAAGCTTAACATGGGCATTGGATTCGTGTCATTTTAAGCTCAAAATAAAAAGTTACATACGAATTAGTGCTAACATGTCAAGATTATTGGTCGGTTAATTTGATCATTCTAAACTGATCAGTAGTGCTCATTGAGTAAATGCTTATAAATGAAGCATAATGCATGACATAACGCAGTTTTAGATAGATTGGATTACTTGGACTCTTTTTCAAATCTATTTGTGTCTAAAATTTTGTCTCAATATAGAAAATTTAACTAGTTTAACGTGGGAATTGGATTCATTTCATTCTGATCTCTAAATCAATACTTACGGGAGATTTAGTGCAGACATGTCAAGTTAGTCGGCCAGTTAAAATGATCATTCTAAACCGATCATTGGTGCTCATTAAGTAAAAGCTTATAAATGAAGCATAATGCATGGCATCTCACAGTTTTGGTTATATTGGATTACTTGAATGCTTTTTCGTATCTATTTCTGTCTCAATTTTTTTCTAAATATAAACAATTGAGCTAACTTAACATGGGCACAGTATTCGTGTCATTATGAGCTATAAATCAAAAGTAACGGATAATTTATTGCAGACATGTCAAGTGGATCGGCTAGTTAAAATGATCACTGGTGCTCATTGAGTAAAGGCTTATAAATGAAGCATAATGCATAACAACATGCAGTTTTGGATAGATTTGATTACTTGGAGGACTTGTTGAAGCAATTTTAGTCTTAAATTTTATCACAATATAGTCTTAACTTGTGCATTCTGAGGTCTAAGTCAAAACTTAGCGACCATTTAGTGAGGACAAGTCAAGTTTATTGGCGAGTTAAAATTATCATTCAAAACTGATCTTTGGTGCTTATTGAGTAAAACCTTATAAATGAAGCATAATGCATGGCATCATGCAGTTTGGGATAGATTGAATTACGTAGACATTTTGCCGTCTCCATTTCTGTCTCAAATTTTGTCACGATATAATTAACTGAGCTAGCTTAACGTGGGCATTGGTTTCGTGTTATTCTGTGCTCTAAATTAAAAGTTACGGACGATTTAGTGGGGACATGTCAAGTTGATCAGACGTTAATATGATCATTCTATATTGATCATTGGTGCACATTGACTAAAAGATTATAAAAGAAGCATAATATATGACATCGTGCAATTTTGGGTAGATTGGATTATTTGGACGCTTCGTCGTATCTATTTCTGTCTCAAATTTTGTCCCAATATAGAAATTTGAACTAGCTTAACGTGGGCATTCGATTCGTGTCATTTTGAGCTATAAATCAAAAGTTACGGACGATTTTAGTGCAGACATGTCAAGTTGATAGGCCAGTTAAAATGATCATTCTAAACTGATCATTGGTGCTCATTGACTAAAGGCTTATAAATGAAGAATAATGCATGGCATCACACAGTTTGGGATAGATTGGATTACTTGTACACTTTTTTGAATCTATTATTGTCTCAAATTTTGTCTTATTATAGAAAAGAGTGTTTGCTTAACATGGGCATTGGATTCGTGTCATTTTGATCTATAAATCAAATGTTATAGAAGATTTAGTGCAGACATGTCAAGTTGATCAACAAGTTAAAATGATCATTCTAAACTGACCATTGGAGCTCTTTGAGTAAAGGCTTATACATGAAGCATAATGCAGGCATCACACAGTTTGGGATAGATTGGATTACTTGGACGCTTTATTTTATCTAGTTCTCTCTCAAATTTTGTCACAATATAAAAAATTGAAGTTGCTTAATGTGGCGATAAGATTCGTGTCATTCTGAGCTCTAAATTAAAATTCATGGACAATTAAGTGCGTACATGTCAAGTTGATCAGCCAGTTAATATGATTATTCTAAACTGATCATTGGTGCTCATTTGGTAAAGGCTTATAAATGAAACATAATGCTTGGCATCACGGAGTTTGGGATAGATTGGATTATTTGGACGCCTTGTCGTATCTTGTTCTATCTCAAATTTTGGCACAGTATAGAAAATTGAACTAGATTAACGTGGGCAATTGATTCGTGTCTTTATGAGTTATAACCCAAAAGTTACAGACCATTTAGGGCAGACATGTTAAGTTGATCGGCCAGTTAAAATTATCATTCTAAATTGATCATTGGTGCTCATTGAGTAATAGCTTATAAATGAATAATAATGCATGGAATCACACAGTTTGTTATAGATTGGATTACTTGTATGCTTTGTTGTATCTATTTCTATCTCAAATTTTGTAAAAATATAAAAAATTGAGCTAGATTATCATGGGTATTGGATTCTATCATTCTAAACTCTAAATCAAAAGTTACGGATGATTTAGTCTGGACTTGTCAAGTTGATCGGCCAGTTAATATGATTATTCTAAACAGATCATTGTTCCTCATTGAGTAAACGCTTATAAATGAAGCATAATGCCTGGATTCATGCTGTTTGGGATAGATTGTATTACTTGAACGCTTTTTTGTATCTAGTTCTGTCTCAAATTGTTCCACAATATAGAAAAACGAGCTAGCTTAACATGGGCATTGGATCTGTGTCATTTTGAGCTCTAAATCAAAATTTACAGAAAATTTAGTGCGGACATGTCAAGTTGATCGGTCAGTTAATATGATTATTCTAAAATGATCATTGGTACTCATTGAGTAAGGGCTTATAAATGAAGCATAATGCCTGGCATCACGCAGTTTGGGATAGATTGGATTACTTGGACGCCGTGCCGTATCTAGTTCCGCCTCAAATTTTGTCACAGTATAGAAAATTGAACTAGCATAACGTGGGCACTGGATTCGTGTCAATGTGAGTTATACCCGAAAAATTAGAAACGATTTAGTGCAGACATGTCAAGTTGATCGGCCAGTTAAAATGATTATTAATTCTAAACTGATCATTGGTGCTCATTGAGTAATAGCTTATAAATAAAGAATAGTGGATGGAATCACACACTTTTTCATAGATGGATATTTTGAATGATTTGTCATATCTATTTCTGTCTCAAATTTTTTCAAAATATGGAAAATTGAGCTAGCCTAACATGGGCATTGGATTCGTGTCATTCTAAACTCTAAATTAAAAGTTACAGATGATTTAGTGCGGAAATGTCAAGTTGATCGCCAGTTAATATGATTAGTCTAAACTGATCATTGGTGCTCATTGAGTAAACGCTTATAAATGAAGAATATTGCATGGCTTCACTCAGTTTGGGATACATTGTGTTACTTGGATGCTTTGTCGTATCTATTTCTGTATCAAAATTTGTCACAATATAAAAAAATGAGCTAGCTTATCGTGGGCCTTGGATCTTTGTCATTCCGAGCTCTAAATCAAAATTTAGGAACAATTTAGTGCGGACATGTCAAGGTTATCGGCCAGTTAATATGATTATTCTAAACTGATCATTCGTGCTCATTGAGTAAAGGCTTATAAATGAAACATTATGCATGGATTCACGCAGTTAGGAATAGATTTTATTACTTGAACGCTTTTGTCATATCTATTTTTGTCTCAAATTTTGTCAAAATATAGATAAATGAGCTACCAAATTTTGTCTAACTGACCATTGGTGCTCATTGAGTAAAGCCTTATAAATGAAGCATAATGCATGGCATCATGCAATTTGGGATAGATTGGATTATTTGTATGCTTTGTCGTATCTAGTTCAATCCTAAATTTTTTTACAATATATATAATTTATCGAGCTTAACAGGAGCATTGGATTCGTGTCATTCTGAGCTATGAATCAGAAGTTACAGATAATTTAGTGCAGACATTTCAAGTTGATCAGCGAGTTAAAATGACCATTCTAAACTAATCATTGAAGCTCATTGAGTAAAAGCTTATAAATGAAGAATAATGCATGGCATCACAAAGTTCGCGATAGATTGGATTATTTGGATGTTTTGTCGTATCTATTTCTGTGTCAAATTTTGCCACAATATAGAAAATTGAGTTAGCTTAACGTGGGAATTGGATTCGTGTCATTCCGAGCTATAATAAAAAATTTTGGACAATTTTGTGCGGACATGTCAAGTTGTTCAGCCAGTTAATATGATTATTCTAAACTAATCTTTGGTGCTCACTAGGTAAAGGCTTATAAATGAAGTGTAATGCTTGGCATCACGGATTTTGGGATATATTGGATACTTGGACGCCTTCTCGTATCTTATTCTATTTTAGAAAATTGAACTAGATTAACGTGGGCATTGGATTCTTGTCATTGTGAGTTATAATCCAAAAGTTACGGACAATTTAGGGCAGACATGTCAAGTTGATCGGCCAGTTAAAATTATTATTCTAAACTGATCATTGGTGATCATTGAGTAATAGCTTATAAATGAATAATAATGCGTGGAATCACACAGTTTGTGATAGATTGGATTACTTGGATGCTTTGTCATATCTATTTCTGTCTCAAATTTCGTCAAAATATAGAAAATTGAGCTAGCTTGACATGGGTATTGGATTCTTGTCATTCTGAACTCTAAATCAAAAGTTACGGATGATTTTGTACGGACTTGTCAAGATGATAGGCCAGTTAATATGATTATTCTAAACTGATCATTGGTGCTCATTGAGTAAACGCTTATAAATGAAGCATAATGCATGTATTCACACAGTTTGGGATAGATTGGATTACTTGAATGAATTGTTGTATCTATTTCTGTCGCAAATTTTATAAAAATATAGAGAATTGAGCTAGCTTAACATGGGCATTGGATTCGTGTCATTCTGAACTCTAAATCAAAAGTTACGAATGATTTAGTGCGGACATGTCAAGTTGATTAGCAAGTTAATATGATTACTATAAACTGATCATTAGTGCTCATTGAGTAAACGCTTATAAATGAAGAATATTGCATGGTTTCACGTAATTTGGGATATATTGTATTGCTTGGATGATTTGTCGTATCTATTTTAGTCTCAAATTTTTTCACAATATAGAAAAATGAGCTAGATTAATGTGGGCATTGGATTTTTGTCATTCTGAGCTCTAAATCAAAATTTACGGACAATTTAGTGCGGACATGTCAAAGTTATCAGCCAGTTAATATGATTATTCTAAACTGATCATTGGTGCTTATTGAGTAACGGCTTATAAGTGAAACATTATGCATGGATTCACGCAGTTAGTGATAGATTTTATTACTTGGATGTTTTGTCATATAAATTTTTGTCTCAAATTTTGTCACAATATAGAAAAATGAGCTAGCGGAACATGGGCATTGGATTCATGTCATTCTGAGTTATAACTTAAAAGTTACAGACGATTTAGTGCAGATATGTCAAGTTGATCGGCCGGTTAAAATGATTATTCTAAACTGACAATTGGAGCTCATTGAGTAAAGGCTTATAAATGAAGCATAATGCAAGGCATCACACAATTCAGGATATATTGGATTACTTGGACACTTTGTCCTATCTACGTCTGTCTCAAATTTTGTCACAATATAGAAAATTGTACTAGTTTGATGTGGGCATTGGATTCATGTCATTCTGAGTTATAACTCCAAAGTTATGGACAATTAAGTGCAGACATGTGAAGTTGATCGGCCAGTTAAAATGATCATTTTCAACTGATCATTGTTGCTCATTGAGTAAAAGCTTATAAATGAAGAATAATGCATGCCATCAAACAGTTTGGATAGATTGGATTACTTGGACGCTTTGTTATCTCTATTTCCGTCTCACATTTTGTCAAAATATAGAAAATTGGGCAAGCTAAACGGGGCCATTAGATTCCTGATAGTCTGAGCCCTAAATCAAAATTTACAGACGATTAGGTGCGGAAATGTGAACTTGATTGGACAGTTAATATGATTATTATAAGCTGATCATTGGTGCTCATTGAGTAAAGGCTTATAAGTGAAGCATAATGTGTGACATCATGCAATTTGGGATAGATTGGATTATTTGTAAGCTTTGCCGTATCTAGTTCTATCACAAATTTTGTCACAATATAGATAATTTATCTAGCTTAACGAAAGCATTGGATCCGCGTCAATCTGAGCTATAAATCAAAAGTTATGGACAATTTAGTGAAGACATTTCAAGTTGATCCGCAAGTTAAAGTGACCATTCTAAATTAATCATTGCAGCTCATTGAGTAAAAGTTTATAAATGAAGAATAATGCGTGGCATCACAAAGTTCGGGATAGATTGGATTATTTGTATGTTTTGTCGTATCTATTACTGTGTCAAATTTTGACATAATATAGAAAATTGAGTTAGCTTAACGTGGGATTGGATTCCTGTCAATCTGAGCTCTAAATAAAAATTTATGAACAATTTTGTGCGGACATGTCAAGTTGATCTACGAGTTAATATGATTATTCTAAACTTATCATTGCTGCTCATTGAGTAAAGGCCTATAAATGGAACATTTTGCATGGATTCACGCAGTTTGGGATAGATTTTATTACTTGGACGTTTTGTCATTTCTATTTTTGTTCAAATTTTATCACAATATAGAAAAATGAGCTAGCACAAAGTGGGCATTGTATTCGTGTCATTCTGAGTTATAACTCAAAAGGTACAGACTATTTAGTGCAGACTTGCCAAGTTGATCGGCCAGTTAATATGATTATTCTAAATTGACCGTTGGAGCTCATTGATTAAAGGCTTATAAATGAAGCATAATGCAAGGTATCACACAGTTCGGGATATATTGGATTTCTCGGACGCTTTGTCGTATCTACTTCTGTCTCAAATTTTGTCACAATATAGAAAATTGAACTTGTTTAATGTGGGCATTGGATTCGTATCATTCTTAGTTATAATTCAAAATTTACGGATGATTTACTGCAGACATGTGAAGTTGATCGATTAGTTAAAATGATCATTTTAAACTGATCATTGGTGCTCATTGAGTAAAAAATTATAAATGAGGAATAATGCATGCCATCAAACAGTTTGGATAGATTGGATTACTTGGACACTTTGTCATCTCTATTTCTGTCTCAAATTTTGCCAAAATATAGAAAATTGGGCAAGCTAAATAGGGCCATTGGATTCCTGTCAGTCTGAACCCTAAATCAAAATTTTCGGACGATTAAGTGTGGACATGTGAAGTTGATCAGACAGTTAATATGATTATTCTAAACTGATCATTGGTGCTCATTGAGTAAAGGCTTCTAAATGTGAAGCATAATGCATGACATCATGCAATTTGGGATAGATTGGATTATTTGTACGCTTTGCCGTATCTAGTTCTATCCCAAATTTTGTCAAAATATAGATAATTTATCTAGCTTAACAGGAGCATTGGATTCGTGTCATTTTGAGATATAAATCAAAAGCTACGGACAATTTAGTGCAGACATTTCAAGTTGATCCGCGAGTTAAAATAACCATTCTAAACTAATCATTCAAGCTCATTGAGTAAAAGCTTATAAATAAAGAATAATGCATGGCATCACAATGTTCGGGATAGATTGGATAATTTGGATGTTTTGTCATATCTATTTCTGTGTCAAATTTAGCGACAATATATAAAATTGTGATAGCTTAACGTGGGAATTGGATTTGTGTCATTATGAGCTCTAAATAAAAAATTACGGACAATTTAGTGCAGGCATGTCAAGTTGATCAGCCAATTAATATGATTATTCTAAAATGATCTTTGGTGCTCATTGGGTAAATGCTTATAAATGAAGCATAATGGTTGGCATCATGGAGTTTGGGATTGACTGAATTACTTGGACGCCTTGTCGTATCTTATTCTATCTCAAATTTTGTCATACTATAGAAAATTGAACTAGATTAACGTGGGCATTGGATTCATGTTATTGTGAGTTATAACCCAAAAGTTATAGACAATTTAGGGCAGACATGTCAAGTTGATCGGCTAGTTAAAATTATCATTCTAAAACTGATCATTGGTGCTCATTGAGTAATAGCTTATAAATGAATAATAATGCATGGAATCACGTAGTTTGTGGTAGATTGGATTACTTGGATGCTTTGTCTTATCTATTTCTGTCTCAAATTTTGTCAAAATACAGAAAATTGAGCTAGCTTAACATGGGTATTGGATTTTTGTCATTCTGAACTCTATCAAAAGTTACGAATGATTTATTGTAGACTTGTCAAGTTGATCGGCCAGTTAATATGATTATTCTAAGCTTGTCATTGGTGCTCATTGAGTAAATGCTTATAAATGAAGCATAATGCATGGATTCACACAGTTTGTGATAGATTGGATTACTTGGATGCTTTGTCGTATCTATTTTGGTCTCAAATTTTGTCAAAATATAGAAAATTGAGCTAGCTTAACATGGATATTGGATTCTTGTCATTCTGAACTGTAAATCAAAAGTTACGGATGATTTAGTGCGGACTTGTCAAATTGATCGGCCAGTTAATATGATTATTCTAAACTGATCATTGGTGCTCATTGAGTAAACACTTATAAATGAAGCATAATGCATGGATTCACGTAGTTTGGGATAGATTGTGTTACTTGGACGCTTTGTCATACCTATTTCTGTCTCAAATTTTGTCATAATATAGAAAAATAAGCTAGCTTACCGTGGGCATGGGATATGTGTCATTCTGAGCTCTAAATCAAAATTTAAGACGATTTAGTGCGGACATGTCAAGTTTATCGGTCAGTTAATATGATTATTCTAAAATGCTCATTCGTGCTGATTGAATAAAGGCTTATAAATGAAGCATAATGCCTAGCACCATGCAGTTTCAGATAGATTGGATTACTTGGACGACTTGTCGTATCAAGTTTCGTCTAAAATGTCTTCACAGTATAGTAAATTGAACTAACTTAACATGGGATTTTGATTCGTGTCATTGTGGGTTAACCGAAAACATAAAGATGATTTACTGCAGACTTGTCAAGTTGATCAGCCAGTTAAAATGATTATTCTAAACTAATCATTGGTGCTCATGTGTAATAGCTTATAAATGAAGAATAATGCATGGAATCACGCAGTTTGTGATAGATTGGATTACTTGGATACCTTGTCGTATCTATTTATGTCTCAAATTTTGTAAAAATATAGAAAAATGAGCTAGCTTAACAAGGACATTGAATTCGTGTTGTTCTGAACTCTAAATCATAAGTTATGGGTAATTTAGTGCGGACATGTAAAGTTGATCAGCCAGTTAATATGATTATTCTAAACTGATCATTGGTGCTCATTGAGTAAACGCTTATAAATGAAGTATATTGCATGGATTCATGTAGTTTGGGATAGATTTTATTACTTGGATGCTTTGTTGTATCTATTTTGGTCTCAAATTTTGTCACAATATAGAAAAATGAGCGAGCTTAACGTGGGCATGTCAAGGTTATCGGCCAGTTATTATGATTATTCTAAACTGATCATTAGTACTCATTAAGTAAAGGCTTATAACTGAAGCATAATGCATGGCATCACACGGTTCGGGATATATTGGATTACTTAGACGCTTTGTCATATCTACTTCTGTCTCAAATTATGCAACAATATAGAAAATTGAGCTACCTTAACGTGTGCATTGGATTCGTGTCATTCTGAGTTATAACTCAAAAGTTACGGATTATTTAGTACAGACATGTGAACTTGATCGGCCAGTTAAAATGATCATTTTAAACTGATCATTGGTGCTCATTGAGTAAAAAGCTTATAAATGAAGAAAAATGCATGGCATCAAGCAGTTTGGATAGACTGAATTACTTGGACGTTTTCTCATCTCTATTTCTGTTTTAAATTTTGTCGAAATATTGAAAATTGAGCTAGCTAAACATGGCCATTCTGTCATTCTGAGCTTTAAATCAGAATTTACGAACGATTCTGTCATTGAGTAATAGCTTATAAATGAAAAATAAGGCATGGAATCACGCAGTTCGTGATAGATTGGATTATTTGGATGCTTTATCATATCTATTTTTGCCTCGAATTTTATCAAAATATAGAAACTTGAGCTATCTTAACAAGGACATTGGATTCGTGTCATTCTGAACTCTAAATCAAATTTACGGATGATTTAGTGTGGACATGTCAAGTTGATCGGCTAGTTAATATGATTATTCTAAACTGAACATTGGTTCTCATTGAGTAAACGCTTATAAATGAAGCATATTGCACGGATTCACACAGTTTGGGATAGATTGTATTACTTGGACGCTTTTTCGTATCTATTTCTGTCTCAAATTTTGTCACAATATAGAAAAATGAGTTAGCTTAACGTGGGCATTTGATCTGTGTGATTCTGAGCTCTAAATCAAAAATTTCAGACGATTTAGTGAGGACATGTCTAGGTTATCGGCCAGTTAATATGATTATTCTAAACTGACATTGGTGTTCATTGAGTGAAGGCTTATAAATGAAGATAATGCATCACGCTGTTTAAGATAGATTGGGTTACATGGATGCTTTGTCGTATCTAGTTCTGTCCCAAATTTTATCACAATATATAAAATTGAGCTAGCTTAACGTAGGCATTGGATTCGTGTCATTCAGATTTTAAAATCAAAAGTTACGTATGATTTAGTACAGACATGTCAAGTTTTTTGGATAGATAAAATGATAATTTTAAACTGATCATTCGTGCTCATTGAGTAAAAGGTTATAAATGAAGAATAATGCATGGTATCACGCAGTTTGGGATAGATTGGATTATTTGGATGTTTTATCGTATCTATTTCTGTTTGCAATTTTGCCACAATATAGAAAATTGAGATACCTTAACGTGGGCTTTGGATTTGTGTCATTCTGAGATCTAAATCAAAAGTTATGGACAATTTAGTGTATACATGTCTAGTTGATCGGCCAGTTAAAGTGATCATTCAAAACTAATCATTGGTGCACATCGAGTAAAGGCTTATAAATGAAGTATAAAGCATGGATCACGCAGTTTGGGATAGATTGGATTACTCTGGCGCTTTATCGTCTCTATTTCTCTCTCAAATTTTGTCACAGTATAGAAAATCGAGAAAGCTTAACGTGGGCATTGGATTCATGTCATTCGGAGCTCTAAATCTATAGTTACGAATGATTTAGTGCGGAAAAGTAAGGTTGATCGGCTAGTTAAAGTGAACATTCTAAACTGATCATTAGTGCTCATTAAATAAAAGCTTATTAATGAAGTATACAGGATGGCATCTCGCAGTTTGGGATCAATTGGATTACTTGGACACTTTGTCTTCTCTATTTGTGTCTCGAATTTTGCAAAATATAGAAAATTTAGCTAGCTTAACGTGGGCATTGGATTCGTGTCATTCGGAGCTCTATATCAAATGTTAGGGTCGATTTAGTGTGGACATGTCAAGTTGATAGGCCAGTTAATATAATTATTGTAAACTGATCATTGGTGCTCATTAAGTAAAGGCTTATAAATGAAGCATAATGCATGGCATCACGCAGTTTGGTGTAGATTGATTTTTTTGGACGCTTTGTCGTATGTAGTTCTGTCTCAAATTTTGTCCCAATATAGAAAATTAAGAAAGCTTAATGTGGGCATTGGATTCGTGTCATTCGGAGCTTTAAATCAAAAGTTACGGACAATTTAGTCCAGACATGACAAGTTGATCGGCAAGTTAAAGTGATCATTTTAACCTGATCATTTGTGCTCATCGAGTAAAGGCTTATAAATGAAGCATAAAGCATGAATCACGAAGTTTGGGATAGAATGGATTACTCTAATGCTTTGTCCTCTCTATTTCTTTTTCAAATTTTGTCAAAGTATAGAAATCGAGAAAGCTTAACATGGGCATTGGATTCGTGTCATTCTGAACTCTAGATCAAGAGTTACAGACGATATAGTGTGGGCAAGTCAAATTGATCGGCTAGTTAAAGTGATCATTCTAAACTGATCATTGGTGCTCATCGAGTAAAGGCTTATAAATGAAGCATAAAGCATGGATCACACAGTTTGGGATAGATTGGACTACTCTAACGCTTTTTCGTCTCTATTTCTTTCGCAAACTTTGTCACCGTATAGAAAATCGAGAAAGCTTAACGTGGGCATTGGAATCGTGTCATTCAGACCTCTAAATCAAGAGTTATGGGCGATTTTGTTCCGACAAGTTAAATTGATCGGCTAGTTAAAGTGATCATTCTAAACTGATCTTTGGTGCTCATTAAGTAAAAGCTTATTAATGAAGTATAAAGCATGGCATCACACAGTTTGTGATAGATTGGATTACTTGGACACTTTGTCTTCTCTATATTTGTTCCAAATTTTGCAAAATATATATAGAAAATTTAGCTAGTTTAACGTGGGCATTGGACTCTTGTCATTCTGAGCTCTAAATAAAAGTTATGGACGATTTAGTGCGTACATGTCAAGTTGATCGGCCAGTTAATATGATTATTGTAAACTGATCATTAGTGCTCATTGAGTAAAGGCTTGTAAATGAAGCATAATGCATGGCGTAATGCAGTTTGGGATAGACTAAATTACTTGGATACTTTGTCGTATCTAGTTCTGTCTCAAATTTTGTCACCATATAGAAAATCGAGAAAGCTTAACGTAGGCATTGGATTCGTGTCATTCTGAGCTCTAAATCAAAAGTTAGTGACAAACGAGTGCATACATGCCAAGTTGATCGGCTAGTTAAAGTGATCATTCGGAATTGATCATTGGTGCTCATCGAGTAAAGGTTTATAAATGAAGCATAAAGCATGGATCACACAGGTTGGGATAGATTGGATTATGCTAACTCCTTGTCATATTTATTTCTTTCTCAAATTTTGTCACAGTATAGAAAATCGAGAAAGCTTAACATGTGGATTGGGTTCGTGTCATTCAGAGCTGTAAATTAAGAGTTACAGACGATTTAGTGCGGACAAGTTAAGTTGATCGCCTAGTTAAAGTTATCATTCTAAACTGATCATTGGTGCTCGTTAAGTAAAAGCCTATTAATGAAGTATAAAGCATGGCATCATGCAGTTTGGTATAGATTGGGTTACTTGTACACTTTGTCTTCTCCATTTCTGTCTCAAATTTTGCAAAATATAGAACATTTAGGTAGCTGAACGTGGGCATTGGATTCGTGTCATTCTGAGCTCTAAATCAAAAGTACTGACGATTTAGTGCGGAAATGTCAAGTTGATCGGCCAGTTAATTTGATTATTCTAAAGGCTTATAAATGGTGCTCATTGAGTAAAGGCTTATAAATGAAGCATAATGCATGGCATCATACAGTTTGGGTTAGATTAGATTACTCGACGATTTGTAGTCTCTATTTCTGTCTCAAATTTTGTCAAAATATAGAAAATTTAGCTGGCTTAACATGGGGATTCGATTCATATAATTCTGAGCTCAAGATCAAAAGTTAAGGACGATTTAGGGCGGACATGTCAAGATTGTCGGCTAGTTAAAGTGATCATTCTAAACTGATCATTGGTGCTGATTGGTAAAAAAATATAAATGAAGAATAAAGCATGGCATGATGCAATTTGGGATAGATTGGATTAGTTGGATACTTTGTCGTCACGATTTCTATCTTAAATTTTGTCAAAATATAGAAAATTTAGAAAGCTTATTGTGGGCATTGGATTCGTATAGTTCTGAGCTCAAAATCAAAAGTAACAGACAATTTAGTGCGGACATCTCAAGTTGATCGGCCTGTTAATATGATTATTCTAAACTGATCATTGGTGCCCATTGTGTAAAGGCTTATAAATGAAGCATGATGCATGACATCACATAGGTTTGGATAGATTGGATTACCTAGACGCTTTATCATCTCTATTTCTGTCTCAAATTTTGTTAAAATACATAAAAAAAATTTCTAGCTTACCGTGGGTATCGGATTCGTGTCATTTTTAGCTCAAAATCAAAATTTACTGACGATTTAGTGCGGTCATGTCAAGCTCATCTGCCAGTTAATATGATTATTCTAAATTGATCATTGGTGCTCATTGATTAAAGGCAAATAAATGAACCATAAAGCATGGCATCACACAGTTTTGGATAGATTGGAATACTTGGACGCTTTGTTGTATATATATTTCTGTCTAATATTTTGTTCAAATATAGAAAACTGAGCTAGCTTAACGTGGGAATTGGATTCATATAATTTTGAGATCTAAACCAAATGTAATGGATGATTTAGTGCGGATATGTCAAGTTTATCAGCCAATTTATATGATTATTCTAAACTGCTCATTGGTGCTCATTGAGTAAAGGCTTATAAATGAAGCCTAATGCATGGCATCACAAAGTTTTGGGTAGGTTGGATTACTTGGACGCTTTGTCGTCTCTATTTCTGTCTCAAATTTTGTTAAAATATAGAAAATTTAGGATTACTTGGACGCTTTGTCATCTCTATTTCTATCTCAATTTTTTTTAAAATATAGAAAATTTATCTAGATTAACGTGGGCATTGGATTCGTGTCATTTTGAGCTCAATATCAAAAGTTACTGACGATATAATTCGGACATGTCAAGTTCATCAGCCAGTTAATATGATTAATCTAAATTGATCATTGGTGCTCATTGAATAAAGGCTTATAAGTGAAGCATAATGCATGCCATCACAAAGTTTTGGAAATATTGGAATGCTTGGACGCTTTGTTGTATATATATACCTGTCTCAAATTTTGTTTCAATGTAGAAAATTGAGCAAGCTTAACGTGGGCATTGGATTTGTGTCTTTCTGAGCTCTAAATCAAAAGTTATGGACGATGTGTTGACATGTCAAGTTGATCGGCAAATCAAAGTAATCATTCTAAACTGATCGTTGGAGCTCATTAAATAAAGGCTTATAAATAAAATATAAATCATGGCATCACGTAGTTTGGGATAGATTGGATAACTTAGACAAACTTTCATCTCTATTTATGTCTCAATTTTTGTCAAAATATAGAAAGTTGAGATATGTTAACGTGGGTATTGGATGCACGTCATTCTGAGCATAAAATAAAAAATTACGGACGATTTGGTGCACACCTGTGAAGTTAACCGGCCAGTTAAGATGATTATTTTAAATTGATCAATGGTGCTGATTGAGTAAAGGCATATAAATGAAACATAAAGCATGGCATCAGACAGTTTGGGATAGATTGTATTACTTGGACGCTTTGTTATCTTTATTTGTGTTTCAAATTTTGCAAAATATTGAAAAATTAGCTAGCTTGACGTGGGCATTAGATTCGTGTCATTCTGAGCTCTAAATTAAAAGTTACGGACAATTTAATGCGGACATGTCAAGTTGATCGGCCAGTAAATTTGATTATTCTAAACTGATCCTTGGTGCTCATTGAGTAAAGGCTTCTAAATGAAGCTTAATGCATGTCATAACACAATTATGGATTTATTGGATTACATGCGCGCCTTGTCATATCTATTTTTGTCTCAAATTTTATTACAATAGAAAATTGAGCTAGTTTAACGTGGATATTGGATTCGTGGTATTCTGTGCTCTAAATCAAAAATTACGTACGATTTAGTGCGGACATGTCAAGTTTATCAGCCTGTTAAAGTTATCATTCTAAACTGATCATTGGTGCTCATTGAGTAAAGGCTTATAAATGAAGTATAAGGCTTATAAATGAAGTATAAGGCATGGCATCACTTAGTTTGGGAAAGATTGGATTACTTGGATGCTTTCTCGTCTCTATTTTGTCTCAAATTTGGTAAAAATATAGAAAATTTATAAAGCTTAACGTGGGCATTGGATTCATCATCCTGAGATCAAAATAAAATGTTATGGACAATTTAGGGCGGATATGTCAAGTTGATCGGCCAGTTAATATGATTATTCTAAACTGATCATTGGTGCTTATTGAGTATAGGCTTATAAATGAAGTATAATGCATGGCATCACACAGTTTTGAATTGAGTAGACTACTTGGACGCTTTGTTGTCTCTATTTTGGTTTAAATTTTTGTTAAAATATAGAAATTTTATCTAGCTTAATGTGAGCATTGGATTCATGTCATTGTGAGATAAAAATCAAAAGTTATTGACAATTTAGTGCATTCATGTCAAGTTGATCGGCTAGTTAATATGATTATTCTAAATTGATCGTTGGTGCTCATTGGGTAAAGGCTTATAAATAAAGAATAAATAATCGCATCACACAGTTTTGGATAGATTGGAATACTTGGACGCTTTGTTGTATATATATTTCTGTCTCAAATTTTTCAAAATATAGAAAATTGAGCTACTTTAACGTGGGCATTGGATTCGTATCATTCTGAGTTTTAAATCAAAAGTTATGGACGATTTAGTGCGGACCTTTCAAGTTGATCAATCAATTAATATGATTATTCAAAGCTGATCGTTTGTTCTCATTGAGTAAAGGCTTATAAATAAAGCATAATGCATGGCATTCCACAGTTTTGGATAGATTGGATTACTTGGATGATTTGTCGTCTATATTTCATTCTCAAATTTTGTGAAAATATAGAACTTTTATCTAGCTTAACGTGGGCACTGGATTCGTGTCATTATGGGCTAAAAATCAAAAGTTACTAACGATTTAGTGCGGAAATGTCAAGTTCATCATCCAGTTAATATGATTATTCTAAATTGATCATTGGTGCTCATTGTGTAAAGGCTTATACTTGAAGCATAATGCATGGCATCACACAGTTTTGGATAGATTGGAATACTTGGACGCATTGTTGTATATATGTTTATGTCTCAAATTTTGTTATAATACAGAAAATTGAGCTAGCTTAACGTGGGCGTTGGATTTGTGTCATTGTGAGCTCCAAATCAAAAGTTATGGACGATTTAGAGCGGACATTTCAAGTTGATCGGCCAATTAAAGTAATCATTCTAAACTGATCATTGGAGCTCATTACGTAAAGGCTTATAAATGAATCGTAAATCATGGCATCACGCAATTTGGGATAGATTTGATTAGTTAGACACTTTTTCGTCTCTATTTCTGTCTCAAATTTTGTCACAATATAGAAAATTTAGCTAGCTTAACGTGGGCATTGGATTCATGTCATTATGAGCTCTAAATCAAAAATTACGGATGATTTGGTGTAGACATGTCAAGTTAATCGGCCAGTTAAGATGATTATTCTAAACTGATCAATGGTGCTGATTGAGTAAACGCTTATAAATGAAGCATAAAGCATGGCATCACGCAGTTTTGGATAGATTGGATTACTTGAACGCTTTGTTGTTTCTATTTTTGTTTCAAATTTGGCAAAATAGAGAAAATTTAGGTATCTTAACGTGGGCATTGAATTCGTGTCACTCTGAGCTCTAAATTAAAAGTTACGGACGATTAAGTGCGGATATGTCAAGTTGATAGGCCAGTTAAAATTAAAATGATTGTTGGTGCTCATTGAGTAAATTAAAATGATTGTTGGTGCTCATTGAGTAAAGTCTTATAAATGAATCATAATGCATGGCATCGTGTAGTTTGGGATAGATTGAATTATTTGGACACTTTGTCGTATCTAGTTCTGTCTCAAATTTTGTCACAATATAGAAAATTGAGCTAGCTTAACGTGGGCATTGGGTTCGTGTCATTCTGAGCTCTAAATCCAAAGTCACGGACGATTTACTGCAATCATGTCAAGTTGATCGGCCAGTTAAACTTATCATTTTAAAATCATCATTGGTGCTAATTAAGTAAATGTTATAAATGAAGCATAAAGCATGGGTCATGCAGTTCGGGATCGATTGGATTACTTGGACGCTTTTTCGTCTCTATTTCTGTCTCAAATTTTGTCACAATATAGAAAATAGAGAAACGGAAATGTGGGCATTGGATTCGTGTCATTCTGAGCTCCAAATCAAGAGTTACAGAAAATTTAGTGCGTACATGTCAAGTTGATCGGCCAGTTAATATGATTATTCTAAATTGATCGTCGGTGCTCATTGAGTATAGGCCTATAAATGAAGCATAATGCATGGCATCTTGCAGTTTGGGTTATGTTGAATTATTTTGACGCTTTGTCGTATCTATTTTTGTCTCAATTTCTGTTAAAATATTGAAAACTGAGTTAGCTCATTGTGGACATTGGATTTGTGTCATTCTGAGCTGTAAATAAAAAGTTATGGACGATATTGTACGGACATGTCAAGTTGATCGGCCAGTTAAAGTGATCATTCCAAATTGATCATTGGTGCTCTTTAAGAATATGCTTTTAAATGAAGCATAAAGCGTGGCATCACGCAGTTTGGGAAAGATTGGATTACTTGGACGATTTGTCGTCTCTATTTTTATCTCAATTTTTTTCAAAATATAGAAAATTGAGCTAGCTTAAGTGGACATTGGAAGCGTGTTATTCTGAACTCAAAATCAAAAGTTACGGATGATTTAGTGCACACGTGTCAAGTGGATCGGTCAGTTAATATGATTATTCTAAACTGATCATTTGTGCTCATTGAATAAAGGCTTATAAGTGAAGCATAATTCATGGCATCACACAGTTTTGGATAGATTGGAATACTTGGATGCTTTGTCATATATATATTTCAATCTCAAATTTTGTTACAATATAGAAAGATGAGCTAGGTTAAAGTGGGAGTTGGGTTTGTGTCATTCTGAGCTCTAAATCAAAAGTTACGGATTATTTAGTGCGGAAATGTCAAGTTTACCGGCCAATTAAAGTGACCATTTTAAGCTGAACATTGGAGCTCATTAAGTAAAGGCTTATAAATGAAGGATAAAGCATGGCATCACGCAGTTTGGGATATATTGGATTACTTGGACGCTTTGTTGTCTCTATATCTGTGTCACATTTTGAAAAATATAGAAAATTTAGCTAGCTTAACGTCGGCATTGGATTCATGTCATTCTGAGCTTTAAATTAAAAGTTACGGAAGATTTAGTGCGGACATGTCAAGTTGATCGGCCTGTTAATATGATTATTCTAAACTGATCATTGGTGCTCATTCAGTAAAGGCTTATAAATGAATCATAATGCATGGAATCGTGTAGCTTGGGATAGATTGAATTATTTCGACGATTTGTCGAATCTAGTTCTGTCTCAAATTTTGTCACAATATAGAATATTGAGCTAGCATAATGTGGGCAGTGGATTCGTGTCATTCTGAGATCAAAATCAAAAATTATTGGCGATTTAGTGCGGACATGTCACATGGATCGGCCAGTTAATATGATTATTATAAACTGATCACTGGTGCTCATTGAGTAAAGGCTTATAAACGAAGCATGATGCATGACATCTTACAATTTTTGATAGATTGGATTACTTGGACGGTTCTTCGAATCTATTTAGGTGTCAAAACTTTTTTTAATATAGAAAATTGAGCAATCTTAACGTGGTCATTGGATTCGTGTCATTATGAGCTCTAAATGAAAAGTTATGGACGATTGAGTGCGAATATGTCAAGTTGATCGTCCAGTTAATATGAGTATTCTAAACTGATCATTGGTGTTGATTGAGTAAGGGCTTCAAAATGAAGCATAATGCATAGCATCACATAATTTTGGATATATTGGATTACTTGGACGCTTTGTCATATCTATATCTATCTCAAATTTTGTTACAATACAGAAAATTGAGCTAGCATTACTTGACATAGATTTGTGTCATTCTTAGCTCTAAATCAAAAGTTACGGACAATTTAGTGCGGGCATATCAAGTTGATCGGCCAAGTAATATGATTATTCTAAACTGATAATTGGTGCTCATTGAATAAAGGCTTATAAATGAAGCATAATGCATGGAGTCACACAGTTTTGGATAGATTGGATTACTTGGACGTTTTGTCGTCTCAATCTTGTCTCAATTTTTCATAAAATATAGAAAATTTAGATAACTTAACGTGGGCATTGGATTCGTATCATTCTGAGCTCAAAATCAAAAGTTATGGATGATTTAGTGCGGACATGTCAAGTCAATCGGCTAGTTAATATGATTATTCTAAACTGATCATTGGTGCATATTGAGTAAAGGCTTATAAATGAATCATAATGCATAACATTACGTAGTTTTGGATAGATTGGATTCCTTGGACGCTTTGTCTTCTCTATTTTTGTCTCTATTTTGGTTAAAATATTGAAAATTGAGCTAGCTTAACGTGGGCATTTGATTGGCATTCTGAACTATAAATCAAAAATTACAGACGATTTAGTGCAGACATGACAACTTGATCGGCTAGTTAATGTGATAATTCTAAACTGATCATTGGTACTCATTTAGTAAAAGCTTATAAAGGAAGCATAGTGCATGGCATCACAAATTATCAGATTGGATCACAAACTGATAATTTATAGCTTAGAATGACACGAATCCAATGCCGACATTAAGGTAGTTCAATTCTCTATATTGTGACAAAATTTGAGACCTAACTAGATACAACAAGGCGTCCAGGTAGTATAATCTATCCCAAACTCCTTCATGCCATGCATTATGCATCATTTATAAGCCTTTACATAAATGAGCACCAAAGATCAGCTTAGAATGATCACTTTTACTGGCCGGATCAACTTGACATGTCTGCACTAAATCGTCTGTAACTTTTGAATTATTGTTTAGAATGACAGGAATCCAATGCCCACATTAAGCTAGTTCAATTCTCTATATTGTGACAAAAATTTATACATAACTAGATACGACAAAGCATCCAAGTAATCCAATTTATCCCAACCTGCGTGATGCCATGCGTTATGCTTCATTTATAAGCCTTTACTCAATGAGCACCAATGATCTGTTGAAAATGATCACTTTTACTGGCTGATCAACTAGACATGTCCACACTAAATCGTTTGTAACTTTTGATTTAATACTTAGAATGACACGAATCCAATGCCCACGTTAAGCTAGCTCAATTTTCTATATTTTGACAAAATTTGAGATAGATATAGAGACAACAAAGCGCCCACGTAATCTAATATATCCAATCTCCTTGATGCCATACATTATGCTTCATTTATAAGCCTCTACATATTGAGCACCAATGATAAATTTAGAATGATCACTTTAACTGGCTAATCAACTTGACATGTCCGCACTAAATCGTTCTAAACTTTTGATTTAGAACTCAGAATGACATGAATCTAATGCCCACGTTAAGCAAGCTCAACTTTCTATATTCTGATAAAATTTCAGACTGAAATAGATACGGCAAAGCTTCCAAGTAATCTACTACATAACAAACTCCATGATGCCATGCATTATTTTGCATTTATAAGCTTTTACTAAATGAGCACAAATGATCAGTTTAAAATGACCATTTTAACTAGCCGGTCAACTTGTAATGTCTGCACTAAATCGTACATAACTTTTGATTTATAGTTTGGATTGACACAAACCTAATGCCAACTTTAAGCTAGTTTAATTTTCTATATTGTAACAAAATTTGAGACAGAAATAGAAACAACAAAACGTCAAAATAATACAATATATCTAAAATTATGTCATACCATGCATTATGCTTCATTAATAAGCCTTTAATTAATGAGCACCAATAATCAATTTATAATAATCATATTAACTGGCCGATCAACTTGACATGTGTGCAGTAAATCGTCCGTAACTTTTGATTTATAGCTCCGAATGACACGAATCCAATTCCCACGTTAATCTAACTCAATTTTCTATATCTTGAAAAACTTTGAGAGAGATATAGAGAAGACAAAGCGTCCAAGTAATCCGTTTTATCAAAAATCCTTGATGCCATGCATTATGCATCATTATTAAGCCTTTCCTTAATAAGCACCAACGATCACCTTAGAATGATCACTTTAACTGGCCAATCAACTTGACATGTCCGCACTAAATCATATGTAACTTTTGATTTAGAGCTCAGAATGACACGAATCCAATACCCACGTTAACCTAGCTTAATTTTCAATATTGTGACAAAATTTGACACATAAATTGATATGACAAGGCATCCAAGTAATCCAATCCATCCCGAACTGCGTGATGCCATGCATTATTTTTCATTTATAAGCTTTTACTAAATGAGAACCAATGATCAGTTTAGAATGATCAATTTAACTCGCCGAGGAACTTGTCATGTCTGCACTATATCATCCAAAACTTTTGATTTATAGCTTAGAATGACACGAATCCAATGTCCACATTAAGGTAGTTCAATTTTCTATATTGTGATAAAATTTGAGACCGAACTAGATACATCAAGGCATCCACGTAGTATAATCTATCCCAAACTCCTTGATGACATGCCTTATGCACCATATATAAGCCTTTACGTAATGAGCACCAAGGATCAGCTTAGAATGATCACTTTAACACACCAATCAACTTGACATGTCTGCGCGAAATCGTCCGTAACTTTTTGATTTAGAGCTTAGAATGACAGGAATCCAATGCCCACGTTAAGCTAGGTCAAGTTTCTATATTTTGACAAAATTTGAGATAGATATGGAGACAACAAAGCATCCAGGTAATCCAATCAATCCCAAACTGCATGATGCCATGCTGTATGCATGATTTATAAGCCTTTACCTAATAAGCACCAATGATCAGTATAGAATGATCACTTTAACTGCCCGATTAACTTGATTTGTACACACTAAATCGTTTGTAACTTTTTATTTAGAGCTCAGAAACACATAAACCAAATGCCCACGTTAAGCTAGCTCAAGTTTCTATATTATAACAAAATTTGAGACAGAAATAGATACGATAAAGCATCCAAGTAATCCAATCTATCCAAATTGTGGGATGCCATGCATTATGCTTCATTGATAATCTTTACTCAATGAGCACCAATGATAAGTATAGAATGATCATTTTAACTGGCTGATCAACTTGTCATGTCTACATTAAATTGTTCATTACTTTTGATTTAGAGCTTAGAATGACACGAATCCAATGCCCACATTAAGCTAGTTCAATTTTCTATATTGTTGCAAAATTTGAGACATAACTAGATACAACAAAGCATCTAAGTAATCCAATCTATCCCATCATGTGCGATGCCATGCGTTATGCTTCATTTATAAGCCTTTACTCAATGAGCACCAATGATCAGATTAGAATGATCAATTAAACAGGCCAATCAACTTGACGATCAACTTGTCATGTCTACACTAAATCGTTCATTACTTTTGATTTAGAGCTTAGAATGACACGAATCCAATGCCCACATTAAGCTAGTTCAATTTTCTATATTGTTGCAAAATTTGAGACATAACTAGATACAACAAAGCATCTAAGTAATCCAATCTATCCCATCATGTGCGATGCCATGCGTTATGCTTCATTTATAAGCCTTTACTCAATGAGCACCAATGATCAGATTAGAATGATCAATTAAACAGGCCAATCAACTTGACGATCAACTTGTCATGTCTACACTAAATCGTTCATTACTTTTGATTTAGAGCTTAGAATGACACGAATCCAATGCCCACATTAAGCTAGTTCAATTTTCTATATTGTTGCAAAATTTGAGACATAACTAGATACAACAAAGTATCTAAGTAATCCAATCTATCCCATCATGTGTGATGCCATGCGTTATGCTTCATTTATAAGCCTTTACTCAATGAGCACCAATGATCAGATTAGAATGATCAATTAAATGGGCCAATCAACTTGACATGTCCGCACTAAATCGTCCTAAACTTTTGATTTAGAGCTCAGAATTACACGAATCCAATGCCCACGTTAAGCTTGCTCAATTTTCTATACTCTGACAAAATTTGAGACAGAAATAGATACGACAAAGCGTCCAAAAAATCCAACACATCCTAAACTCCGTGAGGCCATGCATTATTGTGCATTTATAAGCTTTTACTAAATGAGCACAAATGATCAGTTTAAAATGACCATTTTAAAAGGCCGATCAACCTGTCATGTCTGCACTAAATCGTGCATATCTTTTGATTTATAGCTTGGAATGACACGAACCCAATGCCACTTTAAGCTAGTTCGATTTTCTATATTGTGACAAAATTTGAGACAGAAATAGACACAACAAAGCGCCCAAGTAATCCATCTATCTAAAACTGTGTGATGCCATGTATTATGCTTTATTTATAAGCCTTTAGTCCATGAGAAGTAATGATCTGTTTAGAATGGTCACTTTAACAGGCCGATCAACTTGACATGTCCGCACTAAATCGTCCGTAACTTTTGATTTAGAGCTCGGAATGACACGAATCCAATCCCCAGGTTAAGCTAGCTCAATTTTCTATATTGTAACAAAATTTGACACAGAAATTGATACAAAAAAGCGTACTAGTAATCGAATCAATCCCAAACTGCAATCTAATCTATCCAAAACTGTGTGATGCCATGCATTATGCTTCATTTATAAGCATTTACTCAATGAGCACCAATGATCATTTTAGAATAAACCCTTTAACTGGCCGATTAACTTGACATTTCTGCGCTAAATGGTTCGTAACTTTTGATTGATAGCTTAGAATGACACGAATCCAATGCCCACATTAAGCTAGTTCAATTTTCTATATTGTTGCATAATTTGAGACATAACTAGATACGACAAAGCATCTAAGTAATCCAATCTATCCCAACATGCGTGATGCCATGCGTTATGCTATATTTATAATCTTTTACTCAATGAACACCAATGATCTGTTTAGAATGAACATTTTAACTTGCCGATGACTTTTTCATGTCTACACTAAATCGTCCATAACTTTTTATTTATAGCTCAGAATGACAAGAATCCAATGCCCACACTAAGCTAGTTCCATTTTCTATATAATCATAAAATCTGAGACAGAACTAGATACTACAAACCATCCATGTAATACAATCTATCTAGAACTTTGTGATGCCATGCATTATGATTCATTTATAAGCCTTTACTCAATGAGCACCAATGATCAGTTTGGAATGATCACTTTAACTGGCTGATCAACTTAACATGTCTGCACTAAATCGTCCGTAATTTTTGATTTAGAGCTTAGAATGACACCATCCAATGCCCACATTAAGCTAGCTGAATTTTCTATATTTTGACAAAATTTCAGACAAAATGGAGACGACAAAGCGTCCAAGTAATCCAATCTATCCCAACTGCTTGATGCCTTAGCTTAATCAGCACCAATGATCTTTTTAGAATGATTACTTTAACTGGCCACTCACTTTATATGTCCGAACTAAATCGTCCGTAACTTTCTATTTAGAGCTCAGAATGACACGAATCTAATGCCCACGTTAATCTAGCTTAATTTTCAAGATTGTAACAAAATTTAAGACAGAAATAGACATAACAAAACGTCCAAGTAATCCAATCTATCCAAAACTATGTGATGTCATGCATTATGCTTGATTTATAAGCCTTTACTCAATGAGAACCAATGATTAGTTTAGAATAATCATATTAACTGGCCAATCAACTTGACATGTCCGCACTAAACCGTTCGTAACATTTAATTTTGAGCTCATAATGACACGAATAAAGTGGTCAGGTTAAGCTAGCTCAATTTCCTATATTTTGACAAAAATTGAGACAGAAATTGAGATGACAAAGTGTTCAAGTAATCCATCTATCCAATCTTCTTGATGCCATGCATATGCTTCATTTATAAGCCTTTACTTAATGAGCACCAATGATCACATTAGAATGATCACTTTAACTGGCCAATCAACTAGACATGTCCACACTAAATCGTCAGTAACTTTTAATTTAGAGCTCTGAATGACACTAATCCAATGCCCACATTAAGCTAGCTCAATTTTCTATATTGTGACAAAATTTGATGCAAAACTATATACGACAAAGCGTTTAAGTAATCCAATGCCCACATTAAGCTACCTCAATTTTCTTTATTGTTACAACATTTAAGAGAAAAATGTATATGACAAAGCGTACAAGTAATCCAATCCATCCCAAACTACATGATGCTATGCATTATTTTTTATAAGCTTTTACTAAATGAGCACCAAAGATCATTTTAGAATGATCATTTTAACTGGCCGATCAACTTGTCATGTCTGCACTAAATCACCATAACTTTTGATTGATAGCTTAGAATGACATGAATCCAACACCCACATTAAGCTAGTTTAATTTTCTATATTGTGGCAAAATTTGAGACAGCACTAGATACGACAATGGGTCCAAGTAATCCAATCTATCCCAAACTGCGTGTGCCATGCCTTATGCTTCATTTATAAGCCTTTAATCAATGAGCACCAATAATCAGTTTAGAATGTTCACTTTAACTGGCCGATCAACTTGACATTTCCACACTAAATCGTCCGTAACTTTTGATTTAGTGTTCTGAATTACACGAATCCAATGCGCATGTTAAGAAAGCTCAATTTTCTATATTTTAACAAAATTTGAGACAAAAATATAGACGAAAAAAGTGTCCAAGTAATCCAATCTATCCAAACTGCTTGGTGCCATGCATTATGCTTCATTTATAAGGCTTAACTTAATCACCACCAATGATCAGTTTAGAATGATCACTTTAACTAGCCACACAAATTGACATGTCCGCACTAAATCGTCCATAACTGTTGATTTAGAGCTCAGAATGACACGAATCCAACGTCCACGTTAAGCTAGCTAAATTCTCTATATTGAAACAAAATTTGAGAGAGAAATAGATAATACAAAGCGTCCAAGTAATCCAATCTATCCCAAATTGCGTGATGACATGCCTTATGGTTCATTTATAAGCCTTTACTCATTGAGCACCAATGATCACTTTAATTGGCCGATCAATTTGACATGTCCGCACTAAATCGTCCGTTACTTTTGATTTTGAGCTCAGAATGACAAGAATACAATGCCCAAGCTAGATCAATTTTCTATATTTTGACAAAATTTGAGACAAAAATAGAGACGACAAAGCGTCCTAGTAATCCAATCTATCCAATCTTCTTGATGCCATGTTTTATGCTTTATTTCTAAGCCTTTACTTAATGATCACTTTAACAAGCCGATCAACTTGACATGTCCGCACTAAATTTTTTGTAGCTTTTGATTTAGAGCTCCGAAGCACATGAATCCCATGCCTATGTTGAGCTAGCTCAATTTTCTATATTGTGGCAAATGTTGAGATAGAAATAGATACGACAAAGTGTCCAAGTAATCCAATCTATCCAAAACTATGTGATGTCATGCAGTATGCTTCATTTATAAGCGTTCAAGTAATCCAATCTATCCAAACTACTTGATGACATGTATTATGTTTCATTTATAAGTCTTTACTTAGTGAGCACCAAAGATCAGTTTAGAATGATCACTTCAACTGGCCAATCAAATTTATATGTCTGCACTAAATCGTCTATAACTTTTAATTTAGAGCTCATAATGACATGAATTCAATGCCCACGTTAAGCTTGCTCAATGTTTTATATTGTGACAAAATTTGAGATAGAAATAGATACGACAAAGCGTGCAAGTAATCCAATCCATCCCAAACTGCGTGATGCCATGCATTATTTTTTAGAATTAAGCTTTTACTAAATGTGCAGCAATCAGTTTAGAATGATCATTTTAACTCGCCGATCAACTTGTCATATCTCCACAAAATCTTCCATAACATTTGATTTATAGCTCAGAATTACACGAATCCAATGCCCATATTCAACTAGTTTAATTTTCTATATTGTGACAAAATTTGAGACATAACTAGATACGAAAAAGCCTCCAAATAATCCAATGTATCCCTAACTGCGTGATGTCATGGTGTATGCTTCATTTATAAGCTTTTACTAAATGAGCACCAATGACCAGTTTAGAATGATCACTTTAAATGGCCGATCAACTTGACATATCCGCACTAAATCGTTTGTAACTTTTGATTTAGAGCAAAGAATGACACGAATCCAACACCCACATTAACTAGCTCAATTTTTTATATTTTGACAAAATTTGAGACAAAAGAGACGACAAACTGTCCAAGTAATCCAATCTATCCAAACTACTTGATGCCATGCATTATGCTTCATTTATAAGCCTTAATCAACACCAATGATCAGTTTAGAATGATCACTTTAACTGGCCATTCAATTTGTTATGTCCGCACTAAATCGTCCGTAACTTTTGATTTAGAGATGAGAATGATATGAATCCAATGCCCACGTTAAGCTAGCTCAATTTTCTATATTGTAACAAATTTTGAGAAAGAAATAGAGACAACAAAGCCTTTACTCAATGAGCACCAATGATCAGTTTAGATTGATCACCTTAACTGGCAGATCAACTTGATATGTCCACAATAAATTATTTGTAACTTTTGAGCTAAATTACACAAATCCAATGCCCACGTTAATCTTGCTTTATTTTCTATATTTTGACATATTTGAGATAGAAATAGAGACAACAAAGAGTCCAAGTAGTCCAATCTATCCAAACCGCTTTGATGCCATGTTGTATGCTTCATTTATTAGCCTTTACTTAATGAGCACTAATGATCAGTTTATAAGGATCACTTTAACTGGCGATCACCTTGACATGTCCACACTAAATGGTATGTAACTATTGATTTAGAGCTCAGAATGACCCTAATCGAATGTCCACGTTAAGCTTGTTCAATTTTCTATATCGTAACAGAATTTGACATAGAAAAAGGTATGACAAAGCGTCCAAGTAATCAAATCCATCCCAAACTACGTAATGTCATGCATTATTGTTCATTTATAAGCTTTTATTCAATGAGGATTAATGATCAGTTTAGAATGATCATTTTAACTAGTCGATCAAATTGACATGTCTGCACTAAATCGTCCATAACATATGATTTATAGCTCCGAATGACACAAATCCAATACACACATTAAGATAGTTCAATTTTCTATACTGTGACAAAATTCGAAACACAATTAGATATGAAAAAGCATCCAAGTAATCCAATCTATCCCAAACTGTGTGATGCCATGCATTATCCTTCATTTGTTAGCCTTTTCTCAATGACCAGCAATGACCAGTTTAGAATGATCACTTTAAAAGGGTGATCCACTCTACATGTCCATACTAAATCGTCCGTAACTTTTGATTTAGCGCTCAGAATGACACGTATCCAATGTCCACGTTATGCTGTCTCAATTTTCTATATTGTGAAAAAAATTTGAGACATAAATAGATACGATAAATCGTGCAAGTAATCCAATCAATCCCAAACGGTGTGATGTCATCCATTATTATTCATTTATAAGCTTTTACTGAATGGGCACCAATGATCAGCTTAGAATGATCATTTTAATTGGCCGATCAACTTGACATTCCACACTAAATCGTCCGTAACTTTTGATTTAGTGCTTGGAATGACACCAACCCAACACCCACGTTAAGCTAGCTCAATTTTCTATATTGTGACAAAATTTTAGACAGAAATAGATACGACAAAGCATCCAAGTAATCCAATCCATCCCAAACTGCGTGATGAAATGAATTTTTCTTCATTTATAAGCTTTTACCAAATGAGCACCAATGATGAGTTTAGAATGATAATTTAAAGTGGCTGATCAACTTGACTTGTCTACACAAAATCGTCCGTAACTTTTGTTTTATAGCTCAAAATGACATGAATCCAAGACCCACATTAAGCTAGTTCAAATTTCTATATTGTGATGAAATTTGAGACAAAACTAAATATGACAAAGTGTCCAAGTAATCCAATTTATCCCAAACTGCGTGAAGCCATGCATTATGTTTCATTTATTAGTCTTTCCTCATTGAGCACCAATGATCAGTTTAGAATGATCATTTTAACTGGCCGATCAACTTGACATGTCTGCACTAAATCGTCCAAAACTTTTGATTTATAGCTCAGAAAGACACGAATCCAATACCTACATTAACCTGATTCAATTTTCTATATTGTGACAAATTTTGAGAAGAACTAGATACGACAAAAGTTACTAAATGAGCACCAATGATCAGTTTAGAGTGATCACCTTAACTGGCCGATCAGCTTGGCATGTCCACAATAAATCATTCGTAACTTTTGATTTTGAGCTCAAAATTACAGGAATCCAATGTCCATGTTAATCTAGCTCAATTTTCTATATTTGGCAATATTTGAGATAGAAATAGAAACAACAAAGAGTCCAAGTAATCCAATCTATCCAAACCGCTTTGATGCCATGTTGTATGCTTCATTACTTAGCCTTTACTTAATGAGCACTAATGATAAGTTTAGAAGGATCACTTTAACTGGCGATCACCTTGACATGTCCGCACTAAATAGTATGTAACTATTGATTTAGAGCTCAGAATGACACTAATCCAAGGCCCACGTTAATCTAGCTGAATTTTTTATATTTTAACAAAATTTGAGACAGAAATAGATATGACAAAGCATCCAAGTAATCCAAACTATCCAAAACTTTGTTATGCCATGCATTGTGCTTCATTTATAAGCCTTTACTCAATAAGCACCAATGATGAGTTTAGAATGATCATTTTAACTAGCCGATCAACTTGACATGTCTGCATTAAATCGTCCGTAACTTTTGATTTATAGCTCATAGTGACACGAAGCCAATACCCACATTAATCTAATTCAATTTTTGATACTGTGACAAAATTTAAGACAGAACAAGAAACGACAAGCGTGCAAGTAATCAATTCTATCCCAAACTGCGTGATGCCATGCATTACGCTTCATTTATTAGCCTTTCCTCATTGATCACCAATGATCATATTAGAATGATCACTTTAACTGGCCGATCAACATGACATGTCCACACAAAATTGTCCGTATCTTTTGATTTAGAGCTCAAAATAACACGAATCCAATGTCCAGGTTAAGCTAGTTCAATTTTCAATATTTTGACAAAATTTGGGACAGAAATAGAGACGACAAAGCGTCCAAGTAATCAATCTATCCCAAACTGCATGATGCCATGCTTCATGCTTCATCTATAAGCATTTACTTAATGAGCATCAATGGTAAGATTAGAATGATCACTTTAGTTGGCCGATCAACTTTACATGTCCACACTAAATCATCCTTAACTTTTGATTTACAACTCAGAAACACAAGAATCCAATGCCCATATTAAGGTAGCTCAATTTTCTATATTCTAACAGAATTTGAGACAAAAATAGATACGACAAAGTGTCCAAGTAATCCAATCTATCCAAACTACTTGATTCCATGTTTTATGCTTCATTTATAAGCCTCTACTTAATGAGCACCAACGATCAGTTTAACTGATCCATCAACTTGACATGTACGCACTAAATCATCCATAACTTTTGATTTAGAGCTCAGAATGACACGAATTCAATACCCACGTTAAGCTAGTTCAATTATCTATATCCTGATAAAATTTTAGACACAAATTGAGAAGAAAAAGCATCCAAATAATCCAATCTATCCAAAATGCTTAATGCCATGCATTATGCTTCATTTATAAGCCTTTACGTAATGAGTACCACTGATCAGTTTAGAATGATCGCTTTAATTGGACGATCAACTTTAAATGTCTGCAATAAATCTTTTGTAGCTTTTGATGGATATCTCAGAAACAGAAGAATTCAATGCCCACGTTAAGCTAGCTCAATTTCCTCTGTTGTACCAAATTTGAGGAAGAAATAGATACGATAAAGTGTCCAAATAATCCAATTTATCACGAACTGCGTGATGCCATGCATTATGTTTCTTTTATGTGCCTTTACTCAATGAGCACCAATGATCAGTTTAGAATAATCACTTTAACTGGCTGATCAACTTGACATGTTCACACTAAATTGTCCGTAACTTTTGTTTTAGAGCTCAAAATGACACGATTCAATGCCGACGTTAAGCTAGCTCAATTTTCTATATTTTGAAAAAATTGAGAAAGAACTAGATACGACAAATCATCTAAGTAATCCAATTTATCGTGAACTGCATGACACTATACATTATACATTATTTATATGCCTTTACTCAATGAGCACCAATGATCAGTTTAGAGTGATCACCTTAACTGGCCGATCAGCTTGGCAAGTCCACAATAAATCATTCGTAACTTTTGATTTTGAGCTCAAAATTACAAGAATCCAATGTCCACGTTAATCTAGCTCAATTTTCTATATTTGGCAATATTTGAGATAGAAACAGAGACAACAAAGAGTCCAAGTAATCCAATCTATCCAAACCGCTTTGATGCGATGTTGTATGCTTCATTAATTAGCCTTTACTTAATGAGCACCAATGATAAGTTTAGAAGGATCACTTTCACTGGCGATCACCTTGACATGTCCGCACTAAATAGTATGTAACTATTGATTTAGAGCTCAGAATGACACTAATCAAATGCCCACGTTAATCTAGCTCAATTTTTTATATTTTAACAAAATTTGAGACACAAATAGGTATCACAAAGCATCCAAGTAATCTAAACTATCCAACACTTTGTTATTCCATTCATTGTGCTTCATTTATAAGCCTTTACTCAATAAGCACCAATGATGAGTTTAGAATGATCATTTTAACTAGCCGATCAACTTGACATGTCTGCATTAAATCGTCCGTAACTTTTGATTTATAGCTCATAATGACACGAAGCGAATACCCACGTTAATCTAATTCAATTTTCTATATTGTGACAAAATTTAAGACAGAGCAAGAAATGACAAGCGTGCAAGTAATCCATTCTATCCCAAACTGCGTGATGCCATGCATTACGCTTCATTTATTAGCCTTTCCTCATTGATCACCAATGATCATATTAGAATGATCACTTTAACTGGCCGATCAACATGACATGTCCACACAAAATTGTCCGTATCTTTTGATTTAGAGCTCAAAATAACACGAATCCAATGTCCAGGTTAAGCTAGTTCAATTTTCAATATTTTGACAAAATTTGGGACAGAAATAGAGATGACAAAGCGTCCAAGTAATCAATCTATCCCAAACTGCATGATGTCATGCTTTATGCTTCATCTATAAGCCAATGGAAAGATTAGAATGATCACTTTAGTTGGACGATCAACTTTACATGTCCGCACTAAATCATCCTTAACTTTTGATTTACAGCTCAGAAACACAAGAATCCAATGTCCACATTAAGGTAGCTCAATTTTCTATATTCTAACAAAATTTGAAACAGAAATAGATACAACAAAGTGTCCAAGTAATCCAATCTATCCAAACTACTTGATTCCATGCTTTATGCTTTATTTATAAGCCTCTACTTAATGAGCACCAACGATCAGTTTAACTGATCGATCAACTTGACATGTACGCACTAAATCATCCATAACTTTTGATCCAGAGCTCAGAATGACACGAATTCAATACCCACGTTAAGCTAGTTCAATTTTCTATATCCTGATAAAATTTTAGACACAAATTGAGAAGAAAAAGCGTCCAAATAATCCAATCTATCAAAACTGCTTAATGCCATGCATTATGCTTCATTTATAAGCCTTTACGTAATGAGTACCATTGATCAGTTTAGAATGAACATTTTAATTGGCCAATCAACTTGTCATGTTTGCACTAAATCGTCCATAAATTTTGATTTATTGCTCAAAAGGAAATGAAAGCAATGCCCACATTAACCTAGTTCAATTTTCTATACTGTGACAAAATTTGAAACAGAACTAGATAAGACAATGCGTCCAAGTAATCCAATATATCCCAAACTGCGTGATGCCATGCTTTCAGCCTCATTTATAAGCATTTACTTAATGCGCACCAATGATTAGTTTAGAATGATTATTTTAACTCGCCGATCAACTTGACATGCTGCACTAAATCGTCCGTAACTTTTGATTTAGAGCTCAGAATATACAAATCCAATGCCCAAGTTAAGCTAACTAAATTTTCTATATTGTAACAAATTTTGAGATAGAAATAGATATGACAAAGCGCCCAATTAATCCAATCTATCCATAATGAGCAGCAATGATCAGTTATGAATGATCACTTTAACTAGCCGATCAACTTGACACGTATGCACTAAATCGTCTGTAACTCTTGATTTAGAGCTTTGAATGACACGAATCCAATTCCCACTTTAAGCTAATTCAATTTTCTATATTGTGACAAAATTTGAGACAGAAATAGATACAACAAAACATCCAAGTAATCTAGTCCATCCCAAACTGCGTGATGCCTTGCATTATTCTTCATTTATAAGCTTTTACTCAATGAGCACCAACGATCAGTGTAAAATGATTATTTTAACTCGCCGATCAACTTGACATATCTGCACTATATAACGCATAAGTTTTGATTTATAGGTCAGAATGACACGAATCAATTGCCCACATTAAGCTAGTTCAATTTTCTATATTGTGACAATATTTGACACACATGTAGATACGAGAAAGCGTTCAAGTAACCCAATCTATCCCAAACTGCGTGATGTGATGCATTATGCTTCAGTTATAAACCTTTACTCAATGAGCACCAATGATCAGCTTAAAATGATCACTTTAACTGGTCGTTCAACTTGACATGTCCGCACTAAATTGTACATAACTTTTGGTTTAGAGCTCAGAATGACACGAATCCAATGCCCACGTTAAGCTAGTTCAATTTTTGATATTGTGACAAAATTTGAGAAATAAATATTTACTACAAAGCGTCCAAAAAATCCAATCCATCTCAAACTACGTGATGCCATGCATTAGTATTCGTTTATAAGCATTTACTGCATGAGCACCAATGATCAGTTTAGAATTATCATTTTAAGTGGCCGATCAACTTGACATGTCTGCTCTAAATCGTCCATAACGTTTGATTTGTAGCTAAGAATGACACGAATCCAATGTCCACATTAATCTAGTTCAACTTTCTATAATGTGACAAAATTTGAGACAGAAATAGATACAATAAAGCATTCAAGTAATCCAATCCATCCCAAATTGCATGATGTTGTGAATTATATTTCATTTATAAGCTTTTACTGAATGAGCACCAATGATCAGTTTAGTATAATCATATTAACTGGCCGATTAACTTGACATGTCCACACTAAATCATCCGTAACTTTTGATTTAGAGCTTAGAATGACACGAATCCAATACCCACGTTAAGCTAGCTCAATTTACGATATTGTAACAAAATTTGAAACAAAAATAGATATGAAAAAGCGTCCAAGAATTCCAATCTATTCAAAATTGTGTGATGCCATGCATTATGCTTCATTTATAAGCTGTTACTCAATGAGCACTAATGATCGGTTTTGAATGATCACTTTAATTGACTGATCAACTTGACATGTCTGCAATATACCGTCTGTAACTTTTGATTTATAGCTTCGAATGACCCGAATCTAATGCCCCCATTAAACTAGTTTAATTTTCTATATTCTGAAAAATTTGTAACAAAATTAGTTACGACAAACCGTCCAAGTAATTCAATCTATCCCAAACTGCATGATGCCAAGTATTATGATTCATTTACAAGCCTTTACTTCAATGAGCACCAATGATCAGTTTAGAATAATCATATTAACTGGCCGATCAACTTGACATGTCCACACTAACTCGTCTATAACTTTTGATTTAAAGCTCACAATGACACGAATCCAATGCGCAGACTAATCTAGTTAACTTTTCTATATTGTGACAAAATTTGTAGCAGAACTGGATACGACACAGCATCCAAGTAATCCAATCTATCCCAAACTGCGTGATGTCATGCTTTATGTCTCATTTATATGCCTTAACTTAATGAGCACCAATGATCTGTTTAGAATGATTAATTTAACTGGCCCCTCAACTTGACATTTAGGCACTAAATCATTCGTAACATTGGATTTAGAGCTCTGAATGACACGAATATAATGCCCACATTAAGCAAGCTCAATTTTCTATATTTTGACAAAATTTGAGACCAAAATAGATACGACAAAGTGTTGAAGTAATCCAATCTATCCAGAACTGTATGATGCCATGAATTATGCGTTATTTATAAGGCTTTACTCAATGACCACCAATGATCAGTTTAGAATAATCATATTAATTGGCCGATCAACTTGACATGTCAACAGTAAATCATTTGTAACTTTTGATTTTGAGTCCGAATGACATGAATCCAATGCTCACGTTAAGCTAGTTAAATTTTCTATATTTTGACAAAATATGAAATAGAACTACATAGGACAAAGCGTCCAAGTAATCCAATCTATCCCGGACTGCGTTATGCCATGGTTTATGCCTCCTTTATAAGCCTTCACTTAATGAGCACCAATGATTAGTTTAGAATGATCATTTTAACTCCCATATCAACTCGACATGTCCGCACTAAATCGTCATTAACTTTTTATTTAGAGCTCAGAAACACACGAAACCAATGTCCAAGATAAGCTAGCTCAATTTTCTATAGTGTAACAAAATTTTAGACAGAGATAGATACGACAAAGGGTCCAAGTAATCCAATCTATCCAAAACTGTGTGATGCTATGCATTGTGCTTCATTTATAAGCCTTTACTCTATATACACCAATGATCAGTTTAGATTGATCTCTTTTACCAGGCGATCAACTTGACATGTCCGAAGTAAATCGTTTGTAAGTTTTGATTTAGATCTCAGAATGACACGAATCAAATGCCCAAGTTAAGCTAGTTCCATTTTCTATATTCTGAGAAAATTTGGGACAAAACTAGATACGAAAAAGCATCTAAGTATTCCGATCTATCCCAAACTGCATGAAACCATGCTTTATGTTTCATTTATAAACCTTTACTTAATGAGTACCAATGATTTGTTTGGAATGATCACATTAACTGGCTCAATTTTCTATTGTAATAGAATTTGAGGCAAAAATAGATACGCCAAAGGGTTCATGTAATCCAATAAATCCAAAAATGTGTTATGACATGCATTATGCTTCATTTAGAAGGCTTTACTAAATGAGCACCAATGATAAGTTTAGAATAATGATATTAACTGAAGACGACAAAGCGTCCAAGTAATCTAATCTATCCAAAACTGTGTGATGTCATGCATTATGCTTGATTTATAAGCATCTACGCAATGAGCAACAATGATTAGTTTAGAATAATCATATTAACTAGCCGATTAACTTGACATGTACACACTAAATCGTCCGTAACTTTTGATTTTGAGCTCAGAATGAGATGAATCCATTGCCCACGTTAAGTTAGATAAAGTTTCTATATTTTAGCAAAATTTGAGACATAAATAGATACGACAAAGCGTCCAAGTAATCCAATCCATCCGAAACTGGGTGATGCCATTCATTATTGTTCATTTATAAGCTTTTACTCAACTGGACATATTTGTATTAAATCGTCCATAACTTTTGATTTATAGCTCTGAATGACACGAATCCAATACCCACATTAAGCTTGTTCAGTTTTCTTTATTCAGACAAAATTAGAGACAAAACTAGATATGAAAAAGCGTCCAAGTAATCCAATCTATCCGGAACTGCATGAGGCCGTGCATTATGCTGCATTTATTAGCCTTTCCTCAATGAGCAACAATGATCAGTGTATAATGATGACTTTAAATGGCCGATTAACTTGATATTTCCGCACTAAATCATTTGTAATTTTTTATTTATAGCTCCGAATGACACGAATCCAATGGCCACATTAAGCTAACTCAATTTTCTATATGGTGACAAAATTTTAGACTAAAATACGTACGACAAAGCATGCAAGTAATCAAATCTATTCCGAACTGCATGATGCCACACATTATGCTTCATTTATAAGTCTTTACTCCATGAGAACCAATGATCACCTACGAATGATCATTTTATCTGGCCGATTAATACATTTCCACACCACATCGTTCATAACTTTTGATTTAGAGCTCAGAATGACATGAAATCCAATGCCCAGATTAAGCTAGCTCAATTTTCTATATTGTGACAAAATTATACACAGAAATAGAGACGACAAAGCGTCCAAGTAATCCAATCTATCCCAAAATGCGTGATGCCATGCATTACGCTTCATTAATAGGCTTTTAATCAATGAGCACCAATGATTAGTTAAGAATGATCATTTTAACTATCCGATCGACTTGACATGTCCGCACTAAATCATCCCTAACTTTTAATTTAGAGCTCTGAATGACACAAATCCAATGCCTACATTAAGCTAGCTAAGTTTACTATATTGTGATACAAATTGAGACAGAAATAGATACAAAAAAGTATTCTAAGTAATCTAATATATCCCGTACTCAGTGAGCACCCACGATCGGTTTAGAATAATCAATTTACCTGGCTGACCAACTTGACATGTTTGTACTAAATCTCCATAAATTTTGCCTTATAGCTCATAATGGCACGAATCCAATGCCTACGTTAAGCAAGCTCAATTTTCCATATTGTGACAAATTTTAATACAAAACTGGATACGACAAAGCATCTAAGTAATCTAATCTATCTCGAACTGCGTGATGCCATGCATTATGCTTCATTTGTAAGCCTTTACTCAATTAGCAACAATGATCAGCTTAGGATAATCGTATTAACTGGCCGATCAATTTGAGATGTACGCACTAAATCTTTAGTAACTTTTGATTCAGAGCTCAAAATGACATGAATACAATGCACACATTAAGCTAGGTCAATTTTCTACATTGTGACAAAATTATTGACAAAAAGAGAGACGACAAAGCGTCTAAGTAATCCAACCTATCCCAAACAGCATGATGCCATACATTATGCTTCATTTATAAGCTTTTACTCAATGAGCACCAATGATCAGTTTAGAATGATCATATTAACTGACCAATCAACTTGACATGTCTGCACTAAATAGTCCGTACTAATGATTTAAAGCTCCGAATGACACAAATCCAGTGCCCACGTTAAGCTTGCTCAAGTTTCTATATTGTGACAAAATTTGAGATGAAAAAGCGTTCAAGTAATCCAATCTATCCCGGATTGAGTGATGCCACGCACTATTCTTCATTTATAAGGTTTTACTCATGATCACCTATGATCAGATTAGAATTATCATTTTAACTTGCCAATCAATTTCACATTTCCACACTAAATCATTCCTAACTTTTGATTTAGAGCTCAGAATGACACGAATCCAATGCCCACGTTAAGCTAGCTCAATTTTCTATATTGGGACAAAATTTTAGAAAGAACTAGATATGACAAAGGGTACAAGTAATCCAATCTATCCCAAACTGTGTGATGCCATGCATTATGTTTCATTTATTAGCCATTAATCAGTGAGCAACAATGATCAGTTAAGAATGTTCATTTTAACTAGGCGATCAACTTGACATATCAAAGCACTAAATCGTATAAAGCTTTTAATTTAGAGCTCCGAATGACACGAATCCAATGCCCATGTTAAGCTAGCTCAATTCTCTATATTTTCAACAAATGTAAGACACAACTAGATAGGAAAAACTGTCCAAGTAATCCAATCTACACCAAACTGCCTGATGGCATGCTTTATGCTTTATTTATAAGCGTTTACTTAATGAGCACAATTTATTAGTTTAGAATGATCATTTGTATTGGCCGATCAAGTTGACATGTCCGCACTAAATCGTCTGTAACTTATGATTGAAAGCTCAGAATGACACAAATACAATGCCCACGTTAAGCTAGCTCAATTTTCTTTATTGTGACAAAATTTGAGATCAAAAAGCCTTCAAGTAATCCAATCTATCCTGGATTGGGTGATGCGATGCATTATTCTTCATTTATCAGGTTTTACTCAATGAGCACCAATGATCAGTTTAGAATTATTATTTTAACTTGCCGATCAACTTGACATGTCCGCACTAAATCATCCACAACTTTTGATTTAGAGTTTAGAATCACACGAATGCAATGCCCACGTTAAGCTAGCTCAATTTTCTATAATGAGACAAAATTTCATAAAGAACTAGATACCACAAAGCATCCTAGTAATCCAATCTATCCCGCACTGCATGATGTCATGCACTATGCTTCATTAATAAGCGTTTACTCAATGGGCACTAATGATTAGTTAGGAATGATCATTTTAAATGGCTGATCAACTTGACATGTCGCACTAAATCGCTACTAACTTTTGATTTAGAGCTCAGAATAACACGAATCCAATGCCCACGTTAAGCTAGCTCAGTTTTCTATATTGTGACAATATTATAGACCAAAATAGAGAGGACAAAGCATCCAAGTAATCCAATCTATCCCAAACTGCGTGATGCCATGCATTATGCTTCATTCATAAGCTTTAAATCAATGAGCTCCAATGATCAATTACGAATTATCATTTTAACTGGCCGATCAACTTGACAAGTCCGCACTAAATAGTGTGTAACTTTTAATTTAGAACTCCGAATGACACCAATACAATGCCCACGTTGAGCTAACATAATTTGAGACAGAAATAGATATAACAAAGCATCCAAGTAATCGAATATCTTTCGAACTACGAGATGCTCTGCATTATTCTTCATTATAAGCCTTTACTCAATAAGCACCAATGATCAGTTTAGGATGATCATTTTAATTGGCCGATCAACTTGACATTTATGCACTAAATCGTTCATAACTTTTGATTTTTAGCTCATAATGACACGAATCCAATCCCCACGTTAAGCTAGCTCAATTTGCTATATTGTCACAAAAAATACCAAAAAGCATCTAAGTAATCCAATCTATCCCATACTGCATGAAGCCATGCATTATGTTTCATTTATAAGTCTTTACACAATGAGCACCAATGATCAGAAAAATGATCATTTTAACTGGGCGATCAACTTGACATGTCGGACAAAATCGTTCGTAACTTTTGATTTAGACCTCAGAATGACACGAATCCAATGTCTATGTTAAGCTAGCTCAATATTTTATATTGTGACAAAATTTGAGAAAAAATACATACGAAAAAGCGTCCAAGTAATCCAAACTTTACAAAACTCCGTGATGCCATGCATTATCCTTCATTTATAAGCTTGTACATAATGAGCACCAATGATCAGTTTAGAATGTCCGCACTAAATCGTCTTTAACTTTTGATTTAGAGCTCAGAATGATACGAATCCAATGCCCACGTTAAGCTAGATCAATTTTCTATATTCTGATAAAAATTAAGACTAAAATTGCTTCAACAAGTCCTCCAAGTAATCAAAACTACGTGATGTCATGCATTATGCTTCATTTATAAGTCTTTAATAAATGAGCACCAATAATCAGTTTAAAATGATCAATATAACTGGCCGATCAACTTGACATTGCTGCACTAAATAGTCCATAACTTTTGATTTATTGCTCATAATGACACGAATCAAGTGCCCATGTTCAACTAGTTCAATTTTCTATATTTTTACAAAATTATAGACAGAAATAGAGACAACAAAGCATCCAAGTAATCCAATCTATCCCAAAATGTATTATGCCATGCATTATCCTTCATTTATAAGCTTTTAATCAATAAGCATCAATGATAACTTAAAAATAATCAGTTTAACTGGTCGATATACTTGACTTATCCGTACTAACTTGTCCGTAGCTTTTAATTTTATAGCTCTGAATGACACGAATCCAATGCCCACGTTAAGCTAGCTCAATTTTCTATATTGTGACCAAATTTGAGATAGAAATAGATACAACAAATTCTCCAAGTAATCCAATCTATTCTGAACTTCGAGATGCTCTGTATTATGCTTCATTTATAAGCCTTTACTCAATAATAAGCAATGATCAGTTTAAAATGATCACTTAACTGGCCGATCAACTTGACATGTATGCGTTATATCGTCCATACGTTAAGCTACGACAATTTTTTATATTGTGAACAAATTCGAGACAGATATAGGTACGACAAAGCGTCCAAGTAATCCAATCTATCTCGAATTGCATGATGATATGCATTATTCTTCATTTATAAGGTTTTACTCAATGAGCACCAATGATCAGTTTAGAATTACTATTTTAACTTTCCGATCAACTTGACCCGTCAGCACTAAATCGTCCATAACTGCGTGATGCAATGCGTTATGCTTCATTTATAAGCATTTACTTAATGAGCACCAATGATCACTTTAGAATGATCACTTTAATTGGGCCATCAACTTGACATATGCGCACTAAATTGTCCATAAACTTTGATTTAGAGCTCAGAATGACACGAATCTCACTACAAGAAAACTGCCAAAATGCCACTGCACTTTCCGACCACATACTTAGTTGCAAAATCTGCCACCACATTTGCCACAGTTTTGCGACCACATCTGTAGTCGCAAAGTGGTCGCAAAAGTTTTACTAAAACATGTAGTCACATATTGGACGCAATACGCAACCACTAAGAGACTAAACAACTACTGATTAGTGACTACTTGGGGAAGAACCACACGTTTGTCGCATATTGGTCGCTAAATATGCGACTAATTTGCGACTACATTTGGAGTGGCTTTTCCGTCACAAAGTGGTGGCAAAGTGACAACATAAAAAATATGTGTGTGATAGGTATACCGACTTTTAAGCGACTACACTGTTGTGGTCGTAAAGTAGTGGCAAAGCAGTGGCAAAGTAGTGGCAAAGTAGTGGCAAAATGTTGTATATATATGCCCCATCCCATTCTCTCATTTGTAGAATCAAAGGGAAAAAAAACTTCAAACATGTGGAGGAAATTATAATAATTCAAGAGATTGGATGTACAAAAGGATTGATAATCAAACAAGAAGTATATCGGTCAAATTTGCACAAGGCATGGAGCAGTTCATGAATTTTGCAAGTAGTCAACCAATAGCTCAAAGTAGCGGACGTAAGTTTTTCTGTCCTTGTATTAATTGCAAAAATGATAAATTTATTCCGGTATGGAAAATATGGAGTCATCTATATAGTCGAGGATTTATGCCAAATTATTATATTTGGTATAAACATGGAGAAGAGCTGAATGTTCAGTTAGGGATGAGTAATCGGGGTGATGTCCAAAGAAATAAGGGAGGTACGCGTGGTACTAGTGATGAAACAGTTTGTACATCCGGTAATTGATTTGTTGAAATGGTGACGGATGAATTTCGTGAGACAACGACTTATGATCAGTACTATAATCAGAACGAAGAATAATATAATAATGAATAAGAACATAATGAAGAAGCACAAAAAGTTTACATGTTAGAAGCTGCGAAAAATCTATTGTATGATGGTTGTCATGAAGGGCACTCACAGTTATCTTTAGCTCCTTGGTTCATGAACATTAAACCATGTTTTAATCTACCAGAAAAATGCATGGATTCTTGCGTGGAGCTATTTACAGAATATTTGCCCGAGGAAAATCAGGCAGCGGGTTAACGTGTGTGTTCAAAATTTAGACCTCCCATTTTATATAATTGACGTGTGTGTTCACAATTGTATGATCTTCTGGAAAGAAGATGAGAAATAGGAAAAATGCAAATTTTGCGATTTCCCCCGATATAAGCCAAGCGAGGGCAGGACGAGAATACCTTTCAGTCGTATGTGGTATTTACCTATAGGCGATAGACTTAAAAGAATGTATCAAAGCGAGAAAACCGCAGAGGCAATGAGGTGGCACGCAGAGCATGAAGACGAAAACGGAGAAATGAGTCCTCTATCTACTGTTGCGGAGTGGAAAAATTTTCAATATCTATATACTAGATTTGTTGCTGAATCTCAAAACGTTTATCTTGGCTTATGTACTGATGGGTTCAATTCATTTGGGATGTCTCGGAATCATTCATTATGGCCGGTGATTATCACTCCATATAACTTGCCACCAGACATGTGTATGAAGAAAGAGTACATGTTTCTAACAATTCTGAATTCCGGGCCAAATCATCCGCGTGCTAGTCTTGATATATTCCTCCGACCTTTGATTGATGAGTTGAAAGAATTGTGGTCTACAGGATTTGATGCATACGATGTATCGTTGAATAAAAATTTCAATCTAAAAAGCCATGTTACTATGGACGATAAGCGATTTTCCCGCTTATGGAATGTTGTTAGGATGGACAACGCATGGTAGACTGGCTTGTCCAATTTGTATGGATGATACGAAGACATTTCAATTACCAAATGGTAGAAAGATGTGTTGGTTTGATTGTCACAGAAGGTTTCTTCCCAATGCTCACCCGTTACGGAAAAATAAAACAAATTTTTTAAAGGAGAAGCACGCTTTGAATGACTATCCTCCACAATCATTGATAGGCGAATAAGTTTTATACGAGCGAATAAAAAATGCCAATCCTCTAAGAACATTTGAGTGCGGAGGAAACGGTCATGAATGTAAAGAATAAGGTTATGGCAGCTGGCATAATTGGCACAAAGAAAGCATATTTTGGGAGTTGCCGTATTGGACGGATCTTAACCTTCGAAATAATCTTGATATGATGCATATAAAGAATAATTTCTTTGATAACATCATTAATACTGTTATGAATGTGAAAGAGAAATGAAAAGATACAGTTAAGTCAAGGTTGGATATTGCGAAGTTTTGCTCTCGAAAAGTGTTGCAGGTGGGTGGTTGGGGTATGCTCCATTCCCTATATTTTGAGTGACACAAAAAGCCAAAGAACGCTTATTGGAATGTATCAAAAGTGATGTCAAATTTCTAGATGGCTACGCGGCAGATTTAAAAAATTGTGTGGATATGGATGGACTGAAGTTCTCGGGCATGAAAAGCCATGACTGCCATGTTTTTATGGAAAGGCTTCTCACTTTTATATTTAAAGAACTTTTACCACAAAATGTTCATTTATCATTAATAGGTATATATACTAATAAATATGTTTTATATTATAAGTTCGTAAATTAATAAAAATTACATTTAATAATTAATTCTAGATGGTAATATATATAGGGATTGGAGGATTTTTCTGTGATCTATGCTCCATATCATTACAACAAAGCCGTATCCGAATTCTGAAGGAAAACATAGTGATAATTTTGTGCAATTTGGAAAAGATCTTTTCACCTGCATTTTTCAACGTCATGGAGCACCTTCCTGTACATCTACCATACGAAGCTGAACTGGGTGGACCTGTGCAATATAGGTTCATGTATCCATTTGAAAGTTTTTTTAAAAAACTGAAAAGCAATGCAAAGAACAAACGATATGTTGTAGGGTCGATTGTTGAATAATATGTGAATGATGAGATAGCATACTTTTTGGAGCATTACTTTGCTGTCCACATACGCACGAAAATAGGTACCATAAATTCTTATGTTTATTAATTAATTATTTTATTATGAATGGTAAATTTTTGTGCTAAATATATCGTGTAATAATATATATATATATATACATGTGTACAAGATTCGATGAAGGTGACGTTCCTGTATATCTGGATCCTGGAGTGCCGGATATATTTACGCACATGGGTCGTCCAAGTGGTAAATGTAAAGAAATATGGCTCTCCAGAAAAGAATACAAATATGCACATGCATATGTTTTGCGGAATTGTGAATATTTTCAGCCACTAGTGAGGTAAATACTATGAAAACAATTGCATTTATTACATTCCAAGTTAATTCTATCAAGCAATATATTACTTCTCATTTAATTTTGTAGCATGTTTGAAGATCAAATTCGATGTACGTGTCCATATCTTTCGGAAGATGACATTTCACCGAAAAGAGAGGAAGAGTTCCACATATGGGTTCAAGATTATGTATGTTTAATTAATTGACATGTATATTATATTAAATTTATTAATTTTGAAATACAAACTTTATATATATATATGATCATAGGTCAATACATACACTTCCACACATCCACGCGTCTTTCCGATATAGGCTCACAAATTAGTTCAAGGGCCGATGAATAAAGCGTTAACTTGGTCGATCTATTTTAAAAGAGGTTATATGTTCAACACAAAGACACATGGACATAGGAGAAAGACATGTAACTACGACATTTGTGTCAAGGGAGACAATTACTCAGATGCATCTAATGAAGCTGATTTCTACGGGATTTTAACAGATATCATTCATCTTGAGTATGTCGGCCTCCTAAATTCGAATATCACGCTTTTTAAATGTGAGTGGTACGATCCTACGCTTTCGAAAGGTACTCGGAAGTCGGAAAATAGCATTGTTGATGTCTTATCATCGGGGAAATACTACAAATACTAACCATTTGTTCTAGTTACGTACCAAAATAATTAACTATAATTAATTTCATTAAAAATATATAACTAATTTATATTTCATTAATTATGATGTACCAGCCTCTCAAGCAGATAAAGTTTGTTATATTCCCTATACGCACACCAAATCATCATCAAAACAAACATGACTCAGTGTTGTGAAAGTTAATCGTAGATCTAACATTCTGGGGAAATACAAAAACAAAGAAGAAATCGGCCTGTTGCAACAAGAAAATGATGAAGAGGTAATGGTTGTTCAAGAGATAGAAGTAGATCGTTTGGTTGATAGAGTTAATCATACCAAAGAAATTGATTTCGATGTCGGAGATGCCGAACTAGAAGATGAATTCAATGTAATGTTTCATCTTCAGATGATGACGAGGACAAAGAAATATAATAAATATATTTAACGTTTTATGTATTTTTGACATTTGATGCTTATATAGTTCAATTTATTCACAAAAAACCCATAAAATTAAGGTTTTATGACACTAATTGTGACTCCTTTGCCACCACTTTGCCACTGCATTGGGAATGTGGTGGAAAATCAGTCACAATATTACAGGTGGTCGCAAATCACTCGCAAACATGTGACTTTTTGCGACCACAAGATCAAAATTTGAACTGCAGTCCCAAATCAGTTGGAAAATAGCGAGTGATTTGTGACCACATAGGGTAAATTCACATTTTTCCTAGGTATTTTCCACATTTACAACTTCTATTTGCATTTTTAGGTAAGTACTAACTATTATAACTCTGAATGACACGAATCCAATGCCCACGTTAAGCTAGCTCAAATTGGTATATTGTAACAAACTTTGAGACCGAAATACATACGACAAAGCATCCAAGTAATCCAATCGATCCCAAACTACGTGACGCCAAGCATTATTCTTCATTTCTATGGTTTTCCTCATTTATAAGATTAGTTTAGAATGATCCTTTTAACTGGCCGATCAACTTGACATGTCTGTACTAAATTGTCTCTAACTTTTGATTTATAGCTCAGAATGACACTAATCCAATGCCCACATTAAGGTAGTTCAATTTTCTATACTGTGACAAAATTTGGTACATAACTAGATACGACAAAACGTCCAATTAATCCAATCTATCCCAAACTGCGTGATGCCATGCATTATGCTTCATTTATAAGCCTTGAGTCAATGAGGACCAATGATCAGTTTAGATTAATCATATTAATTGGACGATCAGGATGACACGAATCCAATGCTAACGTTAAGCTAGCTCAATTTTCTATATTTTGAGAGAATTTGAGACAGAAATAGAGACAACAAAGCGTCCAAGTAATCCAATGTGGCCCAAACTGCGTGATTCCATGCTTTATGATTAATTTATTTGCCTTTACTCAATAAGGATCAAAGATCAGTTTAGAATAATCATATTAACTGGCCGATCAACTTGACATGTCCGCACTAAATCGTCTGTAACTTTTGATTTAGAGCTCAGAATGACACGAATCCAATGCCCACGTTAAGCTACGTAAATTTTCTATATTTTGACAAAATGTAATATAGAAATAGGGACAAAAAAGCATCCAAGTAATCCAATCTATCCAAAAACTGTGTGATGTCATGCATTATGCTTCATTTATAAGCCTTTACTCAATGCGCACCAATGATCACATTAGAATGATCACTTTAACTGGTCCATCAACTTGACATGTATGCATCAACTTTTAATTTAGAGCTCCGTATGACAGTAATTCAATGCCCACGTCAAGTTACCTCAATTTTCTCTATTGTGACAAATTTTGAGACTGAAATAGATACGACAAAGCATCCAAGTAATCCAATTGATCCCAAACTACGTGATGCCATGCATTATTCTTCATTTATAAGGTTTTACTCAATGAGCACCAATGATCAGTTTAAAATGATCCTTTTATCTGGCCATCAACTTGACATGTTTACACTAAATCGTCCGTAACTTTTGATTTATAGCTCAGAAACACATAAATCCAGTGCCCACATTAAGATAGCTCATTTTTTATATTGTAACAAAATTTGAGACAAAAATAGATAAAACAAAGCGTCCAAGTAATCCAATCTATCTAAAACTGTGTGATGTCATGCATTATACGTCATTTATAAGCTTTTACTCCATGTGCACCAATGATCAGTTTAGAATGATCACTTTAACTGGCCGATCAACTTGACATGTGCGCACTAAATCATTTGTAAGTTTTGATTTAGTGCTTAAAATGACACCAATCCAATGCCCACACTAAATTAACTCAATTTTCTATATTTAACAAAATTTAATATAGAAATAGAGAGGACAAAGCGTTCAAGTAATCCAATCTATCCCAAAATGTGTGATGCTTTTCTTTATGCTTCATTTATAAGCCTTTACTTAATGAGCACCAATGATCAGTTTAGAATAATCAATTTAACTGGAAGATCAATTTGACAAGTCCGCACGAAATCGTCCGTAACTTTTGATTTAGAGCTCCGAAATACACGAATCCAATGCCCACATTAATCTAGCTCAATTATATGTATTGTACCAAATTTGAGACCGAAATAGATATGACAAAGCGTTCAAGTAATCCAATCTATCCAAAACACTTTGATGCCATCCATTGCCATCCATTGTGTTTCATTTGTAAGCCTTTACTCAACGAGCACAAATGATCAGTCTAATTATCACTTTAACTAACTGATCAACTTGACATATCTACACTAAATCACTTATAACTTTTGTTATAGGGCTTAAAATGACAAGAATCCAATGCCCACGTTAAGCTAGCTCAATTTTCTATATTGTGATAAATTTGAGACAGAAATAGATATGACAAATCATCCAAGTAATCCAATCCATCCCAAACTCAGTGATACCATGCATTATTCTTCATTCGTAAGCTTTTACTCAATGAGCACCAATGATCAGTTTAGAATAATCATTTTAATAGCCCGATCAACTTGACATGTTCGCACTAAATCGTTCGTACCTTTGATTTGGAGCTCAGAATGACACCAATTAAATACCCACATTAAGCTATCTCAATTTTCAATATTGTGACAAAATTTGAGACTGAAATAGATACATCAAACTGTCCAAGTAAGTCCAATCTATCTCAAACTGCGTGATGCTATGCATTATGCTTCATTTATAAGCATTTACTTTATGAGCGTCAATGATCAGTTTATAATGATCACTTTAACTAGCCAATCAGCTTGACATGTCCGGTCTAAATCATACGTAACTTTTGATTTATAACTCTGAATGACACGAATCCAATGCCCACGTTAAGCTAGATCAAATTGGTATATTGTAACAAACTTTGAGACCAAAATACATACGACAAAGCATCCAAGTAATCCAATCGATCCCAAACTACGTGACGCCATGCATTATTCTTCATTTATATGCTTTTAGTCATTTATAAGATTAGTTTAGAATGATCCTTTTAAGTGGCCGATCAACTTGACATGTCTGCACTAAATCGTCTGTAGCTTTTGATTTATAGCTAAGAATGACACTAATCCAATGCCCACATTAGGGTAGTTAAATTTTCTATACTGTGACAAAATTTGAGACAGAACTAGATACGACAAAACGTCCAATTAATCCAATCATTCCATATTGCGTGATGCCATGCATTATGCTTCATTTATAAGCCTTGAGTCAATGAGCACCAATGATCTGTTTAGAATAATCATATTAATTGGATGATCAGAATGACACGAATCCAATGCTAACGTTACGCTAGCTCAATTTTCTATATTTTGAGAGAATTTGAGACAGAAATAGAGACGACAAAGCGTCCAAGTAATCCGATCTAGCCCAAACTGCGTGATGCCGTTCTTTATGATTAACTTATATGCATTTACTCAATAAGCATCAAAGATCAGTTTAGAATAATCATATTAACTGGCCGATCAACTTGACATGTCCACACTAAATCGTCTGTACTTTTGATTTAGAGCTACGAATGACACGAATCCAATGCCCACGTTAAGCTAGAAATGGAGACAAAAAGCATCCAAGTAATCCAATCTATCCAAAAACTGTGTAATGTCATGCATTATAGTTCATATATAAGCCTTTTCTCAATGCACACCAATGATCAGTTTAGAATGATCACTTTAACTGGCCGATCAACTTGACATGCCCACGCTAAATTGTCCGTAACTTTTAATCTAGAGCTTTGAATGACACGAATCCAATGCCCACATTAAACTAGCTCAAATTTCTATATTTTGATAAAGTTTGAGACATAAATAGATACGACAAACCGTTCAAGTAATCCAATCGATCCCAAACTGCGTGATGCCATGCATTCTTATTCATTTATAAGCGTTTACTTAATGAACAGCAATGATCAGTTTAGAATGATCATTTTAACTGGCTGATCAACTTGATATGTCTGCACAAAATCGTCTGTATAGCTCAGAATAATATGAATCCAATACCCACATTAAACTAGTTCAATTTTCTATATTGTAACAAAATTTGAGACAAAACTAAATATGACAAAGCGTCCAAGTAATCCAATATATCCCAAACTGTGTCATGTCATGCATTATGCTTCATTTATTACCCTTTTCTCAATGAGCACCAATAATCAGTTTTGAATGATCACATTAACTGGCCGATCAACTTGACATATCCACACTAAATTGTCTGTAACTTTTGATTTAGGGCTCAGAAAAACACGAATCCAATGTCCACGTTAAGCTAGCTTAATTTTCTATATTTTGACAAAATTTGAAATAGAAATGAGGCGAAAAAGCGTCCAAGTATTCAAATCTATCCCAATCTGCGTGATGTGATGCATTATCCTTCATTTATTAGCCTTTTCTCAATGATCAACTTGACATGTCCGCACTAAATCGTCCATAACTTTTGATTTAGTGCTCTGAATGACACGAATCCAATGTCCACGTTAAGCTGCCCCAATTTTCTATATTTTGAAAAAATTTGAGATAGAAATAGATATGACAAAACGTCCAACTAATCCAACCCATCCCAAACTGCGTGATGCCATGCATTCTTCTTCATTTATAAGGTTTTACTTAATGAGCACCAATTATGAGTTTAGAATGAAAATTTTAACTGGCCGATGAACTTGACATGTCTACACTAAATCATTCGTAATTTTTGATTTATAGCTCAAAATGACACGAATCCAATACCCACATTAAGGTAGTTCAATTTTCTATATTGTGACAGAATTTGAGACAGAACTAAATACAAAAAGTGTCCAAGTAATCCAATCTACCCATTATGCTTCATTTATTAGCCTTTCCTCAATGAGCACCAATGATCAGTTTAGAATGATCACTTTAACTGGCCGATCAACTTGACATATCCATAGTAAATCGTTGGTAACTTTTGATTTAGGGCTCACAATGACACAAATCTAGTGTCCATGTTCAGCTATATCAATTTTCTATATTTTGACAAGATTTGGGACAGAAAAAGAGATGACAAAGCATCCATGTAATCCAATCTATCCAAAACTGTGTGATGCCATGCATTATCCTTGATTTATTAGACTTTTCTCAGTGAGCACCAATGATCAGTTTAGAATGATCACTTTAACTGGCCGATCAACTTGACATGTCCATACTAAATCGTCCGTAACTTTTGATTTAGAGCTCAGAATGACACGAATCCAATGTCCATGTTAAGCTAGCTCAATTTTTTATATTTTCACAAAATTTGGGACAAAAAAGAGACGGCAAAGCGTCCAAGTATCCCAATCTATCCCAAACTGTGTGATGCCATTCATTATCCTTCATTTATTAGCCTTTTCTCAATGACCACTAATGATCAGTTTAGAATGATCATTTTAACTCGCGATCAACTTGACTTGTCCACACTAAATCATTAGTAACTTTTGATTTAGAGCTCAGAATGAGACGAATCCAATGTCCACGTTAAGCTAGCTCAATTTTCTGTATTGTGACAAAATTTGAGACAAAACAAGATACGACAAAACATCCAATTAATCTAATTTATCCCGAACTACGTGATCCCATGCGTTATGCTTCATTTATAAGCATTTACTTAATGAGCACCAATGATCAGTTTAGAATGATCACTTTAACTAGCCGATCAACATGACATATCCGCACTAAATCGTCCGTAACTTTTGATTTAGAGGAAACTCACGAATCCAATGCCCACTTTAACCTAGCTCAATTTTCTATATTGTAAGACCGAAATAGATACGAAGAACCGTCCAAGTAATCCAATTCATCCCAAACTGCGTTATACCATGCATTATTGTTCATTTATAAGCTTTTAGTGAATGAGAACCAATGATCAATTTAGAATGATCATTTTGACTGACCGCTCAGCTTGACATATCTGCACTAAATCGTCCATAACTTCGATTTATAGCTCAGAATGACAAGAATCCAATACCCACATTAAGCTAGTTCAATTTTCTGTATTGAAAAATTTTGAGACAAAACTAGATATGAAAAAGCGTCCAAGTAATCCAATCTACCCCAAACAGCGTTATGCCATACATTATGCTTCATTTATTAATCTTTCCTCAATGAGCACCAATGATCAGTTTAGAATGATCACTTTAACTGGCCGATCAACTTGACATGTCCACACTAAGTTTTCCGTTACTTTTGATTTAGAGCTCAGAATGACACGAATCTAATGTCCACGTTAAGCTGGCTCAGTTTTCTATATTGTGACAAAATTTGAGACAGAAATATATACGACAAAGCGTCCAAGTAATCCAATCCATTCCAAAGTGCATGATGCTATGCATTATTCTTCATTTATAAGCTTTTACTCAATGAGCACCAATGATCAGTTTAGAATGATCATTTTAATTGGCCGATCAACTTGACATGTCCGCATTAAATCATCGGTAACTTTTGATTTAGTGCTCAGAATGAAACGAATCCAACGCCCACGTTAAGATAGCTTAATTTTCTATGTTGTGACAAATTTTGAGACAGAAATAGATACGAAAAAGCGTCCAAATAATCTAATCCATCCCGAACTGCATGATGCCAGGCATTTTCTACATTTATAAGCTTTTACTCAATGAGCACCAATGATGATTTTGGAATGATTATTTTAAATGGTCGATAAACTTGAAATGTTTGCACTAAATCATATAGAACTTTTGATATAGAGCTCAGAATGACACCTATCCAATTCCCACGTTAAGCTAGCTCAATTTTCTATATTTTGACAACATTTGAGAAATAAATAGATAAGATAAATCATCCAAGTAATACATTCCATCCATTCAATGGACACCACTGATCAGTTTAGAATGATCATTTTAACTCGCCGATGAACTTGACATGTCTGCACTATATCGTCATAACTTTTGATTTCTAGCTCAAAATGACACGAATCCAATACCCACATTAATCTAGTTAAATTTTCTATATTGTGACAAAATTTGAGATAGAACAAAATACGAAAAAGCATCTATAACTTTTGATTTATACCTCAGAATAACACGAATCCAATACCCACATTAAGCTAGTTCAATTTTCTATATTGTGCTTAAATTTGAGACAGAACAAAATACAACAAAGCATCCAAGTAATCCAATCTATCCCAAACTGCGTGATAACATGCATAATGCTTCATTTATTAGCCTTTCCTCAATGAGCACCAATGATAAGTTTAGAATGATCACTTTAACTGGCCAATAAACTTGACAAGTCCACACTAAATCGTCCGAACTTTTGATTTAGAGCTCCAAATTACACGAATCTAATGTCCAGGTTATTCAAGCTCAAGTTTTTGTATTTTGACAAATTTGGGAGAGAAAAAGAGACGAAAAAGAGTCCAAGTAATCCAATCTATCCCAAACTTGGTGATGCCATGCTTTATGCTTCATTTATAACCCTTTACTTAATGAGCACCAATGATCAGTTTAGAATGATTACTTTAAATGACCGATCAACTTGACATGTCCGCACTTAATCGTCCAAATATAGAGACGACAAAGCATCCAAATAATCCAAGCAATCCCAAACTGTGTGATACCATGCATTATGCTTCATTTATAAGCCTTTACTCAATGAGCACCAATGATCAGTTTAGAATGATCATATTAACTAGCCAATCAACTTGACATGTTTGCAATAAATCGCCCGGCACTTTTGATTTAGTGCTCCGAAACACACAAATCCAATGACCACATTAAACTAGCTCAAGTTTCTATATTGCAACAAAGTTTAGAGACCGCAATAGATACGAAAAAGCGTCCAAATAATCCAATCCATCCCAAACTGCATGATAACATGCATTATTGTTCATTTATAAGCTTTTACTCAATGAGCACCAATGATCAGTTTAGAATGATCATTTTGACTTGTCAATCAACTTGACATGTCTGCACTAAATCATCAATAACTTTTGATTTATAGCTCAAAATTACACGAATCCAATATCCACATTAAGCTAGTTCAAATTTTTATATTAATTGCGACAAAATTTGACACAATACTAGATATGGAAAAGCGTCCAAGTAATCCAACCTATCCCTAACAGCGTGATGCCATGCATTATGCTTCATTTGCTAGCCTTTACTCAATGAGAAGCAATGATCAGTTTAGAATGGTCACTTTAACTGGCCGATCAACTTGACATGTCTTTACTAAATCGTCTGTAACTTTTGATTTAGAGCTCAGAATGAAACGAATCCAATGTCAACGTTAAGCTGGGTCAATTTTTAAATTATGACAAAATTAGAGACAAAAATAGATACGACAAAGCATCCAAGTAATCCAATCCATCCCGAACTGCTTGATGCCATTCATTATTCTTAATTTATAAGCTTTTACTCAATGAGCACCAATTATTAGTTTAGAATGATCATTTTAACGGGCCGATCAACATGACATGCCTGCAATAAACCATCCATAACTTTTGATTTATAGCTCAGAATGACAAGAATCCAATACCCACATTAAGCTAGTTGAATTTTCTATATTGTGAAAAAATTTGAGACAAAATAAAATACGACAAATTGTCCAAGTAATCCAATCTATCCCAAACTGCGTGATGCCCTGCGTTATGCTTCATTTATTAGCCTTTCCACAATGACACCAATGATCAGTTTAGAAATCCCTTTAACTGGCCGCTCAACTTGACATGTCCACACTAAATCGTCCGTAACTTTTGATTTAGAGCTCAGAATGACACAAATCCAATGCCCATGTTAACCTAGCTCAATTTTCTATACAGAAAAAGAGACAAAAAAGTGTCCAAGTAGTCCAATCTATCCCAAACTACATGATGCCATGCTTTATTCTTCATTTATAAGCCTTTACTTAATGAGCACCAATGATTAGTTTAGAATGATCACTTTAATTCTGCAATCAACTTGACATTTCCGCACTAAATCATCCGTAACTTTTTGATTTAGATCTCAGAAACACATGAATCCAATGCCCACGTTAAGCTAGCTCAATTTTCTATATTGTAGCAAAATTTGAGACAGAAATAGATATGACAAAGCATCCAAGTAATCTAATCCATCAAAAAAATTGTGATTCCATGCATTATAGTTCATTTATAAGCTTTTCCTCAATGAGCACCAATGATCAGTTAAGAATGATCATTTTAACTGGCCGATCAACTTGATATCTCTGCACTAAATCATCCCAGAATTTTGATTTATATCTCAGAATGACACGAATCCAATACCCACATTAAGGTAGTTCAATTTTCTATATTGTGACAAAATTTGAGAAACAGCTAGATACAACAAAGCGTCCGAGAAATCCAATTAGATATGACAAAGCATCCAAAAAGTCTAATCTATCCCAAATTGCGTGATGCCATGCAATATACTTTATTTATTAGCCTTTTTCTCAATGAGCACCAATGATCAGTTTAAAATGATCATATTAAATGGCCGATAAACTTGATATATAAACACTAAATCGTCCGTAACTTTTGATTTAGAGCTCAAAAACACACGAATCCAATGCCCAAGTTAAGCTAGATAAATTTTCTGTATTTTAACAAAATTTGAGATAGAAATAGAAATGAGAAAGCGTCCAAGAAATCCAATCTATCCAAAACTGTGTGATGCCATGCGTTATGCTTCATTTATAAACCTTTACATAATGAGCACCAATGATCAGTTTTGGAAAAAATCATATTAACTGGCCGAACAACTTGACATTTCCGCACTAAATCGTCAGTAATTTTTGATTTTGAGCTAAAAAATGACACAAATACAATGCCCACGTTAAGTTTACTAAATTTTCTTTATTTTGACATTATCTAAGACAGAAATAGAGATGACAAAACGTCCAAGTAATCCAATATATCCCAAGTTGCGTGCTGCCATGCTTTATGTTACATTTAAAAGCCTTTACTCACTAAATCGTCCGTAACTTTTGATTTAGAGCTCCGAAGCACACAGATCCAATGCCCACATTAATCTAGCTCAATTTCCTATATTTTAACAAAATTTGAGATAGAAATAGAGACGGCACAACGTCCAAGTATTCCAATCTATCCAGAACTATGTGATGCCATGCATTATACTTCATTTGAAAGCCTTTACTTAATAAGAACCATTGATCAGTTTAGAAAAATCATATTAACTGGCCGATCAATTTGACATATCCACACTAAATCGTCCGTAACTTTTGATTTTGAGCTCAAAATGACACCAATCCAGTGCACACTTTAAGCTAGCGCAATTTTCTATAGTGTTACAGAATTTGAGATAGAACTAGATATGAAAAAGCGTTCAAATAATACAATTTATCCCAAATTGCAGTAATGCCAGGCATTATGCTTCATTTATAAGTATTTACTCAATTAGCCCCAATGATCAGTTTAAAATGATCATATTAACTAGCTGATCAACTTAATATGTCAGCACTAATGCATCCTTACCTTTTGATTTAGAGCTCGGAAACACATTAATCCAATGCCCATTTTAAACTAGCTCAATTTTCTATATTTTCACAAAATTTGAGATAGAAATAGAGATGACAAAGCGTCCAAGTAATCCAAACTATACCAAACTGTGTGATGATATGCATTATGCTTCATTTATAAGCCTTTACTCAATGAGCACCAATGATCTGATTAGGATAATCATATTAATTGGTCGATCTACTTGACATGTCCGCACTAAATTGTCTGTAACTTTTTATTTTGAGCTCAAAATGACACGAATCCAATGTCCACGTTAAGCTAGCTCAATTTTCTCTATTGTTACAAAATTTGAGACATAATTAGATACTTCAAAGTGTCCACATAATCCAATCTATCCCAAACTGCGTGATGCCATGCAATATGCTTCATTTATAAGCCTTTACTGAATGAGCACCAATGCTCAGTTTAGAGTCATCATATTAATTGGCTGATCAACTTGACATGTCCGCACTAAATCGTCTATTTTTTTATTTTGAGCTCAAAATGATACAAATCCAATGCTCACGCTCAGCTTGCTAAATTTTCTTTATTTTGACAAAACTTGTGACAGAAATAGAGACGACAAAGTGTCCAAGTAACCCAATCTATCTCAAGTTGCATGATGCCGTGCTTTATGCTTCATTATCAGCATTTACTTAATGAGCACCAATGATCAATTTAGAATGATCAGTTTACCTGGCCAATCAACCTGACATGTCTCCAGTAAATTGTTTGTAACTTTTGATTTAAAGCTCAGAAACACACAAATCCAATGCACACATTAAGCTAGCTCAATTTTCTATATTTTAACAAAATTTGAGATAGAAATAGAGATGAAAAAGCGTCCAAGTAATCCAATCTATCCAAAACTGTGTGAATCCATGCATTATGCTTCATTTATAAGCCTTTACTCAATGAGCACCAATGATCAGTTTAGAATAATCATATAAACATGCCGATCAACTTGACATGTCCGCATGAAATCGTCCGTGACTTTTGATTTTAAGTTCAGAATGACAGGAATTCAATGCCCACATTAATTTGAGACGAAACTAGATACGACAAATCATCCAAATAATCCAATCCATCCCTAACTGCGTGATGCCATGCATTATGCTTCATTTATAAGCCTTTTACTCAATAAGCACAAATGATCAGTTTAGAATGATCCTATTAACTGGTTGATCAACTTGACATATCTGCACTAAATTGTTTGTAACTTTTGATTTAAAGATCGGAAACACACGAATCCAATGCCCACGTTAAGCTAGCTCAATTTTCAATATTTGTTTCAACATTTAAGACAAAAAATAGAGATGATAAAGCATCCAAGTAATCAAATCTATCTCAAACTGCGTGATGCCATGCAATATGCTTCATTTATAAGCCTTTATTCAATGCGCAATAATGATCAGTTTAGAGTGATCATATTAACTGTCCGATCAACTTGACATATCCGCACAAAATCGTCCTTTTTTATTTATTTTGAGCTCAAAATAACATGAATCCAATGCCCACGTTAAGCTTGCTAAATTTTCTTTATTTTGACAAAATTTGTGACCAAAATAGAGACGACCAAGCGTCCAAGTAATCCAATCTATCTCAAGTTGCATGATGCCGGGCTTTATGCTTCATTTATAAGTCTATACTTAATGAGAATCAATTTATAATGATCAGTTTACCTGGCCGACTAACCTGACATGTCCACAGTAAATCATCCGTAACTTTTGATTTAGAGCTCAGAAACACACAAATCCAATGCACACGTTAATCTAGCTCAAGTTTCTATATTTTAACAAAATTTGAGATAGAATAGATGACAAAGCATCCAAGTAATCCAATCAATCCAAAACTGTGTGATTCCATGCATTATGCTTCATTTATAAGCCTTTACTCAATGAACACCAATAATCAGTTTAGAATAATCATATTAACATGCCGATCAACTTGACATGTCCGCACTAAATCGTCCGTAACCTTTGATTTTGTGCTCCGAATGACACGAATTCAATGCCCACGTTAATTTGAGACAGAACCAAATACGACAAAGCATCCAAATAATCCAATCTATCCCTAATTCCGTGATGCCATGCATTATGCTTCATTTATAAGCCTTTACTCAATGAGCACAAATGATCAGTTTAGAATGATCCTATTAACTGCCTGATCAAGTTGACATGTCTGCAATAAATCGTTCGTAACTTTTGATTTAAAGCTCGGAAACACACGAATTCAATGCCCACGTTAAGCTAGCTCAATTTTCTACATTGTTTTTTTTTAAATTTTGAGATAGAAATAGAGACGAGAAAGCATCCAAGTAATCCAATCTATCCAAAACTCTGTGCTGCCATGCATTATGCTTCATTTTTAAGCCTTTACTCAATGAGCACCAATGATCAGTTTAGAAAAATCATATTAACTGGCCGATCAACTTGAAATGTCCGCACTAAATCGTCTGTAACTTTTGATTTTGGGCTCAGAATGACACGAATCCAATGCCCTCGTTAAGCTAGCTTAATTTTCTATATTGTTACAAAGAATGAGACAGAAACAGATACGACAAAGCGTCCAAATAATCCAGTCTAGCCCAAACTGCGTGATACCATGCATTATGCTTCATTTATAAGCCTTTACTCAATGAGCACCAATGATCAGTATAGAATGATTATATTAACTGGCCGATCAACTTAACATGTACGCACTAAATCGTCTGTAACTTTTGATTAGAGCTCAAAATGACATGAATACAATGCACACGTTAAGCTAGATAATTTTTCTATATTTTAACAAAATTTGAAACAAAAATAGAGACGACAAAGCGTCCAAGTAATCCAATCTATCAAAAATTGTTTAATGTCATGCATTATGATTCATTTATAAGCGCTTACTCAATGAACGCAAATGATCAATTTAGAATAATCATATTAACTGGCCGAGGAACTTGACATGTACACACTAGATCGTCAGTAACTTTTGATTTTGAGGTCAGAATGACAAAAATCCAATGTCCACGTTAAACTAGATAAATTATCTTTATTTTAACAAAATTTGAGACCGAAATATAGACGACAAAGCTTCCAAGTAATTCAATATATCCAAAACTTCGTGATGCCATGCATTATGCTTGATTTATAAGCCTTTACTCAATGAGCACCAATAATCAGTTTAGAATAATCGTATTATTGGCCGATCAACTTGATATGTCCGTACTAAATCATCTGTAACTTTTGATTTTGAGCTCAGAATGACACAAATCCAATGCAGAAGTTTACATGTCCGCACCAAATTTTCTATATTTTGCAAAATTTGAGACAGGAAATGAGACGACAAAGCGTCCAAGTAATCCAATCTATCCCAAACAGCGTGATGCCATGCTTTATGCTTCATTTATAAGCCTTTACATAATGAGCACCAATGATCGGTTTAGGATGATCACTTTAATTGGCCGATCAACTTGTTATGTCCGCACTAAACCGTATGTAACTTTTGAATTAGAGCTCAGAATGACACGAATCCAATGCCCACATTGAGCTATCTCAATTCTCTATATTGTGAAAAAGTTTGAGACAGAAATAGAGACAAGAAAGCATCTAAGATATACAATCTATCCAAAACTGTATGATGCCATACTTTATGCTTCATTTATAAGCCTTTACTTAATGAGCACCAATGATCAGTTTAGAATGATTAGTTTAACTGGCCGATCAGCTTGACATGTTCACACTAAATCGTCCGTAACTTTGTATTTAGAGCTTAGAATGACACAAATCCAATGCCCACGTTATCCTAGCTCAATTTTCTATATTGTGACAAAATTTGAGACAAATATATATATATATGCGTCCAAGTCATCTAATCTACCCAAAACTGTTTGATGCCATGCATTATGCTTCATTTATAAGCGTTTACTCAATGACACCAATGATCAATTTAGAATAATCATATTAACAGGCCGATGAAATTGACATGTCCGTACTTTATCCTCAATAACTTTTGATTTTGAGCTCGGAATGACACTAATTCAATGCCCATGTTAAGCTAGATAAATTTTCCATATTTTAACAAAAATTGAGACAGAAATAGAGACGACAAAGCGTCCAAGTCATCCAATCTATCCAAAACTATGTGATGCCATGTATTATACTTGATTTGTAAGCCTTTACTCAATGAGCACCAATGATCAATTTAGAAAAATCCTATTAACTAGCCGATCAACTTGACATGTCTACACTAAATCATCCATAACTTTTGATTTTGAGTTCAGAAAGAGACGAATCCAATGCCCACGTTAACCTAGTTCAATTTTCTATATTGTGACAAAATTTCAGACAAAACTAGATATGACAAACCGTTCAAATAATCCAATCTATCCCAAACTACGTGATGGCATGCATTATGCTTCATTTATAAGCCCCTACTCAATGAGCACTAGTGATCATTTTAGAATGATCATAATAACTGGCCGATCACCTTGACATTTCCGCACTAAATCGTCCATAACTTTTTATTTTGAATTCCAAAAGACACGAATCCAATGCCCACATTAAGCTAGATAAATTTTCTATAACTTAACAAAATTTTAAACAAAAAGAGAGACGACAAAGCGTCCAAATAATCCAATCTATCCCAAACTGTGTGATGCCATGCATTATGCTTCATTTATAAGCCTTTACTCAATAAGCACCAATGATCAGTTAAGAATGATCATATTAACAGGCCGATCAACTTGACATTTTTGCACTAAATCAGCCTTAACTTTTGATTAGAGCTTAAAATGATACGAATCTGATGCACACGTTAAGCTCGCTGAATTTTCTATATTGTAACAAAATTTCAGATATAAATAGATACAAAAAGTCCAAATAATCCAATTTATCCAAAATTCTGTAATTACATGCATTATGCTTCATTTATAAGCCTTTACTCAATGAGCAACAATGACCATTTTTGAATAATCATATTAACTGGCCGATCAACTTGACATGCAGCACTAAATCATCCGTAACTTTTAATTTGAGCTCAAATTGACATGAAGCTGATGCACACGTTAAGCTAGCTGAATTTTCTATATTGTAACAAAATTTAATATAGAAATAGATACAAATAAACGTTCAAATAATCCAATTTATCCAAAACTGTGTAATTACATGCATTATGCTTCATTTATGAGCCTTTACTCCAATGAGCAACAATGATCATTTTAGATTAATCATATTAACTGGCCGATCAACTTGACATGCCAGCACTAAATCATCCTTTACTTTTGATTTGAGCTCAAAATGACATAAAGTTGATGCAGACGTTAAGCTAGCTGAATTTTCTATATTGTAGCAAAATTTCATATATAAATAGATACAAAAAAGTCCAAATAATCCAATTTATCCAAAATTGTGTATTTACATGCATTATGCTTCATTTATAAGCCTTTACTCAATGAGCAACAATGATCATTTTAGAATAATCATATTAACTGTCCGATCAACTTAACATGTCAGCACTAAATCATTCGTAACTTTTGATTTGAGCTCAAAATGACATGAAGCTGATGCACACGTTAAGCTAGCTGAATTTTTTATATTGTAACAAAATTTAAGATAGAAATAGATACAAATAAACGTTTAAATAATCCAATTTATCCAAAATTGTGTAATTACATGCATTATGCTTCATTTATAAGCCTTTACTCAATGAGCAACAATGATCATTTTAGATTAATTATATTAACTGGACGATCAACTTGACATGTCCGCACCAAATCATTCGTAACTTTTGATTGAGCTCAGAATAACACGAATCCAATGCCCGCATTAAGCTAGATAAATTTTCTATATTTTAACAAAATTTGAAACAAAAATAGAGACGACAAAGGGTCAAAGTAATCCAATCTATCCAAAATTGTGTGATGTCATGCATTATGATTCATTTATAACCCTTTAATCAATGAGCACCAATAATCAATTTAGAATAATCATATTAACTGACCGATGAACTTGACATATCCGCAGTAGATGATCAGTAACTTTTGATTTTGAGGTCAGAATGACACGAATCTAAAGCCCACGTTAAGCTAGATAAATTTACTATATTTTAACAAAATTTGAGACAGAAGTATATACGACAAAGTGTCCAAATAATCCAATTTATCAAAAACTGCGTGATGCCATGCATTATGCTTGATTTATAATCCTTTACTCAATGAGCACCAATGATCAGTTTAGAATAATCATATTACTGACCGATCAACTTGATATGTCCGCACGACATCGTCCGTAACTTTTGATGTTGAGCTCAGAATGACACGAATCCAATGCCCACGTTGATATGTCTCCACTAAATTTTCTATATTTTGTAAAATTTGAGACAGAAATAGAGAAGACAAAGCGTCCAAATAATCCAATATATCCCAAACTGCGTGATGCCATGCTTTATGATTCATTTATAAGCCTTTACATAATGTGCACCAATGATCGGTTTAGGATGATCACTTTAATTGGCCGATCAACTTGTTATGTCCGCACTAAACCGTAAGTAACTTTTGAATTAGAGCTCAGAATGACACGAATCCAATGCCCATGTTAAGCTAGCTAAATTTTTAATATTTTGCAAAATTTTAGAAACAAATAGAGACAACAAAGCGTCCAAGTAGTCCAATCGATCCAAAAATGTGTGATGCCCTGCTTTATGCTTCAATTATAAGCCATTACTCAATCACTACCAGTGATCAGTTTAGAATAATCATCATAACTGACCGATTAACTTGACATGTCAGCACCAAATCGTCCGTAACTTTTAATTTAGTGCTCAGAATGACACGAATCCAATGTCCACATTGAGCTATCTCAATTCTCTATATTGTGAAAAAGTTTGAGACAGAAATAGAGACAAGAAAGCATCTAAGATATACAATCTATCCAAAACTGTATGATGCCATACTTTATGCTTCATTTATAAGCCTTTACTTAATGAGCACCAATGATCAGTTTAGAATGATTAGTTTAACTGGCCGATCAGCTTGACATGTTCACACTAAATCGTCCGTAACTTTGTATTTAGAGCTCAGAATGACACAAATCCAATGCCCACGTTATCCTAGCTCAATTTTCTATATTGTAACAAAATTTGAGACAAAACTGTGTGCTGACATTCTTTATGTTTCATTTATAGGCCTTTACTCAAACACTAACATTAATCAGTTTAGAATAATCATCTTACCTGGTCAATTAACTTGACAAATCAACACCATATCGTACGTAACTTTTGATTTAGTGCTCAGAATCACACAAATCCAATGCCTTTAGCTAGCTCAATTTTCTATATTGTGACAACATTTGAGACAGAAATAGAGACGACAAAGCATCTAAGTAATCCAATCTATCCAAAATTGCGTGATGCCATGCTTTATGCTTCATTTATAAACCTTTACTTAATGAGTATCAATGATCAGTTTAGAATGATTACTTTAACTGTCAACTTGAAATGTCCACACCAAATCATCTCTAACTTTGTATCTAGATCTCCTAATGACACAAATACAATGCCCACATTAAGCTAGCTCAATTTTCTATATTGTGACAAAATTTAAGACATAAATAAATATACGACAATGCGTTCAAGTTTTCCAATCTATACTAAACTTTGTGATGCCATGCATTATGCTTAATTTTTAAGCGTTTACTGAATGAGCACCAATGATCAGTTTAGAATAATCATGTTAACTGGCCAATCAACTTGACATTTCCGCACAAAATCATCTATGACTTTTGATTTATAGCTCAGAATGACACAAATCCAATGACAACGTTAAAGTAGCTCAATTTTTTATATTGTAACAAAATTTGAGATTATATATATATATATATATATGAAAAAGCGTCCAAGTATTCGAATCTATCCAAAATTGTGTGATGTCGTGCATTATACTTCATTTATAAGCTTTTACTCAACAAGCACCATTGATCAGTTTAGAATAATCAAATTAACTAGCCGATGAACTTGACATGTCTGCACTAAATCGTAAGTAACATTTGATTTTAAGCTCATAATAACACAAATCCAATGCCCATGTTAATATAGATAAAATTATTATATTTTAAATAAATTTGATACATATATAGAGAAGACAAAGCATCAACGTAATCCAATCCATCCAAAACTGTGTGATGCCATGCATTATGCTTTATTTATAAGTCTTTACTCAATGACCACCAATGATCAGTTTAGAATAATCGTATTAACTGGCCGATCAACTTGATATATCCGCACTAAATTGTCCGTAACTTTTAATTTAGAGCTCAGAATGACACAAATCCAATGATCACTTTAGTTTAAGATAAATTTTCTATATTTTAACAAAATTTGAGACAAAAATAGAGACGGCAAACCGTCCAAGTAATCCAATCTATCCAAAACTTTGTGATGCCATGCTCAATGCTTGATTTATAAGCCTTTACTAAATGAGCACCAATGATCAGTTTAGAACAATCATATTAATTGGCCGATTAACTTGACATGTCGACACTAAATCGTCCGTAACTTTTAATTTCGAGCTTAGAATTAAATGAATCCAATGCCCACGTTAGGATAGATAAACTTTCTAATCTCTCTAAAACTCTGTTATGCCATGCATTATGCTTCATTTATAAGCCTTACGGCAATGAGCACAATGTTCAGTTTAGAATTATCATTTTAGCTGGCCGATCAACTTGTCATGTCTGTACTAAATCATTCGTAACTTTTGATTTAGAGTTCAGAATGACACCAATAGAATGCCCACATTAAGCTAGCTCAATTTTTCTATATTCTCACAAAATTTGAGACTGAAATAGAGAAAAAAAGTATCCACGTAATCCAATCTATCCCAAACTTCGTGATTCCATGCTTTATACTCCATTTATAAGCCTTTACTTATAAAACACCAATGATCAACTTAGAATGATCACTTTAACTGTCTGATCAACTTGACATGACCGCACTAAATTTTCTGTAACTTTTGATTTAGACCTCGAACTGACACGAAACCAATGCCCACGTTAAGCTAGCTAACTTTTCTATATTTTGCAAAATTTGAAACAAAAATTGAGACGACAAAATGTCCAAGTAATCCAATCTATCAAAAATTGTGTGATACCATGCATTATGCTTGATTTATTAGCATCTACGTAATGAGCGACAATGATCAGTTTAGAATGATCATATTAACTGGCCGATTAACTTGACATGTACACACTAAATCGTCCGCAACTTTTGATTTTGAGCTCAGAATGACACGAATCCAATGCCCACGTTAAGCTATATTAATTTTCTTTATTTCAACAAAATTTGCGACACAAATAGATACGACAAAGCGTCCAGGTAATCTAATCCATCTGAAACTGGGGATGTAAGCTATATAAATTTTCTTTATTTCAACAAAATTTGAGACAGAAATAGATACGACAAAGCGTCGAGGTAATCTAATCCATCTGAAACTGGGGATGCCATTCATTATTGTTCATTTATATTCTTTTACTCAATAAGCACCAATGATCAGTTAAGAATGATCATTTTAACTGGCCGATCAACTTGACATGTTTGCACTTAATCGTCCATAACTTTTGATTTATAGCTCCGAATGACACGAATCCAATACCCAGATTAACCTAATTTAATTTTATATATTTTGACAAAATTTGAAACAAACTAGATATGAAAAAGCATTCAAGTAATCCAATATATCCCGAACTCCAATATATCCCGAACTGAGTGATGTAATGCATTATGCTGCATTTATTAGCCTTTCCTCAATGAGCCCGAGTGATCAGTTTAGAATGATCACTTTAACAGGCTGATCAACTTGACATTTCTGCACTAAATCGTTCATAACTTTTTATTTACAGCTTCGAATGACACGAATCCAATCCCCATGTTAAGCTAACTCAATTTTCTATATGGTGACAAAATTTGACACTAAAACAGATACGACAAGGCGTCCAAGTAATCAAATCTATCCCGAACTGCATGATGCCACACATTATGCTTCATTTATAAGTCTTTTTCATTTATAAGTCTTTACTCCATGAGAACCAATGATCAGCTAAGAATGATCATTTTAACTGCCCCATTAACTTAACATTTCCGCACTAAATCTTTCGTAACTTTTGATTTAGAGCTCTGAATAACATGAATCCAATGCACACGTTAAGCTTGCTCAATTTTCTATATTGTGACAAAATTATAGACAGAAATAGAGTTGACAAAGCGTCCAAGTAATCCAATCTATCCCAAACTGCGTGATGACATGCATTACGCTTCATTTATAAGCTTTTAATCAATGAACACTAATGATCAGTTAAGAATGATAATTTTTACTAGTCGATCAACTTGACATGTCCACACTAAACTGTCCCTAACTTTTAATTTAGAGCTCCGAATGACACGAATCCAATGCCTCCGTTAAGCTAGCTCAATTTACTATATTGTGACAAAATTTGAGACAGATATGGATACAAAAAGTGTCCAAGTAATCTAATATATCCCAAACTCAATGAGCACCAACGATCAGTTTAGAATAATCATTTTACCTGGTCGATCAACTTGACATGTTTGTACTAAATCTCCATAACTTTGGGTTTATAACTCCTAATCCCACGGATCAAATTTCCACGTTAAGCAAGCTCAATTTTCTATATTGTGACAAATTTTGAGACAAAACTGGATACGTCAAAGCGTCCAAGTAATCCAATCTATCTTTAACTACGTGATGCCATGCATTATGCTTCATTTGTAAGCCTTTTTTCAATGCGCAACAATGATCAGCTTAGGATAATCATATTAACTGGCCGATCAACTTGACATGTCCGCACTAAATCTTTAGTAACTTTTGATTTAGATCTCAAAATGACAAGAATCGAATGCACATGTTAAGCTAGGTCAATTTTCTATATTGTGACAAAAATAGAGACGACAGAGCGTATAAGTAATCCAATCTATCCCAAACTTTGTGATGCCATGCATTATACTTGATTTATAAGCTTTTACTCTATGAGCACCAATGATCAGTTTATAATGATCATATTAACTAGCCAATCAACTTGACATGTCCGCACTAAATCTTCCGTAACTTTTGATTTAGAGCTTCGAATGACTCAAATCCAATGCACACGTTAAACTAACTCAATTTTATATATTTTTACAAAATTTGAGACTAAAATATATACGACAAAGCGTACAAGTAATCAAATCTATCCCGAACTGCGTGATGCCACGCATTATGGTACATTTATAAGCCTTTACTCCATAAACACCAATGATCACTTAAGAATGTTCATTTTAACGGGCCGATGAACTTGACATATCCACACTAAATCGTCCGTAACTTTTGATTTAGAGCTTAGAATGACACGAATCAAGTGCCCACGTTAAGCTAGCTCAATTTTCTATATTTTAACAAAATTATAGGCAGAAATAGAGATGACAAAGCGTCCAAGTAATCCAATCTATCCCAAACCGCGTGATGCCTTGCTTATGCTTCATTTATAAGCTTTTAATCAATGAGTACCAAAGATCAGTTAAGAATGATCATTTTAACTCGCCGATCAACTTCATATGTTTACAATAAATCATCTATAACTTATGACTCATAGTGACCCGAATCCAATGCCCACGTTAAGCTTGTTCAATTTTCTATATTATGACAAAATTTATGACAGAAATAGATAGGACAAAGCACCCAAGTAATCCAATCTATTCCAAACTGCGAGATGTCATGCTTTATTCTTCATTTATAAGCATTTACTTAAGGAGCACCAATGGTCAGTTTAGAATGATCATTCTAAGTGGCCAATAAAGTTGATCATTCTAAATCATCCGTAACTTATGAAATAAAGCTCGGAATGACATGAATCCAATCCGCACGTTAAGCTAGCTCAATTTTCTATATTGGGACAAAATTTGAGATGAAAAAGCGTTCAAGTAATCCAATCAATCCCGGATTGGGTGATGCCATGCATTATTATTCATGAATAAGGTTTTACTAAATGAGCACCAATTATCAGTTTAGAATGATCATTTTAACTTTCTGATCCACTTGACATGTCCGCTCTAAATCGTCGGTAACTTTTGATTTAGAGCTCAGAATGACACGAATCCAATGCCCACGTTAAGCTAGTTTCAATTTTCTATACTGGGACAAAATTTTAGAAAGAACTAGATACGAAAAAGGGTACAAGTAATAGAATCTATCCCGAACTGCGTGATGCCATGTATTATGCTTCATTTACAAGCTTTTAATCAATGAGCACCAATGATCAGTTAAGAACGATCATTTGAATTAACCGATCAAGTTGACATGTCCTCACTAAATCATACGTAACTTTTAATTTAGAGCTCTGAATGGTATGAATCCAATGCCCACGTTAAGCTAGCTCAATTGTCTATATTGTGACAAAATTTGAGATGAAAAAGCATTCAAGTTATCCAATCTATCCCGTATTGGGTGATGCCATGCATTATTATTCATTTATAAGGTTTTACCCATTGAGCACCAATGATCAGTTTAGAATTGTTATTTTAACTTGCTGATCAACTTGACATGTCCGCACTAAATTGTCCGTAACTTTTGATTTAGAGCTTAGAATGACACAAATCCAGTGCACACGGTACGCTAGCTCAATTTTCTTTAATGCGACAAAATTACAGAAAGAACTATATACCACAAAGAATCTTAGTAATCCAATCTATCATGCACTGCCTGATGCCATGCATTATGCTTCATTTATAAGCTTTTACTCAATGGGCACCAATGATCAGTTAAGAATGATCATTTTAACTGGCCGATCAACATGCCGCACTAATTGGTAGTAACTTTTGATTTAGAGCTCAGAATAACACGAATCCAATGCCCACGTTAAGCTATCTCAATTTTCTATATAGTGACAATATTATACCGAAATAGAGACGACAAAGCGTCCATGTAATCCAATCTATCCCAAACTCCGTGATGCCATGCTTTATGCTTCATTTATAAGGCTTTACTTAGTGAGCACGAATTATCAGTTTATAATGATCACTCTATTTGGCCGATGAACTTGACATGTACTAACTAAATCGTCTGTAACTTTTGATTTAGAGCTCAAAAGCACATGAATCAAATGCCCATGTTAAGCCAGCTCAATTTTCTATATTTTAAAAAATTTGAGACAAAAAAGACGAAAAAGCCTCCAAGTAATCCAATCCATCCCAAACTCCCTGATGCCATGCATTATTTTTCATTTATAAGCTATTACTCAATGAGCACCAATGATCAGTTGAGAATGATCACTTTAACTTGCCGATCAAGTTGACATGTCCGCACTGAATCGTATATAAATTTTGATTTAGAGCTCACAATTACACGAATCCAATGCGCACATTAAGCTAGCTCAATTTTCTATATTGTGACAAAATTTGAGACAGAAATATATATGACGAAGCATCCAAGTAATCCAATCTATCCAAACCTGTGTGATGCCATGTATTATGGTTCATTTATAATACTTTACTCAATGAGTACCGATGATCAATTTAGAATAATCATATTAGCTGGCCGATCAACTTGACATGTTCGCATTAAATCATCTGTAAATTTTGATTTTGAACTCAGAATGACAAGAATCTAAACCCCACATTAAGCTAGATCAATTTTCTATATTTTTACAAAATTTGAGACATAAATAGGGATGACAAAGCATTCAAGCAATCCAATTTGTCCAAAGAGCTTGATGCCATGCAATATGCTTAATTTAAAGCCTTTTACTAATGGACACCAATTATCAGTATAGAATGATCACTTTAACTGGCCACTCAACTTGACATTTGCGCTTTAAATCGTCTGTAACTTTTGATTTATAGCTAAGTATGACACGACTCCAATGCCCACGTTAAGCTACTTATATTGTAACAAAGTTTGAGACAGAAATAGATAAGGCAAAGTGTCCAAGTAATCCAATCTATCCCAAACTGCGTGATGCTATGCTTTATGGTTCATTTATTAGCCTTTACTCAATGAGCACCAATGATCTATTTAGACTGATCAGTTTAACTGGCCGATCAACTTGACATGTCTGCAGTAAATCGTCCGTTACTTTTGATTTTGGGCTCAGAATGACACGAATCCAATCCCCACGTTAAGCTAGCTCAGTTTTCTATATTGTAAAAAAATTTGAGAGAAAAATAGATAAAAGAAAGCGTCCAAGTAATCCAATCCATCTCAAACTTTGAGATGGCATGCATTATATTACATTAATATGCTTTTACTAAATGATCACCAGTGATCATTTTAGAATGATCACTTTAACTAGCCGAACAACTTGTCATGTCTTCACTAAATCATCCATACCTTTTGATTTATGGCTCAGAATGACACGAATCCAATGCGCACATTAAGCTAATTCAATTTTCTACATTGTCAAAATTTTGAGCCTGAACTAGATACGACAAAGTGTCCAAGCTATCCAATCTATCCCAAACTGCGTGATGCCATGCCTTATGCTTCTTTTATAATCCTTTTCTCAATGAGCACCAATGATCAGTTTAGAATGATCACTTTAACTAGCCGATCAACTTGGCATGTACGCACTAAATCGTCAGTAACTTTTGAGTTAGAGCTTAGAATGATATGAATCTAGTGCCCATAATAAGCTTGCTCAATTTTCTACATTGTGACAAAGTTTGAATAGAAATAGATACGACAATGCATCAAAGTAATCCAATCCATCCCAAACTTCGTGATGCCTTGCATTATTTTTAATTTATAAGCTTTCACTCAATGACACCAATGATCAGTTTAGAATGATCATTTTAACTGGCCGATTACTTTGTCATGTCTACATCAAATCTTCCATAACTTTTGATCTATAGCTCAGAATGACAAGAATCAATTTCCCACATTAACCTAGTTCAATTTTCTATATTGTGACAAAATTTGAGACAGAACAAGATACGACAAAGCGTCCAAGAAATCCAATCTATCCAAGACTGTGTAATGCCATGCTTATGCTTCATTTATAAGGCTTTACTCAATGAGCACCAATGGTTAGTTTAGAATGAGCACCTTAACTGGCCGATAACCTTGACACGTCCACACTAAATCATCTGTAACTTTTGATTTAGAGCTTAGAATGACAGGAATCCAATGCCCACGTTAAACAAGCTCAGTTTTTGATATTTTGACAAAATTTGAGACAAAAAGAGACGACAAAGCCTCCAGATAATCCAATCCATCCCAAACTGCGTGATGCCAATGCATTATTTTTCATTATTAAGCTTTTACTCAATGAACACCAATGATCAGTTTAGAAGGATCATTTTAACAGGCCGATCAACTTGTCATGTCTCCACTAAATCATGCCTAGCTTTTGATTTATTGGTCAGAATGACACGAATCCAATGCCCACATTAAGCTAGTTTAATTTTCTATATTGTGGCCAAATTTGAGACAGAAATAAACTCAACAAAGAGTCTAAGTAATCCAATCTACCAATAACTGTGTGATGCCATGCATTATGTTTCATTTATAAGCCTTTACTCAATCAGCACCAATGATCAATTTAGAATAATCATATTAACTAACTGATCAAATTGACATATCCGCACTAAATCGTCTGTAAATTTTGATTTTGAGCTCATAGTGACACGAATCTAGTGCCCACGTTAGGCTAGATAAATTTTCTATAGTTTGACAAAATTTGAGACGGAAGTAGAGACAACAAAGCGTACAAGTAATCCAATATATACCACACTTCGTGATGCCATGCATTATTTTTCATTTATAAGCCTTTTATTCAATGAGACCCAATGATCAGTTTAGAATAATCATATTAACTGGGCGATCAACTTGACACATGTTCGCACTGAATCGTCAGTAAATTTTGATTTAGAACTCAGAATAACACGAATCCAAGGCCTTCGTTAAGCTAGCTCAATTTTCTATATTTTGGCAAAATTTGAGACAACAATAGAGACGACAAAGCATCCAAGTAATCCAATCTATCATAAATCCTTGATTCAATGCATTATGCTTCATTATATTTAATTAGCACCAATGATTAGTTCAAAATGATCACTTTAACTGGGCGATCAACTTGACATGTACGCACAAAATCGTACGTAACTTTTGATTTAGAGCTGAGAATGACACGAATACAGTGCCCACGTTAAGCTACCTCAATTTTCTATAGTGTGACAAAGTTTGAGACAGAAATAGACACGACAAAGCGTCCAAGTAATCCAATCAATTCTAAATTGTGTGATTTCATGCATTATGCTTCATTAATGAGCCTTTACTCAATGAGCACCAATGATCAGTTTAGAATAATCATACTAACTGGCCCATCAATTTAAAATGTCCGCACTAAATCGTCCGTAATTTTTTATTGTGAGAAAATAATGACAAGAGTCCAGTGTCAACATTAAGCTAGATAAATTGTCTATATTTTGACAAAATTTGAGACTGAAGCAGTGACGACAAAGCGTCCAAGTAATCCAATCTATCCCAAACTACGTGATGCCATGAATTATGCTTCATTTATAAGCCTTTACTCAATGAGCACCAATGATTAGTTTAAAGTAATCATATTAACTGGCCGATCAACTTGACATGTCTGCACTAAATCATCCGTAACTTTTTATTTAAAGCTCAGAATGAAACGAATTCAAAGCCCATGTTAAGCGATCTCAATTTTCTATATTTGGAAAAAATTTGAGACAAAAATAGAGACAACAAAGCATCCAAGTAATGCAATCCATCCTAAACTACGTGATGCCATGCATTATTTTTCATTTATAAGCTTTTAATCAATGAGCGCCAATGATCAATTTAGAATGATCATTTTAACTGGCTGATCAACTTGTCATGTCTGCACTAAATTGTCCATAACTTTTGATTTATAGCTTAGAATGACAGGAATCCAATGCCCACACTAAGCTAGTTCAATTTTCTATATTATGACAAAATTTGAGACAGAACTAGATAGGACAACGCGTCTAAGTAATCCAATCTATCCACTAATGTGTGATGCCATGCAATATGCTTCATTTATAAGCCTTTACTCAATGAGAAGCAATGATCAGTTTAGAATAATCATATTAACTGGCCGATCAACTTGACATTTCCGCACTAAATGGTGCGTACCTTTTGATTTTGAGGTCAGAATGACATGAATCCAATACCCACGTTAAGCTAGCTCAATTTTCTATATTGTAAAAAATTTGAGACAGAAATAGACACGACAAATCGTCAAAGTAATCCAATCTATCCAAAACTGTGAGATGCCATGTATTGTGCTTCATTTATAAGCGTTTACTTATTGAGCACTATTGATCAGTTTAGAATAATCATATTAGCCGGCCGATTAACTTGACATGTCCGCACTAAATCGTCCATAACTTTTGATTTAGAGCTCAGAATGACACGAATCCAATGCCCACATTAAGCTAGATCAATTTTCTATATTTAGGCAAAATTTGAGACACAAATACAGACGACAAAGCATCCAAGCAACCCAATCTATCCAAAACTGTGTGATGGCATACATTTTGCTTCATTTATAAGCCTTTACTCAATGAGCATCAATGACCAGTTTAGAATAATCATATTAAGTGGCCAATCAACATGCTATGTCGGCACTAAATCGTCCGTAATTTTTGATTTTGAGCTTAGAATGACACGAATCGAATCCAGTGTTAAGCTAGCTCAATTTCCTATATTTTGGCGAAATTTGAGGGAGATATAGGGACAACAAAACGTCCAAATAATCCAATCTATCCAAACTCCTTGATGCTATGAATTATGCTTCATTTATAAGCCTTTACTTAATGAGCATCAATGATCAGTTTAGAATGATCACTTTAACCGGCCCATCAACTTGAAATGTCCGCATTATATCGTGCGTAAGTTTTCATTTAAAGCTAATAATGACACGAATCCAATGCACACGTTAAGCTAACTCAAGTTTCTATATTGTAAAAACATTGAAGATAGAAATAGATACGACAAAACGGCCAAGTAATCCAAACCATCCCAAACTGCGTGATGCCATGCATTATTTTCATTATTAAGCTTTTACTCAATGAGCACCAATGATCAATTTAGAATGATCATTATAACTACCCGATCAACTTGTCATTTCTGCACTAAATCACCCTAACTTTGATTTTTAGCTCAGAATGACATGAATCCAATGCCCACATTAAGCTAGTTCAATTTTCTTTATTGTGACAAAAATTGAAACAGAACTAGATACGACAAATCGTCCAAGTAATCCAATCTATCTAAAGTGCGTGATGCCATGCATTATGCTTCATTTATAAGCCTTTACTCAATGAGCATCAATGATCAATTCAGAATGATCACTTTAATTGGCCAATTAACTTGACATGTTTGCAATAAATCGTCTGTAACTTTTGATTTTGAGCTTAGAATGACACGAATCCAATGCCAACTTTAAGCTAGCTCAATTTTCTATAATGTAACAAAATTTGAGACTGAAATAGATACGACAAATCTTCCAAGTAATCCAATCCATTCCAAACTGTGTGATGCCATGAATTCTTTTTCATTATTAAGGTTTTACACAATGACCACCAATGATCTGTTTAGAATGATCCCCTTAACTGCTGGATCAACTTGTGTTATCTGCACTAAATCGTCCATAACTTTTTATTTATAGCTCACAATGACACGAATCCAGTGCCCAAATTAAACTAGTTTAGTTGTCTATATTGTGACAAAATTTGAGACAGAAATAGACACGACAAAGCGTCCAAGTAATCCAATATATCCAAAACTGTTTGATGCCATGCATTATGCTTCATTTCTAAGCCTTTACTCAATAAGCACCAATGATCAGTTTAGAATAATCATATAAACTGGCCGATCAAATTGACATGTTCGCACTAACTCATCCGTAACGTTTGATTTTGAGTTCAGAATGACACGAATCCAGTGCCTACTTTAAGCTAGATAAATTTTGTATATTTTTGACAAATTTTGAGACGGAAGTAGAGACAACAAAGTGTACAAGTAATCCAATCTCTCCCAAACTGCGTGATGCCATGCATTATGCTTCATTTATAAGCATTTACTCAATGAGACCCAACGATCAGTTTAGAATAATCATATTAACAGGCTGATAAACTTGACACATGTCCGCACTAAATCGTCTGTAACTTTTGATTTAGAGCTCAGAATGACATGAATCCAATGGCTACGTTAAGCTCGCTCAATTTTCAATATTTTGACAAATTTTGAGACAGAAATAGACACGACAAAGCGTCCAAGTAATCCAGTCTATCCAAAATTTTGTGATGCCATGCATTATGCTTCATTAATAAGCCTTTACTCAATGAGCACCAATGATCAGTTTAGAATAATTATATTAATTGGCCGATCAACTTAACATGACTACACTGAATTGTTTGTAACTTTTCATTTTGAGCTCATAATGACACGAGTGCAGTGCCAACATTAAGCTAGATAAATTTTCTATATTTTGACAAAATTTGAGATAGAAGTAGAGATGACAAAGCGTCCAAGTAATACAATCTATCCCAAACTGTGTGATGCCATGGATTATGCTTCATTTATAAGCCTTTACTCAATGAGCACCAAAGATCACTTTAGAATAATCATATTAACAGGCCGATCAACTTGACTTGTCTGCACTAAATCGTCTCTAAATTTTGATTTAGAGCTTAGAATGACACGAATCCAATTCCAATGTTAAGCTAGCTCAATTTTCTGTTTTTAACAAAATTTCAGTTAGAAATAGGGACAACAAAGCTTCAAAGTAATCCAATATATCCAAAACTGTGTGATACCATGCATTATTCTTCACTTATAACACTTTACTCAATGAGCAGCAATGATCAGTTTAGAATGATCACTTTAACTGGCCGATCAACTTGACATGTCCGCACAATATCGTCAGTAACTTTTGATTTAGAGCTCAGAAAGAAACGAATCCAAAGCTCACGTTAAACTAGCTCAATTTTCTACATTTTGAGAAAGTTTGAGACAAAAATAAATACGAGAAAATGTACAAGTAATTAAATCAATCCCAAATTGCATTATGCCATGCATTACTTTTCATATATAAGCTTTTACTCAATGAGCACCAATGATCAATTTATAATGATCATTTTATCTAGCCGATCAACTTCTCATATTTGCACTAAATCGTCGATAACTTTTGATTTATAGCTAAGAATGACAGTAATCCAATGCCCACAATAAGCTAGTTCAATTTTCTATATTATGACAAAATTTGAGACAAACCTAGATAGGACAAAGCGCCCAAGTAATCCAATCTATCAAAAACTCTGGGATGCCATGCATTATGCTTCATTTATAAGCCTTTACTCAATGAGCACCAATGATCATTTTAGAACGATCACTTTAACTGGCCGATCAACTTTGACATGTCCGCAATAAATTGTCCGTAACTTTTGATTTAGAGCTTAGAGTGACACGAATCCAAAGCACACGTTAAGCTAGCTCAACTTTCTATATTTTGGCAAAATTTGAGACAGAAATTGAGACGACAAAGCATCCAAGTAATCCAATCTATCCAAAACTGTGTGATGCCATGCATTATGATTCATTTATAAGCCTTTACTCAATGAGAACCAATGATCAGTTTAGAATAATCATATTAACTGACCGATCAACTTGATATGTCCGCACGAAATTGTCCGTAACTTTTGATTTTGAACTCCGAATGACACGAATCCAGGGCCCACGTTAATCTAGCTCAATTTTCTATATTGAAACAAAATTTAACACAGAAATACACGACAAAGCACCAAAGTAATCCAATCTATCCAAAACTGTGTGATGTCACGTATTGTTCTTCATTTATAAGCCTTTACTTAATGAGCACCAATGATCAATTTAGAATTATCTCTTTAACGGGCCGATCAACTTCACATATCCACACTAAATCGTCTGTAACTTTTCGTTTAGGGCTTAAAATGACAGGAATCCAAAGCACACGTTAAGCTAGCTCAACTTTCTAGATTTTGAAAAAATTTGAGACAGAAATAGAAATGACAAAGCATCTGAGTAATCCAATCTATCCAAAACTGGGTGATGCAATGGATTTTGCTTCATATAACCTTTACTCAATGTGAACCAATGATCAGTTTAGAATAATCATATTAACTTGCCGATAAACTTGACATGTCCGCACTAAATCTTCCGTAACTTTTGATTTTGAGCTCAGAATTACACGAATCAAATGCCAACGCTAAGCTAGCGCAATTTTTTATATTGTAACAAAATTTGAGATAGAAATAGACACGAGAAAGCATCCAATTAATCCAGTCTATCCAAAACTGTGTGATGCCATGTCTTGTGCTTCATTTATAAGCCTTTACTTAATGAGCACCAATGATCAGTTTAGAATGATCATGTTAGTCGGCCGATCAACTTGACATGTCTGCACTAAATGGTCTGTAGCTTTTGATTTAGCGCTTAGAATGACACGAATCTAATGCCCATGCTAAGCTAGCTTAATTTTCTATATTGTGGTAAAATTTGTGACAGAAGTAGATATGACAAAGCATCCAAGTAATCCAATCTATCCCAAACTATGTGATGCCATACATTATTTTCATTATTAAGTTTTTACTCAATGAGCACCAATGATCAATTTAGAATAATCATTTTAACTACCCGATCAACTTGTCATTTCTGCACTAAATCGCCCTAACTTGTGATTTATAGCTAAGAATGACATGAATCAAATGCCCACATTAAGCTAGTTCAATTTTCTTTATTGTGACAAAAATTGAAACACAACTAGATACGATAAATTGTCCAAGTAATCCAATCTATCTAAAGTCCGTGATGTCATGCATTATGTTTCATTTATAAGCCTTTACTCAATGAGCACCATTGATCATTTTAGAATGATCACTTTTACTGGCCAATCAACTTGATATGTCCGCACTAAATCGTCCGTAACTTTTGACTTTGAGCTTAGAATGACACGAATCTAATGCCCACGTTAAGCTAGCTCAAGTTTCTATAATGTAACAAAATTTGAGACTGAAATAGATATGACAAATCGTCCAAGTAATCCAATCCATTCCAAACTGCGTGATGCCATGAATTATTTTTCATTATTAAGCTTTTACTAAATGACCACCAATGATCAGTTTAGAATGATCTCCTTAACTGCTGGATCAACTTGTGTTATCTGCACTTAATCGTCCATAACTTTTGATTTATAGCTCACAATGACATGAATCCAGTGCCCACATTAAGCTAGTTTAATTTTCTATATTGGCACAAAATTTGAGACAGAAATAGAGACGACAGAGCGTCCAAGTAATCCAATATATCCAAAACTGTTTGATGTCATGCATTATGTTTCATTTCTAAGCCTTTACTCAATAAGTACCAATGATCAGTTTAGAATAATCATATTAACTGGACGATCAAATTGACATGTTTGCACTAAATTGTCCGTAACTTTTGATTTTGAGTTCAGAATGACACGAATCCAATGCCTACTTTAAGCTAGATAAATTTTCTATATTTTGACAAATTTTGAGACGGAACTAGATACAACAAAGCGTACAAGTAATCCAATCTCTCCCAAACTGCGTGATGCCATGCATTATGCTTCATTTATAAGCATTTACTCAGTGAGCACCAATGATCAGTTTAGAATGATCATATTAGTTGGCTAATCAACTTGACATGTCCGCACTAAATGGTCTGTAGCTTTTGATTTAGCGCTCAAAATGACACGAATCCAATGCCCATGCTAAGCTAGCTTAATTTTCTATATTGTAACAAAATTTGTGACAGAAGTAGATACGACAAAGCGTCCAAGTAATCCAATCTATCCAAAACTGTGTGATGCGATGCATTTTGCTTAATTTATAAGCCTTTACTCAATGAGCACCCATGACCATTTTAGAATAATCATATTAACTGGCCGATCAACTTGATATGTCGGCACTAAATCGTCCGTTACTTTTGATTTTGAACTCAGAATGACACGAATCCAATACCCGCGGTAAGCTAGCTCAATTTTCTACATTTTGGCAAAATTTGAGACAGATATAAAGACAACAAAACGTCCAAATAATCCAATCTATCCAAACTCCTTGATCCCATGAATTATGCTTCATTTATAAGCCTTTACTTAATGAGCACCAATGATCAGTTTAGAATGATCACTTTAACTGGTCGATCAATTTCACATGTCCGCATTAAATCGTCTGTAACTTTTGATTTAGAGTTCATAATGACACGAATCCAATTTCCACGTTAAGCTAGCTCATTTTTCTATATTGTAATAAAATTGGAGATAGAAATAGATGCGACAAAGCGTCCAAGTAATCCAAACCATCCCAAACTGCGTGATGCCATGCATTACTTTTATTATTAAGCTTTTACTCAATGAGCACCAATGATCGGTTTAGAATGATCATTTTAACTAGCCATAACTTTTTATTTATAGCTCAGAATGAAATGAATTCAATGCACACAATAAGCTAGTTCAATTTTCTTTATTCTGATCAAATTTGAGACATAACTAGATGCAATAAAGCGTCCAAGTAATCCTGTCCATCCCAAACTGTGTGATGCCATTCTTTCGGTAAAATTATAAGCCTTTACTTAATGAGGACCAATGAAAAGTTTAAAATGATAACTTTAACTGGCCGATCAACTTGACATGTCCGCACTAAATCGTCTGTAATTTTTGATTTATAGCGTCCAAGTAATCCAATCAATAAAAATTGTGTGATGCCATCCATTATGCTTCATTTATAAGACTTTACTCAATGCGCACCAATGATCAGTCTAGAATAATCATATTAACTGACCAATGAACTTGACATGTCCGCAATAAATCGTCCGTAACTTTTGATTTAGAGCTCAAAATAACACGAATCCAATGCCCACGTTAAGCTAGCTCAATTTTCTATAATGTAACAAAATTTGAGACAGAAATAGAAATGACAGAGCGTCCAAGTAATTCAATCTATCCAAAACTTTGTGATGCCATGCATTATTCTTCATTTATAAGCCTTTACTTAATGAGCACCAATGATCAGTTTAGAATAATCATATGAAATGGCCGATCAACTTGACATGTCCACACTAAATCGTCCGTAACTTTTTATTTTGAGCTTTGAATGACACGAATCCAATGCCCACGTTAAGATACCTCAATTTTTTCTATATTGTAAAACAATTTGAGACAGAATTAGGCACGACAAAGCATCAAAGTAATGCAATCTATCCAAAACTATGTGATGTGATGCATTATGCTACATTTATAAGCCTTTACTCAATGAGCACCAATGATCAGTTTAGAATAATCATATTGACTGGCCGATCAACTTGACATGTCCACACTAAGTTGTCCATAACTTTTGATTTTGAGCTCAAAATGACACGAATACAGTGCCCACGTTAATCTTGATAAATTTTCTATATTTTGACAAAATTTGAGACGGAAGTAGAGATGACAAAGTGGCTAAGTAATCCAATCTATCCCAAACTGTGTGATGCCATGAATTGTGCTTCATTTATAAGCCTTGATTCAATGAGCACCAATGATCAGTTTAAAAGAATCATATTAACAGGCCGATCAACGTAACACATGTTCTGACTAAATCGTTTGTGACTTTTGATTTTAAACTTAGAGTTATACGAATCCAATGCATTCGTTAAGCTATCTCAATTTTTTATATTTTAAAAAATTTTGAGACATAAATAGAGACAACAAAGTGTCCAAGTAATCCACTCTATCCAAACTCCTTGATGCCATGCATTATTCTTCATTTATAAACCTTTACTTAATGAGCACCAATGATAAGTTTAGAATGATCACTTTAACTAGCCAATCAACTTGACATGTCCGCACTAAATCGTCAGTAACTTTTGATTTAGAGCTCTAAATGTTATGCTAGCTCAATTTTCTATATTGTAACAAAATTAAAGATAGAAATAGACACTACAAAGCGTCCAAGTAATCCAATCTATAACAAACTATATGATGCCATGCATTATGCTTTATTTATAAGCCTTTACTCAATGAGTACCAATGATCAATTTAGAATAATCATATTAACTGGCCATCAACTTGACATGTCCGCACTAAATGTTCCGTAACGTTTACGTTTGAGCTCATAATGACACGAATCCAATGCCCACGTTATGCTAGCTCAATTTTCTATAATGTAACAAAATTTGAGACAGAAATAGATACGACAGAGCGTCCAAGTAATCCAATCTATGCAGAATTTTTTGATGCCATGCATTATGCTTCATTTATAAGCCTTTACTCAATGAGCACCAATGATCAGTTTAGAATAATCATATGAACTGGCCAATCAACTTGACTTGTCCGGACTAAATCGTCCGTAACTTCTGATTTTGAGCTCTGAATAACACGAATCCAACGCCCACGTTAAGCTAGCTCAATATTCTATATTGTAACAAAATTTGAGATAGAATTAGACACGACAAAACGTCCAAGTAATCCTATCTATCCAAGACTATGGGTTTCCATGCATTATGCTTCATTTATAAGCCTTTACTCAATGAGCACCAATGATCAGTTTAGAATAATCATATTAACTGGCGATCAACTTGTCATGTCCACACTAAATCGTTCGTAACTTTTGATTTTGAGCTCAGAATGATACGAATACAGTGCCCACGTTAAGCTAGATAAATTTTCTATATTTTGACAAATTTGTGAGGTAAGTAGAGACAAAAAAGTGTCGAAGTAATCCAATCTATCCCAAACTGCGTTATGACATGCATTGTGCTTCATTTATAAGCCTTAATTCAATGACCACCAATGATCAGTTTAGAATAGTCATATTAACTGGCCGATCAACTTGATACATGTCCGCACTAAATCGTCTGTAACTTTTGATTTAAAACTTAGAATGACACGAATCCAATGCATTCGTTAAACTATCTCACTTTTCTATATTTTGATTAATTTTGAAATAGAGACGACAAAGCGTCCAAGTAATCCAATCTATCCAAACTCCTTGATGCCACGCATTATGCTTCATTTATAAGCCATTACTTAATGAACACCAATGATCAGTTTAGAATGATCACTTTAACTGATCGTCTTGACATGTCCGCAATAAATCGCCCGTAACTTTTGTTTTAGAGCTCAAAATAACACGAATCCAATGCCCACGTTAAGCTAGCTCAATTTTCTATATTGTAACAAAATTTAAGATAGAAATAGATACGACAAAGCATCCAAGTAATCCTATCCCTCCCAAACTCCGTAATGTCATGTATTATTTTTCATTTATAAGCTTTTTTAAATGAGCACCAATGATCAGTTTAGAATAATCATTTTAACTGCCGGATCAACTTGTTGTGTCTCCTCTAAATCCTCCATAACTTTTGATTTATAGCTTAGAATGGCACGAATCCAATCCCCACATTAAGCTAGGTTTATTGTCTATATTGTTACAAAATTTGAGACAAAACTAGATACAACAAAACGTTCAAGTAATCCAATCTATCCCAAATTGGGTGATGCCATGCCTTATCTTTATTTATAAACATTTACTCAATTAGCACCAATGATCAGTTTAGAATTATCATATTAACTGGCCGATCAACTTGACATGTACGCACTAAATTATCCGTAACTTTTAATTTAGAGCTCAGAATGACACAAATCCAATGCCCACGTTAAGGTAGCTCAATTTTCTGTATTGTGATAAAATTTCAGACAAAAATAGAGACGGAAAAGCATCAAAGTAATCCAATCTATCCCAAAATGCTTGATGGCATGCTTTATGCTTCATTTATAAGCCTTTACTTAATGAGAACCAATGATCAGTTTAGAATGATCGTTTTAACTGGCTGATCAACTTGTCAAGTTTGCATTAAATCGTCCATAACTTTTGATTTATAGCTTAAGATGGCATGAATCCAATGGGCACATCAAGCTAGTTCAATTTTCAATATTGTGACAAAATTTTAGACATAACTAGATACGACAAAGCGTCCAAGTAATCCAATCATCCCAAACTTCGTGATGCTATGTATTATTCTTCATTTATAAGCTTTTACTAAATGAGCACCAATGATCATTTTACTTTGCCGATCAACTTGTTATTTCTGCACTAAATCGCTCATAACTTTTGATTTATAGCTTAGAATGACACGAATCCAATGCCCTCATTAAGCTAGTTAATTTTTCTATATTGTGATAAAATGTGAGAGAGGACTAGATACGACAAAGCGTCCAAGTAATCCAATCTATCCAAAACTGCACGATGCCATGCTTCATCTATAAGCCTTTACTTAATGAGCAGAATGATCAGTTTAGAATGATCACTTTAACAGGTCGATCAAATTGACATCTCCGCACTAAATCGTAAGAGACTTTTGATTTAGAGCTCAGAAACACATGAAATCAATGCCCACGTTAAGCTTGCTCAGTTTTCTCTGTTGTAACAAAATTTGAAATAGAAATAGAGACGACAAAGCGTCCAAATAATTCAATCTATCAAAAACTGCGTGATGCCATACTTTATGCTCCATTTATAAGACTTAAATTAATGAGCAGTAATGATCAGTTTAGAATGATCACTTCAACTTGCGGATCAACTTGACATGTCCGCACTAAATTGTGTGTAACTTTCGATTTAAAGCTCAGAAACACATGAATACAATGCCCACATTAAGCTAGCTCAATTTGCTAAGTTGTAACAAAATTTGAGATAGAAATAGATATGACAAAGTGTCCAAGTAATCCAATCTATCCAATTCTGTGTGATGCCATGCATTATGCTTCATTTATAAGGCTTTACTTAATGAGCACCAATGATCAGTTTAGAATGATCACTTTAACTGGCCGATCAACTTCACATGTCCACACAAAATTGCCCTTAACTTTTGATTTAGAGATGAGAATGACACGAATCCAATGCCCACGTTAAGCTAGCTCAACTTTCTATATTGTAAAAAAATTTGAGACATAAATAGATATGAAAAAGCGTCCAAATAATCCAATCTATTGAAAACTCTGTGATGCCATTCATTATGCTTCATTTATAAATCTTTGATCAATGAGCACCAATGATCAGTGTAGTATAATTATATTAACTGGCCGACCAACTTCACATGTCCGCAATAAATTGTCCGTAACTATTGATTTTGAGCTCATAATGACACGAATCAAATGCCCACGTTAAACTAGAGAAATTTTCGATATTTTGAAAAAATTGAAACAGAAATAGAGACAACAAAGCGTCCTAGTAATCTAATCTATCCCAAACTGCATTATGTTATGCTTTATGATTCATTTATAAGCCTTTACTTAATGAGCACCAATGATCAGTTTAGAATGATCACTTTAACTGGCTGATCAACTTGAAATGTCTGAACTAAATCGTGTGTAACTTTCGATTTAAAGCTCATAAACACATGAATCCAATGCCCACGTTAAGCTAGCTCAATTTTCTATATTGTAACAAAATTTGAGGTAGAAATAGAGATGACAAAGCGTCTAAGTAGTCCAATCTATCAAAAACTGTGTGATGCTATGCAATATGATTCATCCATAAACCTTTACTTAATAAACACCAATGATCAGTTTAGTATGATCACTTTAATTGGCCAATCAACTTGACATGTCCGCACTAAATCGTCCTTAAGTTTTGATTTACAGCTCAGAATGACATGAATCCAATGATAAGATTAGAATGAGCACCAATGATAGGTTTAGAATGAGCACTTTCACTTGCCGATCAGCTTGACATGTCCACACTAAATCGTGTGTAACTTCCCATTTAGAGCTCCGAAACACACGAATCCATTGTCCACTTTAAACTAACTTAATTTTCTATATTGTAACAAAATTTGCGACAAAAATAGATATGACAAACCGTCCAAGTACTCCAATCCATCCAAAATTGGGTGATGCCATGTATTATGCTTCGTTTATAAGCTTTTACTCAATGAGCACCAATGTTAGTTTAGAATGTTCATATTAACGGGCCGATAACCGTGACATGTATGCACCACATCGTTCGTAAAGTTTGATTTAGGGCTCAGTATGACACGAATCCAATGCCCACATTAAGCTAGTTCAATTTTCTATATTGTAATAAATTTTGAAACAGAACTAGATACGACAAAGCGTCCAAGTAATCCAATCTATCCAAAACTGCACGATGCCATGCCTTATGCTTCATTTATAAGCCGTTACTTAAGGAGTACCAATGATTTGTTTAGAATATCAAATTGACATCTCCACACTAAATTGTCAGAGACTCTTGATTTAGAGTTCAGAAACACACGAATCCAATGCCCACGTTAAGCTAGGTAAATTTTCTCTGTTGTAACAAAATTTGATACAGAAATGTATGTAACAAAGCATCCAAGTAATCCAATATATTCAAAACTGTGTGATGTGATGCATTATGCTTCTTTTATAAGCCTTTACTCAATGAGCACCAATGATCACTTGCCACGTCTACACTAAAACATCCATAAATTTTGATTTAGAGCTTAGAATGACACAAATCCAATGCTCACATTAAGCATCCTAAATTTTCTATATTTTGACAAAATTTGACACAAAAATAGAGACAACAAAGCGTCTAAGTAATCCTATCCATCCAAACTGCATGATGTCATGCATTATGCTTCATTTATAAGCCTTTACTTAATCAGCACCAACAATCAATTTAGAATGATCACTTTAACAGGCCGATCAAGTTTACATGTCCGCACTAAATTGTCCCTAACTTTTAATTTAGAGCTATGAATGACATGAATTCAGTGCACACGTTAATCTAGCTCAATTTTATATATTATGACAAAATTAGTGACATAACTAGATACGACAAAGCGTCCAAGTAATCCAATCTATCTCAAACCGCGTGATGCCATGCATTATGCTTCATTTATAAGCTTTTACTCAATGAACACCAATGATCCGTTTAAAATAATCATATTATCTAGCCGATCAACTTGATCTGTCCACACTAATTGTCCATAACTTTTGATTTAGAGCTCAAAATGACACGAATTCAATGTCACGTTAAGCTAGCTCGGTTTTCTATATTTTGACAAAATTTAAGACAGAATAGAGACGGCAAATCGTATAAGTAATCCAATCTATCTAAAGTGCTTGATGCCATGCTTATGCTTCATTTTTTTTACTTCATTAGCACCAGTGATTTGTATAGAATGATCACTTTAACAGGCCACTCAACTTGACATGTTCGCACTAAATCTTTCATAACTTTTGATTTAGAGTTCAGAATGACACGGATCCAATGCCCACGTTAAGCAAGCTCAATTTTCCATATTTGACAACATTTGAGACAGAAATAGAGACCACAAGGGGTCTAAGTTATCCAAGTTATCGAAATTGTATGATGCCATGCATTATGCTTCATTTATAAGCCTTTACTCAATGAGCACCAATGATCAGTTTAGATTAATCATATTAAGTGACCGATCAACTTGACATGTCCGCAGTAAATCGTCCGTACCACTTGATTTGAGCTAATAATGACACGAATCGAATGCCATGTTAAGCTAGATAAATTTTATATATTTTGACAAAATTTGAGGCAGAAGTAGAGATGACAAAGCTTCCAAGTAATCCAATCTATCCCAAACTGCGTGATAACATTATTTAGGCTTCATTTATAAGCCTTTCATTAATGAGCACCAGTGATCAGTCAAGAATGATCACTTTAACTGGCCCATCAGCTTGACAAATCCGCACTAAATCGTCCGTAACTTTTGATTTAGATCTCAGAATGACACAAAATCAGGTCCACGTTAAGCTAGCTCAATTCTCCATATTTTGACAAAATTTGAGACCAAAATACAGACGACAAAGTGTCCAAGTAATCCAATCAATCCCAAACCGCGTGATGCCATGCTTTATGCTTCATTTATAAGCCTTTACTTAATGAGCACCAATGATCAGTTTATAATGATCACTTTAAATGGCTGATCAACTTGAAAATTTAAGACAGAAATAGATATGACAAATCATCCAAATAATCCAATCTATCCTAAACTATGTAATGCTATGCATTATGCTTCATTTATAAGCATTTACTCAATGAGCACCAAATGATCAGTTTAGAATGATGACTTTAACTGGCCAATCAACTTGACATGTCCGTAGTAAATAGTCCGTAACATTGGATCCAGAGCTCAGAATGACACCAATCCAATGCCCATATTAGGTTATTTCAATTTTCAATATTATGACAAAATTTGAGATAGAAGTAGATACGACAAAGCATCCGAGTAATCCAATCTATCCCACACTGCGTGATGCCATGCTTTATGCTTCATTTATAAGTTTTTCATAATGAGTACCAATGATCAATTTAGAATTATCAATTTAGAATAATCACTTTAATTGGCCGATCAAATTGACATTTCCTCACTAAATCGCCCATAACTTTTGATTTAAAACTCAGAATGACAAGAATCCAATACCCACGTTAAGCTAGCTCAATTCTCTATATTTTGACAAAATTTGAGACACAAATAGAGACGACAAAGCATCCAAGTAATCCAATCTATCCAAAGTGCTTGATGCCATGCGTTATGCTTCATTTATAAGCCTTTACTTAATGAGCACCAACGTTAAGTTTAGAATGATCACTTTAACTGACCGATTAACTTGACATGTCCGTATTAAATCGTCCCAAACTTTTTATTTAGAGCTTTGAATGACACGAATCCAATGCCCACATTAAGTTAGCCCAATTTTCAATATTGTGATAAAATTTGAGACCGAACTAGATATGAAAAAGAGTCCTAGTAATCTAATCTATCCCAAACTGCGTGATGCCATTCTTTAGGCTTCATTTATAAGCCTTTAGTTAATGAGCACCAATGATCAGTTTAGAATGATCACTTTAACTGGCGATCAACTTGAAATGTAGCACTAAATCGTCCATAACTTTTTATTTATAGCTCAGAATGACACGAATACAATGCCAATTTTAGGCTATTTCAATTTTCAATATTGTGATAAAATTTGAGACAGAACTAGATATGACAAAGCATCCAAGTAATCCAATATATCCCAAACTTTGTGATGCCATGCTTTTTGCTTCATTTATAATGCTTTTTATAATGAGTACCAATGATCAATTTAGAATAATCATTTTAACTCGCCGATCAACTTGATATTTCCTCACTAAATCGTCCGTAACTTTTGATTTAAAGCTCAGAATGACACGAATCCAATGCCCACGTTAAGCTAGCTCAATTTTCTATATTGTAATAAAACTTTGAGACAAAATGATACGACAAAGCGTCAAAGTAATCTAATCTATCGAAAACTATGTGATGCCAGGCCTTATGCTTCATTTATAACCCATTATTCAATGAGCACCAATGATCAGTTTATAATAATGACTTTAACTGTCCGATCAACTTGAGATTTCCCCACTAAATCGTCAGTAACTTTTGATTTAGAGCTCAGAATGACATGAATCAAATGCCCACGTTAAGCTAGCTCAATTCTATATATTTTGACAAAATTTGAAAAAGAAATAGAGACGACAAAGCATCCAAGTAATCCAATCTATCCAAACTGCTTGATGCCATGCATTATGCTTCATTTATAAGCCTTTACTTAATGAGCACCAACGATAAGTTCAGAATGATCACTTTAACTGGCCGATCAACTTGACATGTCCGTATTAAATCGTCCCAAACTTTTTATTTAGAGCTCTGAGCGACACGAATCCAATGCCCATGTTAAGCTAGCTCAATTTTCTATATTGTGATCAAATTTGAGACAAAACTAGATATGACACAGAGTCCAAGTAATCCAATCTATCCAAAACTGTGTGATGCCATAGATTATGCTTCATTAATAAGCCTTTATTCAATGGGCACCAATGATCTGTTTAGAATGATCACTTTAGCTGCCGGATCAAGTTGACATGTCCGCACTAAATCATCCGCAAATTTTGATATAGAGCTCAGAATGACACGAATCGAATGCCCACGTTAAGCGAGCTCAATTTTCTATAATTTGACAAAATTCACAACAGAAGTAGAGACCACAAAGCGTCCATGTAATCCAATCTATCGAAAACTGTTTGATGCCATGCAGTATCCTTCAATTATAAGTCTTTACTCAATGAGCACCAATGATCAGTTTAGATTAATCATATTAAGTGACCGATATACTGGACATGTCCGCTGTAAATCGCCTGTACCTCTTGATTTAAGCTCATAATGACATTAATCGAATGCCCACATTAAGATAGATATATTTTCCATATTTTGACAAAATTTGAGACAGAAACAAAGACGACAAAGCGTCCAAGTAATCCAATCTATTCCAAACTGCGTGATTTCATTCTTTAGGCTTCATTTATAAGCCTTTAGTTAATGAGCTCCAATGATCAGTTTAGATTAATCACTTTAACTAGCAATCAACATGACATGCTCCCACTAAATCGTCAATAACTTTTGATTTATAGCTCAGAATGATACGAATCAAATGTCCACGTTAAAGTAGCTCAATTCCCTATATTTTGACAACATTGGAAACACAAATAGAGACGACAAAGCGTCCAAGTAATTCCATTCATACCAAACTGTGTGATGCCATGCTTTATACTTAATTTATAAGCCTTTACATAATGAGCACCAATGATCAGTTTGGTCGATCAACTTGACATGTACGCACTAAATCATCCGTAGCATTTGATTTAGAACAAAATTTGAGACAAAAATAGATACGACAAAGCATCCAAGTAATCCAATCTATCCAAAACTGTGTGATGTCATGCATTATGCTTCATGTATAACCCTTTACTCAACGAGCACCAGTGATCTGTTTAGAATGATGACTTTAACTGGCCGATCAACTTGAAATTTCTACACTAAAGAGTGTGTAACTTTTGATTTAGAGCTCAGAATGACACGAATCAAATGCCCATGTTAAGCGAGCTTAATTCTTTATATTTTGGCAAAATTTGAGAAAGAAATTGGGGCGACAAAGCATCCAAGTAATCAAATCTATCCAAACTGCTTGTTGCCATGCATGCATTATGCTTCATTTATAAGCCTTTACTTAATGAGCACCAACGATAAGTTTAGAATGATCATATTAAATCATCTTGACATGTCCATATTAAATCATCCCAAGCTTTTTATTTAGAGCTCAAAATGACACGAACCCAATGCCCACGTTAAGCTAGCTCAATTTTCTATATTGTGATCAAATTTGAGACAGAACTAGATATAACAAACACTACAAGAAAACTGCCAATTTGCGACTACATATGTGGTCGCAAATATTGCGACCAAATTTGCCATGGTTTAGCGACCAATTTGCGACTACGGCGAAGTAGTCGCAAATTGGTCGCAAATAAGTGACCAATACGTGTGGTCGCAAATCAGTCGCAATATGCAACCAATTAGCGACTGAGATGCGACTGCTTTGAGACTGACACTGGTAGTCGCTAATCAGTCGCAAAATAGCGACTGATTAGCGACTACGTATGGAAAATAAGGTGGTAGTCGCTAATCAGTCGCAAAATAGCGACCGATTTGCGACTACGGTATGTAGTGGCTCTACAGTCACAAAATGGTGGCAAAGTGCCAGCATAAAAAACATGTGCGAGTTAGGTATAACGACATTTAAGCGACTACATAGGTGTAGTCGCAAAGTAGTGGCAAATCAGTGGCAAAGTAGTCGCAAAGTAGTCGCAAAATGTTGTATATATATGCACCATCCCATTCTCTCATTTGCGAAAGCAAAAGTAAAAAATTTTGTAAAACATGTGGGGAAATTATAACAATTCGAGAGATTGGATGTACAGAAGAATTGATAATGAAACAAGAAATATCTCGGCGGAATTTGCACAAGGTATGGAGCAGTTCATGAATTTTGCAAGTAGTCAACCTATAGCTCAAAGTAGTGGAGGTAAGTTTTTCTGTCCTTGTATTAATTGCAAAAATGATAAATTTATTCCGGGACGAAAAATATGGAGTCATCTATATAGTCGAGGGTTTATGCCAAATTATTATATTTGGTATAAACATGGAGAAGAGCTGAATGTTCAGTTAGGGACGAGTAGTACTAGTCGGGGTGATGTACCAAGAAATCAGGGACGTGATTGTAGTAGTGATGAAACAGTTGGTATATCCGGTAATAGATATGTTGAAATGGTGACGGATGCATTTCGTGAGACAACGACTGATGATCAGCAGCAGTACTATAATCAGAACGAAGAAAATTATAATTATAATTATGAAGAAGAACGGCCTAATGAAGAAGCAGAAAAGTTTTACAACATGTTAGAAGCTGCAAAAAATCCATTGTATGATGGTTGTCATGAAGGGCACTCACAATTATCTTTAGCTGCTAGGTTTATGAACATCAAATCTGATTTTAATTTACCAGAAAAATGTATGGATTCTTGGGCGGAGCTATTTACAGAATATTTACCCGACGAGAATCAGGCGACGGGTTCATATTATGAAACCGAAAAATTGATGCGAAATTTAGGCCTCCCGTTTTATACAATTGACGTGTGTGTTAAAAATTGTATGATATTCTGGAAAGAAGATGAGAAATGGGAAAAATGCAAATTTTGCGATTCCCCCCGGTATAAGCCAAGCGAGGGCAGGACGAGAATACCTTTCAGTCGTATGTGGTATTTACCTATAGGTGATAGACTTAAAAGAATGTATCAAAGCGAGAAAACCGCAGAGGTAATGAGGTGGCACGCAGAGCATGAAGCAGAAGACGGAGAAATGAGTCATCCATCTGATGCTGCAGAGTGGAAAAAGTTTCAATATTTACATCCTAGATTTGCTGCTGAATCTCGAAATGTTTATCTTAGTTTATGTACTGATGGGTTCAACCCATTTGGGATGTCTCGTAATCATTCATTATGGCCGGTGATTATCACTCCATATAATTTGCCATTGGAGATGTGTATGAAGAAAGAGTATTTGTTTCTAACTATTTTGAATTCGGGGCCAAATCATCCGCGTGCTAGTCTGGACATATTCCTACGACCTTTGATTGATGAGTTGAAAGAATTATGGTCTATCGGAGTTGATGCATACGATGTATCGCTGAACCAAAATTTCAATCTAAAAGCTGTGTTACTTTGGACGATAAGCGACTTTCCCGCTTATGGAATGTTATCAGGATGGACAACGCATGGAAGGCTGGCCTGTCCAATTTGTATGGATGATACGAAGGCATTTCAATTACCAAATGGGAGAAAGACGTGTTGGTTTGATTGTCATCGAAGGTTTCTTCCTAATGGTCACCCGTTACGGAAAAATAAAACAAATTTTTAAAAGGGAAGCACGCTTTGAATGACTGTCCTCCACAATCATTGACAGGTGAACAAGTTTTGTACGAGCGAATAAAAACTGTCAATCCTTTAAGAACATCTGAGTGCGGCGGAAACGGTCATGAAAGTAAAGAAGAAGGTTATGGCAGCTGGCATAATTGGCACAAAGAAAGTATATTTTGGGAGTTGCCATACTGGACAGATCTTAACCTTCGACATAATCTTGATGTGATGCATATAGAGAAGAATTTCTTCGATAACATCATTAATACTATTATGAATGTAAAAGAGAAATCAAAAGATACAGTGAAGTCAAGGTTGGATATTGCGAAGTTTTGCTCTCGAAAAGAGTTGCACGTGGATGGTCGGGGTAATGCTTCATTCCCTATATTTCGATTGACCCAAAAAGCGAAAGAACGGTTATTGGAATGTATAAAAAATGATGTCAAATTTCCGGACGGCTATGCGGCAGATTTAGCAAATTGTGTGGATATGGATGGACTAAAGTTTTTGGGCATGAAAAGCCATGACTGCCATGTTTTTATGGAAAGACTTCTCCCTTTCATATTTGCAGAACTTTTACCACGGAACGTTCATCTAGCATTATCAGGTAAATATAGTAATAACTATATTTGTAATTGGAAATACGTAAATTAATAATAATTGCCTGAACTAATTCATTGTCGATGGTAATTAATATATATATATATAGGGATTGGAGGATTTTTCCGTGATTTATGCTCCAGATCATTACAAAAAAACCGTGTCCAAATTCTGAAGGAAAATATAGTCATAATTTTGTGCAATTTGGAAAAGATCTTTCCGCCTTCATTTTTCGACGTCATGGAGCATCTTCCTGTACATCTACCATACGAAGCTGAACTTGGTGGACCTTTGCAATATAGGTGGATGTATCCATTTGAAAGGACTTAAGAGCAAGGCGAAGAACAAACGTTATGCTGCCATTTGATCAAGGTTTTTTAAAAAACTTAAGAGCAAGGCGAAGAACAAACGTTATGCTGCAGGGTCGATTGTTGAATCATATGTGAATGATGAGATATCTTACTTCTCAGAACATTACTTTGCTGAACACATTCGCACGAAAAACAGGTAACCATGTTATGACGTTTATGAATTAATTATTTTATTATATAATATATAAGTAATATATATAATATATATAAACCATATATATATGTACAGGTCTACAAGATTCGATGAAGGTGACGTGCCTGTATATCCAGATCCCGGAGTACCGGATATATTTACGCACATGGGTCGTCCAAGTGGTAAATGTAAAGAAATATGGCTCTCCGAAAAAGAATATAAATATGCACATGCATATGTATTACGGAATTGTGAATATTTTTGGCCACTAGAGAGGTATATGAAAACAATTAATTGTATTTATTACATTTCAGTTCATTGTATTAAGAAATATATATTAATTTTCAATATTTACTGTTCTAGCATGTTTGAAGATCATATTCGATGTACGTATCCATATCTTTTGGAAGATGACATTTCATCTAAAAGAGAGGAAGAGTTCCACATATGGGTTAGGGATTATGTATGTTTAATTAATTATTTGACATATATATATTATATTTTATTTATTAATTTGGAAATACTAATTAAGTTTAATTTTTGATATATGATTAAAGGTCAATTCATGCAGTTCCACAGATTCACGTGCCTTTCCTATATGGGCTCAAGAATTAGTTCAAGGTCCGATGAATAAAGCATCCACTTGGCCGATGTATTTTACAAGAGGTTATATGTTCCACACGAAGAAACATGGACATAGAAGAAAGACATGTAACTACGGTATTTGTGTGAAGGGGGACAATTACTCAGATGCATCTGATGAAGCTGATTTCTATGGTATTTTAACAGATATCATTCAACTTGAGTATGTCGGACTCCTAAATTTGAAGATCACGCTTTTTAAATGTGAATGGTACGATCCTACACCCTTGAGAGGTACTCGGAAGTCGGAAAATGGTGTCGTTGATGTCTTATCATCGGGGAAATACTACAAATACGAACCATTTATTCTCGGTACGTACGTTTTTGGTAATAATTTACTATATATTTTTCTTACAAATTTAGAAGTAATTTATATTTCAATACGTACGATGTATCAGCATCTCAAGCAGATCAAGTTTGTTATATTCCCTATCCACACACAAAATCATCATCAAAACATACATGGCTCAATGTTTTGAAAGTTAATCCAAGATCTAACATTTTGGGGAAATACAAAAACAAATACGAGATCGGCCTTTTGCAACAAGAAAATGATGAAGACGTAATGCATGTTAAAGAGATAGAGGTAGATCGGTTGGTCGATACAGTTAACCATACTGAAGAAATTGATTTCGATGTCGGAGATGCGGAACTAGAAGATGAATTTCAATGTAATATTTCATCTTCAGATGATGATGAGAACGAAGAAATGTAATAAATATAGTTATGCTATGTATTTTGTACATATGATTTTCATATAATTTAATGTATTACCAATATCCATATATATATATAGATTTTTTAAGTAATTGAGACTGATTTGCCACCACTTTGCAACTGCATTGGCAATGTGGTCGCATTTCAGTCACAAACATTTAATGTAGTCGCAAATCAGTCGCTAATTTGCGACTGATTTGCGACTACATTCTAAAAATTTGATGTGCAGTCGCAAATCAGTCGCTAATTTGCGACTGATTTGCGACCACATATGGTTATTCACATTTTCCCTAAGTATTTTCCACATTTAAAACTTGTATTTCTATTCTATAAGACTACTAACCATTAGAAGTGATAACATATATTGAAAACCATATTTGTAATGATTTCATATTTAGATAACATTTGGAATGTATATAAGAAGTATAAGGTTAAGTAAATTTGTTAAGGATTTAGGTAAGTTATTTGAAAATTTGGGAAATGTTATTGTTTTCATAGTAATTGAAATTTTTATAACTTATAATCAATGACTCAATCTTATATAATTATATGCATTCCTCAAAATCTCAAAATTTAGGGTTTAGGGTATTATTTGCGACTGATTTGCCACCACTTTGCAACTACATTGGCAATGTGGTCGCATTTCAGTCACAAAAATTTAATGTAGTCGCAAATCAGTCGCTAATTTGCGACTGATTTGCGACTACATTCTAAAAATTTTATGTGCAGTCGCAAATCAGTCGCAAATTTGCGACTGATTTGCGACCACATATGGTTAATTCACATTTTCCCTAAGTATTTTCCACATTTAAAACTTGTATTTCTATTCTATAAGACTACTAACCATTAGAAGTGATAACATATATTGAAAACCATATTTGTAATGATTTCATATTTAGATAACATTTGGAATGTATATAAGAAGTATAAGGTTAAGTAAATTTGTTAAGGATTTAGGTAAGTTATTTGAAAATTTGGGAAATGTTATTGTTTTCATAGTAATTGAAATTGTATAACTTATAATCAATGACTCAATCTTATATAATTATATGCATTCCTCAAAATCTCAAAATTTAGGGTTTAGGGTATTATTTGCGACTGATTTGCCACCACTTTGCAACTGCATTGCAATGTGGTCGTATTTCAGTCACAAATATTTAATGTAGTCGCAAGTCAGTCGCAAATTAGCGATTGATTTGCGACCACATTCTAAAAATTTGATGTGGAGTCGCAAATCAGTCGGAAATGCTGATGTAGTCGTAAATCAGTCGCTAATTTGCGACTGATTTGCAACCACCATTTAATTTGGTGGGACTTTGACAAAATCGAAAACTTTCAAACTCCCACAAAATTAACTGGTAGTCGCAAATCAGTTGCAAATTTGCGACTGAATTGCGACCACATTTACAGTTTCGATAAATTTAATTGTGGTCGCAAATCAGTCGCTAATTTGCGACTGATTTGCGACTACCAGTTAATTTTGTGCGAGGTTGAAAAAACCGAAAACGTTCAAACTCCCTTCAAATTAATTGGTAGTCGCAAATCAGTCGTAAATTAGCGATTGATTTGCGACCACAGGTATTTTGCCCTTGATTTGCGACAACATCCGTGGTCGGAAAAAAATCTATAAATACCCGATGGTTTTCCCTCATTTTCACAAATCTCTCAAACTACTTTACAAAACTCTCTCAAAAACACTTCCTAAACACTTTAGAAAAACACTATTTCTATAAATGGCAAGTGGTGGTAGGTCGTTGAGAGGTCGTGGAAGACGATCTTTCGGATCGTCTTCCGGCCAAGGAACCTCTTCGGCCTCCTCGAACCCTTCACCATCCGCTAATAGAGCGGCATCGCGGCTCCCTCCGCAATACAATTTTGTTCCTCACTCCGTTCCTGAAACCCAAACACCTCCACGGTTTCAGGAATCGGATGAACATGAGGACGAACAAATTCCCGATTGCGAAACGGGAACGGATGAACAAACTATCACTCTTGATAGTTTGTTACAAACTCCGGGCCACGAACAATATTTGACTGTGCTTTCTCCAGATGCGGCTCCGAATACAACGTGGTAAGCATGTTCATTAATAGCTAATTTTTTAATAAATATTTATTAAAATTTAAATTATATTAATATAATTTTACATTTTTGTAATAAATATTAGGTTTGACCGCGATAACGGGTCTATTACTCGTCAAATCGCAAAAATTTTGAAAAATATGTTTGACGGTCTGTACAACAGTTGGACCGTCGTACCTCCTGAGAGGCAGGAGAAATATTTTATAGAATTTGCGGTAAGTATTTTTTTTTAAATTGTGTAAATATTTAATAAAATATAAAAAATATTTACTTATATTTTTTAACTCAATTTCAAGCAATCGTACACCTAGGATCCTCTGATCACCTCGGTGGTACGAAAAGAGTTCGAGGCCGTCTACGTAAGGCGGATGAAAGGGATGGTGAGCACGGTTCATACAACCGGAAAACGTCCCAGATGGATTTCCCCAAGTTTATACAATATTATGACAGCACATTGGGCAACTGAAACATCTATCGAGAGGAGTACGAAATCCTCTCATAACCGCAACTCCGCTCGGGACGGTCTTGGCCCGCATAAACATTTATCGAGCCAAAAATCCTACATTCAGGTCCAGCAGGAAATGGTAAGTAAAATTTTTTTTTTTCATATTATTATGTTTTCTCATAATTAAATAATATTTTAATATCTGTGAAGGAACATAATTTGGGACGACCAGTCTCAATAGGTGAGGTCTTTATAAAGACTCAGACAAGACCGGATGGTTCGTATGTAGATTTGAAAGCAAAACAAATCTGTGAAGCATACGAACGAAACATCCAAGAGAAGATGGCGATCGTGCAGGTCGATCCAACAGAAACATCCGATGGAACCTCCCGTCCAATTGAGCTGACTCAAGCACAGAAGAATGAGATCTTCTTACAGGTAAAAAAAAAATTTTCAAACTTTTTCCTTTTTACATATTTTCCTAATTACAAAATAATTACATTTATTATATAATTTACGTTTTCGTAATTTTATAGTCATCTGTTCCTGATGAACGAGGCCGTCTTTATGGACTCGGTAGCCTCAACCGCGTACAGTCTACGGGTAGAAGTAGTGGGGTACAAACCCATTCACCCGAGTACGTTATTCTTCAAGAACAAAACGCGTTGATTAAAGCACAAAACGCGGAGATGAAGGAAAAATATGAGAAGATTGAAGAGCTGAACAGAGAAAACCAAAAGAAGATCTCGAGCTTGGAGATGCTCCTCGGATATATCCAACGGACGGATCCCGCATTCGCCTCCTTATTGCGGGATAACGATTGTACAGGGGAACCATCGACGGCTCCGCCAACCACCCCATTTTTGCCATCAGATTTCCAATTTCCGCCACCGGACAATTAGAATTTGTTTTTATGTATTTAAAAATTTTCTATAATAAATGTTAAATTTTAAATTTGTATATTTTTTAATTCAATATTTAGTTTACATATTTTTTTCATTTATTATTATAAAATTTTTAATTTATTAATAAAAATTAATAAATATTCTAATAAATATTATAATAATATTTTAAACCAACTATATTAATAGTTAATCTAAATTATTTTATTAATATTTTTAATTTCAAATAATTATTTTTATTATTGAAATTAATTTTCTAAATTATTACTGAAATTTTAATTTTTAAATATTATTTTACATTTTTTAAAAATAATTTAAAAAATATTAATATTATATTTCACTAATATACAAAATTATTTCAGTAGTAAAAATATATATATATTTTTTTAAATTATTAATTATATTATTTCAATAATAAAAATAAAATATATATTAATATTATTTTTTTTTAAATCTAATTATGGTGTAGTCGCAAATTAGTCTTAAATCAGTCGCAAGTTTTGCCACCGATTTGCGACTCCTTTGCAACTGCGAGCTACGTGCAGTCGCAAATCAGTCACAAATTTTTGTGACTGATTTGCGACTGCGGTTCACCTGTAGTCGCAAAACAGGCACACATTTTTGTGACTGATTTGCGAGTGCGTTTCACTTGTAGTCGCAAATCAGTCACAAATATTTGTGACTGTTTTGCGACTGCGTTTCTCCTGTAGTCGCAAAACAGTCACTGTTTTTTGTGACTGATTTGCGACTACGGTTCACCTGCAGTCGCAAAACAGTCACAAAAAACAGTGACTGATTTGCAACTACGGTTCTACCGTAGTCGCAAATCAGTCACAAAAATTTGCAACTGTTTTGCGACTACAAATTTAGCAACCACAACAGTAGTCGCAAAACAGTAGCAAAATTTGTTACGGAAATTCAGTGGCAAATTAGTCGCAAAAAAGCGACCACGGTTGTGGTCGCAAATTAGTCGCAAAATACCCACTATGACCGTGGTCGCAAATCAGTCGCAAAATTGCGACTGATTTGCGACTAATTTTTTTTGCGACTATTATTTTGCGACCACATCACGTAGTCGCAAAGTAGTCGCAAAATACAGTTTTGCGACTACTTTGCGACCACTTCCGTGGTCGCAAAACGGCTGTTTTCTTGTAGTGAAAGAGTCCAAGTAATCCAATCTATCCTAAAATGTGTGATGCCATGCATTATGCTTCATTGATAAGCCTTTACTCAATGGGCTCCAATGATCACTTTAGAATGATCACTTTAGCTGGTGGATCAACTTGACATGTCCACACTAAAATATCTGTAACTCCGAATGATACGAATCAAATACCCACGTTAAGCTAGCTCAATTCCCTATATTTTGACAAAATTGGAAATATAAATAGAGACGACAAAGCGTCCAAGTAATGCAATTTATACCAAACTGTGTGATGCCATGCTTTATACTTAATTTATAAGCCTTTAGTTAACAAACACCAATGATCAGTTTGGTCGATCAACTTGACATGTACACACTAAATGGTCAATAACTTTTGATTTAGAACAAAATTTGAAACAGAAATATATAGGACAAAGCTTTCAAGTGATCCAATCTATCCAAAATTGTGTGATGTCATGCATTATGTTTCATGTATAAGCCTTTACTCAATGAGCACCAATGATATGTTTAGAATGATGACTTTAACTGGCCGATCAACTTGACATGTCCGCAAAAAATCGTCCAGAACTTTTTCCACATTTCTTGTTGACAAGGAAACACATTAGGATTTACATCCGCGGCTTCCTGGTCACGTTGTCCTTGTTCACCCGCATGTGTCCGATGAGCAGTAGACTCCTGATCCTCACCTTCTGGATGGTCTTGCTCAGTTGCCGCAACATGCGCCGTAGAAGGCTTAAATAAATTCGGATTCGGCAAGGCTCCAATGTTTTGGCTTGGTTCACCACCTCTTGCCTTATCCTTCTTGCTTTTCCTAGTCTTGCCACTCTTGCCCATCTGCAAAACCGTTTAGTTAGTCTTTAACATGTGCAAGACTTGGTGCCCGATGAGTGGTGTCTACTTAACCCACATCTAACCCGTCCTAGGACCAAGCATTCTCTGATATCAACTTCAAACACCCTTCCCGGATTATCAGTCCGAAGAGGTTGTTCCCTTTCGGATTCACAAAGGAATTCTGAGTCAAAGGTCCGTATTTTATGGTTTTTTATTTAGTCTAAGTCCAATTTCGAGTTATTCTGAGATTCATGAGTTTTTAGAATCATTTATAGAGTCATAATATAAAAGATCCAGATTTTTATTGAAGTATAAGAGTAGGATTCGTTACAACATGATAGTTTGCCCGAAGGCTTACACATTCAACCGATCCTAACTACCAGGACCAATACACCACCCATATACTCGGGCCACCAGCCTTGCGCTCAAGCCAAATCTTTACCACGATCACCATCTTTTCCTGAAAAAGGCCAAAGCCGCATAATTATCCTATACTTAACCAATATTACTCGATAAGGATTTAGAAAATGCATGAATGAATGCACCTCATGCAAAACCCGTCAATTCTCTAAGTTTAACTTAGAATTCGACCAAGACACACTCGGTTTGGTCTTGGGCAGATCCGATCGACCAACCAGCCATGGTAGGAATCACCAGAATCCTTTGGCCAGCCGATACTTGCCCTGAAAGACTCGCTCCGGTCTATAGGCAGGCCAGGCCGATTATCTGACCATGAAGGTTTCACCCAATCCCGATCACTCGGCCATGTTTACCCAACTATCCTGCCTTGGATTCCCTTGCTCGCCGAACCACCAGCGAAGAGGAATCCAAGCATGAAAGGGTAAGGGATTACTCACCTCAACCACGCCTAGCCCTTAATCGCGTACCGTCAGTGTTGGTTTCCCGATCCAAGGTTCACGATCTCTACTTCACTCGATCTAAAACTTATCGAATATTGCCTTAGAAAAATTCTAGGATTTCTCTTCTCCCAGCATGCCTTGTACCGACCCTAAGCCTTATATTTATAGGGCTCGTGGTCGGTTTTCACGAACAGTCATGGCTTTTGCTTGACCAATCAACGTTTCTAGTCGAACCGTTGTGCCTGGTCGTTGCACCGGTTCAGCACCAACTGTCCGAAATGCTAGCTGGCCAGTTGGCCGAGCTACCAACCAGCTCATCTAACTGCCGGCCAGCTCACCGAACTGCTGGCCAGCTCGCCCAACCGATCCTTACTGAGGATCGGGGGTGTTACAAGTCTCCCCCACTTGAAGTGCATTCGTCCCTGAATCCAGGCCAAGTATCTGGTTGATTTCCCACTCCTCGATCCACTTAGGAAATTTGGCCTTCATTTTGGCTTCGGTTTCCCAAGTCATTTCTTCGGTCCCATTGCACTTCCATACTACCTTGACCATCCAAACTACCTTTCTTCTGGTAACTCTTTCCATTCGGTCGATGATCCGAACTGTAATAGCTTCTAAGGTTAGATTTTCCCTTAGTTCAGTAGGTGGTGCAGAAACGACTATGTCTTGGTCCGATAGGCACTTCCTTAGTTGCGACACATGGAAGACGTTATGGAACATGTCCATTTCGGGTGGCAAGTGCAGTTTGTATGCAACTAACCCAACTCTTTCTGTGACTTTAAACGGGCCTGAGTACCTTGGATTCAACTTTCCATTCTTCGAAGTTCGATTCCTTCCCTTAAATGTGATTGTTTTCAAATATACCCAATCACCTACCTCGAACTCCAAATTTCTTCTTCGTTTGTCCGCATAACTTTTCTGTCTATCTTGGGCCTCCTTCATTTTGATCCTTAAGAACTTGATCGTGTCAGTGGTTTCATCCAAAATATTGGGTCCAAGAGTCCTACGCTCCCCCACTTTGGTCCAACACAATGGGGTCCAACAAGTCCGTCCATACAATGCTTCATAAGGAGACATTCCGATGCTCGTCTGGAAGCTATTGTTCTGTGAAAATTCGGCTAAGGGAAAATATTTTTCCCATGATCCGCCCCAATCCAAAACACATGCCTGCAATATGTCCTCGAGTGTCTGGATGGTTCGTTCGGATTGCCCATCTGTTTGGGGGTGGTAAGCCGTGCTCATGTTCACCCTCGTTCCTAAGGCCTTTTGGAATGCCTTCCAAAAATGGGCTGTGAATCGTGGATCCTGATCAGAGACAATGCTTACCAGAACTCCATGCAATTCGACTATCTCTTCCACATAACGTGCCGCAATTCTTTCAGCCCCATCTGTTTTCTGGATAAACAAGAAGTGTGCCAACTTGGTCAGCCTATCCACGACCACCCAGATAGCATCATGCTGTGCCTTGGTCCTTGGTAACCCACTCACAAAATCCATTGTGATATGGTCCCACTTCCATTTCGGAATGGGTAAGTTTTGCAAGAAACCACTCGGTACTTGGTGTTCTGCCATGACCAGTTGGCAAGTCGGACACTTAGCCAACCCATTCAGCGACATTTCTCTTCAGTCCTGCCCAATGGTAGTACCGCTTCAAGTCTTGGTACATCTTACTTGCACCCGGGTGAATTGCAAATTTGGACTGATGTGCTTACCTTAGGATTTCTTCTCTTAATTCCCGTACATTAGGAACACACACTCGTCCTCTTATCACAATTGTCCCGTTGTTCGATTTCCCAAACTCGGACTGATTGTTCTGGACTGCTTGGTTCAACAGTTCATCTTTTTCTTGGGCTATTCGGATCTTACTCAATAGATCTGCCCGATTTGCTGTGTCTATACCTAACGGTTTTGGTTCACTTGATATTGCACTCAAATGCATCATCTTAATCAGTCCGACAAGGGTTTCCGCATCCTTTTCCGTATGAACATCTGAACGCCTCCTACTCAAGGCATCCGCCACAAGATTTTCCTTTCCCGGTGGTAGGCAATATCTAGGTCATAATCAGCCACGAATTCCATCCACCTTCTTTGCCTAAGGTTCAATTCGGGTTGAGTGGAAATGTACTTCAGACTCTTATGGTCGGTAAAAACTTGCACTTTGGCTCCATACAAGTATGACCGCCAAATCTTCAATGCAAAGATTACTGCCGCCATTTCTAAGTCATGAGTGGGATAGTTTCCTTCATGTTTCCGCAATTGCCTTGATGCGTAGGCAATCACCCTACCCTTTTGCATCAGAACAGCACCCAGCCCAGTTCTGGATGCGTCTGTGTATACTGCATAGGGCTCATCCGGTTCAGGCAGTGCCAAGACTGGTGCAGTCGTCAGCATCTCCTTCAACCGTTGGAAACATTCCTCGCACTCGTATGTCCACTCGTACTTAACATCCTTCCCGGTTAGCCAGGTCATGGGATAAGCCATTTTCGCAAACCCATTGACAAACCGTCTATAGTATCCGGCCAAACCCAGGAAGCTCCTAATCTTAGTTGCATTCCGAGGCCTCGGCCAATCTTTGATAGCCTTAACTTTCTCCGGGTCTACTGACACCCCTTGGTCCGACACAATGTGTCCCAAGAACCCAATACTTCTCTGCCAAAAGCTACACTTGCTCAGCTTGGTGTAAAGCTTATGCTCCCTTAACCGTTCCATCACCACCTTTAGATGACTTTGGTGCATTTCATGGCCCCTTGAATAGAAGAGGATGTCATCAATGAAAATAATAACAAACTCATCTAAACAATCCCAAAATACACTATTCATCATCTTCATAAAGGCTGCCAGTGCATTGGTTAAACTGAATGGCATCACTACAAACCCATAGTGTCCATATCTTGTCCAGAAGGCTGTCTTCCGAATATCCAATGGCCCAATTGGAATTTGGTGGTATCCCTGGGCCAAATCGATCTTTGAGAACCAGGTCGCACCTCTGAGTTGATCCAATAACTCATCAATTCAGGGTAATGGGTACTTGTTCTTTACCGTAACCCGATTCAATCCCCGATAATCGATGCAAAGCCTAAAGCTTACATCCTTCTTTTTCACAAACAGCACCGGTGTACCCCAAGGTGACTCACTCGGCCTGTTGAATCCTTTATCCAACAGTTCTTCAAATTGTTTCTTTAACTCAGCCATCTCGGGTGGAGCCATACGATATGGCGCTTTCGAGATTGGGCCAATCCCTGGTTCCAATTCAATCGTGAATAGATCCGACCTATCAGGCGGTAACCCGGACAAGGCCTGGAACACATCCGTGAATTCATTGACCACTGGGATATCCTTTAACTCCCAACTCTTCTTATTTTCCTCAGTAATTATCGTGGCTACATAGGCCTCGCACCCCTTCTCTAGCATCCGTTCTGCCTGGATTGCTGAGATTGTCAAACTTCGCGAAGTGGGTTGGATCCCTTGGAACTCTAATCTCCCTCCCTCTTTTTCAAACCGAACTCAGCCCGTATGACACTCTAGGGTCGCCTTGTTCATTCCCAGCCAGTCCATACCCAAGATAACCTCGTAATTCTTGAGTTGGACGACAACCAAGTCGGCCGGCAAACTGACATTCCCAATCATAACCGGGATGTTCCGCACAATTCCCAGGGAATTCATTATTTGCCCTCCTGCCGCTTGTACTTTACTCATTCCAGAGATGGGTTCTCCTTGAATCCCACTCTTTTTAAACCATTCCGGGTTTACAAAACAATGTGAAGCCCCGGAATCAAACAGGACGTGTGTTTCAACACCGCCCACAACCAAGGTCCCTACACATTCATCCTGAATGCTAAGTACCCTACTCTTTATGCATGCCATGCAATGCTCGATTTTATTTAATAGTTAGGGTTATGTACGTACCAGTGATCGAGCTGTACCTACCCGTATCGCCCATGTCCCGTGATAGTTCATAAACCCGCGGTGTACGGCCTGCCTCTTAGCCGCTAGATCGATTACCCCACGATAGTCCTTTCGTTCGAGTTGCCTTTTGGTTGTCTCTTTGGAGCAATCCTTCCTGATGTGGCCTGACTTACCACAGTTGAAGCAAGTCCTCGAGTCATCACTCGGCAGTTTTTACTCCATCTTTGGGCAGTTTCGGGTAGCATGTTCCTTGTTACCGCAATGTGCACATGCTCCCATCGCCTTCCAGCATTCCCCACCATGCCTCCTACCACACGTCTTGCATTCCCTACCTTTTCCTAGGGGTTGGCTGGAGTCATCAACCTTATCCCACTTTCTTTTCGGATCACCACCACTTGACTGGCCGTAACGATTTGGGAATTTGGATTCTTTCAACCGGTTCTCCTCCTGGATCCCCTCCTCGATCAAGGCAGCCCTTTTCACCAATTCAGTGACTGAACGGAACTTCTGCGCCAAGCAGTGGTTACGGATTTCGACCCTTAGTCCACGCATGAACCGACGCACTTGCCCGAGTTCATCTTCAAGATCTCTTCCCATATAACGCCATAAGCGGTTAAATTCTTCTTCATATTCCCGGACAGTTCGGTTCCCTTGAACCAATTCCAAGTACGAACACTCCAATCAGTCCCACACCTCTGGTGGAAAGAATTTCTTATTGAATTCTCCTTCAAACTCCTTGAAGGTTCGAATCCTTTCACCCAACCGTTTATCCACGGCAACCCACCAGTTATGCGCATCCCCTTCCAGGAAGTGGAGTGCGATATCTTTGCGATAGTCACCGGGACACCTAGTTGACTGAAAGTTCCTTACCAATCGATTCTTCCACTCGTCAGCCTTAAATGGGTCAGAGCCCCCAGCGAAACTACCTGTTTTTATGTGTATCATGTGTTCAAGGATGCTCAAATACCCCACCTTCTTTCTAGCGGACTTAGGTGCGTCATCTAGGATAACCACATCCTGGTTCTCCATAGGAACCGGTTCTTCGCCCATGTATGGCACCTCAGGAACCGGTGCATTGGGCTTAACCGCCTCAGTCAGTATAGCCAACTGACTTATCACGGTTCTCATTGTGTTCCACATTTCTTGTGGGCTCGGAAACGCATTAGGATTTACATCCGCGGCTTCCTGGTCAAGTTGTCCTACTTCACCCGCATGTGTGCAATGAACAGTAGACTCCTCATCCTCACCTTCCGGATGGTCCTGCTTAGTTGCCTCAACATGCGCCGAATGCTCAAATAAATTCGGATTCAGCAAGGCTCAAATGTTTTGGCTTGGTTCACCACCTCTTGCCTTATCCTTCTTGCTTTTCCCAGTCTTGCCACTCTTGGATCATCGGCCAGTTAAAGTTAGCATAATGCATGGCATAACGCAGTTTGGGATAGATTGCATTACTTGGATGCTTTGTCGTCTCTATCTATGTCTTAAATTTTGTCAAAATATAGACAATTGAGCTAGCTTAACGTGGGCACTGGATTCGTGTCATTCTAAGCTCTAAATCAAAAGTCATAGGCGTTTTAGTACGGACGTATCAAGTTGATAGGCTAGTTAGTATGATTATTATGAACTGATCATTGATGCTCATTGAGTAAAGGCTTATAAATGAAGTATAATGCGTGGCATCACGTAGTTTGGAATATGTGGGATTACTTGGCCCCTTTGTCATCTCTATTTCTGTCTCAACTTTTGTCAAAATATAGACAGTGAGATGTGATGCATTATGCTTCAGTTTTGGACTGATTTGATTACTTGGAGGACTTGTAGAACCATTGGATTCGTGTCATTCGGAGCTCTAAATCATAAGTTACGGACGATTTAGTGCGGACATGTCAAGTTCATCGGCCAGTTAAAGTGATCATTCTAAACTAATCATTGGTGCTCATTGAGTAAATGCGTATAAATGAAGCATAATCCTTGAAATCACACAGTTTTTGGATAGATTGGATTACTTGTACGCTATGTCATCTCTATTTCTGTCTATAATTTTGTCAGAATATAGAAAATTGAGCTAGCTTAATGTGGTCATTGGATTCGTGTTATTCTGAGCTCTAAATCAAAAGTTATGGACGATTTAATGTGAACATGTGAAGTTGATCGGCAAGTTAAAATGATCATTCTTTACTGATCATTAGGGCTCATGGAGTAAAGGCTAATAAACGAAGCATAGTGCATGACACCACGCAGTTTGGGATATTTTTGATTACTTGAACGCTTTCTCGTTTCTATTTCTGTATTAAATTTTGTAATAATATAGAAAATTGAGCAACCTTAACATGAGCATTGGATTCGTGTCATTCTAAGCTCTAAATCATAAGGTACAAACAATTTAGTGCTGACATGTCAAGTTGATCAGCCAGTTAAAATGATCATTCTTAACTGTTTATTGGTGGTCATTGAGTAATGGCTTATAAATGAAACATAATGCATGGCTTCACGCTGTTTGGGATAGATTGGATTACTTGGATGCTTTGTCTTATCTATTTATGTCTCAAATATTGTCATAATATAGAAAATTGAGCTAGCTTAACATGGGCATTGGATTCGTGTCAGCCTGAGCTCTAAATCATAAGTTATGGACGAATTAGTGTGGACATATCAAAATGATCGGCTAGTTAAAGTGATCATTCTGAAGCGATCATTGGTGCTCATTAAGTAAACGCTTATAAATGAAGAATAAAGCATTGCATCATACAGTTTGGGATAGATTGGATAACTTGGACGCTTTGTCATATCTAGTTTTGTCGAAATTTTGTCACATTATAAAAGATTCAGCTAGCCTAACGTGGGCATTTGGTTCGTGTCATTCTAAGCTCTAAATTAAAAGTTATGCACAATTTAGTGCGCACATGTCAAGTTGTTCGGCTTATTGGTGCTCATTGAGTAAAGGCTTATAAATGAAGCATAATGCATGGCATTACACAGTTCAGGATAGATTGGATTACTTGGATGCTTTGTCGTATCTATTTCTGTCCCAAATTTTATCACAATATAGAAAATTGAGCCAACTTAACGTGGGCATTGGATTCGTGTCATTCTGAGCTCTAAATCATATGTTACAAACGATTTAGAGTGGACATGTCAAGTTGAGCGGCAAGTTAAAGTGATCATTCTCAAGTGATCATTGGTGCTCATTGAGTAAAGGCTTATGAATGAAGCATAATGCATGAAATCACGCAGTTTTGGATTGATTGGATTACTTAGATGCTTTGTCGTCTCTATTTCTCTCCAAAATTTTTTTCAAAATATAGAAAATTGAGCTAGCTTAATGTGGGCATTGGATTCGTGTTATTCTAAGCTATAAATCAAAAATACAGACGATATAATGCGGACATGTCAAGTTTATCGGCAAGTTAAAATGATCATTCTTTACTGATCATTGGGGCTCATGGAGTAAAGGCTTATAAACGAAGCATAATGCATGACATCATGCAGTTCGGGATAGATTCGATTACTTGAAGGATTTGTTGAACCAATTTTAGTCTTAAATTTATCAAAATATAAAAAATTGAACCAGCTTAATGTGGGCATTGGATTCGTGTCATTCTGAGCTCATCAAAAGTTAGGGACGATTTAGTGTGGACATATCAAGTTGATCAGCCAGTTAAAATGATCATTCTTAACTGATCATTGGTGCCCATAGAGTAAATGCTTATAAATGAAGTATAACGCATGGCATCACCCAATTATGGATAGATTGGAATACTTGGATGCTTTATCGTATCTATTTCTGTATTAAATTTTGTCATAATATAGAAAATTGAGCAAGCTTAATGTGGGCATTGGATTAGTGTCATTCTAAGCTCTAAATCATAGGTTACAGACGATTTAGTGCAGACATGTTAAGTTGATCAACCAGTTAAACTGATCATTCTTAACTGATTATTGGTGCTCATTGAGTAAAGGCTTATAATTGAAACATAATGCATGGCATCACGCTGTTTGAGTTAGATTAGATTACTTGGACACTTTGTCTTATCTATTTATGTCTCAAATTTTGTCATAATATAGAATACTGAGCTAGCTTAAAGTGGGCATTGGATTCGTGACATTTTGAGCTCTAAATCATATGTTACGGACCATATAGTGCGGACATGTCAAGTTGATCGGCATGTTAAAATGATCATTCTTAACTAATCAATTGTGCTGATAAAGTAAACGCTTATAAATGAAGTATAACACATGACGTCACGCAATTTCGGCTAGATTGGATTACTTGAATGGTTTTTCGTATCTATTTATGTCTCAAATTTTGTCACAATATAGAATATTGAGCTAGCTTAACATGGGCATTGTATTCCTGTTATTATGAGCTCTAAATCAAAAGTTTAGACGATTTAGTGCATACATGTCAAGTTGATAGCCTAGTTAAAGTGATCATTCTGAAGTGATCATTGGTGCTCATTAAGTAAATGCTTATGAATGAAGCATAAAACATGACATCATGCAGTTTGGGATAGATTGGACAACTTGGACGCCTTGTTGTATCTAGTTCTATCGAAAATTTTGTCACAGTATAAAATATTGAGCTAGCCTAACGTGGGCATTGGATTCGTGTCATTATGAGCTATAAATCAAAAATTATGGACGATTTAGTTTAGACATGTCAAGTTGATCTCCCAAATAAATGAAGCATAATGCATGGCATCACGCAGTTTTAGCTAGATTGGATTACTTGAATGGTTTTTCGTATCTATTTATGCCTCAAATTTTATCACAATATAAAAAATTGAGGTAGCTTAATGTGGGCATTGGATTCGTGTCATTTTAAGCTCTATATCAAAAGTTACGGACGATTTGGGGCGGCACAAGTTGATCGGCCAGTTAAAGTGATCATTCTAATATGATCATTGGTGATCATTGAGGAAATGCTTATAAATGAAGCATAATGCATCACATCTCGCAGTTTAGGATAGATTGGATTACTTAGACGCTTTCTCATATCTATTTATGTCTCAAAAATTTTCACAATATAGAAAATTGAACTAGCTTAACGTGGGCATTGGTTTCGTGTCAGTCTGAGCTCCGAATCATAAGTTACGAACGATTTAGTGTTGACATGTCAAGTTGATCGGCATGTTAAAATGATCATTCTTAAATGATCATTTGGTGCTGATAAAGTAAATGCCTATAAATGAAGCATAATGCATGGCATAATGCATGGCATCACGCAATTTTGGCTAGATTGGATTACTTGAACGGTTTTCGTATTTATTTATGTCTCAAATTTTGTCACAATATAGAAAATTGAGATAGGTTGACAAGGGCATTGGATTCCTGTTATTCTGAGCTCTAAATCAAAAGTTACAGACAATTTAGTGTGGACATGTCATGTTGATCACCTAGTTAAAGTGATTATTGGTGCTCATTAAGTAAACCCTTGTAAGTGAAGCATAAAGCATGGCATCACACAGTTTGGGTTAGATTGGATATCTTGGATGCTTTGTCATATCTACTTCAGTCGAAATTCTGTCACATCATAAATTATTGAGCTAGCGTAATGTGGGCATTGGTTCGTGTCATTCTGAGCTCTAAATCAAAAGTTACGGACGATTTAGTGCAGATTTTGTCAAGTTGATCGGCCAGTTAAAGTGATCATTATAAACTAATCATTGGTGCTCATTGAGTTAAAGCTTATAAATGAAGCATAATGCATGGCATCACGCAAGTTTTGTCTAGATTTGTTTACTTGAACGCATTTTTGTATCTATTTTTGTCTCAAATTTTGTCACAATATTGAAAATTTAGGTACCTTAACGTTGGCATTGGATTCGTGTTATTCTGAGCTCTAAATCAAAAGTTACGGAAGATTTAGTGCGGATATGTCAAGTTGAACGGCAAGTTAAAGTGATCATTCTAAACTGATCATTGGTGCTCATTAAGTAGAGCCTTATAAATGAAGCATAATGCATGGGATCGCAGTTTTGGCTAGATTGGATTACATCTATTGTTTTTTGTATCTATTTGTGTCTCAACTCTTATCACAATATAGAAAATCGAGCTAGCTTAACGTGGGCATTGGATTTGTGTCATTTTGAGCTCTAAATCAAAAGTTACGTACGATTTAGTTCCAACATGTCAAGTTGATCGGCCAGTTGAAATGATCATTGGTGCTCATTGAGTAAATGCTCATAAATGAAGCATAATGCATGACATCACATAGTTTTAGAAAGATTTTATTGCTTGGAGGACTTGTTGAAACAATTTTAGTTTTAAAATTTATCAAAATATAAAAATTTGAGCTAGTTTAACGTGGGAATTGGATTCATGTCAGTCTCAGCTCCAAATCAAAAGTTACAGACGATTTAGTGCGGACATGTCAAGTTAATCGGCCAGTTAAAGTGATCATTCTAAACTGATCATTGGTGCTCATTGATTAAAGGCTTATAAATGAAAGATAATGCATGACATCACTCAGTTCAGGATCGATTGGATTACTTGGACGCTTTGTCGTATCTATTTCTGTCTCAAATTTTGTCACAATATAGAAAATTGAGCTAACTTAACGTGGACATTGCATTCTTGTCATGGTGAGCTCTAATTCATAGGTTACGGACGATTTAGTGCGGACATGTCAAGTTGATCGGCCATTTAAAGTGATCATTCTAAACTGATAATTGGTGCTCGTTGAGTAAAAGCTTATAAATGATGCATAATGCATGGCATCACGCACTACGGGATAGATTGGATTACATAGATACTTTGTTGTATCTATATGTCTCACATTTTGTCACAATATAGAAAATTGAGCTAGCTTATAGTGGGCATTGGATTCATGTCATTTTCAGCTCTAAATCAAAAGTTACAGACGATTTAGAGCGGACATGTCAATTTGATCGGCTTGTTAAAGTGATCATTCTAAACTGTTCATTGGTGCTCATTGAGTAAAGGCTTATAAATGAAGCAAAATGCATGGCATCACATAGTTTGGATAGATTGAATTACTTGGACGCTTTTTCATATCTATTTCTGTCTCAAATTTCGTCACAATATAAAATTTGAGCTAGCTTAACGTGGGATTGGATTCGTGTCACTCAGAGCTTGAAATCAAAAGATAAAGAAGATTTAGTGCGGACATGTCAAGTTGATCGGCCAGTTAAAGTGATCATTATAAACTGATCACTGGTGCTCATTAAGTAAAGGCTCGTAAATGAAGCATAATGCATGGAATCAAACAGTTTGGATAGATTGGATTACTTGGGCGTTTTGTCGTATCTATTTCTTTCTCAAATTAAGTTAAAATATAGAAAATTGAGCTAGCTTAATGTGGGTATTGGATTCGTGTCATTCTGATCTCTTAATCAAAAGTTACGGACGATTTAGTGCGCATATGTCAAGTTGATCGGCCAGTTAAAGTGATCATTTTAAACTGATCACTGGTGCTCATTAAGTAAAGGCTCATAAATGAAGCATAATGCATGGCATCAAGCAGTTTGGATAGATTGGATTACTTGGGCGCTTTGTCGTATCTATTTCTATCTCAAATAAATATAGAAAATTAAGCTAGCTTAATGTGGGCATTGGATTCGTGTCATTTTGAGCTCTTAATCAAAAGTTCCAGATGATTTAGTGCGGACATGTCAAGTTGATCGGCCAGCTAAAGTGATCATTATAAACGGATCATTGGTGTTCATTGAGTAAAGGCTTATAAATGAGGCATAATGCATCACATCACACAGTTTTGGATATATTTGATTACTTGGACGGTTTGTCAAATCTATTTCTGTCTCAAATTTTGTTACAATATAGAAAATTGAGCTAGCTTAATGTGGACATTGGATTCGTGTGTTTCAAAGCTGTAAATCGAAAGTTACACCCGATTTAGTGCAGATTTGACAAGTTGATCGGCCAATTAATGTGATTATTATAAATTGATCATTGGTGCTCATTAAGTAAAGGCTTAAACTGAATCATAAAGCATGTCATCACGCAGTTTTGGGATAGATTGGATTACATGGACGCTTTGTTGTCTCTATATATGTCTTAACTTTTTTCAAAATATAGAAAATTGAGCTAGCTTAACGTGGGCTTTGGATTCGAGTGTTTCTGAGCTCTAAATCGACGATTTAGTGCGGATATGTCAAGTTGATCGGCCAGTTAAAGTAATCATTCTAAACTGATCATTGGTGCTCTTTGAGTAAAGACTTATAATTGAAGCACAAGGCATGGAATAACGCAGTTTGGGATAGATTGGATTAGTTGGATCCTTTGTCGTATCTAGTTTTGTCTCATATGTTTTAACAATATAGAAATTTGAAGCATGTCATCACGCAGTTTTGGGATAGATTGGATTACATGGACGCTTTGTTGTCTCTATATATGTCTTAACTTTTTTCAAAATATAGAAAATTGAGCTAGCTTAACGTGGGCTTTGGATTCGAGTGTTTCTGAGCTCTAAATCGACGATTTAGTGCGGATATGTCAAGTTGATCGGCCAGTTAAAGTAATCATTCTAAACTGATCATTGGTGCTCTTTGAGTAAAGACTTATAATTGAAGCACAAGGCATGGAATAACGCAGTTTGGGATAGATTGGATTAGTTGGATCCTTTGTCGTATCTAGTTTTGTCTCATATGTTTTAACAATATAGAAATTTGAACTAGCTTAATGTGGGCATTGGATTCGTGTCATTCTATGTTATAAATCAAAAGTTACGGACGATTGAGTGCGGACATGTCAAGGTGATCGGACAGTTAAAGTTATCATTCTAAATTGATCATTGGTGCTCATAAACTAAATGCTTATAAAGGAAACATAATACATGGCATCAAGTAGTTTGGATAGATTGGATTACTTGGACGGTTTGTCGTCTCTATTTAAGTCTCAAATTTTGTCAAAATATAGAAAATTTAGGTACCTTAACGTTGGCATTGGATTCGTGTCATTCTGAGCTCGAAATCCAAAGTTACGGATGATTTAGTGTGGCAATGTCTAGTTGATCGGCCAGTTAATATGATTATTCTAAATTGATCATTGGTGCTCATTGAGTAAAGGCTTATAAATGAAGCAAAATGCCTCGCATCACACAGTTTAGATAGATTGAATTACTTGGACGCATTGTCATATCTAGTTCTTTCTCAAATTTTGTCACAATATAGAAAATTGAACAAGCTTAATGTGGGTACTGGATTCGTGTCATTCTGAGCTATAAATCAAAACTTATGGACGATTTAGTGGAGACATGACAAGTTGATCTGCCAGTTAAAATGATCATTTTAAACTGATCACTAGTGCTCATTAAGTAACAGTTTAATAATGAAAAATAATGCATGGCATCACGCAGTTTGGGATGGATTGGATTACTTGGAGGCTTAGTCGTATCTATTTCTGTCTCAATTTTTGTTATAATATAGAAAATTAACCTAACTTTACGTGTGCATTGGATTCGTGTGTTTCTAAGCTCTAAATCACAAGTTACTGATAATTTATTGCGGATATGTCTAGTTGATCGGCCAGTTAAAGTGATCATTCTATACTGATCATTGGTGGTAATTTAGTAAAGTCTTATAAATAAAGCATAAAGCATGGCATCAAGAAGTTTGGATATATTGGATTACTTGAATGCTTTGTCATCTCTATTTCTGTCTCAAATTTGGCAAAAATATAGAAAATAGAGCTAGCTTTACTTGGGCATTGGATTCATGTCATTCTAAGCTCTAAATCAAAAGTTACGGACGATTTAGTGCAGCCATGTCAAGTTGATCAGCAAGTTAAAGTGATCATTCTAAACTGATCATTGGTGCTCATTGAGTAAAGGCTTATAAATGAAGGATTAGGCATGGCATCACGCAGTTTGGGATAGATTGGATTACTTGCATGCTTTGTCGTATCTAGTTTTGTCTCAAATTTCTTTATAATATTGGAAATTGAACTAGCTTAATGTGGATATTAGATTCGTGTTATTCCAAGCTATAAATCAAAAGTTATGGACGATTTAGTGCAGACGTGTCAAGTTGATCGGCCAGTTAAAATGATTATTTTAGACTGATCGTTGGTGCTCACTGAGTAAAATCTTATAAATGAATAATAATGCATGGCATCTCATATTTTGGGATAAACAGGATTAAATGGATGCTTTGTCGTATCTATTTCTGTATCAAATTTTGTCACAATATAGAAAATTGAGGTAGCTTTACGTGGACATTGGATTCATGTCATTCAGAGATCTAAAACAAAAGTTACGGACGATTTAGTGTGGAAATGTCAAGTTGATTGGCCAGTTAAACTGATCATTCTAAACTAATCATTGGTGCTGATTGAGTAAAGGCTTTTAATTGAAGCATAATGCATGGCATCACATTGTTTTGGATAGATTGGATTACTTGGACGCTTTGTCGTATCTATTTCTGTTCAAATTTTGTTACACTATAGAATATTGAGCTAGCTTAATGTGGGCATTGGATTCTTGTGTTTCTAAACTATAAATCAAAAGTTACGGACGATTTAATGAGAACGACATGGTACAGACATGACAAGTTGATCGGCTTGTTAAAATGTTCATTCTAAACTGATCATTGGTGCCCACTGAGTAAAAGCTTATAAATGAAAAATAATGCATGGCATCGCGCAGTTCGAGATGGATTGGATTACTTGGACGCTTTGTCGTATCAACTTCGGTCTCAAATTTTGTTCAAAATAGAAAATTGAACTAGCTTAACGTGGGCATTTGATTCTTGTCATTCTGAGCTACAAATCAAAAGTTATGGACGATGTAGTGCAGACATGTCAAGTTGATCGGCCAGTTAAAATAATCATTATAAACTAATCGTTGGTTCTCATTGAGTAAAAGGTTATAAATGAATAATAATGTGTGGCATCACACACTTTTGGATGGACTGGATTACTTGGACGGTTTGTCGTATCTATTTCTGTATGAAATTTTGTTACACTATAGAAAATTAAGATAGCTTAACGTGGGCAATGGATTCGTGTGTTTCTGACCTCTAAATCAAAAGTTACGGACGATTTCTTGTGGACATGTCAAGTTGATCGGCGAGTTAAAATGATCATTGGTGCTCATCAAGTAAAGTCTTATAAATGAGAAATGAAGCATGGCATCACGAAGTTTGGGATATATTGGATTACTTGGACGCTTTGTCGTATCTAATTATGTTGCGAATTTTGTCACAACATAGAAAATTGAACTAGCTTAATGTGGGCATTAAATTGTCATTCTGAGCTATAAATCAAAAGTTATGGATGATTTAGTGCATACATGTCAAGTTGATCGGCCAGTTAAAATGATCATTCTAAACTTATCGTTGGTTCTCATTGAATAAAAGCTTAAATGAAGAATAATGCGTGGCATCACGCAGTTTGGGATGGACTGGATTACTTGGACCCTTTATCGTATCTATTTCTGTCTAAAATTTTGTCACAATATTGAAAATTGAGCTAGTTTAACGTGGGCATTTGATTCGTGTCATTCCGAGCTCTAAATCAAAAAGTTACGGACGATTTAGTGCGGAAATGTCAAGTTGATCGCCCAGTTAAAGTGATAATTCTAAACTGATCATTGGTGCTGATTGAGTAAAGGCTTATAAATAAAGCATCACGCATGGCATCATGTAGTTTGGGATAGATTGGATTACTTGGATGCTTTGTTGTATCTAGTTCTATTTCAAATTTTGTCACAATATAAAAAATTGAAGTAGCTTAATATGGGCATTGGATTCGTGGCATTCTAAGCTATAAATCAAAAGTTATGGACGATATTGTACAGACATTTCAAGTTTATTTGCTAGTTAAAATGATCATTCTAAACTGATGGTTGGTGCTCATTGAGTAAAAGCTTATAAATGAAGAATAATACATGGTGTCACGCAGTTTGGGATAGACTGGATTATTTGGACGCTTTGTCGTATCTATTTGTGTCTCAAATTTTGTCACAAAATAGAAAATTGAGTTAGCTTAACGTGGGCATTGGATTCGTGTCATTCTGAATCTAGATCAAAAGTTATGGACGATTTAGTGCGGACATGTCAATTGTATTGGCTAGTTAAAGTGATCATTCTAAATTGATCATTGGTGCTGATTGAGTAAATGCTTATAAATGAATCATAATGCATGGCATCACACAATTTTGCATAGATTGGATTACTTGGACGCTTTGTCGTATCTATTTCTGTCTCAAATTTTGTTACACTATAGAAAATTGAGCTAACTTAACCTGGGCATTGGATTCGCGTGTTTCCGAGCTCTAAATCAAAAGTTACGAATGACTTAGTGCGGAAAATATAGTGCAGAAATGTCGAGTTGGTCAGCTAGTTAAAATGATCATTCTAAACAGATCATTGGTGCTCACTGAGTAAAAGCTTATAAATGAAAAATAATGCATGGCAATTCGCAGTTTAGGATGGATTGGATTACTTGGACGTTTTGTCGTATCTATTTCTGTCTCAAATTTTGTCACAATATAAAAAATTGAACTAGCTTAAAGTGGGCATTGGATTTGTGTCATTCGGAGCTACAAATCAAAAGTTATAGATGATGTAGTGCAGACATGTCAAGTTGATCGACCCGATAAAGTTATCAATTTACACTGATCATTGGTGCTCATTGAGTAAAGGTATATAAATGAATCATAATGCATGGCATCACGCAGTTTGGGATAGATTGGATTACTTGCACGCATTGTTGTACCTAGTTCTGTCTCAAATTTTGTCACAGTATAGAAAATTGAACTAGCTTAATGTGCAAAATTGATTCGTGTCATTCAGACCTATAAATCAAAAGTTATGGACGATATAGTGCATACATGTAAAGTTGATCGGCCAGTTAAAATGATCATTATAATCTGATTGTTGGTGCTCATTGAGTAGAAGCTTATAAATGAAGAGTAATGCATGGATGGACTGGATTACTTGGACATTTTGTCGTATCTATTTCTGTCTCAAATTTTGTTTCACAATAGAAAATTGAGCTAGCCTAACGTGGGCATTGGATTTGTGTGTTCTTGACCTCTAAATCAAAATTTGCGGACGATTTAGTGCGGACATGTCAAGTTGATCGGCGAGTTAAAATGATCATTCGAAAATGATCATTGGTGCTCATTAAGTAAAGGCTTATAAATGGGCATGAAGCACGGCAACACGCAGTTTGGGATAGATTGGATTACTTGGACGCTTTGTCGTATCTAGTTCTGTTTCAAATTTTGTCACAATATAGAAAATTGAACTAACTTAATATGGGCATTAGATTCGTCTCATTCGGACCTATAAATCAAAAGTTATGGAAGATTTAGTGCAGACATGACAAGTTGATCGGCCACTTAAAATTATCATTCTAAACTGATCATTGGTACTTATTGAGTAAAAGATTATAAATGAAAAAGAATGCATGACATCATGAAGTTCGGTAAGGATTGGATTACTTGGACGCTTTGTTGTATCGAATTCTTTCTCAAAGTTTTTCATAGTATTGAATATTGAGCAAACTTAACGTGGGCATTGGATTCGTGTCATTCTGAGCTCTGAATCAAAAGTTACGTATGCTTTAGTGTAGACATGTCAAGTTGATCGTCCAGTTGAAGTGATCATTCTGAACTGATCATTGGTGTTGATTGAGTAAAGGCTTATAAATCAAGCATAAGGCATGACATCATGCACTTTGGGATAGATTGGATTATTTGGATGCTTTGTCGTATCTAGTTCTATCTAAATTTTTTGTCACAATATAGAAAATTGAACTACCTTTAAATCAAAAGTTACAAATGATTTAAAGCAGACGTGTCAAGTTGAGTGGCCAGTTAAAGAGATCATTCAAAACAGATAATTGGTGCTCATTAAGTAAAGGCTTAAAAATAAAGCATAAAACATGGCATCACGCAGTTTGGGATGAATTGGATTACTTGGATGCTTTGTCGTATCTATTTCTGTCTCAAATTTTGTCACAATATAGAAAATTGAACTAGCTTAATGTGGGCATTGGATTCTTGTCATTCTGAGCTACAAATCAAAAGTTATATAGAAGATTTAGTGTAGACATGTTAAGTTGATCGGCCAGTAAAAATTATCATTATAAACTTATCATTGATGCTCATTGAGTAAACTCTTATAAATGAAGAATAATGTATAGCATCACGTAGTTTGGGATGAACTGGATTACTTGGACACTTTTTCTTATCTATTTATTTTTCAAATTTTGTCACAATATAGAAAATTGAGTTAGATTAAAGTGGGGATTGGTTTCGTTTCATTTTGAGCTCTAAATCAAAAGTTACGGAAGATTTGGTGTGGACATTTTAAGTTGATCGGCCAGTTAATATGATTATTCTAAACTGATCGTTGGTTTTAATTGAATAAAGGCTTATAAATGAAGCATAATGCTTGGCATCACGCAGTTTCAGATAGATTGGACTACTTGGATGCTTTTTCATAACTAGTTCTGTCTCAAATTTTGCCACAATATAGAATATTGAACTAGTTTAATATGGGCATTGGATTCGTATCATTCTAAGCTACAAATCAAAAGTTATGGATGATTTAGTGCAAACATGTCAAGTTGATCGGCCAGTTAAAATGATTATTCTAAAAAGATCATTGGTGCTCATTGATTAAACACTTATAAATGAATAATAATGGATGGCATCACGCAATTTTTGATGGACTGGATTACTTGAATGCTTTGTCGTATCTATTTATTTCTCCAATTTTATCAAAATATACAAAATTGAGCTAGCTTAACATGGGCATTGGATTCGTATCATTTTGAGCTCTAAATCAAAAGTTACGGACCATTTAGTGTGGATATGTCAAGTTTATCGGCCAGTTAACGTGATCATTCTAAACTAATCATTGGTGCTCATTGAGTAAATGCTTATAAATGGAGCATAATGCATGGCATCACACAGTTTTGGATAGATTGGATTACTTATGTGCTTTTTCGTATCTATTTCTGTCTCAAATTTTGTTACACTATAGAAATTTGAGCTGGCTTAACGTGGGAAATTGATTCGTATCATTTTGAGCTATAAATCAAAAGTTATGAACGATATAGTGCCAACATATAAAGTTGATCGGCAAGTTAAAATGATCATTCTAAACTGTTCGTTGGTGCTCATTGAGTAAAACCCTATAAATGAAAATTAATCATAATGCTTGATATCACGCAGTTTCAGATAGATTGGACTAATTGGACGCCTTTTCGTATCTAGTTCTGTCTCAAATTTTGCCACAATGTAGAAAATTGAATTAGTTTAATGTGGGCATTGGATTCGTGTCATTATAAGCTACACATTAGAAGTTATGGACGATTTAGTGCAAACATGTCCAGTTAATCGGCCAGTTAAAATGATTATTCTAAACAGATCATTAGTGCTCATTGATTAAATGCTTAATGAATAATAATGGATGGCATCACACAATTTTTTATTGACTGGATTACTTGAACACTTTGTCGTATCTCTTTATTTCTCAAATTTTGTCACAATATTCAAAATTGAGCGAGCTTAAAACGGGCATTGGATTCGTGTCAATTTGAGCTCTAAATCAAACGTTACGGACCATTTAGTACGGATATGTCAAGTTGATCGGCCAGTTAACGTGATCATTCTAAATAGATCATTGGTGCTCATTTATTAAACGCTTATAAATGAAGAATAATGGATGGCATCATGCAATTTTTGATGGACTGGATCACTTGAATGCTTTGTCGTATCTATTAATTTCTCAAAATTTGTCACAATATACAAAATTGAGCTAGCTCAACATGGGCATTGGATTCGTGTCATTTTGAGCTCTAAATCAAAAGTTACAGACAATTCAGTGCGGATATGTCAAGTTGATCGGCTAGTTAACGTGATCATTCTAAACCAATCATTGGTGCTCATTGAGTAAATGCTTATAAATGGAGCATAATGCATGGCATCACACAGTTTTGGGTAGATTGGATTACTTCAGTGCTTTTTCGTATCTATTTCTATCTCAAATTTTGTTACACTATAGAAATTTGAGCTAGCTTAACGTGGGAAATTGATTCGTATCATTCTGAGCTATAAATCAAAAGTAATGAACGATATAGTGCCAACATATCAAGTTGATCGGCAAGTTAAAATGATCATTCTAAACTGTTCGTTGGTGGTCATTGAGTTAAAGCTTATAAATGAAGATTAATCCATGGCGTCACGCAGTTTGTGATGTACAGGATTACTTGGACAATTTGTTGTATCTATTTTTGTCTCAAATTTTGTCACAATATAGAATCTTGAACTAGCTTAATGTGGAGATTGGATTCGTGTCATTCTGAGCTACAAATTAAAAGTTATATCAACGATTTAGTGTAGACATGTTAAGTTGATCGGCCTGTAGAAATTATCATTCTAAACTGATCATTGATACTCATTGAGTAAACTCTTATAAATGAAGAATAATGTATAGCATCACGTAGTTTAGGATGGACTGGATTACTTGGACGCTTTGTCTTATCTATTTATTTTTCAAATTTTGTCACAATATAGAAAATTGAGTTATATTAAAGTGGGGATTGGTTTCGTTTCATTCTGAGCTCTAAATCAAAAGTTACAGACGATTTAGTGTGGACATGTCAAGTTGTTCGGCCATTTAATAGGATTATTCTAAACTGATCATTGGTTTTCATTGAATAAAGGCTTATAAATGAAGCATATTGCTTGACATCACGCAGTTTCAGATAGATTGGACTATTTGGACGCTTTTTCGTATCTAGTTCTGTCTCAAATTTTGCCACAATATAGAAAATTGAATTAGTTTAATGTGGGCATTGGATTCGTGTCATTCTAAGCTACACATTAAAAGTTATGGATGATTTACTGCAAACATGTCAAGTTGATCGGCCAGTTAAAATGATTCTTCTAAACAGATCATTGGTGCTCATTGATTAAATGCTTATAAATGAAGAATAATGGATGGCATCACGCAATTTTTGATGGACTGGATTACTTGAACGCTTTGTCGTATCTATTTATTTCTCAAATTTTGTCACAATATTCAAAATTGAGCGAGCTTAAAACGGGCATTGGATTCGTATCAATTTGAGCTCTAAATCAAAAGTTACGGACCATTTAGTGTGATTATGTCAAGTTGATCGGCCAGTTAACATGATCATTCTAAACAGATCATTGGTGCTCATTGATTAAACGCTTATAAATGAAGAATAATAAATGGCATCACACAATTTTTGATGGACTGGATCACTTGAACGCTTTGTCGTATCTATTTATTTTTCAAATTTTGTCACAATATACAAAATTGAGCTAGCTTAACATGGGCATTGGATTCGTGTCATTTTTAGCTCTAAATCAAAAGTTACGGACCATTCAGTGCGGATATGTCAAGTTTATCTGCCAGTTAACATGATCATTCTAAACTAATCATTGGTGCTCATTGAGTAAATGCTTATAAATGGAGCATAATGCATGGCCTCACACAGTTTTGGATAGATTGGATTACTTCAGTGCTTTGTTGTATCTATTTCTGTCTCAAATTTTGTTACACAATAGAAATTTAAGCTAGCTTAACGTGGAAAATTGATTTGTATCATTCTGAGCTATAAATCAAAAGTTATGAACGATATAGTGCCGACATGTCAAGTTGATCGGCAAGTTAAAATGATCATTCTAAACTGTTCATTGGTGTTCATTGAGTATAAGCTTATAAATGATGATTAATCCATAGTGTCACACAGTTTGTGATGTACAGGATTACTTGGACAATTTGTCGTATCTATTTTTGCCTCAAATTTGTCACAATAAAGAAACTTGTACTAGCTTAATGTGGGAATTGGATTCATGTCATTCTGAACTACAAATCAAAAGTTATATAGACGATTTAGTGTAGACATGTTAAGTTGATCGGCCTGTAAAAATTATCATTCTAAACTGATTATTGATGCTCATTGAGTAAACTCTTATAAATGAAGAATAATGTATAGCATCACGTAATTTGGGATGGACTGGATTACTTGGACGCTTTGTCTTATCTATTTATTTTTCAAATTTTTTCACAATATAGAAAATTGAGTTAGATTAAAGTGCGGATTGGTTTCGTTTCATTCTGAGTTCTAAATCAAAAGTTACAGACGATTTAGTGTGGACATGTCAAGTTGTTCGGCCATTTATTAGGATTATTCTAAACTGATCATTGGTTTTCATTGAATAAAAGCTTATAAATGAAGCATAATGCTTGACATCACGCAGTTTCAGATAGATTGGACTACTTGGATGCTTTTTCGTATCTAGTTCTGTCTCAAATTTTTCCAGAATATAGAAAATTGAATTAGTTTAATGTGGGCATTGGATTCGTGTCATTCTAAGCTACACATTAAAAGTTGATCGGCCAGTTCAAATGATTATTCTAAACAGATCATTGGTGCTCATTGATTAAATGCTTATAAATGAAGAATAATGGATGGCATCATGCAATTTTTGATGGACTGGATTACTTGAACGCTTTGTCGTGTCTAGTTATTTTTCAAATTTTGTCACAGTATACAAAATTGAGCGAGCTTAAAATGGGCATTGGATTTGTGTCAATTTTAGCTCTAAATCAAAAGTTACGGACCATTTAGTGCGGATATGTCAAGTTGATCGGCCAGTTAACGTGGTCATTCTAAACTAATCATTTGTGCTCATCGAGTAAATGCTTATAAATGGAGCATAATGCATGGCATCACACAGTTTTGGATAGATTGGATTACTTCAATGCTTTGTCGTATCTATTTCGGTCTTAAATTTTGTCACAATATAGAAATTTTGAGCTAGCTTAAAGTGGGCATTGGATTCGTGTCATCCCGAGCTCTAAATCAAAATTTACGGATGATTTAGTGCAAACATTTCAAGGTGATCGGCCAGTTAACGTGATCATTACCAAATGATCATTGGTGCTCATGAGAAAAAGGCTTATAAATGGAGCATAATGCATGGCATCACACAGTTTTTGATAGATTGGATTAGTTGGAAGCGTTGTCGTATCTATTTTTGTATCAAATTTTGTTACACTATGGAGAATTGTGCTAGCTTATCGTAGGTAATTCTTGTGTTTTTGAGCTCTAAATAAAAAGTTACAAACGATTTAGTGCAGACATGTCAAGTTGATCGGCTAGTTAAAATGATCATTCTAAATTGATCATTGGTGTTCATTGAGCAAAAGCTTATAAATGAAAAATAATGCATGGCATGACGCAGTTCGGGATGGATTGGATTGCTTGGAAGCTTGGATTCGTATCATTCTGAAATCTAAATAAAAAGTTACGGAAGATTTAGTGCGGACATGTCAAGTTGAGTGGCCAGTTAAAGTGATCATTCTAAACAGATCATTGCTGCTCATTAAGTAAAGGCTTATAAATGTAGCATAATGCATGACATCAAGTACTTTGGCTAGATTGGATTACTTGGACACTTTTAAGTCTCTATTTCTGTCTCAAATTTTGTCAAAATATAAAAACTTGACCTAGCTTAACGGGGGCATTGGATTCGTGTCGTTCTGAGCTCTAAGTCAAAAGTTACAAACGATTTTGTGTGAACATGTCAAGTTGCTCGGCCAGTTAATATGATTATTCTAAACTGATCATTGGTGCTCATTGAGCAAAAGCTTATAAATGAAAAATAATGCATGGCATCACGCTGTTTGGGATGGATTGGATTACGTGGATGCTTTGTCGTATCTATTTATTTCTCAAATTTTGTCGCAATATAGAAAATTGAACTAGCTTAAAGTGGGGATTGGATTCGTTTCATTATGAGCTCTAAATCAAAAGTTGCGGACTATTTATTGTGGATATGTCAAGTTGATCGGCCAGTTAATATGATTATTCTAAACTGAGCATTGGTGCTCATTGAGTAAAGACTTATAAATGAGGCATACTTCATCGCATCAGGCAGTTTCAGATAGATTGGATTACCTTGATGGTTTTTCATATCTAATTCTGTCTCGAATTTTGCCACAATATATAAAATTGAGCTAGTTTAAAGTGGGGATTGGATTCGTTTCATTCAGAGCTCTATATCAAAAGTTACGAACTATTTATTTTGGACATGTCAAGTTGATCGGCCAGTTTATATGATTATTCTAAACTGATCATTGGTGCTCATTGAGTAAACGCTTATAATTGAAGAATAATGCTTGGCATCTCGCAGTTTGGGATGGACTGGATTACCTAAACGCTTCGTCGTATCTATTTATTTATCATATTTTGTAACAATATAGAAAAATGTGCTAGCTTAACATGGGTATTGGATTCGTGTCATTCTGAGCTCTAAATCAAAAGTTACGGACGATTTACAGTGGACATGTCAAGTTGATCGGCCAGTTAAAGTGATCATTCTAAACTAATCATTGGTGCTCATTTAGCAAATGCTTATAAATCGAGCATAATGCATGGCATCAAACAGTTTTGGATAGATTGGATTACTTGGATGCTTTCTAGTATCTATTTATGTCTCAAATTATGTTAAACTATAGAAATTTGAGCTAGCATAACGTGGACAATTGATTCGTGTTATTCAAAGCTATAAAACAAAAGTTATGGACGATATAGTGCAGACATGTCAAGTTGATTGGCAAGTTAAAGTGATCATTCTAAACTGATCGTTGGTGCTCATTGTGAAAAAGCTTATAAATGAAGAATATTGCATGGCATCACGCAATTTGGGATGGACTGGATTACTTGGACACTTTGTAGTATCAATTTCGGTCTCAAATTTTGCCATAATATAGAAATTTTGAGCTAGCTTATAGTGGGTTGAGGATTCGTGGCATCAAGCAGTTTTGATAGATTGGATTACTTGGACACCTTTTCATCTCTATTTCTCTCTCAATTTTTTTTCAAAATATAGAAAATTGAGCAAGGTACATTCTGAGCTCTAAATAAAGTGGTCATTCTAAACTGATCATTGGTGCTCATATAGGAAAGGCTTATAAATGAAGCATAATGCATGGTATCACACAGTTTGAGATAGATTGGATTACTTGGACGATTTGTCATATCTAGTTCTGTCTCAAATTTTGTCACAATATAGAAAATTGATCTAGCTTAATGTGGGCATTGGATTCGTGTAATTCTGAGTTATAAATGAAAAGTTATTGACGATTTAGTGCACACATGTCAGTTGATCGACTAATTAAAATGATCGTTCTAAACTGGTTGTTGGTGCTCGTTGAGTAAAAGCTTATAAATGAAGAAAAACGCATGGCATCACGAAGTTTGGGATGGACTGGATTACTTGGACGATTTCTCGTATATATTTTGGTCTCAAATTTTGTCACAATATAGATAATTGAGCTAGCTTAACGTGGGCATATGATTCGTGTCATTCTGAGCTCTAAATCAAAAGTTACGAACGAATTAGTGTGGACATGTCAAGTTGATCGGTCAACTAATATGAATATTCTAACTGGTCAATGGTGCTCATTAAGTAAATGAAGCATAACGCATGGCATCACGCAGTTTGGGATAGCTTGGGTAACTTAGATATTTTGTCGTGTCTAGTTTTGTCTCAAATTTTGTCACAATATAGAAAATTGAACTAGCTTAATGTGGGCATTGGATTCGTGTCATTCTGAGCTATAAATCAAAACTTATGGACGATTTAGTGCAAACATTTCAAGTTGATCAGCCAGTCAAAATGATCATTCTAAACTGATCATGGGTGCTTATTGAGTAAAAGCTTATAAATGAAAAATAATGTATGGCATCACGCAATTTGGGATTGTTTGGAGTACATGGATGCTTTATCGTATCTATTTCTGTCTCAAATTTTGTCCCAGTTTAGAAAATTGGGCTAGCGTATTGTGGGCATTGGATTTGTGTTATTCTGAGCTATAAAAGAAAAGTTACGGACGATTTAGTGCGGATATGTCAAGTTGATCGGCTAGTTAAAGTGATCATTCTTAACTGATCATTGTTGTTCATTGAGCAAAGGCTAATAAAAGAAGCATAATGCATGGCATTGCATAATTTTGGATAGATTGGCACACTTGGCCGATTTGTCGTCTCTATTTATGCCTCAAATTTTGTCAAAATATGGAAAATTTGGGTAGCTTAACGTGGGCATTGCATTCGTATCATTCTGAGCTCTAAATCAAAAGTTACGGAGGATTTAGTTCTGACGTGTCAAGTTGAATGGCCAGTTAAAATGGTCATTCTAAACTGATCATTGGTGCTCATTGAGTAAAGGATTATGAATGAAGCATAATGCATGGCATCACGTAGTTTGGGTTATATCTAGTTTTTTGTCACAATATATATACTTGAACGCTTTTTCATATCTAGTTTTGTTTCAAATTTTTGTCACAATATAGAAAATTGAACTTGCTTAATGTGGGCATTCGATTCGTGTCATTCTGCATTATAAATCAAAAGCTATTAACGATTTAGTGCAGACATGTCAAGTTGATCGACCAGTTAAAATGATCATTGTAAACAGATCGTTGGTGCTCGTTGAACAAATGAAGAATAATGCTTGGTATGACACAGTTTGGGCTGGAGTGGATTACGTGGACCCTTTGTCGTATCTATTTCTGTCACAAACTTTGTTACAATATAGAAAATTGAGCTAGCTTAACGTGGGCATTGGATTCGTGTCATTCTGAGCTCTAAATCAAAAGTTACGAACGATTTATTGTGGACATGTTAAGTTTATCGGCCAGTTAAAGTGATTATTCTAAATTGATCATTGGTTCTCATTGAGTAAAGCCTTATAAATGAAGCATAATGCCTCGGATCACAAAGTTTTGGATAGATTGGACAAGTTGGATGCTTTTCCATATATATTTATATCTCAAATTTTCTCAAAATATAGAAAATTGAGCTAGTTTAACGTGGTCATTGGATTCGTATCATTCTGAATTTTAAATCAAAAGTTACGTACAATTTTTAGTGTGGACATGTCAAATTGAGCGGCCAGTTAAAGTGATCATTCTAAACAGATTATTGGTACCCATTAAGTAAATGCTTATAAATGAAGCATAAAGAATGGCAGCAAAAATTTTGGATAGATTGGATTATTTGGATGCTTTGTCGTTTTCATTTTTGCATCAAATTTTGTCAAAACATAGAAAATTTAGCTAGCTTAACGTAGACATTGGATCGTGTCATTTAGAGCTCTAAATAAAAAGCTAAGGTTGATTTAGTGTGGACATGTCAAGTTGATCGTCCAGCTAAAGTGATCATCCTAAACTGATCATTGGTGCGCATTGAGTATAGTCTTATAAATGAAGCATCACACAGTTATGGAAAGATTGGATAAGTTGGACGCTTTGTTGTGTCTATTTCTGTCTCAAATTTTGCTACACTATAGAAAATTGAGCTAGCTTAACGTGTGCTTTAGATTCGTGTGTTTCTGAGCTCCAAATAAAAAGTCACAGACGATTTAGTGCGGACATGTCAAGTTGAGTGGGCAGTTAAAGTGATAATTCTAAACAGATCATTGGTGGTCATTAAGTAAAGGCTTATAAATGGAGCTTAAAGCATGACATCAAGTAGATTGTTGTATATATTTATGTCTGAAATTTGTAACAATATAGAAAATTGAGCTAGCTTAGCGTGGGCATTGGATTCATGATATTCTGAGCTTTAAATCAAAAGTTACGAACGATTTAGTGTGGACATGTCAAGTTGATCCGTCAGTTAATATGATAATTCTAAACTGAACATTGGTGCTCATTGAGTAAAACCATCTAAATTAAGCATAATGCATGGCATCATACAGTTTGGGATAGATTAGATTACTTGGACGTTTTGTCGTATCTAGTTTTGTCTCAAATTTTGTGACAATATAGAAAATTGAACTAGATTAATGTGATCGTTAGATTCTGGTCATTCTGAGCTATAAATCAAAAGTTATGGATGATTTAGTGAAAACATCTCAAGTTGATCGGCCAGTTTAAATGATCATTCTAAACTGATAAATGGTGCTCATTGAGTAAATGCTTATAAATGAAGAATAATGCATGATATCACGCAGTTTGGGATGCATTGGATTACTTTGATTATTCTAAACTGAACATTGGTTCTCATTGAGTAAAACCATCTAAATTAAGCATAATGCATGGCATCATGCAGTTTGGGATAGATTAGATTACTTGGATGTTTTATCGTATCTTGTTTTGTCTCAAATTTTGTCACAATATAGAAAATTGAATTAGATTAATGTGATCGTTAGATTCGGGTCATTCTGAGCTATAAATCAAAAGTTATGGACGATTTAGTGAAAACATCTCAAGTTGATCGGCCAGTTTAAATGATCATTCTAAACTGATAAATGGTGCTCATTGAGTAAATGCTTATAAATGAAGAATAATGCATGATATCACGCAGTTTGGGATGCATTGGATTACTTTGATGCTTTGTCATATCTATTTATGTCTCAAAATTTGTCACAATATCAAAAATTTGTCGTAATCATTGTAGTCTGATCATTGGTTCTCATTGAATAAAGGCTTATAAAGGAAGCATATTTCATGGCATCACGCACTTTGGGTTATATTGGATTACTTGGACGCTTTACCGTATCTAGTTTTGTTTCAAATTTTGCCACAATATAGAAAATTGAACTAGTTTAATGTGGGAATTGGATTCGTGTCATTTTGAGCTATAACTCAAAAGGTATGGACGATTTAGTGCAGACATGTTAAGTTGATAAGCGAGTTAAAATGATCATTCTAAACTGATAATTGGTGCTCATTAAGTAAAAGCTTATAAATTAAAAATAATGCATGGCATCACGCAGTTTGGGATGGAATGGATTACTTGGATGCTTTGTCATATCTATTCCTGTCACAAATTTTATCTCAATATAGAAAATTGAGCTAGCTTAACGTGGGCATTGGATTCGTGTCATTCTGAGATCTAAATCAAATGTTAAGCACGATATAGTGCGGAGATGTCAAGTTGATCGGCCAGTTAAAGTGATTATTCTAAACTGATCATAGGTTCTCATTGAGTAAAGGCATATAAATGAAGCATAATGGATGGCATCACACAGTTTGGGATAGATTGGATTACTTGTAGGATTTGTCATATCTAGTTCTATCTCAAATTTTGTCACAATATGGAAATTTGAACTAGATTAATGTGGGCATTGGATTCGTGACATTCTGTACTATAAATCAAAAGTTATGTATGATTTAGTGTAGTCATGACAAGTTGATCGGCTAGTTAAAATGATCATTTTAAACTTATCATTGGTGCTCATTGATTAAAAGTTTATGCATTAAAAATAATGCATGGTATCACGCAATTTATGATAGATTGGATTACTTGGACGCTTTCTCGCATCTTGTATTGTTTCTAATTTTGTCACAATATATAAAATTGAGCTAGCTTAATGTGGGCAGTGGATTCGTGCCATTCTTAGCTCTAAATCAAATGTTAAGCACGATATAGTGCGGACATGTCAAGTATCAGCCAGTTAAACTGGTTATTCTAAACTAATCATTGGTTATCATTGAGTAAAGGCTTATAATGGAAGCATAATGCATGGCATCACGCTGTTTGGGTTATATTGGATTACTTGGCCACTTTACCGTATCTAATTTTTTTTTAAATTTGTCACAATATAGAAAACTGAACTAGCTTAATGTAGGAATTGGATTCGTGCCATTCTCTGCTATAACTCAAAAGGTATGGACGATTTAGTGAAGACATGTCAAGTTGATAAGCCATTTAAAATGATAATTCTAAACTGATCATTGGTTCTGATTGAGTAAAAGTTTATAAATGAAGAATAATGCATGGTATCACGCAGTTTAGGATTGATAGGATTACTTGGACGCTTTGTCGTATATATTTATGTCTCAAATTTTGTCACAATATACGAAAATTGAGCTAGCTTAAAATGGGCATTGGATTCGTGTCATTCTGAGCCCTAAATCAAAAGTTACGAACGATACAGTGTGGATATGTCAAGTTGATCAGTCAGTTAATATGATTATTCTAAACTGATCATTGGTGGTCATTAAGTAAAGCCTTTTAAATTAAGCATAATGCATGGCATCACACAGTTTGGGATAGATTAGATTACTTGGATGTTTTGTCGTATATAGTCTTGTCTCAAATGTTATCACAATACAGAAAACTGAACTAGATGAATGTGAGCATTGGAGTCGTGTCATTCTGAGCTATAAATCAAAAGTTATGGAGGATATAGTGCAAATTTGTCAAGTTGATCGGCCGGTTAAAATGATCATTCTAAACTGATCATTGGTGCTGATTGAGTAAAGGCTTATAAATGAAGAATAATGCATGGCATAACACAGTTTGGGATGCACTGGATTACTTGGATGCTTGTCTTATCTATTTATGAATCAAATTTTGTCACAATATAGAAAATTGAGTTACCTTAAAGTGGGCATTGGATTCGTGTCATTTTGCGCTCTAAATCAAAAGTTACAGAAGATTTAGTGCGGCCATGTGAGGTTGATCGGACCACTAAAGTGATCATTCTAAACTGATCATAGGTGCTCATTCAGCAAAGGCTTATAAATGAAGCATAATGCATGGAATCACAGAGTTAGGGATATATTGGATTACTTGGACGCTTTCTTGTATCTATTTCTGTCTCAAATTTTGTTAAACAATAAAACAATTGAGCTAGCTTAACGTGGGCATTGGATTTGTGTGTTTCTGACCTCTTAATCAAACGTTACGGACGTTTTAGTGCGGAAATTTCATGTTGTTCGGCCAGTTAAAGTGATCATTCTAAACTGACCATTGGTGCTCATTAAGTAAAGGCTATGAATGAAGCATAAAGCATGAAATCAAGTAGTTACGATACATTGGATTACTTGGACTCTTTGTGGTCTCTATTTTTCTCTCAACTTTTCTCAAAATATATAAAGTTGAGCTTGCTTAACGTTGTCATTGGATTCGTATCATTCTGAGTTATAAATCAAAAGTTACGGACGATTTTTAGTGTGGACATGTCAAGTTGAGTGGCCAATTGAAGTGATCATTTTAAACAGATTATTGGTACTCATTAAGTAAAGGCTTATAAAGAAGCATAGAGCATGGCAGCAAGTAGTTGGTTTAGATTGGATTACTTGGACACTTTGTGGTCTCTATTTTTGTATCAATTTTGGTCAAATTATAAAAAAATTGAGCTAGCTTAGTTTGGACATTGGATTCGTGTCATTATAAACTATAAATCAAAAGTGATGGACGATTTAGTGTGGACATGTCAAGTTGAGTGGCCAGTTAATATGATCATTCTAAGAAGATCATTGGTAATCATTAAATAAAAGCATAAAACATGACAGCAAGTTGTTTCGATACATTGGATTATTTCTACGCTTTGTCGTCGGTATATTTGTCTCAAATTTTGTCAAAATATAGAAAATTGAGCTAGGTTAACGTGGACATTGGATTCGTGCTATTCTGAGCAATAAATCAAAAATTGATTGGCAAGTTAAAGTAATCATTCTAATCTGATCATTGGTTCTTATTGAGTAAATGCTTATAAAGTAAGCATAATGCATGGCATCACGCAGTTTGGGTTATATTGGATTACTTGGACGCATTACCGTATCTAGTTTTGTTTCAAATTTTGACACAAGAAAGAAAATTGAACTAGCTTAATGTGGGAGCTGGATTCGTGTCATTCTGAGCTATAACTCAAAAAGTATGGATGATTTAGTGTAGACATGTCAAGTTGATAAGCGAGTTAAAATGATCATTCTAAACTGATCATTGGTGCTCATTGAGTAAAAGTTTATAAATGAAGAACAATGCATGGTATCACGCAGTTTAGGATTGATAGGATTACTTGGACGCTTTGTCGTATATATTTATGTCTCAAATTTTGTCACAATATACAAAAATTGAGCTAGCTTAACGGATACATTGGATTCGTGTCATTCTGAGCCCTAAATCAAAAGTTACGAACCATATAGTGTGGATATGTCAAGTTGATCGGTCAGTTAATATGATTATTCTAAACTGATCATTGGTGCTCATTAAGTAAAGCCTTTTAAATTAAGCATAATGCATGGCATCACACAATTTGGGATAGATTAGATTACTTGGACGTTTTGTCTTATCTAGTTTTGGCTCAATTTTTGTCACAATATAGAAAATGGAACTAGATTAATGTGAGCATTGTATTCGTGTCATTCTGAGCTATAAATCAAAAGTTATGGACGATTTAGTGCAAATTTGTCAAGTTGATCGGCCAGTGAAAATAATCATTCTAAAGTGATCATTGGTGCTCATTGAGTAAAGGCTTATAGATGAAGAATAATGCATGACATCAAGCAGTTTGGGATGCACCGGATTACTTGGACACTTATCCTATCTATTTATGAATCAACTTTTGTCACCATATAGAAAATTGAGTTAGCTTAACGTGGGCATTGGATTCGTGTCATTCTTAGCTCTAAATAAAAAGTTACAGAAGATTTAGTGCAGACATGTGAAGTTGATCGGACCGTTAAAGTGATCATTCTAAACTGATCATAGGTGCTCATTGACTTAAGGCTTATAAATGAAGCATAATGCATGGCATCACACAGTTAGGGATAGATTGGATTACTTGGACGTTTTCTTGTATCTATTTCTGTCTCAAATTTTGTTAGACAATAAAACAATTGAGCTAGCTTAACGTGGGCATTGTATTCTTGTGTTTCTGACCTCTAAAAAAAAAGTTACAAACGTTTTATTGCGGACATGTCCAGTTGATCGGCATGTTAAAGTGATCATTCTAAACTGACCATTGGTGCTCATTAAGTAAGGGCTATGAATGAAGCACAAAGCATGAAATCAAGTTGTTAGGATAGATTAGATTACTTGGACACTTTGTGTTCTCTATTTTTGTCTCAATTTTTCTCAAAATATAGAATATTGAGCTAGCTTACCGTTGTCATTGGATTCGTATCATTCTGAGTTCTAAATCAAAAGTTACAGATGATTTTTATTGTGGACATGTCAAGTTGAGTGGCCAGTTAAATTGATCATTTTAAACAGATTATTGGTACTCATTAAGTAAAGGCTTATAAAGAAGCATAGAGCGTGGCAGCAAGTTGTTTGTATAAATTGGATTACTTGGACGCTTTGTGGTGTCTGTTTTTGTCTCAATTTTGGTCAAATTATAGAAAATTGAGCTAGCTTAATTTGGACATTGGATTCATGTCATTCTAAGCTCTAAATCAAAAGTTATGGACGATTTAGTGTGGACATGTCAAGTTGAGTGGCCAGTTAATGTGATCATTTTCCGAAGATCATTGGTACTCATTAAGTAAAAGCTTATAAATGAAGCATAAAGCATGACAGCAAGTAGTTTGGATAGATTGGATTATTTGGACGCTTTGTCGTCTCTATTTTTGTATCAAATTTTGTCAAAATATAGAAAATTGAGCAAGCTTCAACGGGACATTCTGGTAAGTCGGGTGCTGGTGGCCTTCTCCAAGACTGTTCAGGAACATGGATCTATGGGTATACCTGCAAAATAGCTTTCGGTGCCATTCTGAGCAATAAATCAAAAGTTGACTGGCAAGTTAAAGTAATCATTCTAATTTGATCATTGGTTCTCATTGAGTAAAGGCTTATAAAGCAAGTATAATGCATGGTATCCTGCATTTTGGGTTATATTGGATTACCGTATTACCGTATTTGTATAGATTGGATTACTTGGATGCTTTGTGGTCTCTATTTTTGTCTCAATTATGGTCAAATTATAGAAAATTGAGCTAGCTTAATTTGGACATTGGATTCGTGTCATTCTAAGCTCTAAATCAAAAGTTGGTTGGCAAGTTAAAGTAATCATTCTAATCTGATCATTGGTAATCATTGAGTAAAGGTTTATAAAGGAAGCATAATGCATGGCATCACACAGTTTGGGTTATATTGGATTACTTGGACACTTTACCGTATCTAATTTTGTTTCAAATTTTGTCACAATATAGAAATTTGAGCTAGCTTAATGTTGGAGTTGAATTCGTGTCATTCTCTGCTACAACTCAAAAGGTATGGACGATTTAGTGAAGACATGTAAAGTTGATAAGCCAGTTCAAATGATAATTCTAAACTGATCATTGGTGCTCATGGAGTAAAAGTTTATAAATGAAGAATAATGCATGGTATCACGCAGATTAGGATTGATAGGATTACTTGGACGCTTTGTCGTATATATTTTTGTCTCAAATTTTGTCACAATATACAAAAATTGAGCTAGCTTGAAGTGGGCATTGGATTCCTGTTATTCTGAGCCCTAAATCAAAAGTTACGAACGATACTATGTGGATATGTCAAGTTGATCGGTCAGTTAATATGATTATTCTAAACTGATCATTGTTGCTCATTAAGTAAAGCCTTTTAAATTAAGCATAATGCATGGTATCACACAGTTTGGGATAGATTAGATTACTTGGACGTTTTGTTGTATCTAGTTTTGTCTCACATTTTTTCACAATATAGAAAATTGAACTAGATTAATTTGAGCATTGGGTTCGTGTCATTCTGAGTTGTAAATCAAAAGTTATGGACGATTTAGTGCAAACTTGTCAAGTTGATCGGCCAGTTAAAATGATCATTTTAAACTAATCATTGGTGCTCATTGAATAAAGGCTTATAAATGAAGAATAATGCATGGCATCACACAGTTTGGGATGCACTAGATTATTTGGACGCTTTTTCGAATCTATTTATGTATCAAATTTTGTTACAATATAGAAAATTGAGTTAGCTTAACGTGGGCATTGGATTCATGTCATTGTGAGCTCTAAATCAAAAGTTACATACGATTTAGAGCGTACATGTGAAGTTGATCGGACAGTTAAAGTTATCAATCTAAACTGATCATAGGCGCTCATTGAGTAAAGGCTTATAAATGAAGCATAATGCATGACATCACACAGTTAGGGATAGATTGGATTACTTGAACGCTTTCTTTTATCTATTTCTAACTCAGATTTTGTTTCACTATAAAAAATTGACCTAGCTTAACGTGGGCATTGGATTCGTGTGTTTCTGAGCTCTAAACCAAAAGTTACAGACATTTTAGTGTGGACATATCAAGTTGATCGGACAGTCAAAGTCATCATTCTAAACTGACCATTGGTGCTCATTAAGTAAAGGCTATGAATGAAGCATAAAGCATGAAATCAAGTAGTTAGGATACATTGGATTACTTGGGCGCTTTGAGTTCTCTATTTTTGTCTCAATTTTTCTCAAAACATAGAAAATTGAGCTAGCTTAACGTGGTCATTGGATTCGTATCATTCTGAGTTCTATATCAAATGTTACGGATGATTTTTATTGTGGACATGTCAAGTTGAGTGGCCAGTTAAAGTGATCATTTTAAACAGATTATTGGTACTCATTAAGTAAAGGCTTATAAAGAAGCATAGAGAATGGGAGCAAGTAGTTTGTATAGATTGGATTACTTGGACGCTTTGTGGTCTCTATTTTTGTCTCAATTATGGTCAAATTATAGAAAATTGAGCTAGCTTAATTTGGACATTGGATTCGTTTCATTCTAAGCTCTAAATCAAAAGTTGGTTGGCAAGTTAAAGTAATCATTCTAATCTGATCATTGGTAATCATTGAGTAAAGGTTTATAAAGGAAGCATAATGCATGGCATCACACAGTTTGGGTTATATTGGATTACTTGGACACTTTACCGTATCTAATTTTGTTTCAAATTTTGTCACAATATAGAAAATTGAGCTAGCTTAATGTTGGAATTGAATTCGTGTCATTCTCTGCTACAACTCAAAAGGTATGGACGATTTAGTGAAAACATGTCAAGTTGATAAGCCAGTTCAAATGATAATTCTAAACTGATCATTGGTGCTCATTGAATAAAAGTTTATAAATGAAGAATAATGCATGGTATCACGCAGATTAGGATTGATAGGATTACTTGGACGCTTTGTCGTATATATTTTTGTCTCAAATTTTGTCACAATATACAAAAATTGAGCTAGCTTAAAGTGGGCATTGGATTCGTGTTATTCTGAGCCCTAAATCAAAAGTTACGAACGGTACTATGTGGATATGTCAAGTTGATCGGTCAGTTAATATGATTATTCTAAACTGATCATTGTTGCTCATTAAGTAAAGCCTTTTAAATTAAGCATAATGCATGGCATCACACAGTTTGGGATAGATTAGATTACTTGGACGTTTTGTTGTATCTAGTTTTGTCTCACAGTTTTTTCACAATATAGAAAATTGAACTAGATTAATTTGAGCATTGGGTTCTTTTCATTCTGAGTTGTAAATCAAAAGTTATGGACGATTTAGTGCAAACTTGTCAAGTTGATCGGCCAGTTAAAATGATCATTTTAAACTGATCATTGGTGCTCATTGAATAAAGGCTTATAAATGAAGAATAATGCATGGCATCACACAGTTTGGGATGCACTAGATTATTTGGACGCTTTTTCGAATCTATTTATGTATCAAATTTTGTTACAATATCGAAAATTGAGTTAGCTTAACGTGGGCATTGGATTCATGTCATTGTGAGCTCTAAATCAAAAGTTACATACGATTTAGAGCGTACATGTGAAGTTGATCGGACAGTTAAAGTTATCAATCTAAACTGATCATAGGTGCTCATTGAGTATAGGCTTATAAATGAAGCATAATGCATGACATCACACAGTTATGGATAGATTGGATTACTTGAACGCTTTCTTTTATCTATTTCTATCTCAGATTTTGTTTCACTATAAAAAATTGAGCTAGCTTAACGTGGGCAATGGATTCGTGTGTTTCTGAGCTCTAAATCAAAAGTTACAGACATTTTAGTGTGGACATATCAAGTTGATCGGACAGACAAAGTCATCATTCTAAACTGACCATTGGTGCTCATTAAGTAAAGGCTATGAATGAAGCATAAAGCATGAAATCAAGTAGTTAGGATACATTGGATTACTTGGACGCTTTGAGTTCTCTATTTTTGTCTCAATTTTTCTCAAAACATAGAAAATTGAGCTAGCTTAACGTGGTCATTGGATTCGTATCATTCTGAGTTCTATATCAAATGTTACAGACAATTTTTATTGTGGACATGTCAAGTTGAGTGGCCAGTTAAAGTGATCATTTTAAACAGATTATTGGTACTCATTAAGTAAAGGCTTATAAAGAAGCATAGAGCATGGGAGCAAGTAGTTTGTATAGATTGGATTACTTGGACGCTTTGTGGTCATTATTTTTGTCTCAATTATGGTCAAATTATAGAAAATTTAGCTAGCTTAATTTGGACATTGGATTCGTGTCATTCTAAGCTCTAAATCAAAAGTTGGTTGGCAAGTTAAAGTAATCATTCTAATCTGATCATTGGTAATCATTGAGTAAAGGTTTATAAAGGAAGCATAATGCATGGCATCACACAGTTTGGGTTATATTGGATTACTTGGACACATTACCGTATCTAATTTTGTTCACATTTTGTCACAATATAGAAAATTGAGCTAGCTTAATGTGGGAATAGAATTCGTGTCATTCTCTGCTATAACTCAAAAGGTATGAACGATTTAGTGAAGACATGTCAAGTTGATAAGCCAGTTCAAATGATAATTCTAAACTGATCATTGGTGCACATTGAGTAAAAGTTTATAAATGAAGAATAATGCATGGTATCACGCAGATTAGGATTGATAGGATTACTTGGACGCTTTGTCGTATATACTTTTGTCTAAAATTTTGTCACAATATACAAAAATTGAGCTAGCTTAAAGTGGGCATTGGATTCGTGTTATTTCTGAGCCCTAAATCAAAAGTTACGAACGATACTGTGTGGATATGTCAAGTTGATCGGTCAGTTAATATGATTATTCTAAACTGATCATTGTTGCTCATTAAGTAAAGCCTTTTAAATTAAGCATAATGCATGGCATCACACAGTTTGGGATAGATTAGATTACTTGGACATTTTTGTTGTATCTAGTTTTGTCTCACATTTTTTCACAATATAGAAAATTGAACTAGATTAATTTGAGCATTGGGTTCGTGTCATTCTGAGTTGTAAATCAAAAGTTATGGACGATTTAGTGCAAACTTGTCAAGTTGATCAGCCAGTTAAAATGATCATTTTAAACTGATCATTGGTGCTCATTGAATAAAGGCTTATAAATGAAGAATAATGCATGGCATCACGCAGTTTGGGATGCACTAGATTATTTGGAGGCTTTTTCGAATCTATTTATGTATCAAATTTTGTTACAATATAGAAAATTGAGTTAGCTTAACGTGGGCATTGGATTCGTGCCATTGTGAGCTCTAAATCAAAAGTTACATACGATTTAGAGCAGACATGTGAAGTTGATCGGACAGTTAAAGTGATCAATCTAAACTGATCATAGGTGCTCATTGAGTAAAGGCTTATAAATGAAGCATAATGCATGGCATCACACAGTTGGGGATAAATTGGATTACTTGAACGCTTTCTTGTATCTATTTCTAACTCAAATTTTGTTACACTATAAAAAATCGAGCTAGCTTAACGTGGGCATTGGATTCGTGTGTTTCTGAGCTCTAAATCAAAAGTTACGAACGTTTTAGTGCGGACATATCAAGTTGATCGGACAGTTAAAGTCATCATTCTAAACTGACCATTGGTGCTCATTAAGTAAAGGCTATGAATGAAGCATAAAGCATGAAATCAAGTAGTTGGGATAGATTTGATTACTTGGACGCTTTGTGTTCTCTATTTTTGTCTCAATTTCTCGCAAAATATAGAAAATTGAGCTAGCTTAACGTGGTCATTGGATTCGTATCATTCTGGGTTCTAAATCAAATGTTACGGACGATTTTTTATTGTGGACATGTCAAGTTGAGTGGCCAGTTAAAGTGATCATTTTAAACAGATTATTGGTACTCATTAAGTAAAGGCTTATAAAGAAGCATAGAGCATGGGAGCAAGTAGTTTGTATAGATTGGATTACTTGGACGCTTTGTGGTCTCTATTTTTGTCTCAATTATGGTCAAATTATAGAAAGTTGAGCTAGCTTAATTTGGACATTGGATTCGTGTCATTCTAAGCTCTAAATCAAAAGTTGGGGTGCAAGTTAAAGTAATCATTCTAATCTGATCATTGGTTATCATTGAGTAAAGGTTTATAAAGGAAGCATAATGCATGGCATCACACAGTTTGGGTTATATTGGATTACTTGGACACTTTACCGTATCTATCTTTGTTTCAAATTTTGTCACAATATAGAAAATTGAGCTAACTTAATGTGGGATTTGGATTCGTGTCATTCTCTGCTATAACTAAAAAGGTATGGACGATTTAGTGAAGACATGTCAAGTTGATAAGCCAGTTAAAATGATAATTCTAAACTGATCATTAGTGCTCATTGAGTAAAAGTTTATAAGTGAAGAATAATGCATGGTATCACGCAGTTTAGGATTGATAGGATTACTTGGACGCTTTGTCGTATATATTTTTGTCTCAAATTTTGTCACAATATACAAAAATTGAGCTAGCTTAAAGTGGGCATTGGATTCGTGTCATTTTGAGCCCTAAATCAAAAGTTACGAACCATACTGTGTGGATATGTCAGATTGATCGGTCAGATAATATGATTATTCTAAACTGATCACTGTTGCTCATTAAGTAAAGCCTTTTAAATTAAGCATAATGCATGGCATCACGCAGTTTTGGATAGATTAGATTACTTGGACGTTTTATCGCATCTAGTTTTGTCTCAAATTTTGTCAAAATACAGAAAACAGAACTAGATTGATGTGAGCATTGGATTCGTGTCATTCTGAGTTATAAATCAAAAGTTATGGACGATTTAGTGCAAATTTGTCAAGTTGATCGGCCAGTTAAAATGATCATTCTAAACTGATCATTGGTGCTGATTAAGTAAAGGCTTATAAATGAAGAATAATGCATGGCATCACACAGTTTGGGATGCACTGGATTACTTGGATGCTTGTCTTATCTATTAATGAATCAAATTTTGTCACAATATAGAAAATTGAGTTAGCTTAACGTGGGCATTGGATTCGTGTCATTCTAAGCTCTAAATCAAAAGTTATAGAAGATTTAGTGCGGACATGTGAAGTTGATCGTACCGTTTCAGTGATAATTCTAAACTGATCATAGGTGCTAATTCAGTAAAGGCTTATAAATGAAGCATAATGCATGGCATCACACAGTTAGGGATATATTGGATTACTTGGACGCTTTCTTGTATCTATTTCTGTCTCAAATTTTGTTACACAATAAAACAATTGAGCTAGTTTAATGTGGGCATTGGATTCGTGTGTTTCTGAGCTCTAAATCAAAAGTTACGGACGTTTTAGTGCGGAAATGTCAAAATAATGGGCCAGTTAAAGTGATCATTCTAAACTGACCATTGGTGCTCATTAAGTAACGGCTATGAATGAAGCATAAAGCATGAAATCAAGTAGTTAGGATAGATTGGATTACTTGGACTCTTTGTGGTCTCTATTTTTGTCAATTTTTCTCAAAATATAGAAAATTGAGCGAGCTTAACGTGGTCATTGGATTCGTACCATTCTGAGTTCTAAATCAAAAGTTACGGACGATTTTTAGTGTGTACATGTCAAGTTGAGTGGCCAGTTAAAGTGATCATTTTAAACAGATTATTGGTACTCGTTTAGTAAAGGCTTATAAATGAAGCATAGAGCATGGCAGCAAGTAGTTTGTATAGATTGGATTACTTGAACGCTTTGTGGTCTCTATTTTTGTCTCAATTTTGGTCAAATTATAGAAAATTGAGCTAGATTAATTTGGACATTGGATTTGTGTCATTCTAATCTTTAAATCAAAAGTTATGGACGATTTAGTGTGGACATGTCAAGTTGAGTGGCCAGTTAATGTGATCATTCTAAGAAGATCATTGGTGCCCATTAAGTAAAAGCTTATAAATGAAGCATAAAGCATGACAGCAAGTAGTTTGGATAGATTGGATTATTTGGACGCTTTGTTGTCTCTATTTTTGTCTCAAATTTTGTCAAAATATAGGAAATTAAGCTAGCTTAACGTTGACATTGGATTCGTGTCATTCTTAGCACCAAATCAAAAGTTGATTGGCAAGTTAAAGTAATCATTTTAATCTGACCATTGGTTCTCATTGAGTAAAGGCCTATAGATGAAGAATAATGCATGGCTAGTTAAAATGATCATTCTGAGGTGATCATTGGTGCTCATTGAGTAAAGGCTAATAGATGAAGAATAATGCATGGCATCCCGCAGTTTGGGATGCACCAGATTACTTGGATGCTTATCGTATCTATTTATAAATCAACTTTTGTCACCATATAGAAAATTGAGTTAGCTAAAGGTGGGCACTGGATTCGTGTCATTCTGAGCTCTAAATCAAAAGTTACAGAAGATTTAGTGCGGACATGTGAAGTTGATCGGACCGTTAAAGTGATCATTCTAAAATGATCATAGGTGCTCATTGAGTAAAGGCTTATAAATGAAGCATAATGCATGGCATCACACAGTTAGGGATAGATTGGATTACTTGGACGTTTTCTTGTATCTATTTCTGTCTCCAATTTTGTTAGACAATAAAACAATTGAGCTAGCTTAACGTGGGCATTGTATTCTTGTGTTTTTGACCTCTAAATAAAAAGTTACAGACGTTTTAGTGCGGACATGTCCAGTTGATCGGCATGTTAAAGTGATCATTCTAAACTGACCATTGGTGCTCATTAAGTAAAGGCTATGAATGAAGCATAATGCATGAAATCAAGTTGTTAGGATAGATTAGATTACTTGGACAGTTTGTGTTCTCTATTTTTGTCTCAATTTTTCTCAAAATATAGAATATTGAGCTAGCTTAACGTGGTCATTAGATTCGTATCATTTTGAGTTCTAAATCAAAAGTTACGGACGATTTTTATTGGGGACATGTCAAGTTGAGTGGCCAGTTAAATTGATCATTTAAAACATATTATTGGTACTCATTAAGTAAAGGCTTATAAAGAAGCATAGAGCATGGCAGCAAGTAGTTTGTATTGGTTGGATTACTTGGACGCTTTGTGGTCTCTGTTTTTGTCTCCATTTTGGTCAAATTATAGAAAATTGAGCTAGCTTAAATTGGACATTGGATTCATGTCATTCTAAGCTCTAAATCAAAAGTTATGGACGATTTAGTGTGGACATGTCAAGTTGAGTGGCGAGTTAAAGTGATCATTTTCCGAAGATCATTGGTACTCATTAAGTAAAAGCTTATAAATGAAGGATAAAGCATGACAGCAAGTAGTTTGGATAGATTGGATTATTTGGACGCTTTGTCGTCTCTATTTTTGTATCAAATTTTGTCAAAATATAGACAAATTGAGCTAGCTTAATGTGGACATTGGATTCGTGCCATTCTGAGCAATAAATCAAAAGTTGACTGGCAAGTTAAAGTAATCATTCTAATCTGATCGTTGGTTCTCATTGAGTAAAGGCTTATAAAGGAAGCATAATGCATGGTATCCTGCAGTTTGGGTTATATTGGATTACTTGGACGTTTTACCGTATCTAGTTTTGTTTCAAATTTTGTCACAATATAGAAAATTGAGCTAGCTTAATGTGGGAATTGGATTCGTGTCATTCTCTGCTATAACTCAAAAGGAATGGACGATTTAGTGAAGACATGTCAAGTTGATAAGCTAGTTAAAATGATAATTCTAAACTGATCATTGGTGCTCATTGAGTAAAAGTTTATAAATGAAGAATAATGCATGGTATCACGTAGTTTAGGATTGATAGGATTACTTGGACGCTTTGTCGTATATATTTTGTCTCAAATTTTGTCACAATATACAAAAATTGAGCTAGCTTAAAGTGGGCATTGGATTTGTGTCATTCGGAGCCCTAAATCAAAAGTTACGAACGATTTAGTGTGTACATGTCAAGTTGATCGGTCAGTTGATATGATTATTCTAAACTGATCATTGTTGCTCATTAAGTAAAGCCTTTTAAATTAAGCATAATGCATGGCATCACGCAGTTTGGGATAGATTAGATTACTTGGACATTTTTTCGTATCTAGTTTTGTCTCAAATTTTGTCACAATACAGAAAACGGAACTAGATTAATGTGAGCATTGGATTCGTGTCATTCTGAGCTATAAATCAAAAGTTATGGACGATTTAGTGTAAATTTGTCAAGTTGGTCGCCCAGTTAAAATGATCATTCTAAACTGATCATTGGTGCTGATTGAGTAAAGGCTTATAAATGAAGAATAATGCATGGCATCACGCAGTTTGGGATGCACTGGATTACTTGGATGCTTGTCTTATCTTTTTTTTTTGCCAACTTGATTTATTTATTAAGGAGTAAGATCATTGTTTACAATAGTACAAAGGAATAAAGGACAAGTTTGATATAAATTCCAATTTGAATTCCCAGAAACCGCAGTTGAAGCCAAGGTATCCGCTGCTTGATTAGCCAAACGCGAATGATATACAAAACGAATGCCGTCAAATTTTGAAATCCAATTTCGAACTGTGCTGATATAATGATGTAAATGCAGATTTTCGCCATCCTTGTTAAGAAGATTATTTAGAGTCAAATTATCTCCTTCAAACATAACATACTGATACCCCAAGGACCATGCTGACTGAATAGTCCATATAAGAGCCGTAAACTCCGCTTCAATCACCGAGCTTCCTCCCTGGAACTTTCCTCTTCCCGCATGTAGAAAAAGACCTTTTTCATTACGAATGATCCAGCGTAAACCTGAAGGTGAATTACCAGATCGGTGAGCAGCATCATAGTTACATTTGACCCAATGTAGAGATGGAGCCTGCCAGTGTGTTGAACCAGGAGCTTTATGTACTGTAGTGTTGTTAACATTATTAACTAACATCAAAGCATTCAACCATTCCGTAGCATCTTCCGAACTCTTCTGAATTATTGTAGCAGGCAATACATTATTTTGATTAAATACCAGATCATTTCTAGACTTCCATAGGCGCCAGAGTAGATAGAAAGGTTGATATCTTTGAACATAATCAAATGGCATTCCGTTGTAGCTTGCAAATAAGCAGCGAATATTATCGTAGATGTTAGAATTGAAGTAACAAATTGAAGAAACCGAGATCCCCAATTGTCGCCAGATACATTGAGCGAAAGGACAAAGAAAAAAAGTATGAACCTCTGTTTCTTCTAAATCACAGCATCGTAGGCACTTATTATCTGGAATAATCCTCCGATAGGATAAATGAGATTTCAGGGGCAGCGCTTTAGACAATAGTCTCCACAGAAAATGTTTAAGTTTTGATGGAAGTTGAAGTGACCATATCTCTTTAGCTAGATCTTGATGATGTACTAGTGGGGGATACTGAACCGTAGTAACTGAATTATTATCAACCGCATAGCGATAACCTGATTTGACAGAGTATATTCCATTATTTGTAAAATTCCAATACCATCCATCAGTAATCGGATCCGTAGGTAAAAAAATCTTGTAGATAAGCTGATGGTTGTCCTTCTCTATAAGATCATTAACAATCTCCTCGTTCCAAAAACCAGATTCCTGATCAATTAGAACCTTAACCTTTAATGTTGGATTTGTGAATGGTAGTAATCTTGGTTGTCGTGGTGGATTTACTGGAAGCCAATTGGGATCTCCAATGAGAATATTTTGACCATTCCCAATCGACCGTCGTAATCCAGAACAGAGTAAAGAACGTCCATGGATAAGTGATTGCCAACCAAATGATGGGCGTGAACCCAAAGGAGCAGAGATGAACTCCCCAGATTTATAATACCGGCTCTTCAAGATTCTTGATAGCAGACATTGAGGCCTTTGCAGAATTTTCCAACATTGATTAGCTAGCAAAGCCTGATTAAATTTCTGGAAATCCCGAAAGCCTAAGCCCCCCACAAACTTAGATGTCGAAATTTTTTGCCAAGATACCCATGAAATCTTTTTTGTAAGTTAGACGATCCCTACCAAAATTGAGCTAATTGTCTATCTAACAAAGTGCAGATCTCCTTAGGCAATTTGAATACATTCATGGAATACACTGGCATCGCATAAGCTACAGATTTAAGCAATACCTCTTTACCAGCTGGAGATAAAAAAATTTGATTGCCATCCTTGAATACGAGACTGAACTCTTTCCAAAATATATTTAAACATCTGACGTTTATTCCGTTTGAATTGTTCCGGAAGTCCTAAATACTTACATCCCCCTCCAATATTCTGAATCCCCAACATCTGGTGTATATGAACTCGAGTATGGTGATAAACCTTAGATCCAGAAATTATTGAAGACTTTTCCAGATTAATGCTTTGCCTTGAAACTCGTCCATATTCTTCAAAAATTTGGAGAAGACTCATAACATTTGCTCTGTCATCTCTTATGAAGAATAATGAATCATCAGCAAACAATAAATGTGAAATTGACGAACCATTGCGATCTAATTTCAAGGGTTTAATTTTACGCTGTCTTTCTGCCGCACCAAGCAATGAGCTTAAAACATCAGCACAAAGGATGAATAAATATGGCGATAAAGGATCACCCTGACGTAATCCATGAGTAGGCCGGAGAAAACCATATGGGCTTCCGTTGACGAGGATTGAAAAAGAGGTTGTTGTAACACATTGCATAATCCAATGAACCCATTTAGGCGAAAATCCTTTTTTCAGTAAAACTGCTTCCAAGAAGTTCCACTCCATTCGATCATATGCTTTACTCATGTCAGTCCTAACTGCCATGTATTCAGTTGCACATGTTTTTTGAACCCGTAAAGAATGTAGAGGTTCGTGCTCAATGAGAACATTATCAGTTATCTGTCTACCCGGGATGAATGCAGCCTGATTTTCCGAAACAATATCATTTAGAAAGGATTTTAAGCGGAGAACGAGAACTTTTGAAATAACTTTGTAAATGACATTACAAAGTTATATGGGTCTAAAGTCCTTCATGGTAACCGGACAATCCATTTTAGGGATTAAACATATGTTAGTATGGTTAAAATCTGCAATCATTTCTCCTGTTTGAAAAAATCGGTCCACTTCCTGGAATACTGCATCCCCAACAATGTTCCAATTCTGCTGATAAAAAGATGCTGAATAACCATCCAGACCCGGAGCTTTATTAGCACCCATTGAACACATCGCTGTAAAAACTTCTTCTTTCGTTACGGCAGATGTTAATGTTTCATTCGTGGTCTCAGAAACCGAATTCTCAATATTCAAGAGGACCAAATCCATATTACCCTGAGAACATGACTGAAAAAGTGTAGAAAAATAATGCGAAGCTTGAGCAGCAATATCCTTATTGCCAAAAACATCATTGCCCTCTTCTGTCTTAATTGAGGTAATAGTATTACGAGATCGATGGTTTTTGGTGACAGCATGAAAAAATTTCGTTTTCCGATCTCCTTCCTGGAGCCATTGATTCCTACTTTTTAATTTCCAAAATTTTTCCTCATCCATATAAGCTTGAACTAGCTCCTTTTTCAAAGAATTAACTTTGTTCGGATCCCAAACCGAAGTCTTAGCTTGATCAATAGCCAAAGTCAGTTCCTTTATCCGATTAGCAGAATTAACATAAGTCTTCGTCCTCCAAATGGATAAACGTTTTCGACAATTGTGTAGACGAGATAATAGTTCAAAGTGGCAGTTTAGTTGGAAATTATTCCAACTAGATTCCACAACTTTACTGAATTCTGGTTGATTTACCCAACGGGGATCATATCTAAATTGCCTCCTTCCTATTTCAGACTGTTTACGAATGTGAATGATAGCAGGGCGATGATCAGGGTCAATCATATCGAGATATTCTACAAAGGATGCGGGATACAGCGCTTTCCACTCATCATTAACCATTGCTCTATCTAACCAACACTGAACAAACGGATTATTCCGTTTTCCTGCCCAAGTCATATTATTTCCTTTGAATTGTAGATCAGTCAACATACAAGTCGATACCATATGTTGAAAATTTCTAAGACTCCATGGTTCACGTACTGCACCACCATGTTTTTCATGTGGGTGAAGGATTTCATTAAAATCCCCACATAGAACCCAAGGAAAATTCCGAGTTTGTGATATTTGTTCTAATCTTTCCCAAAGAATAGATCGAAATTTTTGGATTGGGTGACCGTAAACACATGATAAGTAGAAATCATTTCCATTATTACAGCCAATAAGTCTATCATCAGAGCTTACAACCGACAAAGCAACAGAGTTTTTCCACATCAAGCTAAACCACCACCAATTCCTTTTGGGGGGATACATAACACACAGTCATAGTTTAAAACTGCAGCTACATCATGTACTATATTATTACTATTTTTTGTCTCCACCAAGAAGAGTACGTCCGGAGAATAATTCTTCTTTATTCTCCTCAGGCGTCGAACTGCCAAAGACCCTCCTAAACCCCGGTAGTTCCAAAATCCAATATTCATTCTAATTCCGGTGGATTATGGCCCACCGAACCGTCACCTAAACATCTCAAAAATGCAAACCCAGAATAATAAACCACATATGTGCTGGTTTGAGATTTAGAAAACCATAGCATTAAACCAATAGAATGCTTCGGTTTAAGATTAGTAAAAACCGACTTCCAACTACTTAAATGACACGTGTATATAGGCACGTGACATATCCATATATAGACCAGTTTAATTAAATTCCTTAACCAACTTAACCAAATTTGAAAAACCACTTGGTAAGCAGTTTTCAATATACGCCTACGGATTAATTTTTCTGGCGTACCTGGCGGTTGGAGACCGGAGGAATTTGGTGATGGATTTCCACGGCGGCGTTTGGCATCAGGACCAGATTTAGGTATAGTCGCCGATTCGAGAAGCAAAACCCGCTTCTCTATAGGGTCGCGATAACCCGGCGGTGGATTATCGCTATCGCCATCCTCACCACCATTACCGACAACCAGAGAAGACAGATTTGCTGGGAGTGGGCATTCAGATATCTCATGCGAGATTAAACCACATCGAATGCAAAAAAAAATTAACATTTCGTACCGAAAATGAAGAACAGTGTCGGCATCCTCAAAACGGAATTTCCTCTGAAAAATCAGAGAGTTCCCGATGTTAATCAGAACTCGGACACGGACATACTCGACTCGGTGGGCTCCTTCAGCATTAAAATCAGACTCTAACAACACACCCAGGGTACCGCCAATATGCATCACCATCCGATAAATTAGATATTGAATTGGGATTCCTCTTATTTGGACCCAAAATGGAATATGGAGCAAATCGGCATCCGTCATCACCGGCGCCCATTTTGTAAAACAACCATCCAGTCATTGAACGACCATGGGCTCTGGTGAAGAACCAAAAGAAGACCTTCCTCCGAGTGAAAGAGAAATTGCACCCTGTTACCCTCAATTATACGGGAGACAATTGTTTCGCCGGTACTCCAGAGACCAGGCAGAGTAGTCATCAAAGCATGGAGGTTCTGTTTCCGGGGATGAACCGGTTTTCCGATTAGGGAGAAGCGAGTTTTGTTTGAGGCATGTGTGCACAATTCACCCGGCAGAATGATAGGCTCTTCATCGATTCCCAACGAAACATCTTGCATTTGTTTTGTTATAAAATCCGACATCGAAAATGAAACAGAGAATGTCGATGAGACAGGGATTGCTGAGAGAGAATAAACTGTGAAAAGGGTAAAAGAAGACCAGAACAGGGAGAATTTAAGGGGAAGGAGAAGTGTTTGTGGAGATAAGAAGCAATAACCGTCGATAGATGACAATAAACACTCTTCTAGAAGAAGAGATAATCCCATCGGCGCCAGAAAATCAATAACCGTTGCCGAAGATAACGCTGAGCAGTTTCTCAGAAATCATAGAGAGAGAAAGTACAATCCTATTGAACATGTCCTATGCTTGTCTTATCTATTTATGAAGAATAATGCATGGTCTCTGTTTTTGTCTCAATTTTGGTCAAATTATAGAAAATTGAGCTAGCTTAATTTGGACACTGGATTCATGTCATTCTAAGCTCTAAATCAAAAGTTATGGACGATTTAGTGTGGACATGTCAAGTTGAGTGGCCAGTTAATGAGATCATTTTCAGAAGATCATTGGTACTCATTAAGTAAAAGCTTATAAATGAAGCATAAAGCATGACAGCAAGTAGTTTGGATAGATTGGATTATTTGGACGCTTTGTCGTCTCTATTTTTGTATCAAATTTTGTCAAAATATAGAAAATTGGGCTAGCTTAACGTGGACATTGGATTCGTGTCATTCTGATCAATAAATCAGAAGTTGACTGCAAGTTAAAGTAATCACTCTAATCTGATCATTGGTTCTCATTGAGTAAAGGCTTATAAAGTAAGCATAATGCATGGTATCCTACAGTTTGGGTTATATTGGATTACTTGGACGCTTTATCGTATCTAGTTTTGTTTCAAATTTGTCACAATATAGAAAATTGAACTAGATTATTGTGGGAATTGGATTCGTGTCATTCTGAGCTATAACTCAAAAGGAATGGACAATTAAGTGGAGACATGTCAAGTTGATAAGCGAGTTAAAATGATCATTCTAAACTGATCATTGGTGCTCATTGAGTAAAAGCTTATAAATTAAGAATAATGCATGGTATCACACAGTTTGGGATGGATTGGATTACTTGGACACTTTGTCGTATATATTTATGTCTCAAATTTTATGACAATATACAAAATTGAGCTAGCTTAACGTGGGCATTAGATTCATATCATTCGGAGCCCTAAATCAAAAGTTACGAACAATTTTGTGTGTACATGTCAAGTTGATCGGTTAATTGATATGATTATTCTAAACTAATCATTGGTGCTCATTAAGTAAAGCCTTTTAAATTAAGCATGATGCATGGCATCACGCAGTTTGGGATAGATTAGATTACTTGGACATTTTTTCGTATCTAGTTTTGTCTCAAATTTTGTCACAATACAGAAAACGGAACTAGATTAATGTGAGCATTGGATTCGTGTCATTCTGAGCTATAAATCAAAAGTTATGGACGATATAGTGCAAATTTTTTAAGTTGATCGGCCAGTTAAAATGATCATTCTAAACTGATCGTTGGTGCTGATTGAGTAAAGGCTTATAAATGAAGAATAATGCATGGCATAACACAGTTTGGGATGCACTGGATTACTTGGATGCTTGTCTTATCTATTTATGAATCAAATTTTGTCACAATATAGAAAATTGAGTTACCTTAAAGTGGGCATTGGATTCGTGTCATTTTGCGCTCTAAATCAAAAGTTACAGAAGATTTAGTGCGGCCATGTGAGGTTGATCGGACCACTAAAGTGATCATTCTAAACTGATCATAGGTGCTCATTCAGCAAAGGCTTATAAATGAAGCATAATGCATGGAATCACAGAGTTAGGGATATATTGGATTACTTGGACGCTTTCTTGTATCTATTTCTGTCTCAAATTTTGTTAAACAATAAAACAATTGAGCTAGCTTAACGTGGGCATTGGATTTGTGTGTTTCTGACCTCTTAATCAAACGTTACGGACGTTTTAGTGCGGAAATTTCATGTTGTTCGGCCAGTTAAAGTGATCATTCTAAACTGACCATTGGTGCTCATTAAGTAAATGCCATGAATGAAGCATAAAACATGAAATCAAGTAGTTAGGACAAATTGGATTACTTGGACTCTTTGTGGTCTCTATTTTTGTCAATTTTTCTCAAAATATTGAAAATTGAGTGAGCTTAACGTGGTCATTGGATTCGTATCATTCTGAGTTCTAAATCAAAAGTTACGGACGATTTTAGTGTGGACATGCCAAGTTCAGTGGCCAGTTAAAGTGATCATTTTGAGCAGATTATTGGTACTCATTTAGTAAAGGCTTATAAATGAAGCATAGAGCATGGCAGCAAGTAGTTTGTATAGATTGGATTACTTGAACACTTTTTGGTCTCTATTTTGTCTCAATTTTGGTCAAATTATAGAAAATTGAGCTAGATTAATTTGGACATTGGATTTGTGTCATTCTAATCTTTAAATCAAAAGTTATGGACGATTTAGTGTGGACATGTCAAGTTGAGTGGCCAGTTAATGTAATCATTCTAAGAAGATCATTGGTGCCCATTACGTAAAAGCTTATAAATGAAGCATAAAGCATGACATCAAGTAGTTTGGATAGATTGGATTATTTGGACGCTTTGTTGTCTCTATTTTTGTCTCAAATTTTGTCAAAATATAGGAAATTGAGCTAGCTTAACGTGGACATTGGATTCGTGTCATTCTAAGCACCAAATCAAAAGTTGATTGGCATGTTAAAGTAATCATTTTAATCTGATCATTGGTTCTCATTGAGTAAAGGCTTATAAAGAAAGCATAATGCATAGCATCATGTAGTTTGGGTTATATTGGATTACTTGGACGCTTTACCGTATCTAGTTTTGTTTCAAATTTTGTTACAATACAAATAATCGAGCTAACATAATGTGGGCATTGGATTCGTGTCATTCTGAGCTCTAACTCAAAAGTTTCAGAATATTTTGTTCGTACATGTCAAGTTTATCGGCCAGTTGAAGTGATCATTCTAAACCGATCACTTGTGCTCATTAAGTAAGGCTTATAAATGAAGTATAAAGCATGGCATCAAGACGTTTTGATAGATTGGATTACTTGAATGCTTTTTCGTCTCTATTACTGTCTCAAATTTTGTCAAAATATAGAAAATTGAGCTAGCTTAACGTGGGCATTGGATTCGTGTCATTTTGAGCTCTAAATTAAAATTTACGGACAATTTAGTGCAGACATGTCAAGTGGATCGGCCAGGTAATATCATTATTTAAAACTGATCATTGGTACTCATTAAGTAAGGTTTATAAATGAAGGATAATGCATGGCATCACGTGGTTTGGGATAGGTTGGATTACTTGGACGCTTTGGCGTATCTAGTTCTGCTTTAAATTTTGTCAAAATATAATAATTTGAGCTAGATTAATGTCGGCATCGGATTCGTGTTATTCTGAGCTCAAAATCAAAATTTTACAGACGATTAAGTGCAAACATATCAAGTGGATCGGCCAGTTAAAATGATTATTCTAACCTGATCATCGGTATGCATTATGTAAAGGCTTATAAACGAAGCATAATGCATGGCAGATCAACGTGGGCATTGGATTGATGTTGTTCTGAGCTATAAAACAAAGTCACGGAAGATTTAGTGTAACCATATCAAGTTGATCGGCCAGTTACAATAATGATTCTAAACTGATCATTGGTGCTCATTGAGTAAAGTCTTATAAATGAAGCATAATGCATAGCATCATGCAGTTCAGGATAGATTGGATTACTTGGAAGCTTTATCGTATCTATTTCTGACTCAAATTTTGTCACAATATTGAAAATTGAGCTAGCTTAACGTGTGCATTAGATTCATGTCATTCAGAGCTCTAAATCAAAATTTAAGGACGATTTAGTGCGGATATGTCAAGTGGATCGGCCAGTTAATATGATTATTCAAAGCTGATAATTGGTACTCCTTGAGTAAAGGCTTATAAATGAAGGATAATGCATGGCATCACGTGGTTCGGGATAGGTTGGATTACTTGGAGGCTTTACCGTATTTTGTTGTGTCTTAAATTTTGTCAAAATATAGAAATTTGAGCTAAATTAACATAGGCATTGGATTCATGTTATTTTGAGCTCTAAATCAAAATTTACAGACGATTTAGTGCAGACATATCAAGTGGATCGGCCTGTTAATATGATTATTTTAAACTGATCATTGGTACGCATTGTGTAAAGGCTTATAAGTGAATCATAATGCATGGCATCACACGGTTTGGGATAGATTGGATTACTAGGATGCTTTGTCGTATCTAGTTCTGCCTCAAATTTTGAGCTAGCTTAATGTGCGCATTGGATTCGTGTGTTTCTGAGCTCTAAATCAAAAGTTATGGACGATTTAGTGAGTACATGTCAAGTTGATCGACCAGTTAAAATGATCATTCTAAACTGATCACTTGTGCTCATTAAGTAAAGGCTTATAAATGAAGCATAAAGCATGGCACCACGCAATTTGGGATAGATTGGATTACTTGGACGCCGTGTCGTCTCTATTTTGGTCTCAAATTTTGTCAAAATATAGAAATTCGAGCAAGCTTATTGTGGGTATTGGATTCGTGTCATTGTGAGCACTAAATCAAAAGTTACGGACGATTTAGTGTGTAGATGTTAAGTCGATCGGCCAGTTAAGTGATCATTCTAAACTGATCATTGGTGCTCATTAAGTAAACACTTATAAATAAAGAATAATGCATGGCATCACGAAATTTGAGATGTACTGGATTACTTGGACACTTTGTCGTATCTATTAATTTTCCAAATTTTGTCACAATATAGAAAATTGGATTCGTGTCATTCTGAGCTCTAAATCAAAATTTTACGGACGATTTAGTGCGGACATGTCAAGTGGATCGGCCAGTTAATATGATTATTCTAAGCTGATCACTGGTGCGCATTGTGTAAGGGATTATAGACGAAGCATAATGTATGGGCGATCAATGTGGGCATTGGATTTGTATCATTATGAGCTATAAAACAAAGTTATGGAAGATTTAGTGCAGCCATGTTGATCGGCCTGTTAAAATAATCATTCTAAACTGATCATTGATGCTCATTGAGTAAAGCTTATAAATGAAGCATAAAGTATGGGATCAAGAAGTTTGGATTGATTCGATTACTTAAACAATTTGTCATCTCTATTTCTGTCTCAAATTTTGTCAAAATATAGAAAATTGAGCTATCTTAACGTGGGAAATGGATTCTTGTCATTCGAACTCAAAAGCAAAAGTAACTAACGATTTAGTGTGGACATGTTAAGTTGGTCGGCCAGAAATATGATTATTCTAAACTGATCATTGGTGCTCATGGAGTAAAGGTTTATAAATGAAGCATAATGCATGACATCACACAGTTTTGGATAGATTGGATTACTTGGACACTTTGTCTTATCTATTGTTGTCTAAAATTTTGTTACAATATAGAGAATTGAGCTACCTTAACGTGGGTATTGGATTCGTGCATTCTGAGTTCTAAATCAAAATTTAAGGACGATTTACTGCGGACATGTCAAGATTCCAAACTGATCACTACTACTCATTGAGTAAAGGCTTATAAATGAAAGATAATGTGTGGCATCATACGGTTTGGAATAGGTTGGATTACTTGGACGCTTTTTCGTATCTATGTCTGTCTCAAATTTTGTCAAAATATAGAAATTTGAGGTAGATTAACGTGGGCATTGGATTCGTTTCATTCTGATCTCCAAATCAACACTTACGAAAGATTAATACGGACATGTCAAGTGGATCAGCCAGTTAATATGATTATTCTAAACTGATCATTGGTACGCATTGTGTAAAAGCTTATAAATGAAGCATAATGCATGGCATCACGCGGTTTGAGATATATTGGATTACTTGGAAGCTTTGTCGTATCTAGCTCTGTCTAAAATTTTTGTCACAATATAGAAAATTGAACTAGCTTAACGTGGGCATTGGATTCTAGTCATTCTGAGCTATAAAAAAAATTACAGCCGATTTAGTGCAACCATGTCAAGTTGATCATCTAGTTAAAGTGATCATTCTAAACTGATCATTGGTGGGCATTGAGTAAAGGCTTATAAATGAGGCATAATACATAGCATCATGCAGTTCGGGATAGATTGGAATACTTGGACGCTTTTTCGTATCTCGTTCTATGTCAAATTTTGTTACAGTAAAGAAAATAGAGCTAGCTTAATGTGTGCTTTAGATTGGTGTGTTTCTGAGCGTACATGTCAAGTTGATCAGCCAGTTAAAATGATCATTCTAAACTGATCTCTTGTGCTCATTAAGTAACGGCTTATAAATGAAGCATAAAGCATGGTGTCACACAGTTTGGGATAGATTGGATTACTTGGATACCTTCTCCTCTCTATTTCTATCTCAAATTTCATTAAAATATAGAAAGTTGAGCTAGCTTAACGTGGGTATTGGATTCGTGTCATTGTGTGCTCTAAATCAAAAGTTACGGACGATTTCGTGCTGACATGTCAAGTTAATCGAGCAGTTAAAGTGATCATTCTAAACTGATCATTGGTGCTCGTTAAGTAAATGCTGATAAATGAATCATAAAGAATGGCATCACGTAGTTTTGGACAGATTGGATTACGTGGATGCTTTGTCATCACTACTTTTGTCTCAAATTTTGTCAAAATATAGAAAACTTAGCTAGATTAATGTGGGCAATGGATTCTTGTAATTCTGAGCTCAAAATCAAAAGTTACAGACGTTTAGTGCAGATATGATAAGTTGATCGGCCAGTTAATATGATTATTCTAAGCTGATCATTGGTGCTCATTGAATAAAGGTTTATAAATGAAGCATAATGCATGACATAACACAGTTTTGGGTAGATTGGATTACTTGGACGCTTTGTCGTATGTATTTTTGTCTCAAATTTTGTTACAATATAGAAAATTGAGCTAGCTTAACATGGGCATTGGATTCGTGTTATTATGAGTTCCAAAATAGTTACGGATGATTTATTGCGGACATGTCAACTTGATCGGCTAGTTAAAGTGATCATTCTAAACTGATCATTGTGCTCATTAACTAAAGGCTTATAAATGAAGCATAAAGCATGGCATCAAGCTGTTTGGATAGATTTGATTACTTGAACGTTTTGTCAAAACTATTTCCGTTTCAAATTTTGTCAAAATATAGAACATTTAGCTATTTTAACATGGGCATTAGATTCTTGTCATTCGGAGCTCAAAATCAAAAGTTACTGATAATTTACTGCGGACATATCAAGTTGATCGGCTAGTTAATATAATTATTCTAAACTGATCATTGGTGCTCATTGAGTAATAGTTTATAAATGAAGCATAATGCACGGCATCACACAATTTTGGATAGATTGGATTACTTGGACGCTTTGTTTGATCTATTTTTGTCTCAAATTTTGTTGCAATATAGAAAATTGAACTACCTTAATGTGGGCATTGGATACGTGTCATTCTAATTTCTAAATTAAAACTTACCGACGATTTAGTGTGGACATGTTATGTCGATCCGCCAATTAAGTTATCATTCCAAACTGATCATTGGTGTGCTAGTAAAGGCTTATAAATGAAGAATAAAGCATAGTAACAAGCAGTGTGGAGAGATTCGATTACTTGGACGCTTTTTCGTCTCTATTTCTGCCTCAAATTTTTTCGAAATATAGAAAATTGAGCTGGCTTAACGTGGGCGTTGGATTCATGTCATTCTGCGTTCTAAATCAAATTTTACAGATGATTTAGGGTGGATATGTCAAGCGGATCGGCCAGTTAATATGATTATTCAAAACTGATCACTGGTACTCATTGAGTAATAGCTTATAAATGAAGCATAACGCATGGCATCACGCGGTTTAGGATAGACTGGATTAATTGCATGATTTGTCTTATCTAGTTCTGTCTCAAATTTTGTCAAAATATAGAAAATGGAGCTTGCTTAACGTGGACATTGGATTCGTGTCATTCTGTGCTCTAAATCAAAGTTTATGGACAATTTAGTGCGGACATGTCAACTGGATCATCCAGTTAATATGATTATTCTAAACTGATCGTTGGTACTCATTGAGTAAAGGCTAATAAATTAAGCATAATGCATGACATCAAGTGGTTTTGGATATATTAGCTCTTTGTCGTATCTAGTTATGTCTCAAATTTTGTCAAAATGTAGAAAATTGAGCAAGCTTAACGTGGGCATTGGATTCGTGTCATTTTGAGCTCTAAATACAAATTTACGGATGATTTAGTGCGGACATGTCAAATGGATTGGCCAGTTAATATGATTATTCTAAACTGATTGTTGGTACTCATAGAGTAAAGGCTTATAAATGAAGTATAATGCATGGCATCACGCGGTTTTGGACAGATTGGATTACTTGGACGCTTTTTCGTATCTCGTTCTATCTCAAATTTTATCACAATACAGAAAAAAAGAACTAGTTTAACGTGGGCATTGGATTCGTGTCATTTGGAGCCATCTCAAGTTGATCGTCCAGTTAAAATGATTATTCGAAACTGATCATTAGTGCTCATTGAGTAAAAACTTATAAATGAAGAATAATGGAAGGCATCACGCAGTTTGAGATATATTGGATTACTTTGACGCTTTGTCATATCTATTTCTTTCTCAAAATTTGTCACAACATAAAAAATTGAGCTAGCTTAACGTGGGCATTGGATTCGTGTCATTCTGAGGTCTAAATCAAAAGTTACAGATGATTTAGTGCAAACATGTCAAGTTGAACGGCCACTTGATAATATCATTCTAAACTAATCATTGGTTCTCATTGAGTAAATGCTTATAAATGAAGCATAATGACATCACGCATTTTTGATAGCTTGGATAACTTGGACGCTTTTTCGTATCTATTTCTGTTTCAAATTTTGTCTCATTATAGAAAATTGAACTAGCATAATGTGGGCATTGGATTCGTGTCCTTTTGAGCCATAAATCAAAAATCGCGGACAATTGAGTGCAGACATGTCAAGTTGGCCAGTTTGAATGATCGTATTACTTGGACGCTTTGTCGTATTATTTTTGTCTAAAATTTTATCACAGTATAGAAAATTGAGCTAGCTTAACGTGGGCAATTGATCTATGCCATTCTGAGCTCTAAATCAAAATTTACGGACGATTTAGTACGGACATGTCAAGGTTATCGGCCAGTTAATATAATTATTCTAAACTGATCATAGGTGCTCATTGAGTAAGGGCTTATAAATGAAGCATAATGCATGGCATCACACAGTTAAGGATATATTGGATTACTTTGATGCTTTGTCGTATCTAGTTCTGTCTCAAATTTTGTCACAATATAAAAAATTGAACTACCTTAACGTGGATATTGGATTCGTGTCATTTTGAGTTATAAATCAAAACTTGCGGACGATTTTGTGCAGACATGTGAAGTTAATCGGCCTGTTAAAATGATCATTTTAAACTGATCATTGGTGCTCATTGAGTAAAAGCTTATAAATGAAGCATAATTCATGGGTTCACGCAGTTTGGGATAGACTGTATTACATACACACTTTGTCGTGTCTATATTGGTCTCAAATTTTGTCACAATATAGAAAAATGAGCTCGCTTAACGTGGGCATTGGATTAGTGTGATTCTCAGCTCTAAATAAAAAGTTACAGATGATTTATTGCGGACATGTGAAGTTGGCCGGCCAGTTAATATGATTATTCTAAACTTATATCATTGATGATGATTGAGTATAGCCTTATAAATGAAGCAGAATTCATGGGTTCACGCAGTTTGGGATAGACTTTATTACTTACACACTTTGTCTTGTGAATTTCTGTCTCAAATTTTGTCACAGTATAGAAAAATGAGCTAGCTTAACTTGGGTATTGGATTCGTTTCATTTTGAGCTCTAAGTCAAAATTTACGGATTATTTAGTGCGGACATGTCCATTTGATCAGCCAGTTAATATGATTATCCTAAACTGATCATTGGTGCTCATTCAGTAAAGGCTTATAAAAGAAGCATGATGCCTGGCGTCACGGAGTTTGAGATAGATTGGAATACTTGGAATACTTGTCGTATCTAGTTCTATCTTAAATTTTGTCACAGTATAGAAAATTCAACTAGCTCTAAATTAAAAGTTATGGATGATTTAGTTCGTAAATGTCAAGTTGATCGGCCAGTTAATATGATTACTGTAAACTGATCATTGGTGCTCATTGACTAAAGCCTTATAGATGACGCATAATGCATGGCATCATGCAGTTTAGGATGGATTAAATTATTTGGATGCTTTGTTGTATCTATTTCTGTCTCAAATTTCATTTAAAAATAGAAAATTGAGCTATCTTAACATGGGCATTGGATTCGTGTCATTCGGAACTCTAAATCAACAGTTACGAATTATTTGGTGTGGACATGTCAAGTTGATCGGCCAGTTAATATGAATATTCGAAACTTATCATTCGTGCTCATTGAGTAAACGCTTATAAATGAAGCATAATGCACAAATTCACACAGTTTGGGATATATTGTATTAATTGGATGATATGTCGTATCTATTTATGTCCCAAATTTTGTCACGATATAGAAAAATGAGCTAGCTTAACTTCGGCATTTGATCTGTGTCATTCTGATCTCTAAATCAAAATTTTCAGACAATTTAGTGCAGACATGTCTAGGTTATCGGCCAGTTAATATGATTATTGTAAACCGATCATTGGTGCGCATTGACTAAAGGCTTATTAGATGAAGCATAATGCATGGCATCATGCAGTTCGGGATAGATTGAATTATTTGGACGCTTTGTCGTATCTATTTATGCCTCAGATTTTGTCACAATAGAAAAAATTGAACTAGCTTAATGTGGGCATTGGATTCATGTCATTCTAAGTTAAAAGTCAAAAGTTACGGACGATTCAGTGCAGACATGTGAAGTTGACCGGCCAGTTAAAATGATGATTTTAAACTGAAAATTGATGCTCATTGAGTAAAACCTTATAAATGAAGAATAATACATGGTATCAAGCAGTTTGGATAGATTGGATTACTTGGACGCCGCTTTGTCATATCTATTTCTGTCTCAAATTTACTAGATATAGAAAATTGAGCATGCTAAACGTGACCATTGGATTCGTATCATTCTGAGCTCTAAATCAAAATTTACAGACGATTTAGTGTCGACATGTGAAGTTAATCAGCCAGTTAATATGATTATTCTAAACCAATCATTGGTGCTCATTGAGTAAAGCCTTATAAATGAAACATAATGGATGGCATCACGCAGTTTGGGATAGATTGAATTACTTGGATGCTTTGTCGTATTTAGTTCTGTCTCAAATTTTGTCACAATATAGAAAAATGAGCTCGCTTAACGTGGGCATTGGATTCCTATCGTTTTGAGCTCTAAATCAAAAGTTACAAATGATTTAGTGAAAACATGTCAAGTTGGTTGGCCAGTTAATATGATTATTCTAAACTTAAATCATTGATTCTGATTGAGTAAACCCTTATAAATGAAGCATAATTCATGGGTTCACGCAGTTTGGGATAGACTGTATTACTTACACGCTTTGTCGTGTCTATTTCTGTCTCAAAATTTGTCACAATATAGAAAAACGAGCTAGCTTAACGTGGGTATTGAATTTGTGTCATTTTGAACTCTAATTCAAAGTTTATGGACGATTTCGTGCGGACATGTCAAGTTGGCCAGCAAGTTAATATGATTATTCTAAACTAATCATTGGCGCTCATTTAGTAAAGGCTTATAAATGAAGCATGATGCCTGACATCACAGAGTTTGAGATAGATTGGATTACTTGGAAGACTTGTCGTATCTTGTTTGGGATATATTGTATTAACTGGATGCTTTGTCGTATCTATTTCTGTCTCAAATTTTGTCACAATACAGAAAAATGAGCTAGCTTAACGTGGGAATTTGATCTGTGTCATTCTGAGCTCTAAATCAAAATTTTCAGACGATTTTGTGCGGACATGTCTAGGTTATCGGCCAGTTAATATGATTATAGTAAATTGATCAATTGTGCGCATTGACTAAAGGCTTATAGATGAAGCATAATGCATGGCATCATGCAGTTTGGCAAAGATTGAATTATTTGGACGCTCTGTCATGTCTATTTCTGTCTCAAATTTTGTCACAATATAGAAAAATGAGCTAGCTTAACGTGGGTATTGAATTCGTGTCATTTTAAGCTCTAAATCAAAATTTACGGACGATTTCGTGCGGATATGTCAAGTTGATCAGCGAGTTAATATGATTATTCTAAACTGATCATTGGTGATTATTCAGTAAAGGCTAATAAATGAAGCATGATGCCTGGCATCACGGAATTTTAAATAGATTGTATTACTTGGAAGACTTGTTGTATCTAGTTCTATCTCAAATTTTGTCACAGCAATGAACCTTCGACTTGCTTAACGTGGACATTGGATTCGTGTCATTCTGAGCTCTAAATTAAAAGTATGGATTATTTAGATCGGAAATGTCAAGTTGATCGGCTAGTTAATATGATTATTGCAAACTGATCATTGGTGCTCATTGACTAAAGGCTTATAGATGAAGCATAATGCATGGCATCATGCAGTTTAGGATAAATTGAATTATTTGGATGCTTTGTTGTATCTATTTCTGTCTCAAATTTCATCAAAATATAGAAAATTGAGCTAGCTTAACATGGGCATTGGATTCGTGTCATTCGGAACTCTAAATCAAAAGTTATGGATGATTTAGTGTGGACATGTCATGTTGATCGGCTAGTTAATATGATTATTCTAAACTTATCATTGGTACTCATTGATTAAACGCTTATAAATGAAGCATAATGCATGGATTCACACAGTTTGGGATAGATTGTATTAATTGGATGCTTTGTCGTATCTATTTATGTCTCATATTTTGTCACAATATAGAAAAATGAGCTAGCTTAACGTCGTCATTTCATATGTGTCATTTTAAGCTCTAAATCAAAATTTTCAGATGATTTTGTGCGGACATGTCTAGGTTATCGGCCAGTTAATATGATTATTGTAAACTGATCGTTGGTGCGCATTGACTAAAGGCTTATAGATGAAGCATAATGCATGGCATCATGCAGTTTGGGATAGATTGAATTATTTGGATGCTTTGTCGTATGTATTTCTGTCTCAAATATTATCACAATATAGAAAATTGAACTAGCCTAATATGGGCATTGGATTGGTGTCATTCTGAGTTATAAGTCAAAGGTTACGGACGATTCAGTGCAAACATGTGAAGTTGATCGGCCAATTAAAATGATTATTTTAAACTGATCATTGGTGCTCATTGAGTAAAAACTTATAAATGAAGAATAATCCATGGTATCAAACAGTTTGGATAGATTGTATTACTTGGACGCTTTGTCATATCTATTTCTGTCTCAAATTTGGCAAAATATAGAAAATTGAGCTTGCTAAACGTGACCATTGGATTCGTATCATTCTGAGCTCTGAATCAAAATTTACGGACGATTTAGTGCGTACATGTGAAGTTAATCAGCCGGTTAATATGATTATTCTAAACCAATCATTGGTGCTCATTAAGTAAAGGCTTATAAATGAAACATAATGCATGGCATCACCCATTTTGGGATAGACTGGATTACTTGGATGCTTTATCGTATCTATTTCTGTCTCAAATTTGATCAAAATATAGAAAATTGAGCTCGTTTTATGTGGGCACTGGATTAATGTCATTCAGAGCTCTAAATAAAGAGTTACAGATGAATTAGTGCGGACATGTGAAGTTGGTCGGCCAATTAATATGATTATTCTACACTTATCATTGGTTCAGATTGAGTAAAGGGTTATAAATTAAGCATAATTCATGGGTTCACAAAGTTTGGGATAGTCTGTATTACTTACATGCTTTGTCGTGTCTATTTCTGTCTCAAATTTTGCCCAATATAAAAAGATGAGCTCGCTTAATGTGGGTATTGGATTCGTGTCATTATAAGCTGTAAATCAAAATTTACGGACGATTTAGTGCAGACATGACAAGTTGATCAGCCGGTTAACATGATTATTCTAAACTGATCATTGGTGCTCATTTAGTAAATGCTTATAAATGAAGCATGATGCCTGGCATCCCAGAGTTTGAGATAGTTTGGACTACTTGGACGGCTTGTCGTATCTAGTTCTATCTCAATTTTTGTCATAGCTTAGAAAATTGAAATAGTTTCACGTGGACATTGGATTCATTGTCATTCTGAGCTCTAAATTAAAGTTATGGATGATTTAGTTTGGACATGACAAGTTGATCGGCCAGTTAATATGATTATTGTAAACAGATCATTGGTGCTCATTGACTAAAGGCTTATAGATGAAGCATAATACATGGCATCATGCAGTTTGGGATAGATTGAATTATTTCGACGCATTGGCTCTAAATCAAAAGTTACGTGTGATTTCATGCAGACATGTCAAGTTGGTTGCCCAATTCTAAAATTATCATTGGTTTTGATTGAGTAAACACTTATAAATAAAGCATAATTCATGGGTTCACGTAGTTGGGGATAGATTGTATTACTTGGATGCTTTTTCGTGTCTATTTCTGTCTAAATTTGTGTCAAAATATAGAAAATGAGCTACCTTAACGTGGGAATTGGATTTGTGTCATTCTGAGCTCTAAAATAAAATTTATGGACGATTTAGTGCATACATGTCAAGTTGATCAGCCAATTAATATGATTATACTAAACTGATCATTTGTGCTCATTGAGTAAAGGCTTATAAATGAAGCACAATGTCTGGTATCACGGAGTTTGGGATATATTGGATTACGTGGATGCCTTTTCGTATCTAATTATATCACAAATTTTGTCTCAATATAGAAATTGAACTAGCTTAACATGGGCATTGGATTCGTGTTATCGTGAGTTATAACCCAAAAGTTACGGATGATTTAGTGCGGACATTTGAAGTTGATCGGCCAAATAGTATGATTATTCTAAACTGATCCTTGGTGCTCATAGAGTAAACGCTAATAAATGAAGCATAATGCATGGATTCACGCAGTTTGGGATAGACTGTATTACTTCGACGCTTTGTCATATCTAGTTATGTCACAATATAGAAAAATGAGCTAGATTAACGTGGGCATTGGATCTGTGTCATTCTAAGCTCTAAATCAATATTTACGGACGATTTAGTGAGGACATGTCAAGTTGATCGGCCAGTTAATATGATTATTCTAAACTTATCATTGGTGCTCATTGAGTAAAGGCTTATAAATGAAGCATAGTGCATGGCAGCACATAGTTTGGGACATATTGGATTACGTGGAAGATTTGTCCTATTTAGTTCTGTGTTAACTTTTGTCACAATATAGAAAATTGAACTAGCTTAACGTGGGCGTTGGATTCGTGTCATTCTGAGTTATAGCTCAAAAGTTACGACGATTTAGTGCGGACATGTGAAGTTGATCGCCAGTTAAAATAATCATTTTAAACTGATCGTTGGTGCTCATTGAGTAAAAGCTTATAAATGAAGAATAATGTATGACATCAAGCAGTTTGGATAGATTTGATTACTTGGACGCTGTCATCTCTATTTCTGTCTCAAATTTTGTCAAAATATAGAAAATTGAGCTAGCTAAACATTACCATTGCATTCGTGTCATTCAAAGCTCTAAATCAGAATTTTCGGACGATTTAGTGCGCACATGTGAAGTTGATCGGCCTGTTAATTGATTATTCTAAAGCGATCATTGGTGCTCATTGAGTAAAGGCTTATAAATGAAAAATAATGCATGACATCATTCAGTTCGGGATAGATTGTATTACTTGGATGCTTTGCCGTTTCTATTTCTGTCTCAAATTCTGTCACAATATAGAAAAATGAGCTAGCTTAACATGGGTATTGGATTCATGTCATTCTGAGCTCTAAATAAAAATTTACGGACGATTTAGTACGAACATGTCAAGTTGATCATCTAGTTAATATGATTATTCTAAACTGATCATTGGTGCTTATTGAGTAAAGGCTTATAAATAAAGCATAATGTCATGCATCACCGAGTTTTGTATAGATTCGATTACATGGACACCTTAACGTATCTAGATCTATCTCAAATTTTGTCACAGAATATAACATTGAACTAGCTTAACGTGGGCATTCAATTCGTGTCATTCTAAGCTCTAAATTAAACATTATGGACGAGTTTGTTCGGACATGTCAAGTTGATCGGCCAGTTAATACGATTACAGTAAACTGATCATCGGTGCTCATTGACTAAAGGCTTGTACATGACGCATAATGCATGACATCATGCAGTTTGGGATAGATTGAATTATTTGGACGCTTTGTCGTATTTTTTCTGTATCAAATTTTATTGAAATATAACAAATTGAGCTAGCTTAACGTGGGCATTGGATTCATGTCATTCTCAGCTCTAAATCAAAAGTTAAGGATGATTTCGTGCGCACATGTTAAGTTGGTGGCCAGTTAATATGATTATTCTAAACTCATCATTGGTGCTGATCGAGTAAAGGCCTATAAATGAAGCATAATTCATGGGTTCACGCAATTTGGGATATATTGACTTACTTGGACGCTTTGTCGTCTCTATTTCTGTCTCAAATTGTGTTGCAATATTGAAAATTGTGCTACCTTAATGTGGGCATTGGATTCATGTCATTCTCAGCTCTAAATTAAAGTTACGGACGATTTAGTGTGGACATGTCAAGTTGATTGGTAGTTAAAATGATCATTCTAAACTGATCATTGGTGTTCACTAAGTAAATGCTTATAAATGAAGCATAATGCATGGTATCAAGTAGTTTGGATAGATTGAATTACATGGACGCTTTGTCGTGTCTATTTCTGTCTCAAATTTTGTCAAAATTAAGAACAAAGAGCTAGCTTAACGTGGGCATTGGTTTCGTGTCATTCTGAAGTCTAAATCAAAATTTACGGACAATTTAGTGCGGACATATCAAGTTGATCAGCAAATTAATATGATTATTCTAAACTGATCATTGGTATTCATTGAGTAAAGGCTTATAAATGAAACATAATGCATGGCATCACGGAGTTTGGGATATATTGGATTAATTGGACGCCTTGTCGTATCTAGTTCTGTCTCAAATTTTGGCATAGTACAGAAAATTGAACTAGCTTAACATGGGCATTGGATTCGTGTCATTGTGAATTATAACCAAAAAGTTACAGACGATATAATGCAGACATGTCATGTTCATCAGCTAGTTAAAATGATCATTATAAACTGATCATTAGTGGTCATTGAGTAATACCTTATAAATGAAGAATAATGCATGGAATCCCGCAGTTTGTGATAGATTGGATTACTTGGATGCTTTGTGGTATCTATTTCTGTCTCAAATTTTGTCAAAATATAGAAAATTGAGCTAGCTTAATGCGAGCATTGGATTTGTGTCATTCTGAGCTCAAAATCAGAGGTTACGGACTTTTTTCTCTGGACATGTCAAGTTGATCGGCCAGTTAATATGATTATTCTAAACTGAACATTGGTGCTCTTTATGTAAAGGCTTATAAACGAAGCATACAACAATGCATTACACAACTTGGGATATATTGGATTACTTGGACGCTTTATCGTCTCTATTTCAGTCTGAAATTTTGTCAAAATATAGAAAATTTAGCAAGCTTAACATGCGCATTGGATTCGTGTTATTTTGAGGTTTAAAACAAAAGTTACGGATTATTTACTACAGACATGTCAAGTTGATCGACCAGTTAATATGATTATTCTAAACTGATCATTGGTGCTCATTGAGTAAACACTTCTTATAGAAGCACAATGCATGGCATCACACAGTTTTGGATATATTTGATTATTTCGACGCTCTGTCATATCGATTTTTGTCTTAAATTTTGTTATAATATAGAAAATTTAGCTAGCTTAACATGGCATTGGATTCATGTAATTCTAATCTCTAAACCAAAAGTTATGGACGATTTAGTGCGGACATGTCAAGTTGATCGGCCAGTTAAAGTGATCATTCTAAACTGATCATTGGTGCTCTTTAAATAAAGGCTTATGAATGAAGATAAAGCATGGCATCACGAAGTTTGGGACAGATTAGATCACATGTACGCTTTGTCATCTCTATTTTTCTCTCAAAGTTTGTCAAAATATATAAATTTTAGCTACCTTAATGTGGGCATTGGATTCATGTCATTATGTGCTCAAAATCAAAAGTTACGGACGATTTAGTCCAGATATGTCAAGTTGATCGACCAGTTAATATGGTTATTCTAAACAGATCATTGGTTCTCATTGAGTAAAGGCTTCTAAATGAAGCATAATGCATGGCATCACAGAGTTTTGGATATATTGGATTACTTGGATGATTTGTTATATCTATTTTTGTCTCAAGTTTTGTTACAATATAGAAAATTGAGCTAGCTTAATATGGGCATTGGATTCGTGTTATTATGAGCTCTAAATAAAAAGCTACGGACGATTTACTGCAGACATGTCAGGTTGATCGGCTAGTTAAAGTGATCATTATAAACTGATCATTGGTGCTTATTGAGTAAAGGCTTATAAATGAAGCATAAAGCATGGATCATGCAGTTTGGGATATATTGGATTACTTGGACGCTTTGTCGTCTCTATTTCTATCTCAAATTCTGTCACAATATAGAAACTCAAGAAAGGTTAATGTGGGCAATGGGAATCGTGTCATTCTAAGCTCTAAATCAAGAGTTACCGACGATTTAGTGCAGACAAGAAAAGATTATCGGCTAGTTAAAGTGATCATTTTAAACTGATCATTGGTTCTCACTGATTTGTGTCATTCTGAGATCTAAATCAAAAGTTACGGACGATTTAGTGCAGACATGTAAAGTTGATCGGCCATTGAAAGTAAAGGTTTATAAATGAAACATAGACGCTTTACACAGTTTGGGATAGATTGTTTTACTTGGACGCTTTTTCGTCTCTATTTCTGTCTCAAATTTTGTCAAAATATAGAAAATTGAGCTAGCTTAACATGGGCATTAGATTCATGTTATTCTGAAATTTAAATCAAAAGTTACGGATGATTTAGTGCGGACATGTCAAGTTGATCGGCGAGTTAATATGATTTTTCTAAACTGACCACTGGTGCTCGTTGAGTAAACGCTTATAAATGAAGTATAATGCAAGGATTCACATAGTTTGGGATAGATTGTATTTCTTGGACTCTTTTTCTTATCAATTTCGGTCTCAAATTCTATCACAATATAGAAAAATGAGCTAGCTTAACGTGGGCTTTGGATCTGTGTTATTATGGGCTCTAAATCAAAATTTACGGACGATTTAGTGTGGACATGTCAAGGATATCGGCCAGTTAATATGATTATTCTAAACTTATCATCGGTGCTCATTGAGTAAAGGCTTATAAATGAAGCATAATGCTTGGCATCACACAGTTTGGGATATATTGGGTTACTTGAACGCTTTGTCGTATCTAGTTCTGTCTCAAATGTTGCCACAGTATAGAAAATTGATATGATTATTCTAAACTTATCATTGGTGCTCATTGAGTCAAGGCTTATAAATGAAGCATAATGCATGGCATCACACAGTTTGGGATATATTGGGTTACTTGAATGCTTTGTCGTATCTAGTTCTGTCTTATATTTTGCCACAATATAGAAAATTGAACAAGTTTAACGTGGGCATTGGATTCGTGTCATTCTGAGTTCTAAATGAAAAGTTAAGGACGATTTAGTGCGGACATGTCAAGTTTAGTGGCCAGTTAAAGTAATAATTTAAACTGATCATTGGTGCTGACTAAGCTAAGGCTTATAAAAGAAACATATTGCATGTCATCAAGCAGTTTGGACAGGTTTGATTACTTGGACACTTTGTTGTCTCTATTTTTGTTTCAAAATTTCTGACAATATAGAAAATTGATGTAGCTTAACGTGAGCATTGGATTCATGTCATTATGAGTTCTAAATCAAACGTTACGGACAATTTAGTGCGGACATGTCAAGTTGAACGTCCAGTTAAAGTGATCATTCTAAACTGATCATTGGTGCTCATTGAGTAAAGACTTATAAATGAAGCATAATACATAACATCACACAGTTTTGGATAGATTGGATAAATTGGACGCTTTATTGTATCTACTTATGCCTCAAATGTTTTTTAAAACATAGAAAATTGAGCTTGCTTAACGTGGGCATTGGATTCGTGTTATTGTGAGCTCTAAATCAAAAGTTACAGACAATTTAGTGTGGACATGTCAAGTTGATTGGCCAATTAAACTGATCATTCTAAACTTATCATTGGTGCTCATTAAGTAAAGGCTTATAAATGAAGCATAATGCATGGTATCAAGTAGTTTGGATAGATTGAATTACTTGGACGCTTTGTCGTCTCTATTTCTGTCTCTATTTTTTCAAATTATAGAAAATTGGGCTAGCTTAACGTGGACATTGTATTTGTGTCGTTCGGAGCTCTAAATCAAAAATTATGGACGATTTAGTGCAGACATGACAAGTTGATCGGCCAGTTAAAGTGATCACTCTAAACTTATCATTGGTTCTCATTGACTAATGGCTTATAAATGAAGCATATGGCATGGCATCATGCAGTTTGGGAGAGATTAGATTACTTGGACGCTTTGTCGTATCTAGTTCGGTCTCAAATTTTGTCACAATATAGAAAACTGAGCTAGCTTAACGAATGCACTGGATTCTTGTCATTCGGAGCTCTAAATCCAAAGTTACCGACGATTTAGTGCAAACATGTGTCAAGTTGATCGGCCAGTTAATATGATTATTCTAAACTGATCATTTGTGCTCATTGAGTACAAGCTTATAAATGAAACACAATGCATGACATCACATAGTTTGGGATAGATTCGATTACTTGGACGCTTTGTCGTCTGTACTTCCGTCTCAAATTTTGTCAAAATATAGAGAATGTATATAGCTTAACATGGGCACTGTATTCGTGTCATTCTGAGCTCCGAATCAAAAATTAGGGATGATTTAGTGCGAACATGTCAAGTTAATCGTCTAGTTAATATGATTATTCTAAACTGATCATTGGTGCTCATTGAGTAAAGGTTTATAAATGAAGTATAATACATGGCATCACATAGTTTTGGATAAATCGGATTACTTGTACGCTTCATCATGTCTATTTTTTGCTTAAATTTTGACACAATTTCGAAAATTGTGCTAGCTTAACATGGGCATTGGATTCGTCTCAAAATTTACAGACGATTTAGAGCGGACATGTCAAGTTAATCGGGTAGTTAAAGTGATCATTCTAAACTGATCATTGGTGCTCATTGAGTAAAAGCTTATAAATGAAGCACAATGCATGGCATCACGTAGTTTGGGATAGATTCGATTTGTTGGATGTTTTGTCGTCTCTATTTCCATCACAAATTTTGTCAAAATATCGAATATTTATCTAGCTTAACGTGGGCAATGTATTCGTGTCATTCTGAACTCAAAATCAAAAGTTACTGACGATTTAGTGCAAACATGTTAAGTTGATCGGCCAGTTAATGTGATTATTCTAAACTGATCATTGGTGCTCATTGATTAAACGCTTATAAATAAAGTATAATGCATGACATCACTCAGTTTTGGATAGATTGAATTACTTGGACGCTTTGTCATTTCTAGTTCTATCTCAAATTTTGTCACAATATAGAAACTTGAACTAGCTTAATGTGAGTATTGGATTCATGTCATTCTAACCTATAAATCAAAAGTTATGCAAGATTTAGTGGAGACATGACAAGTTGATCTGCCAGCTAAAATGATCATTCTATGCTGATCATTGGTGCTAATTGAGTAAAAGCTTAATCATGAAAAATAATACCTGGTATCACGCTGTCTGGGATTGATTGGATTACTTGGACGTTTTGTCGTATCTATTTCTGTCTCCAACTTTGTCAAAATATAGGAAATTGAGCATGCTTTACGTTGGCATTGGATTCCTGTCATTCTGAGCTCTAAATCAAAAGTTACGGATGATTTATTGCGGACGTGTCGAGTTGATCGGACAGTTAAAGTTATCATTCTAAACTGATCACTGCTGCTCATTGAGTAAAGGCTCATAATTGAAGCATAAGGCATGGAATCACACAGTTTGGGATAGAATGGATTGCTTGGATCCTTTGTCGTATCTAATTCTTTCTTAAATTTCTTCATAATATAGAAAACTCAAATAATTTAATGTGGGCATTGGATTCATGTCATTCTAAGCTATAAATAAAAACTTATGGAGGATTTCGTGCAAGCATGACAAGTTGATCGGTCAGTTAAAATAATCTTTCTAAACTGATCATTGGTGCTGGTTTAGTAAAAGCTTATAAATGAAAAATAATGTATTGCAGCACGCTGTTTGGGATGGATTGGATTACTTGGACGCTTTTTCGTATCTATTTCTATCTCAACTTTTGTGACAATATTGAAAATCAATCTTGCTTAATGTGGGCATTGGATTCTTGTGCTTGTGAGCTCTAAATCAAAAGTTACAAATGATTTAGTGCGGACATGTCAAGTTGATTGTACGGTTAATGTGATCATTCTAAACAGATCATTGGTGGTCATTAAGTAAAGGCTTGTAAATGAGGCATAAAGCATGGCATCAAGGAGTTTGAATAGATTGGAGTACTTCGACGCTTTGTCGTCTCTATTTCTGTCTCAAATTTTGAATAATATAAAAAATTGAGCTAGATTAACGTGGGCATTGGATTCGTGTCATTCTGAGCTCTAAATCAAAAGTTACGGATGCTTTAGTGCATACATGTCAAGTTGATCCGCCATTTAAGTGATCATTCTAAACTGATCATTGATGCCCATTGAGTAAAGGCTTATAAATGAAACATAATGCATGATTTCACCCTGTTCTGGATAGATTGGATTACTTGGATGCTTTGTTGTATCTATTTCTATCTCAATTTGTGTTACAATATAGAAAATTGAGCTACCTTACCGTGGGCATTGGATTCGTGTCATTCTGAGCTCTAAATCAAAAGTTACGGACGATTTAGTGTGGACATGTCAAGTTGATTGGCCAGTTAAAATGATCATTCTAAACTGATCATTGGTGCTCATCAAGTAAAGGCTTATAAATGAAGCATAATGCATGGTATCAAGTAGTTTGGATAGATTGAATTACATGGACGCTTTGTCATCTCTATTTCGGTCTCTAATTTTTTCAAAATATTGAAAATTGGGCTAGCTTAACGTGGGCATTGGATTCGTGTCATTCTGAGCTCTAAATCAAAAGTTACAGACGATTTTGTGCAGACATGTCAACTTGATTTGCCAGTTAAAGTGATCATTCTAAGTTGTTCATTGGTGCTCAATAAGTAAAGGCTTATAAATGAAGCATAATGCATGCCATCACACAGTTTTAGATAGATTGGGTTACTTGAACGCTTTGTTGTATCTATTTCTTTCACACATTTTGTTACAATATAGAAAATTGAGCTAACTTTACGTGGGCATTGGATTCGTGTCATTCTGAGCTCTAAATCAAAAGTTACAGACGATTTAGTGCGGACATGTCAACTTGATTTGCCAGTTAAAGTGATCATTCTAAACTGTTCATTGGTGCTCATTAAGTAAAGGCTTATAAATGAAGCATAATGCATGCCATCACACAGTTTTGGATAGATTGGATTACTTGAACGGTTTGTTGTATCTATTTCTTTCTCACATTTCGTTACAATATAGAAAATTGAGCTAGCTTAACGTGTTTTTGAGCTCTAAATCGAACGTTACACACGATTTACTGTGGACATGTCAAACTGATCGGCCAGGTAAAATGATCATTCTAAACTGATTATTGGTGCTCATTTAGTAAATGCTTATAAATGAAAATAATGCATGGCATCAAACAGTTTGGGATGGATTGAATTAGTTGGACGCGTTGTTGTCTCTATTTCTTTCTCAAATTTTGTCGAAAAATAGAGAATTGAGCTAGGCTAACGTGGCCAATGGATTCGTGTCATTCTGAACTCTAAATCAAATGTTACGTACGATTTAGTGCTGACATGTCAAGTTGATCGGCCAGTCAAAGTGATCATTCAAAACTGATCATTGGTGCTCAGATACTAAAAGCTCATAAACGAAAAATAATGCATGGTATCACGCAGTTTGGGATGGATTGAATTACTTAGACGCTTTGTCGTATCTATTTCTATCTCAAATCTTGTCCCAGTATAGAAAATTGAGCTAGGTTAACGTAGGCATTGTATTCATCTCATTCTGAGCTCTAATTCAAAACTAACAGACAATTTAGTATGGACATGTCAAGTTGATTGGCCAGTTAAAATGATCATTCTAAACTGATCATTGGTGCTCACTAAGTAAAGGCTTATAAATGAATCATAGTGCATGGTATCAAGTAGTTTGGACAGATTGAATTACATGGACGCTTTGTCGTCTCTATTTCGGTCTCAAATTTTTTCAAAATATAGAAAATTGGGCTAGCTTAAGGTGTACATTGTATTTGTGTTCTTCAGAGCTCTAAATCAAAAGTTATGGACGATTTAGTGCAAACATGACTAGTTGATCGGCCAGTTAAAGTGATCATTCTAAACTTATCATTAGTGCTCATTGAGTAAAGGCTTATAAATGAAGCATAAGGCATGGCATCACGCCATTCGGGATAGATTGGATTACTTGGATGCTTTGTCGTATCTAGTTTTGTCTCAAATTGTGACATAATATATAAAATTGAACTAGCATAATGTATGCATTGGATTCGTGTCTTTCTAAGCTATAAATCAAAAGTTATGGACGATTTAGTGGAAAAATGACAAGTTGATGGGCCAGTTAAAATGAATATTCTAAACTGATCATTGGTGCTCATTTAGTAAAAGCTTTTAAATAAAAATAATGCATTGCATCATGCAGTTTGGGATGGATTGGATTACTTGGAAGCACTGTCGTATCTATTTTTTGTCTCCAATTTTTTCACAATATAAAAAATTGAGCTACCTTAACGTGGCCATTGGATTCGTGTCATTCTAAGCTCTAAATCAAAAGTTACGGATGATTTAGAGCGTACATGTCAAGTTGATTGGCCAGTTAAAGTGATCATTCTAAACTGATCATTGGTGCTCATTATTTAAAGGCTTATAACTGAAGCATAATGCATGGCATCAAGGATTTTGGATATATTGGATTACATGGACGCTTTTTCATGTCTATTGCAGTCTCAAATTTTGTCAATATATAGAAAATTGAGCTACCTTAATGTGGGCATTTGATTCGTGTCATTGTGAGCTCTTAATCAAAAGTTACGGACGATTTAGTTCGCACGTGTCAAGTTAATCAGCCAGTTAAAGTGATAATTCGATACTGATTATTGGTGCTCATTGAGTAAAGGCTTAAAAATTAAGCATAAGGCATGGCATCATGCAGTTTGGGATTGATTGGATTACTTGGATGCTTTATCTCATCTAGTTTCGCCTAAAATTTTGTCACAATATAGAAAATTTAACTAGTTTAATGTGTGCATTGGATTCATGTCATTCTAAGCTATATATCAAAAGTTATGGACGATTTAGTGCATAAATGACAAGTTGATGGGCCAGTTAAAATGATCACTCTAAACTGATCCTTGGTGCTCCTTTAGTAAAAGCTTATAAATGAAAAATAATGCATTGCATCACGCTGTTTTTGTCTCAATTTTTGTCACAATATAGAAAATTGCGTTAGCATAACGTGGGAATTAAATTTGTGTCATTCTGAGCTCTAAATCAATAGTTAAGGAAAACTTAGTGCATACATGTCAAGTTGATTGGCCAGTTACAGTGATCATTCTGAACTCATCATTGGTGCTCATTAAGAAAAGGCTTATAAATGAAATGTATGGCATCAAGGAAATTGGATAGATTGGATTAAATGGACGCTTTGTCGTCTCTATTTCTGTCTCCAATTTTGTCAAAATATAGAAAATTGAGCTAGCTTAACGTATGCATTGGATTCTTGTCATTTTGAGGTCTAAATCAAAAGTTACAAACGATTTAGCGCGGACATGTGTCAAGTTGATAGGCCAGTTAATATGATTATTCTAAACTAATCATTGGTGCTCACTCAGTAAAAGCTCATAAATGAAGCACAGTGAATGGAATCACACAGTTTGGGATTGATTCGATTACTTGGACACTTTGTCGTCTCTACTTCCATCTCAAATTTTGTAAAAATATAAAAAAAAATTATCTAGCTTAACGGAACACTGTATTCGTGTCATTTTGAGTTCGAAATCAAAAGTTACGAACGATTTAATGCGGTCATTTCAAGTTGATCGGCCAGTTAATATGATTATTGTAAACTGATCATTGGTGCTCATTGAGTAAAGGCTTATAAATAAAGCATAATGCATGGCATCACACAGTTTTGGATAGATTGGATTACTTGGACGCTTTGTCGTGTCTATTTTTGTCTTAAATTTTGTTACAATATCTAAAATTGAGCTAGCTTAATGTGGGCATTGGATTCATGTCATCCTGAGCTCTAAATCAAAAGTTACGGACGATTTAGTGGGGACATGTCAAGTTGAGTGGCTGGTTAAAGTGATAATTTAAATTGATCATTGGTGCGGATTAAGCTAAGGCTTATAAATGAAGCATATTGCATGGCATCAAGCAGTTTGGATAGATTGGATTACATGGAAGCTTTGTCATCTCTATTTCTATTTCAAAATTTGTAACAATATTGAAAATTAAGGTAGCTTAACGTGGGCATTTGATTCGTGTCATTCAGAGCATTAAATCAAAAGTTACGAAACTGATCAGCCAGTTAAAGTGATCATTCTAATTGATCATTGATGCTCATTGACTAAATTCTTAGAAATAAAATATAATACATAACATCACATAGTTTTTGATATTTTGGATTACTTGGACGCTTTGTCGTATCTAGTTTTGTCTGAAACTTTGTCACAATCTAGAAAATTGAACTAGCTTAATGTGGACATTGTTTTTGTGTCATTCTAAGCTATAAATCAAAAGTTATGGACGATTTAGTCCATACATGAGAAGTTGATGGTCCAGTTAAAATGATCATTCTAAGCTGATCATTTGTGCTCATTTTGTAAAATCTTATAAATGAAAAATAATGCATTGCATCACAAAGTTTGGGATAGATTTGGTTACTTGGACGCTTTTTCGTATCTATTTCTGTCTCAAATTTTGTCACAATAGAGAAAATTGAGCTAGCTTAACGTGGGCATTGGATTCGTGTAATTCGGAGCTCTAAATCAAAAGTTACGAACGATTTAGTGCGGACATGTCAAGTTAATCGGCCAGTTAATGTGATCATTGTAAACTGATCATTGGTACTCATTGAGTAAAGGCTTATAAATGAAGCATAACGCATGGCATCGCAGTTTGAGATAAAATTGATTACTTGGACGCTCTATCGTATCTAGTTTTGTCTCAAATTTTTTCACAATTTAGAAAATTGAACTAGCTTAATCTGGGCATTGGATTCGTGTCATTCTAAGCTATAAATCAAAAGTCATGGATTATTTATTGCAAACATGAAAAGTTGATAGGGCAGTTAAAGTGATCATTCTAAATTGATCATTGGTGCACATTTAGTAAAAGTTTATAAATGAAAAATAATGCATTGTATCACGCAGTTTGGCATGGATTGAATTACTTGGATGCTTTTTCGTATCTCTTTTGGTCTCAAATTTTGTCACAATATAGAAAATTGCGTTAGCTTATCGTAGGCATTGGATTCGTATCATTCTAAGCACTAAATAAAAAGTTACGACCGATTTAGTGCGGACATGTCAAATGGATTGGCCAATTAAAGTGATCATTCTAAACTGATCATTGATGCTCGTTAAGAAAATGCTTATAAATGACGCATAATGCATGGCATCAAAGAGTTTGGATACATTGGATTACATGGACGCTTTGTTGTCTCTATTTTGTGTCAAATTTTGTCAAAATATAGAAACTTGAGCTCGCTTAACGTATGCACTGGATTCGTGTCATTCGGAGCTTTCAATCAAAAGTTACAGACGATTTAGTGCGGACATGTGTCAAGGTAATCGGCCAATTAATATGATTATTCTAAACTGATCATTGGTACTCACTGAGTAAAAGCTTATAAATGAAGCACAATGCATGACATCACGTAGTTTGGGATATATTCGATTACTTGGACGCTTTGTCGTCTCTACTTCCATCTCAAATTTTGTCAAAATATAGAAAATTTATCTAGCTTAACGTGTTTATTGGATTCGTGTCATTCTGAGCTCATAGTCAATTGTTATGGATGATTTAGTGCAGACATGTCAAGTTGATCGGCCAGTTAAAATGATCATTTTAAACTGATTATAGGTGCTCATTTAGTAAAATCTTATAAATGAAAAATAATGCATGGCATCACAAAGTTTGGGATGGATTGAATTACTTGGATGTTTTATCGTATCTATTTATTTTTCAAATTTTATCATAATATAGAAAATTGAGCTAGCTTAACGTGGGCACAGGATTTGTGTCACTCTGAGTTCTAAATCAAAAGTTACAGACAATTTGGTGTGGACATGCCAAGTTGATTGCCCAGTTAAAGTGATCATTCTAAACTGATCATTGGTGCTCATTAAGTAATGTCTTATAAATGAAGCATAATGCACGGTATCAAGTAGTTTGGATAGATTGGATTACTTTATGCTTTGTCTTCTCTATTTGGTCTCTAATTTTTTTAAAATATAGAGAATTGATCTAGCTTAACGTGGACATTGTATTCGTGTACTTCGAAGCTCTAAAGCAAAAGTTACTAACGATTTAGTGCGGACATGTCAAGTTGTTCGGCCAGTTAAAGTGATCATCCAAAACTGATCATTGGTACTCATTGAGTAAATGCTTATAAATGAAGTATAAGCATTGGCATCACATAGTTTGGGATAGATTGGATTACTTGAACGCTCTGTCGTATCTAGTTTTCTCTCAAATTTTGTCACAATATAGAAAATTGAACAAGCTTAATGTGGGCATTGGATTCGTGTCATTCGAAGCTATAAATCAAATGTTATGGGCGATTTAGTGATAACATGACAAATTGATGGGGCAGTTAAAATGATCATTCTACACTGATCATTGGTGCTCATTAAGTAAAAGCTTATAAAAGAAAAATAATGCATTGCATCACACAGTTTGGCATGGATTGGATTACTTGAACACTTTGTCGTATCAATTTCTGTCTCAAATTTTTTCACAATATAGAAAATTGTGCTAGCTTATCGTAGGCGTTGGATTTGTATCATTCTGAGCTCGAAACCAAAAGTTACGACCGATTTAGTGTGGACATGTCAAATTGATTGGCTAGTTAAAGTGATCATCTAAACTGATCATCGGTGCTCATTAAGAATAGGCTTATAAATTAAGCATAATGCATGGCATCAAGGAGTTTGGGTACATTGGATTACTTGGATGCTTTGTGTCTCAAAATCGGTCTCAAATTTTGCCAAAATATTGAAAATTTATCTAGATTAACGTGGGCACTGTATTCGTGTCATTTTGAGCTCAGAATCAAAAGTTATGGACAATTTAGTGCGGACATGCCAAGTTGATCAGCCAGTTAATATGATTATTCTGAAATGACCATTGGTGCTCATTAAGTAAAGGCTTATAAATGAAGCATAATGCATGGCATCACATAGTTTTGGAGAGATTGGATTACTTGGATGCTTTTTCGTCTCTACTTCCGTCTCAAATTTTGTCAAAATATAAAAAATTTATCTAGCTTAACATGACCATTGTATTCGTGTCATTCTGAGCTCAAAATCAAAAGTTACTGACGATTTAGTGCGGACATGTCAAGTTGATCGGCCAGGTAATATGATTATTCTAAACTGATCATTGGTGCTCATAGATTAAAGGCTTATGAACGAAGCATAATGCATAACATCACAGAATTTTGGATAGATTGGATTACTTGGATGCTTTGTCGAGTCTATTTTTGTGTCGCATTTTGTTACATTGGATTCGTGTCATTTTGAGCTCTAAATGAAAAGTTATAGACGATTTAGTGCGGCCATGTCAAGCTTAGTGGCCATTTAAAGTGTTAATTTAAACTGATCATTGGTGCTGATTAAGCTAAGGTTTATAAATGAAGCATATTGCATTGAATCAAGCAGTTTGGATAGATTGGATTACTTGGACGCTTTGTCGTCTCTATTTCTGTTTCAAATTTTGTCAAAATATAGAAAATTGAGGTAGATTTACCTGGGCATTAGATTCGTGTCCTTTTGAGCTCTAAATCAAATGTTATAGACGATTTAGTGCTAACATGTCAAGTTGATCGGCCAGTTAAAGTGATCATTCTAAATTGATCATTGGTGCTCAATGAGAAAACACTTATAAATGAAGCATAATACATAACATCACATAGTTTTGGATAGATCGGATTAATTGAACGTTTTATCGTATCTAGTTATGTCTCAAATTTTGTTACAACATAGAAAATTGAGCTTGCCTAACATGGGCATTGGATTCGTGGGTTTCTGAGCTCTAAATCAAAGTTAGACACGATTTAGTGCGGACATGTTAAGTTAATTGGCCACTTAAAGTTATCATTCTAAACTGATCATTGGTGCTCATTAGGTAAAGGCTTATAAATGATGCCTAAAGCATAGCATCACACAGTTTGGGATAGATTGGATTACTTGGATGCTTTGTGTCTCTAAATCTGTCTCAAATTTTGTCTAAATATAGAAAATTGTGGTAGTTTAACATGGGCATTGGATTCGTGTTATTATGAGCTCTAAACCAAAAGTTAAAAATGATTTACTGCGACATTTCAAGTTGATCTACCAGTTAAAGTGATCATTCTAAACTGATCATTGGTGCTCATTTAGTAAAAACTTATAAATGAAGCCTAAGGCATGGCATCACGCAGTTTGAAATAGATAAAATTACTTGGACTTTATGTTCTTATCTAGTTCTGTCTCAAAATTTTTACAATATAGAAAATTGAACTAGCCTAATGTGGGCATTGGATTCGTGTCATTCTAAGCTATAAATCAAAAGTTATGGAAGATTTAGTGCAAATATGACAAGTTGAACGGCCAGTTAAAATGATCATTCTAAACTGATCATTGGTGCTCATTTAGAAAAAGCTTATAAAAGAAAAATAATGCATGGTATCACGAAGTTTGGGATGGATTGGATTACTTGGATACTTTGTTGTATCTATTTCTGTCTCAAATTTTTTCATAATATAGAAAATTGAGCTAGATTAACGTGGGCATTGGATTCGGGTCATTCTGAGCTCTAAATCAAAAGTTACGGACGATTTAGTGCGGACATGGTTAAGTTGTCCGGCCAGTTAAAATGATCATTCTAAACTGATCATTGGTACTCATTGAGTAAAGGCTTATAAATGAAAAATATTGCATTGCATCACATAGTTTGGCATGGATTGGATTACTTGAATGCTTTGTCGTATCTATTTTTGTCTCAAATTTTCTCAGAATATAGAAAATTGTGCTAGCTTATCGTAGGCATTGGATTCGTTTCATTCGGAGCTCTAAATCAAAAGTTACGACCGATTTAGTGCGGACATGTTAAATTGATTGGCCTGTTAATATGATTATTCTAAACTGATCAATGAGGCTCATTGAGTAAATGCTTATAAATGAAGCATAATGCATGACATTATATAATTTTGGATACATTGGATTACATGGACGCTTTGTCCTCTCTATTTTTTTTCTTTAATTTTGTTACAATATCAAAAATTGAGCTAGCTTAACGTGGGCATTGGATTTGTCTCATTCTGAGCCCTAAAACAAAATTTACGGACAATGTAGAGCGGACATGTCAAGTTAATTGGCCAGTTAAAGTGATCATTCTAAACTGATCATTGGTGCTCATGGAGTAAAAGCTTATAAATGAAGCACAATGCATTGCATCACATAGTTTGGGATCGATTCGATTACTTGGACGCTTTGTGGGCATTGAAGTCAATTACTTGGAGTCGTTGCTACTTCCTTCTCAAATTTTGCCAAAATATAGAAAATTTATCTTGTTTAATGTGGGCACTGTATTCGTGTCGTTTTGAGCTCAAAATCAAAAGTTACGAACGATTTAGTGCGGAGATGTCAAGTTGATCGGCCAGTCAATATAATTATTCTAAACTGATCATTCGTGCTCATTGAGTAAAGGCTTATTAATGAAGCATAATGCATGGCATCATATAGTTTTGGATAGATTGGATTACTTGGACGCTTCGTCGTGTCTATTTTTTTTCTCAAACCTTGTTACAATATCGAAAGTATTAGATTTGTCTCATTCTGAGACCTAAATAAAAATTTCAGAAAATTTAGAGCGGACATGTCAAGTTAATCGGCCAGTTAAAGTGATCATTCTAAACTGATCAATTGTGATCATTGAGTAAAAGCTTATAAATGACGTACAATGCATGACATCACGCAGTTTGGGATAGATTCGATTATTTGGACGCTTTGTCATCTCTATTTCTGTCTTAAATTTTGTCAAAATATAGAAAATTTGTCTAGCTTAACTTGGGCACAGTATTCCTGTTATTCTAAGCTCAAAATCAAAAGTTACTTACAATTTAGTGAAGACATGTCAAGTTGATTGGCCAGTTAATATGATTATTTTAAACTGATCATTGGTGCTCATTGAGCAAAGGCTTATAAATGAAGCATAATGCATGACATCACACAGTTTTGGATAGATTGGATTACTTAGACGCTTTGTCGAGTCTATTTTTTTCTCAAATTTTCTTACAATATCGAATATTGGCTAGCTTAACATGAGCATTGGATTCGTGTCATTCTGAGCTCTAAATGAAAAGTTACGGACGATTTAGTGCGGACATGTCAAGTTTAGTGGCCAGTTAAAGTGATAAATTAAACTGATCATTGGTGCTGATTAAGTTAAGGCTTATAAATGAAGCATATTGCATGAAAGAATATTGAGAGTAGAGAGGAGAAATGTGAAGAATTGTCAAAGAAAAGAAGGAGAAGATGAGAAATATCTTAGACTTCTGGAGAATAATCTCCTAAGATTTTTGATCATACATTGAGTTTTTACAACCCTTTTATAGAGGATTTACAATGTGAACACACAAAAAAACGAATTCAAACTCGTGGATGAGCTTGAATAGAGGAGGAGGTTGTCAACAACAAATGAGAAGAGAGGGGAAGAGCTGCAAACTGTCTCATGAATGTTTGGTGTGGTTACCAAGGCTATGTGCAGCAGGCATGACTGTTTGGTGTGGTTACCAAGACTGTGTGCAGCATGGACATGTCCTTGTCACCTTGATTCTTCTCCCAAGGTAGCTATTTAACCATTTTAACCATGTGGTTAATAATAACTCCCTCCCTTTTCTTTTACCTTGTTATTCAAACTGAATTTTTGTGCTCACACCTGACTTGTTGGTCAAGATTGGTCTTATTTGATTTCCTATGTCAATACTCCCCCCTCAACCAAGACTGCATCTCCCCAAAAAACTTTTACGAACATTGGTATGAAACATCATGGATCTTGCTTCTTCCATTAAGTATCGGTTCTTCTTTTCAGCAACTCCATTTTGTTGTGGTGTGTGTGGGCAGCTTGTTTGATGTAGTATTTCATGTTTCTTTAAGTGAACTTTGGATCTTTGACTTGTGTATTCCCCTCCATTATCTGATCTTAACACTTTGATCTTGGCATTGAATTGATTAGTAACATAATTATGAAAGTTTATAAATGCCTCGTAAACCCTATCTTTAGATGGAAGTAATGTAACCCATGTGTATTTATATTTCTCATCTATAAAGGTCACAAAGTATTTATTCCTATCTCTAGACATGCAAGGTGAGGTTCAAACATCGGAACGTACTAAATCTAAGCAATGCTCATAAATTGTAGACGATTTAGGGAAAACAACACGACAATGTTTGCCAAGGATACAAGCCTCAAAAACTGAGTGATCATAAGCGACATTAGGAATTATCAAGCTTAAAGCACGAGCATTAGGATGTCCTAATCTAGCATGCCATAAGACATCTTTATTAGCAAAAACACAAGATTTGAAAGCTAAGGAATCCAAATTGCTGGGAGGAGTGTCTTCAAGAACATAGAGCTCATCTTGAGTTCCACCATCTCCAAGTGTCTTGCCACTCTTAATATCCCGAAAGTAAACATTGTTAGGCCCAAAAGTAACATTGCAATTCAGGTCATTAGTAGCCCTTTTGACCGAAACTAGATTAGACTTAAACTTAGGTACAAAGAAAGCATTACTTTCTTTGTGAAATAGTCTTAATTTTCTGGTTCCTTCAATTGGAATACCCTTAACATCAGCTATAGTTACTTGTCCTAGACTTGGTTTAATGTTCTTTAACAACCTAGCATTGCTAATCATATGGTGAGAAGCACCCGAATCCACTACCAACTTATGATCCGGTTTTATCAAGCAATTTATGGGAGTAGAGTGTGATACCAGAGAGTTTTGAGGCATAGGCCTTGATGAGATCCTCCAAGTCACCATTCTTTACATACTCCATGGATACATTAATAGCTAGCTCCCCTCCTTGGTTGGATGAACTTGCCGGTTCAGTCACAACCTTTTGAGAGATGTTAGCCTTTGAATCCTTGAACCGGTTTGGCTTGAGATGAGGATGAAGTATCCAGCACTTGTCCTTGATGTGGCTATTCCTCTTACAATCTTCACACATCACACTCTTACTATCCTCTTGCTTAAACACGCTCTTGTTGGCCATGACTAGTTCTCCTTTTCCACCAAACAACCCAATGTTGCCTTGCTCCTTTTGAATCTGTGAGCACACCTCTTCGAAATCAGGGAGTTTTGGCTCTCTTAGGATGGACTTAATCACATCATTAAAGGCTGGATTTAGGCTGAGAAGGAGCCTAAATATATTGTCTTGTTCCTTCCTTTCATTAAGCACCTTTGGATCCATAGAACTTGGTCTCAACATGTCAAGCTCGGACCATGTTGATTGGAACTTGCCTAGGAACTTTGTGAACTCCATATCCTCTTGGTGTAGATCATTGAGAGCCTTCTTAACCTCATACACACAGCTGAGGTTTGAAACATCCCCATATACCCTCTTGAGAGACTCCCAAAGAGACTTGGCGGTTTCACAATGTGAATAAGCTTCAAGAATGGATGGGTCCAATGAATTTTGGAGGAATCCAAGGACTGATTGATCTTTTTGGAACCACCTAACTTCTTCTTTTCTTGTTGCCTCATCCTTCTTCTATTTTGGATCGTCTATAGATGGAGTATTATCCTCCAAGATGTAATTAAAAAGTCCTTTCCCACAAATGGCTGTCTTGATGGTTCTTGACCATAATATGTAGCTCAAGCCTTTGAGAACTAGTGCTATCACCATTGGGTTTAGGCTGGAACTGATTTGAACTGTATCCTCCATTGTTAGGCTTTGAAGAGCTCAAAGGAGGCAGCTTTATGGTTGAATAAAACCGTGAGTTTTTAGTTTAAAAGCTGAGAGATTTTTGACAGAATTTTAGATTAGAAACTGAGAGATTTGAGTAGAAAAGATAAGAGAATGATCTTATTCTCTGATATCATGAAAGAATATTGAGATTAGAGAGGAGAAATGTGAAGAATTATCAAATAAAAGCATGAGAAGATGAGAAATGTCTTAGACTTCCGGAGAATAATCTCCTAAGAGTTTTTATCATACTTTGAGTCTTTACAGCCCTTTTATAGAGGATTTACAATGTGAACCCAAAACAAAAACGAATTCAAACTTGTGGATAAGCTTGAATAGAGGAGGAGCTTGTCAACAACCAATGAGAAGAAAGGGAAAGAGCTGCAAACTGTCTCATGAACGTTTGGTGTGGTTACCAAGGCTATGTGCAGCAGGCATGACTGTTTGGTGTGTTTACTAATACTGTGTGCAGCATGGACATGTCCTTGTCACCTTGATTCTTCTCCCAAAGCAGCTATTTAACCATTTTAACCATGTGGTTAATAATAACTCCCTCCTTTTTCTTTTCCCTTGTTATCCAAACTGAATTTTTGTGCTCACACTTGACTTGTAGGTCAAGATTGGTCTTATTTGATTTCCTATGTCAATATTGCATGGCATCAAGCAGTTTGGATGCATTGGATTACTTGGACCCTTTGCCATCTCTATTTCTTTTTCAAATGTTGTCACAATATAGAAAATTGAGGTAGATTAATGTGGGCATTGGATTCATGTCATTATGAGCTCTACATCAAAAGTTACGGATGACTTAGTGCGGATATGTCAAGTTGATCAGCCAGTTAAAGTGATCATTCTAAACTGATCATTGGTGCTCATTGAGTAAAGACTTATAAATGAAGCATAATACATAACATCACATAGTTTTGGATAGATTGGATTAATTAGATGCTTTATCGTATCTATTTATGTCTCAAAAAAATTTTACAACATAGAAAATTGAGCTTGCTTACCGTGGGAATTGGATTCATGTGTTTCTGAGCTCTAAATCGAAAGTTACACACAATTTAGTGCGGACATGTCAAGTTAGTCGGCCACTTAAAGTTATCATTCTAAGCGGATCATTGGTGCTTATTAGGTAAAGACTTATAAATGAAGCCTAAAGCATGGCATCAAGCTGTTTGGGATAGATTGGAGTACTTGGATGCTTTGTGTCTCTAAATCTGTCTCAAAATTTGTCAAAATATAGAAAATTGTGCTAGCTTAACATGGGTATTGGATTCGTGTCATTCTGAGCTCTAAATAAAAAGTTACGAATGATTTAGGGCGACATGTCAAGTTGATATGCCAGTTAAAGTGATCATTCTAAACTAATCATTGGTGCTCATTGAGTAAATACTTATAAATGAAGCCTAAGGCATGGCATCATGCAGTTTGAGATATATTGGATTACTTGGATGCAATGTCGTATCTAGTTTTGTCTCAAATTTTGTCAAAATATAGAAAATTGAACTAGCTTAATGTGGGCATTGGATTCGTGTTATTCTAAGCTATAAACCAAAAGTAATGGACGATAGAGTGCAGACATGACAAGTTGATCGGCCAGTTAAAATGATCATTCTAAACTGATCATTGGTGTTCATTTAGTAAAAGCTTATAAAAGAAAAATAATGCATGGCATCACGAAGTTTGGGGTGGATTGGATTACTTGGACGGTTTGTTGTATCTAATTCTGTCTCAAATTTTGACATAATATAGAAAATTGAGCTAGCTTAACGTGGGCAATGGATTTGTGTAATTCTGAGCTCTAAATCAAAACTTACGGACGATTTACTACAGACATTGTCAAGTTGATTGGCCAGTTAAATTGATCATTCTAATCTGATAATTAGTGCTCATTAAGTAAAGGCTTATAAATGAAGCATAATGCATGGTATCAAGTAATTTGGATAGATTGGATTACTTGGACGCGTTGCCATCTCTATTTCAGTCTCTAACTTTTTCAAAATATAGAAAATTGAGCTAGCTTAACGTGGACATTGTATTCGTGTCCTTCGGGGCTCTAAATCAAAAGTTACAGACGATTTAGTGCGGACATGTCAAGTTGATCGGCCAGTTAAAGTGATCGTTCTAAACTGATCATTGGTTCTCACTGAGTAAAGGCTTATAAATGAAGCATATGGCATGGCATCACGCAATTTGGTAGAGATTGGATTACTTGGAAGCTTTGTTTTATCTAGTTTGGTCTCAAATTTTGTCACAATATAGAAAATTGAACTAGCTTAATGTGGGCATTGGATTCGTGTCATTCTAAGCTATAAATCAAAAGTTATGGACGATTTAGTGCAGATATGACAAGTTGATCGGCCAGTTAAAATAAGCATTATAAACTGATCATTGGTGCTCATTTAGTAAAAGCTTATAAATAAAAAAAAATGCATAGCATCACAGAGTCTGGGATGATTGGATTATTTGGACATTTTTTCATATCTATTTCAGCCTCAAATTTTGAAATAATATAGAAAATTGAGCTAGCTTAACGTGGGCATTGGATTCGCGTCATTCTGAGCTATAAATCAAAAGTTCCAAACGATTTAGTGCAGACATGTCAAGTTGATTGGCTAGTTAAAGTGATCATTCTAAACTAATCATTGATGCTCATTAAGTAAAGGCTTATAAATGAAGCATAATGCATGGTATCAATTAGTTTGGATAGATTGAATTATTTGGATGCTTTGTCGTCTCTGTTTTGGTCTTTAATTTTTTCAAAATATAGAAAATTGAGCTAGCTTAACATGGACATTGTATTCGTGTCCTTCTGAGCTCTAAATCAAAAGTTACGGATGATTTAGTACTGACATGTCAAGTTGATCGGCCTATTAAAGTGATCATTCTAAACTGATCATTGGTGTTCATTGAGTAAAAGCTTATTTATGAAGCATAAGGCATGACATCACACAATTTGGGATAGATTGGATTACTTAGATGCTTTGTCGTATCTAGTTTGGTCTCAGATTTTGTCACAATATAGAAAATTGAACTAGCTTAATGTGGGCTTTGGATTCGTGTCATTCTAAGCTATAAATCAAAAGTTATAGACGATTTAGTGCAAACATGATAAATTGATGGGCCAGTTAAAATGATCATTCTAAGCTGATAATTGGTGCTGATTTAGTAAATGCTTATAAGTGAAAAAAATAATGCATTGCATCACGCAGTTTGGTATGGATTGGATTACTTGGACGGTTTTCCGTATCAATTTCTTCCTCAAATTTTGTCACGATATAGAAAATTGTGCTGGATTATCGGAGGCATTGGATTCGTGTCATTCTGAGCTCTAAATCAAAAGGTACGACCGATTTAGTGTAGACATGTCAAATTGATTGGCCAGTTAAAGTGATCATTCTAAACTGACCATTGGTGCTCATTAAGAAAAGGCTTATAAATGAAGCATAATGCATGGCATCAAGGAGTTTGGAAACATTGGATTACATGGACGATTTGTCATCTCTATTTCTCTCTCAAATTTTGTTAAAATATAGAAAATTGAGCTAGCTTAACATATGTACTGGATTCGTGTCATTCGGAGATCTAAATCAAAAGTTACAGACGATTTAGTGCGGACATGTGTCAAGTTGATCGGCTAGTTAATATGATAATTCTAAACTGATCATTGGTGCTCATTGAGTAAAAGCTTATAAATGAAGCAATGTGCATGGCCTCACGAAGTTTGGGATAGATTCGAATACATGGACGCTTTGTCGTGTCTACTTCCGTCTCAAATTTTGTCAAAATATAGAAATTTATCTAGTTTAACGTGGAGACTGTATTCATGTCATTCTGAGCTCAGAATCAAAAGTTATGGACGATTTAGTGCAGACATGTCAAGTTCATCAGCCAGTTAATATAATTATTCTAAACTGATCATTGGTGGTCATTGATTAAAAGCTTATAAATGAAGAATAATGCATGACATCACACAGTTTTGGTGCAGACATGTCTAGTTAATTAGCCAGATAAGATGATTATTCTAAACTGTTCAATGGTGTTGATTGAGTAAAGGCTTATAAATGAAGCATAAAGCATGGCATCCAGCATTTTGGCATAGATTGGATTATTTGGATGCTTTGTTGTCTCTATTTCTATCTCAAATTTTGCAAAATGTAAAAAATTTGGCTAGCTTAGCATAGGCATTGGATTCGTGTCATTCTGAGGTTTAAATTAAAAGTTATGGATGATTTAATGCGGAAATGTCAAGTTGATTGGCCAGTTAATATGATTATTCTAAACTGATCATTGGTGCTCATTGAGTAAAGGCTTCTGAATGAAGCATAATGCATGGCATCTCACAGATTTTGATTTATTGGATTACTTAGACGTTTTGTCGTCTCAATTTTTTACTCAATTTAGCTAGCTTAACATGGGAATTGGATTCGTGTCATTCTGAGTTCTAAATCAAAAGTTACAGACGATTTAGTGAGGACATCTCAAGTTGATCGGCCAGTTAATATTATTATTCTAAACTGACAATTGTGTTTATAGAGTAAAGGCTTCTAAATGATGCATAATGCATGGCATCACACAGTTCTGGATTTATTGGATTACTTTGACGCTTTGTCGTATCTATTTTTGTCTCAAACTTTGTTACAATATAGAAAATTGTGATAGCTTAACATGGCATTGGATTCGTGTAATTCTAACTCTAAATCAAAAGTTACGGACGATTTAGTGCGAACATGTCAAGTTAATCGGCCAGTTAAAGTGATCATTCTAAACTGATCATTGGTGCTCTTTAAGTAAAGGCTTATAAATGAAGCATAAAGCATGGCATCACAAAGTTTGGGACAGATTGCATTACTTGCACGCTTTTTCATCTCTATTTTTCTCTCAAAGTTTGTCAAAATATAGAAAATTTTAGCTATCTTAACGTGGGCATTCGATTCATGTCATTATGAGCTCAAAATCAAAAGTTACTGACGATTTAGTGCGGCCATGTCAAGTTGATCGGCCAGTTATTATGGTTATTCTAAACATATCTTTGGTTCTCATTGAGTAAAGGCTTCTAAATGAAGCATAATGCATGGCATCACACAGTTTTGGATATATTGGATTACTTGGATGCTTTGTTATATCTATTTTTGTCTCAAGTTTTGTTACAATATATAAAATTGAGCTAGCTTAAAATGGGCACTGGATTCGTGTCATTATGAGCTCTAAATAAAAAGTTACGGACGATTTACTGCAAACATGTCAGGTTGATCGGCTAGTTAAAGTGATCATTATAAACTGATCATTGGTGCTTATTGAGTAAAGGCTTATAAATGAAGCATAAAGCATGGATCATGCAGTTTGGGATATATTGGATTACTTGGACGCTTTGTCGTCTCTATTTCTATCTCAAATTCTGTCACAATATAGAAACTCAAGAAAGGTTAATGTGGGCAATGGGAATCGTGTCATTCTAAGCTCTAAATCAAGAGTTACCGACGATTTAGTGCAGACAAGAAAAGATTATCGGCTAGTTAAAGTGATCATTTTAAACTGATCATTGGTTCTCACTGATTTGTGTCATTCTGAGATCTAAATCAAAAGTTACGGACGATTTAGTGCAGACATGTAAAGTTGATCGGCCATTGAAAGTAAAGGTTTATAAATGAAACATAGACGCTTTACACAGTTTGGGATAGATTGTTTTACTTGGACGCTTTTTCGTCTCTATTTCTGTCTCAAATTTTGTCAAAATATAGAAAATTGAGCTAGCTTAATGCGAGCATTGGATTTGTGTCATTCTGAGCTCAAAATCAGAGGTTACGGACTTTTTTCTCTGGACATGTCAAGTTGATCGGCCAGTTAATATGATTATTCTAAACTGAACATTGGTGCTCTTTATGTAAAGGCTTATAAACGAAGCATACAACAATGCATTACACAACTTGGGATATATTGGATTACTTGGACGCTTTATCGTCTCTATTTCAGTCTGAAATTTTGTCAAAATATAGAAAATTTAGCAAGCTTAACATGCGCATTGGATTCGTGTTATTTTGAGGTTTAAAACAAAAGTTACGGATTATTTACTACAGACATGTCAAGTTGATCGACCAGTTAATATGATTATTCTAAACTGATCATTGGTGCTCATTGAGTAAACACTTCTTATAGAAGCACAATGCATGGCATCACACAGTTTTGGATATATTTGATTATTTCGACGCTCTGTCATATCGATTTTTGTCTTAAATTTTGTTATAATATAGAAAATTTAGCTAGCTTAACATGGCATTGGATTCATGTAATTCTAATCTCTAAACCAAAAGTTATGGACGATTTAGTGCGGACATGTCAAGTTGATCGGCCAGTTAAAGTGATCATTCTAAACTGATCATTGGTGCTCTTTAAATAAAGGCTTGTAAATGAAGCATAAAGCATGGCATCACGAAGTTTGGGACAGCTTGGAATACTTGTACGCTTTGTCATCTCTATTTTTCCCTCAAAGTTTGCAAAATATATAAATTTTAGCTACCTTAACGTGGGCATTGGATTCATGTCATTATGTGCTCAAAATCAAAAGTGACGGACGATTTAGTGCGGATATGTCAAGTTGATCGACCAGTTAATATGGTTATTCTAAACAGATCATTGGTTCTCACTGAGTAAAGGCTTCTAAATGAAGCATAATGCATGGCATCACAGAGTTTTGGATATATTAGATTACTTGGATGATTTGTTATATCTATTTTTGTCTCAAGTTTTGTTACAATATAGAAAATTGAGCTAGCTTAATATGGGCACTGGATTCGTGTCATTATGAGCTCTAAATAAAAAGTTACGGACGATTTACTGCAGACATGTCAGGTTGATCGGCTTGTTAAAGTGATCATTATAAACTGATCATTGGTGCTTATTAAGTAAAGGCTTATAAATGAAGCATAAAGCATGGATCATGCAGTTTAGGATATATTGGATTACTTCGACGCTTAGTCGTCTCTATTTCTGTCTCAAATTTTGTCACAATATAGGAACTCAAGAAAGGTTAACGTGGGCAATGGGAAAAATGTCCTTCTAAGCTCTAAATCAAGAGTTACCGACGATTTAGTGCAGACAAGAAAACTTTATCGGGTAGTTAAAGTGATAATTTTAAACTGATCACTGGTGCTCATTAAGTAAACTCTTATAAATAATGTATAAAGCATGGCATCACGCAGTCTGAGATAGATTGGATTACTTGGATGCTTTGTCATCTCTATTTGTGTCTCAAATTTTTCAAAATATAGAAAATTTAGCTAGCTTAACGTTGGCATTGGATTCGTGTCTGAGCTCAAAATCTAAAGTTACGGACGAATTTGTTCGGATATGTCAATTTGATCGGTTAGTTAATATGATTATTCTAAACTGATCATTGGTGCTCATTGAGTAAATGCTTATAAATGAATCATAATGCATGGCATCACAGAGTTTTGGATAGATTGGATTAATTGGACTACTTGGACGCTTTGTTGTATCTATTTCTGTCTCAAATATTGTTACAATATCAAAAATTGAGCTAGCTTAAACTGGACACAGGATTTTTGTCATTCTGAGCTCTAAATCAAAAGTTACAGACGATTTAGTGCAGACATGTCAAGTTGATCAGCCATTTAAAGTAAAGGCTTATAAATGAAACATACAACATTGCATCATACAGTTTGGGATAGATTGTATTACTTGGACACTTTGTCGTCTCTATTTCTGTCTCAAATTTTGTCAAAATATTGAAAATTGAGCTAGCTTAATGTGGGCATTGGATTTGTTTCATTCTGAGCTCAAAATCAAAGGTTATGGATGTTTTGCTCTGGACATGTCAAGTTGATCTGCCAGTTAATATGATTATTCTAAATTGAACGTTGGTGCTCTCTATGTAAAGGCTTATAAATGAAGCATACAACATTTCATCACATAGCTTGGGATATATTGGATTAATTGGACGCTTTGTCGTCTCTATTTCTATCTCAAATTTTGTCAAATATAGAAACTCAAGAAAGGTTAATGTGGGCAATAGGAATCGTGTCATCCTAAGCTCTAAATCAAGAGTTACCGACGATTTAGTGCAGACAAGAAAAGATTATCGGCTAGTTAAAGTGATCATTTTAAACTGATCATTGGTGCTCATTAAGTAAAAGCTTTTAAAGAAAGTATAAAGTATGACATCACAGAGTCTGAGATAAATTGGATTACTTGGATGCTTTGTCATCTCTAATTGTGTCTCAAAATTTTCAAAATATAGAAAATTTAGTAACGTTGGCATTGGATTCTGTCTGAGTTCTAAATCTAAAGTTACACACGAATTTGTGCGGATATGTCAAGTTGATCGGTTAGTTAATATGATTATTCTAAACTGATCATTGGTGCTCATTGAGTAAATGCTTATAAATGAAGCATAATGCATGGCATCACACAGTTTTGGATAGATTGGATTGATTGGAATACTTGGACGATTTGTTGTATCTATTTCTATCTCAAATGTTGTTACAACATCGAAAATTGAGCTGGCTTAAACTGGACATTGGATTTGTGTCATTCTGAGCTCTAAATCAAAAGTTACAGATGATTCAGTGCAGACATGTCAAGCTTATCGGCCATTTAAAGTAAAAGCTTATAAATGAAACATACAACATTGCATCACACAGTTTGGGATAGATTGCATTATTTGGACACTTTGTCGTATCTATTTCTGTCTGAAATTTTGTCAAAATATAGAAAATTGAGCTAGCTTAATGTGGGCATTGGATTTGTGTCATTCTGAGCTCAAAATCACAGGTTACAGACGTTTTTCTCTGGACATGTCAAGTTGATCGGCAAGTTAATATGATTATTCTAAACTGAACATTGGTGTTCTTTATGTAAAGGCTTATAAATGAAGCATACAACATTGCATCACACAGCTTGGGATATATTGGATTACTTGGACACTTTGTCGTCTCTATTTCAGTCTCAAATTTTGTCAAAATATAGAAAATTTAGCAAGCTTAACGTGCGCATTGGATTCGTGTCATTCTGAGGTTTAAAAAAAAAGTAATGGATTATTTACTGTGGACATGTCAAGTTGATCGACCAGTTAATATGATTATTCTAAACTGATCATTGGTGCTCATTGAGTAAATACTTCCAAAGGAAGCATAATGCATGACATCATAAAGTTTTGGATATATTTGATTACTTGGATGCTTTCTCATATCTATTTTTGTCTCAAATTTTGTTACAATATAGAAAATTGTGCTAGGTTAACATGGCACTGGATTCATGTAATTCTAATCTCTAAATCAAAAGTTAAGGACGATTTAGTGCGGACATGTAAAGTTGATCGGCCAGTTAAAATAATAATTCTAAACTGATCATTGGTGCTCTTTAAGCAAAGGCTTATAAATGAAACATAAAGCATGGCATCACGAAATTTGGGACAGATTGGATTACTTTTACTCTTTGTCATCTCTGTTTTTCTCTCAAAGTTTGTCAAAATATATAAATTTTAGCTACCTTAACGTGGGCATTGGATTTATGTCATTATGTGCTAAAAATCAAAATTTACGGACGATTTAGTGTGGATATGTCAAGTTGATTGGCCAGTTAATATGGTTATTCTAAACAGATCATTGGTTCTCATTGAGTAAAGGTTTCTAAATGAAGCATAATGCATGGCATCACATAGTTTTGGATATATTGGATTACTTGGATGATTTGTTATATCTATTTTTGTCTCAAGTTTTGTTACAATATAGAAAATTGAGCTAGCTTTGATATGTGCATTGGATTCGTGTCATTATGAGCTCTAAATAAAAAGTTACAGACAATTTACTGCAGACATATCAAGTTGATCGGGTAGTTAAAGTGATCATTATAAACTGATCATTGGTTCTTATTGAGTAAAGGCTTATAAATGAAGCATAAAGCATGGATCATGCAGTTTAGGATATAATTGATTACTTGGACGCTTTGTCGTCTCTATTTCTGTCTCAAATTTTGTCACAATATAGAAAATCAAGAAAGGTTAACGTGGGCAATGGGAATCGTGTCATTCTAAGCTCTAAATCAAGAGTTACCGACGATTTAGTGCAGACAAGAAAACTTTATTGTCTAGTTAAAGTGATCATTTTAAACTGATCATTGGTGCTCATTAAGTAAAATCTTATAAATAATGTATAAAGCATGGCATCACGCAGTCTGAGATAGATTGGATTACTTGGATGCTTTGTCATCTCTATTTGTGTCTCAAATTTTTCAAAATATAGAAAATTTAGGTAGCTTAACGTTGGCATTGGATTCGTGTCTGAGCTCTAAATCTAAAGTTACGGACGAATTTGTGCGGATATGTCAAGTTGATCGGTTAGTTAATATGATTATTCTAAACTGATCATTGGTGTTCATTGAGTAAATGCTTATAAATGAAGCATAATGCATGGCATAACACAGCTTTGTTGTATCTATTTCTGTCTCAAATCTTGTTACAATATCGAAAATTGAGCTAGCTTAAACTGGACACTAGATTTTATGTCATTCTGAGCTCTAAATCAAAAGTTACGGACAATTTAGTGCAGACATGTCAAGTTGAACGGCCATTTAAGGTAAAGGCTTATAAATGAAACATACAACATTGCATCACACAATTTGGGATAGATTGTATTACTTGGACACTTTGTCGTCTCTATTTCTGTCTCAAATTTTGTCAAAATATTGAAAATTGAGCTAGCTTAATGTGGGCATTGGATTTGTGTCATTCTGAGCTCAAAATCAAAGCTTACGGACGTTTTGCTCTGGACATGTCAAGTTGATCGGCCAGTTAATATGATTATTCTAAACTGAACATTGGTGCTCTTTATGTAAAGGCTTAAAAATGAAGCATACAACATTGCATCACATAGCTTGGGATATATTGGATTACTTGGACGCTTTGTCGTCTCTATTTCTGTCTCAAATTTGGTCAAAATATAGAAAATTTAGCAAGCTTAACGTGCGCATTGGATTCGTGTCATTCTGAGGTTTAAAACAAAAGTTACGGATTATTTACTGCAGACATGTCAAGTTGATCGACCAGTTAATATGATTATTCTAAACTGATCATTGGTGCTCATTGAGTAAAGACTTTTAATAGAAGTATAATGCATGGCATCACACAGTTTTGGATATATTTGATTACTTGGATGCTTTGTCATATCTATTTCAGTCTCAAATTTTGTTGCGATATAGAAAATTGAGCTAGCTTAACGTGGATATTTGATTTGTGTCATTCTTAGCTCTAAATCAAAAGTTACAGACGATTTAGTGCGGACATATAAAGTTGATCGTCATTTGTAGTTATCATTCTTAACTGATTATTGGTGCTCTTTAAGTAAAGGTTTATAAATGAAGTATACAACATTGCATCACACAGTTGTGGAAATATTGGATTGCTTGGATGCTTTATCGTCGCTATTTATGTCTCAAATTTTGTCAAAATATAGAAAATTTAGCAAGTTTATTGTGCGCATTGGATTCGTGTCATTCTGAGGCAAAATCAAAAGTTACGGGCGATTTACTACGGACATGACAAGTTGATCGGCAAGTTAATATGATTATTCTAAGCTTGGTGTTGATTAAGTAAAGACTTCTAACTGAAGCATAAAGCATGGCATCACACAGTTTTGGATATATTTGATAACTTGGATGTTTTGTCGTATCTATTTTTGCTTCAATATTTTTTACAATATACAAAATTAAGCTAGCTTAACGCGCACATAGGATTCATGTCCTTATGAGCTCTAAATCAAAAGTTACGGACGATTTAGTGCGGATATGTCAAGTTGATGGGCCAGTTAATATGATTATTCTAAACTGATTATCGGTTCTCATTGAGTAAAGGCTTCTATATCAAGTAGAATGCATGGCATCACATAGTTTAGGATATATTGGATTAATTTGATGGTTTGTCGTATCTATTTCTGTCGCAAATTATGTTACAAAATTGAAAATTAAGCTAGCTCAATATTTGGTAAAACTATGTAAAACTAATGTTATTATTTTTGATACTAATTTGAAGTTAATAAATTTAAAAACTATTGTTCGTTATTTTTGATAAATAATTAGTAACACTAAGTGAAACTAGTAACATTAATCAAAATTAGTAAAACTAAACAGAACTAGTAACACTAGAATCATTCGATAAAACTATATAGTAAAATTGATAATTGATGGTTAGTAACACTAAACAAAAGTAGTAACAGTGAACAAAAATAGTAGTACTAGTACGACTTCGTAAAACTATGTAGTAAAATTCATGTTTTCTAGTTTTGTAAAACTAAATAAAAGTAGTAATATTTGTACAACTCGGTAAAATTGTATAGTAAAAATATGTTTTTTTGGTTAGTAACACTAAGTAAAACTAGTTAAAACTATATAGCAAAACTTATGAATTTAAATTGTAACACTTGATAACACTTTGGAAAACTACTTATGTTTTGCAGGATTCTAGTGAGGAAACATAGGTTTTACAGCCGATACAAATGTATTTCAGCCATCCGAATACACCAAAAAAAATCAAAATCACCACGAGGTGTTATATCACTGAATCGCTGGAGATGTTGGACAATTTGAAATATTTCCTACGAGTAGAGGAAAAAAGGTGGAGAGGTGGTTTCACCGATGATAGTACCATTGATGCGGAAATGGTAAATGTGTTTGTTTTAAATACTAATAGTTTATAATACTGAATAGCTGATATGGAAAAAAGCATGGAGAAAAGTCTAATTGTCGTAACAAAATATATAAATTTTAGCTACCTTAACGTGGGCATTGGATTTATGTCATTATGTGCTCAAAATCAAAATTTACGGACGATTTAGTGTGGATATGTCAAGTTGATTGGCCAGTTAATATGGTTATTCTAAACAGATCATTGGTTCTCATTGAGTAAAGGTTTCTAAATGAAGCATAATGCATGGCATCACACAGTTTTGGATATATTGGATTACTTGGATGATTTGTTATATCTATTTTTGTCTCAAGTTTTGTTACAATATAGAAAATTGAGCTAGCTTAATATGGGCATTGGATTCGTGTCATTATGAGCTCTAAATAAAAAGTTACAGATAATTTACTGCAGACATGTCAAGTTGATCGGCTAGTTAAAGTGATCATTATAAACTGATCATTGGTGCTTATTGAGTAAAGGCTTATTAATGAAGCATAAAGCATGGATCATGCATTTTAGGATATAATTGATTACTTGGACGCTTTGTCGTCTCTATTTCTGTCTCAAATTTTGTCACAATATAGAAACTCAAGAAAGGTTAACGTGGGCAATGGGAATCGTGTCATTCTAAGCTCTAAATCAAGAGTTACCGACGATTTAGTGCAGACAAGAAAACTTTATTGTCTAGTTAAAGTGATCATTTTAAACTGATCATTGGTGCTCATTAAGTAAAATCTTATAAATAATGTATAAAGCATGGCATCATGCAGTCTGAGATAGATTGGATTACTTGGATGCTTTGTCATCTCTATTTTTGTCTCAAATTTTTCAAAATATAGAAAATTTAGGTAGCTTAACGTTGGCATTGGATTCGTGTCTGAGCTCTAAATCTAAAGTTACGGACGAATTTGTGCGGATATGTCAAGTTGATCGGTTAGTTAATATGATTATTCTAAACTGATCATTGGTGCTCATTGAGTAAATGCTTATCAATGAAGCATAATGCATGGCATAACACAGTTTTAGATAGATTGGATTAATTGGACTACTTGGACGCTTTGTTGTATCTATTTCTGTCTCAAATCTTGTTACAATATCGAAAATTGAGCTAGCTTAAACTGGACACTAGATTTTATGTCATTCTGAGCTCTAAATCAAAAGTTACGGACAATTTAGTGCAGACATGTCAAGTTGAATGGCCATTTAAAGTAAAGGCTTATAAATGAAACATACAACATTGCATCACACAATTTGGGATAGATTGTATTACTTGGACACTTTGTCGTCTCTATTTCTGTCTCAAATTTTGTCAAAATATTGAAAATTGAGCTAGCTTAATGTGGGCATTGGATTTGTGTCATTCTGAGCTCAAAATCAAAGCTTACGGACGTTTTGCTCTGGACATGTCAAGTTGATCGGCCAGTTAATATGATTATTCTAAACTGAACATTGGTGCTCTTTATGTAAAGGCTTATAAATGAAGCATACAACATTGCATCACATAGCTTGGGATATATTGGATTACTTGGACGCTTTGTCGTCTCTATTTCTGTCTCAAATTTGGTGAAAATATAGAAAATTTAGCAAGCTTAACGTGCGCATTGGATTCGTGTCATTCTGAGGTTTAAAACAAAAGTTACGAATTATTTACTACGGATATGTCAAGTTGATCGACCAGTTAATATGATTATTCTAAACTGATCATCGGTTCTCATTGAGTAAAGGCTTCTATATCAAGTAGAATGCATGGCATCACATAGTTTAGGATATATTGGATTAATTTGATGTTTTGTCATATCTATTTCTGTCGCAAAATATGTTACAAAATTGAAAATTAAGCTAGCTCAATGTGGGCATTGGATTCGTGTCATTCTAAGCACTAAATCAAAATTTACGGACGATTTACTACGGACATGTCAAGTTGATCGGCCAATTTAAGTGATCAGTTTTAATGAAGCATAATGCATGGATCACGCAGTTTGGTAAGATTGGATTACTTGAACGCTTTTTCGTCTCTATTTCGGTCTCGAATTTTGTCACAATATAGAAAATCAAGAAATGTTAACGTGGGCATTGGATTCATGTCATTCTGACCTTTAAATTAAGAGTTACAGACAATTTAGTGAAGACAAGTCAAGTTGATTGACTAGTTAAAGTGATCATTCTAAACTGATCATTGGTGCTCATTAAGTAAAAGCTTATAAATTAACTATAAACCATGGCATCATACAGTTTGGATAGATTGGATTACTTGGATGCTTTGTCATCTCTATTTACATCTCAAATATTTTCACAATATAGAAAATTGAACTAGGTTAAATAGGCAATGGAGTCGTATCATTCAGAGCTCAAACTCAAAAGTTACGGATGATTTAGTGCGGACATGTCAAGTGGATCGGCTAGTTAATAAGATTATTCTAAACAGATCATTGATGCTCACTAAGTAAAAGCTTATAAATGAATCATAATGCATGACATCATATATTTTTGGATAGATTGGATTACTTGAATGCTTTGTCATATATATTTCTATTTCAAAACTTGTTGCAATATAGAAAATTGAGCTCGCTTGACATGGACATTGGATTTGTGTCATTCTGAGCTCTAAATAAGAACTTACAGACGATTTAGTGCAGACATATCAAGTTGATCGGCCATTTAAAATTATCATTCTAAACTTATCATTGGTCTCTATTTCTATCTCAAATTTTGTCAAAATATAGAAAATTTAGCAAGCTTAACGTGTGCGTTGGATTCGTGCCATTCTGAGCTCAAAATCAAAAGTTACGGACGATTTACTACGTACATGTAAAGTTGATTGGCCAGTTAATATGATTATTCTAAACTGATCATTGGTGCGCATTGAGTAAAGACTTCTAAATGAAGCATAAGGCATGGCATCACACATGTTTGGATATATTTGATAACTTGGATGATTTTTCGTATCTATTTTTATCTCAAATTCTGTTACAATATAGAACATTAATCTAGCTTAACGTGGGCATTGGATTCGTGTTATTCTGAGCTCTAAATCAAAAGTTATAGACGACTTAGTCCGGACATGTCAAGTTGATCGGCCAGTTAATATGAGTATTCTAGACTGATCACTACTTCTAATTGAGTAAATACTTCAAAATGAAGCATAATGCATGTCATCGCATAGTTTTGGATATATTAGTTCTGTCTCAAATTTTTTTAAAATATAGAAAATTGAGCTAGCTTAATTTGGGCATTAGATTCTTGTCATTCTGAGCTTTAAATCAAAGGTTACGGATGATTTTCTATGGTCATGTCTAGTTGATATGCCAGTTAATATGATTATTTTAAACTGATCATTGGTGCTCTTTAAATAAACGCCAATAAATGTCATGGATGATTTAGTTCGGACATGTCAAGTCGATTGGCTACTTAATATGATTATTCTAAGCTGATCATTGGTGGTCATTGAATAAAGGCTTATAAATGAGTCATAATGCATGGCATCACACAGTTTTTGATAGATTGGATTACTTGGATGCTTTGTCGTCTCTATTTTTGTCTCAATCTTTGTTAAAATATAGAAAATTGAGCTAGCTTAACGTGGATATTGGATTCGTGTCATTCTAAGCTCTAAATCAAAAGTCACGGAAGATTTAGTGCGGACAAGTCAAGTTGATCGGGCAGTTAGACTGGTCATTCTAAACTGATAATTCGAAACTGATCATAGGTGGTCTTGAAGTAAAGGTTTATAAATGAAGCATAATGCATGAAATTACACGTTTTGGATAGATTGGATTACATGGATTCTTTGTTGTATCTATTTGTTTCTCAATTTTTTTAAAATATAGAAAATTGAGGTAGCTTAACGTGTGCACTAGATTCGTGTCATTTTGAGCTCCAAATCAAAAGTTACAGACGATTTAGTGCGGAAAAGTCAAATTGATCGGCCAGTTAATATGATTATTCTAAACAGATCTTTGGTGCTCATTGAGTAAAGACCTCTAAATGAAGCATAATGCATGGAATCACAAAGATTGGGATATATTTGATTACTTGGAAGCTTTGTCGTCTCATTTTTTGTCTCAATTTTTGTTACAATATAGAAAATTAAGCTAGCTTAATGTGGGCATTGGATTCGTGTCATTATAAGCTCTAAATCAAAAGTTACGGAAGATTTAGTGCATACGAAGTTGATCGGGCAGTTAAAGTGATCATTCTAAATTGATTATTGGTGCTCTATCAGTAAATGCTTATAAATGAAGCATACAACAATGCATCATACAATTGTGGATAGATTGGATTACTTGGATGATTTTTCGTCTCTATTTCTGTCTTAAATTTCGTTAAAATAGAGACAATTTAGCAAGCTTAACGTGCACATTAGATTCATGTCATTTCGAGCTCAAAATCAAAAGTTATGGAAAATTTACTACGGACATGTCAAGTTGATCAGCCAGTTAATATGATTATTCTAAACTGATCATTGGTGCTCATTGAGTAAAGGCTTATAAATTAAGCATAATGCATGGCATTGTGCAGCTTGGGATAGATTTGATTATTTGGATGCTTTGTCGTATCTAGTTCTGTCTCAAATTTTATCACAATATAGAAAATTGAACTAGTTTAACATGGGCATTTGATTCGTATCATTCTGAGCTCAAAAATCAAAAGTTACAAACAATTTAGTGCGGAAATGTCAAGTTGATCGGCTTGTTAATATGATTATTCTAAACAGATAATTGGTGCTCATTGATTAAAGGCTTCTAAATGAAGCATAATGCATGGAATCACAAAGTTTTGGATAGATTGGATTACTTGGACGCTTTGTCATCTCTATTTTGTCTCAATTTTTGTTAAAATATAGAAAATTGATAGAGCTTAACATGGGTATTGGATTCGTATCATTCTGAGCTCAAAATCAAAAGTTATGGATGATTTAGTGTAGACATGTCAAGTCGATCGGCAAGTTAATATGATAATTCTAAACTGATCATTGGTGCTCATTGAGTAAAGAATTATAAATGAATCATAATGCATGGTATCACGCAGTTTTGGATAGATTGGATTACTTCGACGCTTTGTCGTCTCTATTTTTTCTCTACTTTGTCTCTGTTTTTGTTAAAATATAGAAAATTGAGCTAGCTTAACATGAGCATTCGATTGGTGTCATTCTGAACTCTAAATCAAAAGTTATGAACGATTTAGTGCAGACATGACTACTTGATCAGCTAGTTAATGTGATAATTCTAAACTGATTATTGGTGCTCATTGAGTAAACTGCTCATTGGTGCTTATAAATAAAGCATAATGCATGGCATCACAAAGTTTTTGATAGATTCGATTACTTGGACGCTTTTTCGTATCTATTTCTACCTCAAACTTTGTTATAATAGAGAAAATTGAGCTAGATTAACGTAGGTATTGGATTCTTGTCATTCTGAGCATAAAATCAAAAGTTACGGAAGATTTAGTGCGGACATGTCAAGTTGATCGGCTAGTTAAAGTGATCATTCTAAAATGATCATTGGTGATCTTTAAGTAAAGGTATATAAATGAAGTATAAACCATGGCATCACAAATTTTGGGAAAGATTGGATTACTTGGACGCTCTGCCGTCTCTATTTCTGTCTCAAATTTTCTAAAAATATAGAGAGTTTAGCAAGATTAACGTGGGTATTGTATACGTGTCATTCTGAGCTTTAAATCAAAAGTTATGGACGATTTAGTGCGGATATGTCAAGTTGATTGTTTTATTCTAAATTGATCATTGGTGCTCATTGAGTAAAGGCTTATACATGAATCATAATGCATGGCATCACACAGTTTTGGATAGATTGGATTACTGGGACACTTGGTCGTCTCTATTTCTATCTCATATTTTGTTAAAATATAGAAAATTGAGCTAGTTTAACATGGGCATTGGTTTTGTTTGTTTCTGAGCTCTAAATAAAAAAATATGGCCGATTTAGTGCGTACATGTCAAGTTGATCGGCTACTTAAAGTGGTCATTCTAAACAGATCATTGGTGCCCATTAAGTAAATACTTATAAATTAAGCATAACGCATGGCATCACACAACTTGGGATAGATTGGATTACTTGGCCGCTTTATCGTCTCTATTTCTATCTCAAACTTTGTTAACATATAGAAAATTAATCTAGCTTAACATGGGAGTTGGATTCGTGTCATTCTGAGCTCAAAATCAAAAGTTACGGACGACTTAGTGCAGATATTTCAAGTTGATCGGCCAGTTAATATGATTATTCTAAACTGATCATTTGTGGTCATTGAGTAAAGTCTTATAAATGAAGCATAATGCATGGCATCAGGCAGTTTGGGATACATTGGATTATTTGGACGCCTTGTCGTATCTAGTTGTCTCAAATTTTATAACAATATAGAAAATTGAGCTAGCTTAATGTGGGTATTGGATTCGTGTCATTATGAGCTCAAAATCAAAAGCTAAAGATGATTTAATGCCGAAATGTCAAGTTGATCGGCCAGTTAATATGATTTTTTTCTAAATTGATCATTAGTGCTCATTGAGTAAAGGGTTTCAAATTAAGCATAATGCATGGCATCACACAGATTTGGATAGATTCGATTACTTCGACGCTTTGTCCTCTCTATTTCTGTCTGAAAATTTGTTAAATATAAAAAAATTGAGCTAGCGTAACGTGGGCATTGGATTTGTGCGTTTATGAGCTCTAAATCAAAAGTTACATAAGATTTAGTTGGGACATGTCAAGTTCATCGGCCAATTAAAGTGATCATTCTAAACTGATCTTTGGTGCTCATTAAGTAAAGGCTTATAAATGAAGCATAATGCATGGCATCATGCAGTTTGGGATAGATTGGATTACTTGGACGCTTTGTTGTCTCTATTTCTATCTCAGATTTTGTTAGAATATAGAAAATTGAGCTATCTTAACGTGGGCATTGGATTCGTGTGTTTCTGAGCTCAAAATCAAAATTTACGTATGATTTAGGGCGGACATGTCAAGTTGATTGGCTAGTTAATATGTTCATTCTAAACTGATCATTGAGTATACACTTATAAATGAAGCATAATCATGCCATCACCCAGTTTGGGATATATTGGATTATTTGGAAGCTTTGTCGTGTCTAGTTTTGTCTCAAATTTTGTAAAAATATAGAAAATTTAGCTACCTAAACGTGGGCATTGGATTCGTGTCATTCTGAGCTCAAAATCAAAAGTTACGGACGATTTAGTGCATACATGTCAAGTTGATCGGGCCGTTAATATGATTTTTCTAAACTGATCATTGGTGCTCATTCAGTAAATGCTTATACATGAAGCATAATGCATGGCATCACATAGTTTTTTATAGATTGCATTACTTGGACTTTTTGTCGTCTCTATTTCTATCTCAATTTTTGTTAAAATATAGAAAATTGAGCTAGCTTAACATGGGCATTGGTTTTGCGTGTTTCTGAGCTCTAAATCAATAGTTACGGACAATTTAGTGCCGACATGTCAGGTTGATATGCAAGTTAAAGTGATCATTCTAAATAGATCATTGGTGCTCATTAAGTAAAGGCTTATAAATTAAGCATAAAGCATGTCATCACACAACTTGGGATAGATTTGATTACTTGCACGCTTTGTCGTCTATATTTCTCTCTCAAATTTTTACAAAATAAAGAAAATTTAGCAAGTCTAACGTGGGCTTTGGATTCCTGTCATGTTGAGCTCAAAATCAAATGTTACGGACGATTTAGTGCGAACATGTCAAGTTGATCGGCCTGTTAATATGATTATTCTAAACTGATCATTTGTGCTCATTGAGTAAAGGCTTATAAATGAAGCATAATGCCTGACATCACACAGTTTTGGATAGATTGGTTTACTCGGACGATTTGTCATCTATTTCTGTCTCAAAATTTGTTAATATAACAGATCTATCGAGCTTACCGTGGGCGTTGGATTCTTGTCATAATGTGCTCAAAATCAAAAGTTACTGACAATTTAGTGTAGACATGCCAAGATGATAGGCTAGTTAATATGATTATTCTAAACAGATCATTGGTGATCACTAAGCGAAGGCCTATAAATCAAGAATAATGCATGGCATCACACAATTTTGGATAGATTATTTTACTTGGACACTTTGTCCTCTCTATTTTTGTCTCCAATTTTGTTAAAATATAGAAGCTTTATCTAGCTTAACGTGGGCATTGGACTTGTGTTCTGAGCTCAAAATAAAAAATTACTTACAATTTATCGGGGACATGTCAAGTTCATCGGCCAGTTAATATGATTATTCTAAATAGATCATTGGTGCTCATTGAGTAAAGGCTTATAAATAAATCATAATACATAAAAGCACAAAGTTTTGGATATATTAGATTACTTGGATCATATCTATTTATGTCTGAAATTTTGTTACAATATAGAAAATTGAGCTACCTTAACGTGGGCATGGGATTCATGTCATTCTGAGCTCTAATCAAAAGTTACTGACGATTTAGTGTGTACATATCAAGTTGATCGCCCAGTTAATATGATCATTCTAAACTGATTCTTGGTGCTCATTGAGTAAACCCTTATTAATGAAGCATAATGTGTGGTATCACGAAGTTCGGGATAGGTTGGATTATTTGGACGCATTGTCGTATTTAGTTGTCTCAAATTTTGAAACAATATAGAAAATTGAGCTAGCTTAACATGGGCATTGGATTCATGTCATTTTGAGCTCAATATCAAATGTTATGGATGATTTAATGCGGACATGTCAGGTTGATCGGCCAGTTAATATGATTTTTTCTAAACTGATCATTGGTGCTCATTGAGTAAAAGCTTATAAATGAAGCATAATGCATGACATCACACCGATGTGGATAGACTGGATTACTTGGATATTTTGTTGTCTATTTCTAACTCAAATTTTGTCACAATATAGAAAATCGAGAAGCTTAATGTGGGCATTGGATTCGTGTCATTCTTAGCTATAAATCAAGAGTTACGGACATGCGGACATGTCAAATTGATTGGCCAGTTAAAGTGATCATCCTAAATTGACCATTGCTGCTCTTTAAGCAAAGGCTTATAAATGAAGCATAAAGCATTGTCTCATGTAGTTTTGGATATATTGGATTATTTGGATGCTTCGTATTATCTAGTTCTGTCTCAATTTTTGTAACAATATAAAAAATTGATCTAGCTTAACGTGGTCATTGGAATCGTGTCATTGTGAGCTCAAATAAAAA
>CM032159.1:27201297-27248730 GCA_018901935.1 Pugionium cornutum
AGATAAGCTACCAGCTTCAGGACATGCATCTAGAGGAAGTCTCTACACCAGTAGTGCCACCAGGAGCAATGACAAGGAGCAGATCAAGAGCACTCCACAAGTTCAGCTTATGGGTCGACAAACTCCTAGAGGAAGATCGACTAAGGACAATGGGCCAGAAGTGCAAAGAAGAGCCAAAGGCTTCTCAACAATGCAAGGGACTTCAGAGACTTGGGCTTTATTGGCAAGAAAGGTCAGGGCCCAAAGATTCCTAACCCTACTCCAAATCGAAGACTAGGAACAAGGCGCGAGCATGCCACAAGGACGACCACCTTCCATTTCTTGGCCGTGAGGTAAGTAAGGTAAGTTTTCAATTTGAATATTTGCCTCTTTCTGTTTTGCAGGATAGGATCTAGAATATTTACATTTTTTGAGTCAAAGAAATTTTAGGAATATGTCCTTTTTCGGTTATGCACTTTTGTACATTTTCCATTTGTGCACTTTTGTAATCTTTCCTTTTCTTTCTTTTAGTCGACCCTAGAAGGTCAAGCTGTCGAGCACATGAATAAGGCTCCTTCCAGCATTGTAGTTCGACAACCTTTTTGATATTAATAAAGATAGAACTTTCTTCCAACAAGTTTTCTCTCTAAGAATCTTGTGCGCTTAGAACCTAGTCGAGATCAGCCCTCCTAGCTCTAAGTTTGTGATTTATCACGAGGTTCATCAGCCCTCGTGAGTTTCACTTCACCTTTCCATCGAATACCAACCCAAAAACCCCTATCCAAGAAGTCTAAGGTCGAGTTTCTCACCTAACCTTCTCCAAACAGCCCACGCGCATCCAAGCCTTGAATCGAGGCTTGTATCAGACACGAATCCAATGCCCACGTTAAGCTAGCTGGATTTTTTATATTGTGACATAATTTGAGACAAAAACAGATACGACAAAGTGTCCATGTAAACCAATCTATCCCGTACTCAATGAGCAAAAATGATCAGTTTAGAATGATAACTTTAACTAAGCGTCCAACTTGACATGTGCGCACTAAATCGTCTGTAACTATTGATTTAGAGCACGAAATGACACGAATACAATGCCCACTTTAAACTAGTTCAATTTTGTATATTGTGACAAAATTTTAGACAGAAATAGATACGACAAAGCGTCCAAGTAATCCAATCTATCCCGAACTGCGTGATGTCATGCATTATGCTTCATTTATAAGCCTTTACTCAATGAGCACCAATGATCAGTTTAAAATGATCACTTTAACTGGCCAATAAACTTGACATGTCCGCACTAAATCCTCCGTAATTTTTGATTTAGAGCTCAAAATGTCACGAATCCAATACCCACGTTAAGCTAGCTCAATTTTCTATATTGTGACAAATTTGAGACAGAAATAGATACGACAAAGTGTCCATGTAATCCAATCCAACCCGAACTTCGTGATGCCATGCATTATGCTTCATTTATAATCATTTACTCAATGAGCACAAATGATCAGTTTAGAATGATAACTTTACCTAGGAGATTATCTTGACATGTCCACACTAAAATCGTCCGTAACTTTTGATTTTGAGCTGAGAATAACACGAATCCAATGCCCACGTTAAGCTAGCTCAATTTTCTATATTGTGACCAAATTTGACAGAAAAATATATACGAAAAATCGTTCAAGAAATCCAATCTAGCCAAAACGACGTGATGCCATGCATTATGCTTCATTTATAAGCCTTTACTCAATGAGTACCAATGATCATTGTAGAATGATCACTTTCTTGGCGATCAACTTGACATGTCCGCACTAAATCGTCCAAAACTTTTGATTTAGAGCTCAGAAAGACACGAATCCAATGCCCACGTTAATCGAGCTCAATTTTCTATATTCTGATAAAATTTAAGATAGATATAGATATAAAAAAGCGTTCAAGTAATCCAATCTAGCCAAACCTCCGTGATGCCATGCATTATGCTTCATTTATAAGCCTTTACTCAATGAGCACCAACAATTAGTTAAGAATGATCACTTTAGTTGGCCAATCAAATTGACATGTCCGCACTAAATCGTCTATAACTTATGATTTATAGCTCTGAATGACACGAATCCAATGCCCACGTTAAGCTAGCTCAAATTTCTAAATTGTGACAAATTTTGAGGCAGAAATAGATAAGACAAAGTGTCCAAGTAATCCAATCTACCCCAAACTACGTGATGTCATGCGTTATACATCATTTATAAGTCTTTACTCAATGAGCTCCAATGATCAGTTTAGAAAGATCACTTTAACTGGCCGATCAACTTGACATGTCCGCATTAAATCGTCCTTAACTTTTGATTTACAGCTCAGAATGACACGAATCCAACGGCCACATTAAGCTAGCTCAATTTTCTATATTGTGATAAAAGTTGAGATAGAATTCGATACGACAAAACATTCAAGTAATCCAATCTATCTTGAACTACGTTATGTCATGCATTATGCTTCATTTGTAAGCCTTTACTCAAAGAGCACCAATGATCTGTTTAAAATGATCACTTTAACTGGCTGACCAACTTGACATGTTTGCACTAAATCGTCTGTCACTTTTGATTTAGAGATCAGAATGACATGAATCCGATTCCCATGCTAAGCTAGCTCAATTTTCTATATTGTGACAAAATTTGAGACAGAAATAGATACGACAAAGCGTCCATGTAATCCAATCTATACCGAACTGCGTGATATCATGCATTTTGCTTCATTTACAAGGATTTACTCTATGAGTACCAATGATCAGTTAAGAATGATCACTTTAACTGGCCGATAAACTTTACATGTCTGCACTAAATCCTGCGTAACTTATGAATTAGAGCTCATAAGGACACGAATCCAATGGCCACGTTAAGGTAGCTCAATTTTCTATACTGGGACAATATTTGGGACTGAAATAGATACAGCATAGCATCCAAGTAATCTAATATATCCCAAACTACGAGATGTCATGCATTATGCATCATTTATAAGCCTTTATGTTTTGAGCAGCAATGATCAGTTTGGAATGATCACTTTAACTGGCCGATCAACTTGACATGTCTGCACTAAATCGTCCATAACTTATGATTTAGAGCTCAAAATGACACAAATCCAATTCCCACGTTAAGCTAGCTCAATTTTCTATATTGTGACAGAATTTTAGACAAAAATAGATACAAAAAAGCGTCCAACTAATCCAATCTATCCAGAACTGCATGAGGTTATGCATTATTCTTCATTTGTAAGCTTTTTACTCAATGAGCACATATGATCAGTTTAGAATGATCACTATAACTGGCCGATCAACTAGACATGTACGCACTAAATCGTCCGTAACTTATGATTTACAGCTCAAAATGACACAAATCCAATGCCCACGTTAAAGTAGCTCAGTTTTCTATATTGTAAAAAAAAATTGCGACTTAAATATATACCATAATGGATCCAAGTACCCAATCTATCCCGAAGTGCCTGATGCTATACGGTATGCTTTATTTATAATCCTTTACTCAATGAGCACTAATGATCAGTTAAGAACGATCACTTTAATTGGCCAATCAAGTTGACATGTTCGTACTAAATTGTCCTTAACTTATGATTTAGAGCTCAAAATGACACAAATCCAATGCCCACGTTAAGCTAGCTCAATTTTCTATATTGTGAGAAAATTTGAGACAGAAATAGATACGAAAAAGCGTCCAAGTAATCCAATCTTTCCAGAACTACATGGTGTTATGCATTATTCTTCATTTCTAAGCCCTTTACTCAATGAGCACCAATGATCAGTTTAGAATGATCACTTTAACTGGCCGATGAACTTGTCATGTACGCACTAAATCGTCCGTAACTTATGATTTAGAGCTCATAAGCACACGGATCCAATGCCCACGTTAAGCTAGCTCACATTTCTATATTGTGACAACATTTGAGACTGAAATAGATATGACAAAGCGTCCAAGTAATCCAATCTATCCCGAAATGTGAGATGTTATGCATTATGCATCATTTATAAGCCTTTACTCAATGAGCACCAATGATCAGTTCAGAAATATACGATAAAGTGTCCATGTAATCCAATTTGCCCGGAACTAAGTGATGCCATGCATTATGCTTCATTTATAAGCCTTTACTCAATGAGCACAAATGATCAGTTTAGAATGATAACTTTAACTAGGCAATCAACTTGAGATGTCCGCATTAAATTTTCCGTAATTTTTGATTTAGAGCTTAAAATAACATGAATACAATGCCCACGTTAAGCTAGCTCAATTTTCTATATTGTGACCACATTTGACACAAAATAGATACCAAAAAGCGTTCAAGTAATCCAATCTAGCCAAAACTGTGTGATGCCATGCATTATGCTTCATTTATAAGTCTTTACTCAATGAGCACCAATGATCGGCAAAGAGTGATCACTTTAACTGGCCGATCAACTTGACATGTCCGCATTAAATCGCCCCTTACTTTTGATTTAGAGCTTAGAATGACACGAATCCAATGCCCACGTTAAGCTACCTCAATTCTCTATGTTGTAACAAAATTTGAGACAGAAATAGATAAAAGAAAGCGTTCAAGTAATGTAATCTAGCCAAAACTGCTTGATCCCATGCATTATGCTTCATTTATAAGCCTTTAGTCAATGAGCACAAATGATAAGTTTTGAATGATCACTTTAACTGGACGATCAACTTGACATGTCTGCACTATATCATCCCTAACTTTTGATTTAGAGCTCAGAATGACACGACTCCAATGCCCACATTAAGCTAGCTCAATTTTCTAAATTTTGACAAAACTTGAGGCAGAAATAGATATAAAAAGCCTTCATGTAGCCAATCTAGCCAAAAATCCGTGATGTCGTGCATTATATTTCATTTATAAGCCTTTACTCAATATTGACCAATGATCAGTTCAGAATGATCACTTAACTGGCCGATCAACTTGACATGTCCGCACTAAATCGTCCGTAACTTATGATTTAGAGCTAAGAATTACACGAATCCAATGATCACTTTAAGGTAACTCAAGTTTCTAAATTATGAAAAAAATTTAGGCAGAAATAGGTATGACAATGTGTCCAAGTAATCCTATCTATCCCGAACTGCGTGATGTCATGCATTATGCATCATTTATAAGTCGCTACTTAATGAGCACCAATGATCAGTTTAGAAATATCACTTTAACTGGCCGATCAACTTGACATTTATTCACTAAATCGTCCATAACTATTGATTTAGAGCTCAGAATGACACGAATCCAACGCCCACATTAAGCTAGCTCAATTTTCTATATTAAGACAAAATTTGATATAGAAATAGATATGACAAAGCATCCAAGTAATCCAATCTATCTCGAACTATGTGATATCATGCATTATGCTTCATTTGTAGGCCTTTACTCAATGAGCACCAATGATCTGTATATAATGATCACTTTAACTGGCTGATCAACTTGATATGTTCGCACTAAATCGTCCGTAACTTTTGATTTAGAGATCAGAATGACATGAATCCAATGCCCATGCTAAACTAGCTCAATTTTCTATGTTGTGACAAAATGTGAGACAGAAATAGATACGACAAAGAGTCCATATAATCGAATCTATAACAAACTGCGTGATACCATGCATTATGCTTCATTTATAAGCATTTACTTAATGAGCACCAATGATCAGTTTAAAATGATCGCTTTAACTGGCCAATAAACTTGACATGTCCGCACTAAATCCTCTGTAACTTTTGATTTAGAGCTCAAAATGGCACAAATCAAATGCCCACATTAAGCTATCTCAATTTTCTTTATTGTGACAAAATTTGAGACAGAAACAGATACGAAAAAGTGTCCATGTAATCCAATCCAACCCGAACTGCGTGATGCCATGCATTATGCTTCATCTATAAGCCTTTACTCAATGAGCACAAATGATCAGTTTAGAATGATAACTTTAACTAGGCGATTAACTTGACATGTCCGCACTAAATCGTTAGTAACTTTTGATTTTGAGCTCAAAATAACACGAATCCAATGCCCACGTTAAGCTAGCTCAATTTTATATATTGTGCCCAAATTTGACACAAAATACATACAAAAAAGCGTTCAAGTAATCCAATCTAGCCAGGACTGTACGATGCCATGCATTATGCTTCATTTATATGCCTTTACTAAATGAGCACCAATGATATGTTTAAAATGATCACTTTAACTGGCCGATCAACTTGAAATGTTTGCATGAAATCGTCCCTAACTTTTGATTTAGAGCTTAGAATGACACGAATCCAATGCCCATTATAAGCTAGATCCATTCTCTATGTTGTAACAAAATTTGAGGCAGAAATACATACAAAAAAGCGTTCAAGTAATCCAATCCAGCCAAACTGCATGATGCTATGCATTATGCTTCATTTATAAGCCTTTGCTCAATGAGAACCACTGATAAGTTAAGAATGATCACTTTAACTGGCCGATCAACTTGACTTGTCCGCACTAAATCCTCCGAACTTTTGATTTCGAGCTCAGACTGACACGAATCTAATGCCCATGTTAAACTAGCTCAATTTTCTATATTGTGACAAAATTTGAGACATAAATAGATACGACAAAGCATCCATGTAATCCAATATATCCCGAACAGCGTGATGCCATGCATTATGCTTCATTTATAAGCCTTTACTCAATGAGCATAAATAATATGTTTAGAATGATAAATTTAACTAGGCGATCAACGAGATGTTATGTATTATGATTTATTTATAAGTTTTTACTCAATGAGCACCAATGATCAGTTTAGAATGATCACTTTAAATGGTCGATCAACTTGACATGTCCGTGTTAAATCGTCCATAACTTTTGATTTAGAGCTTAGACTGACACGAATCCAATGCCCACGTTAATCTAGCTCAATTCGTTTTTATTGTGATAAATTTTAACATTAAAATTGCTTCAACCAATCCTCCAAGTAATCAAATCTTTCCAAAACTATGTGATGTCATATATTATGCTTCATTTATAATATTTAATGAATGAGAACCAATAATTTGCTTAGAATGATCCCTTTAACTGGAAGATTAATTAGACATGTCTTCACTAAATTTGTCCATAACTTTTGATTTAGATCTCAGAATGACACGAATCCAATGCCCACGTTAAGCTAGCTCAATTTTTTATATTGTGACATAATTTGAGACAGAAACAGATACAACAAGTGTCCATGTAAACCAATATATCCCGTACTCAATGAGCAAAAATTATCAGTTTAGAATGATAACTTTAACTAAGCGATCAACTTACCATGTCTGCTCTGAATCGTCCATAACTTTTGATTTAGAGCTCGGAATGACACGAATCCAATGCCCACGTTAATCTAGTTCAATTTTCTATATTGTGACAAAATTTTAGACAGAAAGAGATATGAAAAAGGGTCCAAGTAATCCAATCTATCCCGAACTACGTGATGTCATGCATTATGCTTCATTTATAAGCCTTTACTCAATGAGCACCAATGATCAGTTTAAAATGATCACTTTAACTGGCTAATAAACTTGACATGTCCGCACTAAATCCTCCTCAAATTTTGATTTAGAGCTCAAAATGACACAAATCAACTGCCCACGTTAAGCTAGCTCAATTTTCTATATTGTGACAAAATTTGAGACAGAAACAGATACGAAAAAGTGTCCATGTAATCCAATCCAACCCGAACTGCGTGATGCCATGCATTATGCTTCATTTATAAGCCTTTACTCAATGAGCACAAATGATCAGTTTAGAATGATAACTTTAACAAGGCGATTAACTTGACATGTCCGCACTAAATCGTTCTCAATTTTTGATTTTGAGCTCAAAATAACACGAATCCAATGCCCACGTTAAGCTAGCTCAATTTTCTATATTGTGACCAAATTTGACACAAAATAGATACGAAAAAGCTTTCAAGTAATCCAATCTTGCCAAAACTGCACGATGCCATGCATTATGCTTCATTTATATGCCTTTACTGAATGAGCACCAATGATATGTTTAAAATGATCACTTTAACTGGCCGATCAACTTGACATATCTTCCTGAAATCGTCCCTAACTTTTGATTTAGAGCTTAGAATGACACGAATCCAATGCCCATTATAAGCTAGATCAATTCTCTATGTTGTATCAAAATTTGAGACAGAAATACATACAAAAAGGCGTTCAAGTAATCCAATCTAGCCAAAACTGCATGATGTTGTGCATTATGTTTCATTTATAAGTCTTTACTCAATGAGCACCAATGATAACTTAAGAATAATCACATTAACTGGCCGATCAACTTGACTTGTCCACACTAAATCCTCCGAACTTTTGATTTCGAGGTCAGACTGACATGAATCCAATGCCCATGTTAAACTAGCTCAATTTTCTATATTGTGACAAAATTTGAGACATAAGTAGGTACGACAAAGCGTCCATGTAATCCAATATATCCCATGCATTATGCTTCATTTATAAGCCTTTACTCAATGAGCATAAATGATATGTTTAGAATGATAACTTTAACTAGGCGATCAACCTTATGTTATGTATTATGATTTTTTATAAGTCTTTACTCAATGAGCACCAATGATCAATTTAGAATGATCACTTTAAATGGCCGATCAACTTGACATGTCCGCATTAAATCATCCACAACTTTTGATTTAGAGCTCAGACTGACACGAATCCAATGCCCACGTTAATCTAGCTCAATTTGTTTTTATTGTGATAAATTTTAATATTAAAATTGCTTCAACCAATCCCCCAAGTAATCAAATCTTTCCAAAACTACTTGATGTCATACATTATGCTTCATTTATAATCATTTAATGAATGAGAACTAATAACCTGTTTAGAATGATCACTTTAACTGGGCGATTAATTAGACATGTCTTCACTAAATTTGTCCATAACTTTTGATTTAGATCTCACAATGGCACGAATCCAATGCCCACGTTAAGCTAGCTAAATTTTTTATATTGTGACATAAATTGAGACAGAAACAGATACGACAAAGTTTCCATGTAAACCAATCTATCCCGTACTCAATGAGCAAAAATGATCAGTTTATAATGATAACTTTAACTAAGCGATCAAGTTGACATGTCTGCACTAAGTCGTCCATAGCTTTTTATTTAGAGCTCGGAATGACACGAATCCAATGCCCACGTTAATCTAGTTCAATTTTCGATATTGTGACAAAAATTTAGACATAAAGAGATATGAAAAAGGGTCCAAGTAATCCAATCTATCCCGAACTACGTGATGTCATACATTATGCTTCATTTATAAGCCTTGACTTAATGAGCACCAATGATCAGTTTAAAATGATTGCTTTAACTGGCCAATAAACTTGACATGTCCGCATTAAATCCTCCGTAACTTTTGATTTAGAGCTCAAAATGACACAAATCAAATGCCCACGTTAAGCTAGCTCAATTTTCTATATTGTGACAAAATTTGAGACAAAAACAGATACGAAAAAGTGTCCATGTAATCCAATCCAACCCGAACTGCGTGATGCCATGCATTATGCTTCATTTATAAGCCTTTACTCAATGAGCACAAATGATCAGTTTAGAATGGTAACTTTAACTAGGCGATTAACTTGACATGTCTGCACTAAATCGTTCGTAACTTTTGATTTTGAGCTTAAAATAACACGAGTCCATTGCCCACGTTAAGCTAGCTCAATTTTCTTTATTGTGACCAAATTTGACACAAAATAGATACGAAAAAGCGTTCAAGTAATCCAATCTAGCCAAAAATACCTGATGCCATGTATTATGCTTCATTTATTAGTCTTAAATGAATGAGTACCAATGATCATTTTAGAATTATCATTTTCTTGCCGATCAACTTGACATGTCCGCACTAAATCGTCATACATTCTGATTTAGAGCTCAGAATGACGCGAATCCAATGCCCACGTTAATCTATCTCAATTTTTTATACTGTGACAAAATTTGAGACATAAATAGATACGACAAAGTGTCCACGTAATCCAATCTATCCCGAAATAAGTGAAGCCATGCATTATGCTTTATAAGCATTTACTCAATGAGCACCAAAAATTAGTTAAGAATGATCACTTTAACTGGCCGATCAACTTGACATGTCAGCATTAAATCGTCGGTAACTTATGATTTATAGATCAGAATGACACGAATCCAATGCCCACGTTAAGCTACCTCAATTTTCTATATTGTGACCAAATTTGTCACAAAATAGATAAGACAAAGCGTTCAAGTAATCCAATCTATCCCGAACTACGTGATGTCATGAATTATGCATCATTTATAAGTATTTACTCAATGAGCACCAATGATCAGTTAAGAATGATCACTTTAACTGGCCGATCAACTTGACATGTCTGCACTAAATTGTCCGTAAGTTATGATTTAGAGACCAGAATGACACGAATCCAATACCCACGTTAATCTAGCTCCATTTTCTCTATTGTGACAAAATTTGAGACAGAAATATATTCAAAAAATCATTCAAGTAATCCAATCTACACAAAACTGCATGATGCCATGCATTTTGCTTCATTTATAAGCTTTTACTGAATGAGCACCAATGATAAGTTTAAAATGATCACTTTAACAGGCCGATCAACTTGACATGTCCGCACAAAATCGTCCCTAACTTTTGATTTAGAGCTTAGAATGACACGAATCCAATGCCCATTATAAGCTAGATCAATTCTCTATGTTGTAACAAAATTTGAGACAGAAATAGATACAAAAAGCGTTCAAGTATTTCAATCTAGCCAAAACATCATGATGCTATGCATTATGCTTCATTTATAAGTCTTTACTCACTGAGCACCATTGATAAGTTAAGAATGATCACCTTAACTGGCCGATCAACTTGACTTGTCCACAATAAATCCTTAGAACTTTTGATTTAGAGGTTAGACTGACACGAATCCAATGCCCACGTTAAATTAGCTCAATTTTCTATATTGTGACAAAATTTGAGACATAAACAGATACGACAAAGCGTCCATGTAATCAATTATATCCCGAACTGCGTGATGCCATTCATTATGCGTCATTTATAAGGCTTTACTCAATGAGCATACATGATATGTTTAGAATGATAACTTTAACTAGACGATCAACTAGATGTTATGTATTATGATTCATTTATTAGTCTTTACTCAATGAGAACCAATGATCAGTTTAGAATGATCACTTTAAATGGTCGATCAACTTGACATGCTCAATTTTCCATATTGTAACAAAACTTGAGACAGAAATATATACAATAAAGTGTACATGTAATCCAATCCAACCCGAACTGCGTGATGCCATGCATTATGTTTCATTTATAAGCCTTTACTTAATGAGCACAAATGATATTTTTAGAATGATAACTTTAACTAGGCGATTAACTTGACATGTCCGCACTAAATCATTTGTAACTTTTGATTTTAAGCTTAGAATAACACGAATCCAATGCCCATGTTAAACTAGCTCAATTTTCTATATTGTGACAAAATTTGGCAGCAACGTATGTACGAAAAATCGTTCAAAAATCCAATCTAGCCAAAACTACATGATGCCATGCATTATGCTTCATTTATAAGCCTTTACTCAATGAGTACCAATGATCATTTTAGAATGATCCCTTTCTTGCCGATCAACTTGGCATGTCTTCACTAAATCATCATAACTTTTTATTTAGAGCTCAGAATGACACGAATCCAATGCCCATGTTAATAAAGCTCAATTTTCTATATTGTGACAAAATTTGAGACAGAAATAGATATAAAAAAGCGTTCAAGCAATCAAATCTAGCCAAAACTCCGTGATGCCATGCATTATGCTTCATTTATAAGCCTTTACTCAATGAGCACCAACGATTAGTTAAGAATGATCACTTTAACTAGCTGATCAACTTGACATGTCCGTACTAAATTGTCCGCAACTTATGATTTATAACTCAGAATGACACGAATCCAATGCCCACTTAAGCTAGCTCTTGTTTCTAAATTGTGACAGAATTTGAGGCAGAAATAGATAAGACAAAGTGTCCAAGTAATCCAATTTATCCAGAACAGCGTGATGTCATGCATTATGCATCATTTATAAGTCTTTACTCAATGAGCATCAATGATCAGTTTAGAAAGATCAATTTAACTGGCCGATGAACTTGACATGTCCCCACTAAATCGTCTGTACCTTTTGATTTAGAGCTCAGAATGACACGAATCCAACGCCCACATTAAGTTACCTCAATTTTCTATATTGTGAAAAAATTTGAGATAGAAATAGATGTGACAAAGCATCCAAGTAATCCAATCTATCTCGAACTACGTGATGTCATGCATTATGCTTCATTTGTAAGCCTTTACTCAATGAGCACCAATGATCTGTATAAAATGATCACGTTAACTGGCCGATCAACTTGACATGTTCGCACTAAATCATCCGTAACGTTTGATTAAGAGATCAGAATGCATGAATCCAATGCCCACGCTAAGCTAGCTAAATTTTCTATATTGTCACAAAATTTGAGACAGAAATAGATACGACAAAGTGTCCATGTAATCCAATGTATCCTGAACTGCGTGGTGTCATGCATTATGCTTCATTTATAAGCCTTTACTCAATGACCACCAATGATCAGTTTAGAATGATCACCTTAACTTGCCGATCAACTTGACATGTCTGCACTAAACCGTCTGTAACTTTTTATTTAGAGCTCGGAATGACACGAATCCAATGCCCACCTTCAGCTAGCTCAAATTTTTATATTGTGACAAAATTTGAGACAGAAATAGATACGACAAAGTGTCCATGTAATCCAATATATCCCGAACTGAGTGATGCCATGCATTATGCTTCATTTATAAGCCTTTACTCAATGAGGAAAAGTGATCAGTATAGAATGATCACTTTGACTAGGCGATCAACTTGACATGTGCGCACTAAATCGTCCTTAACTTTTGTTTTAGAGATCATAATGACATGAATCCAATGCGCATGCCAAGCTAGCTCAATTTTCTATATTGTGACAAAATTTGAGACAGAAATAGATATGATAAAGCGTCCATGTAATCCAATCTATACCAAAGTGCGTGATACCATTCATTATGCTCTATTTATAAGCATTTACTCAATGACTACCAATGATCAGTTAAGAATGATCACTTTAACTGGCCGATTAACTTAACATGTCCGCACTAAATCATCCGTAACTTATGAATTAGAGGTCATAAGGACACGAAATCCACTGCCCACGTTAAGGTAGCTTAATTTTCTCTATTGGGACAAAATTTGGGACTGAAATAGATACGATAAAGCGTCCAAGTTTATCCAATCTATCCCAAACTACGTGATGTCATGCATTTGGCATCATTTATAAGCCTTTACTTTTTGAGAACCAATGATTAGTTTAAAATGATCACTTTATCTGGCCAATAAACTTGACATGTCCGCACTAAATCGTCCGTAACTTATGATTTATAGCTCAGAATGACACGAATCCAATCCCCACATTAAGCGAGCTCACGTTTCTAAATTGTGACAAAATTTGAGGCAAAAAATAGATAAGACAAAGTATCCAAGTAATCCAATCTATCCCGGACTGCGAGATGTCATGCATTATGCATCATTTATCACTATTTACTCAATGAGAACCAATGATCAGTTTAGAAAGATCACATTAACTGGCCAATCAACTTGACAAGTCCGCACTAAATCGTCCGTAACTTTTGATTTAGAGGTCAGAATGACACGAATCCAATGCCCACATTAAGCTAGCTCAAATTTCTATATTGTGACAAAATTTGGAGAAACATATGTACGAAAAATCGTTCAAAAATCCAATCTAGCCAAAACTACGTGATGCCATGCATTATGCTTCATTTATAAGCCTTTACTCAATGAGTACCATTCATCATTTTAGAATGATCACTTTCTTGCCGATCAACTTCACATGTCCGCACTAAATCATCATAACTTTTGATTGAGAGCTCAGAATGACACGAATCTAATGCCCACGTTAATAAAGCTCAATTTTCTATATTGTGACAAAATTTGAGACAGAAATAGATACAAAAAAGCGTTCAAGCAATCAAATCTAGCCAAAAATCCGTGATGCCATGCATTATGCTTCATTTATAAGCCTTTACTCAATGAGCACCAACGATTAGTTAAGAATGATCACTTTAACTGGCCAATCAACTTGACATGTCCGCACTAAATTGTCCGTAACTAATGATTTATAACTCAGAATGACACGAATCCAATGCCCACGTTAAGCTAGCTCATGTTTCTAAATTGTGACAAAATTTAAGGCAGAAATAGATAAGAAAAAGTGTCCAAGTAATCCAATCTATCCTGAACAGCGTGATGTCATGCATTATGCATGATTTATAAGTCTTTACTCAATGAGCAACAATGATCAGTTTAGAAAGATCACCTTAACTGGCCGATCAACTTGTCATGTCCTCACTAAATCGTCCGTAACTTTTGATTTAGAGCTCAGAATGACACGAATCCAACGCCCACATTAAGCTACCTCAATTTTCTATATTGTGAAAAAATTTGAGATGGAGTTAGATACGACAAAGCATCCAAGTAATCCAATCTATCTCGAACTACGTGATGTCATGCATTATGCTTCATTTCTAAGCCTTTACTCAATGAGCACCAATGATCTGTATAAAATGATCACTTTAACTGGCCGATCAACTTGACAAGTTCGCACTAAATCATCCATAACTTTTTTTTATTAAGAGATCAGAATGACATGAATCCAATGCCCACACTAAGCTAGCTCAATTTTCTATATTGTGACAAAATTTTAGACATAAATAGATACGACAAAGCGTCCATGTAATCCAATCTATGAGGAACTGCGTGATACCATGCATTATGCTTCATTTATAAGCATTTACTCAATGACACCAATGATCAGTTAAGAATGATCACCTTAACTGGCCGGTCAACTTAACATGTCCGCATTAAATCGTCCGTAACTTATGATTTAGAGCTCATAAGGACACGAAGCCAATGGCCACGTTAAGCTAGCTCAATTTTCTATATTGTGAGAAAATTTGGGACTGAAATAGTTACGACAAAGCATCCAAGTAATCAAATCTATCCCGAACTGCATGATGTCATGCATTATGCATGATATATAAGCCTTTACTTTTTGAGTACCAATGATCAGTTTAGAATGATCACTTTAAATGGCCGATCAACTTGACATGTTCACACTAAATCGTCCATAAATTTTGATATAGAGCTCAAAATAACACGAATTCAATGCCCACGTTAAGCTAGCTAAATTTTCTATATTGTCAAAAACTTTGAGAAAGAAATAGATACGACAAAGTGTCCATGTAATCCAATGTATCCTGAACTGCATGATGCCATGCATTATGCTTCATTTATAAGGCTTTACTCAATGACCACCAATGATCAGTTTAGGATGATCACCTTAACTTGCCGATCAACTTGACATGTCTGCACTAAATCGTATGTAACTTTTGATTTAGAGCTTGGAATGACACGAATCCAATGCCCACCTTCAGCTAGCTCAAATTTTTATATTCTGACAAAATTTGAGACAGAAATAGATACGACAAAGTGTCCATGTAATCCAATCGATCCCGAACTGAGTGATGCCATGCATTATGCTTCATTTATAAGCCTTTACTCAATGAGGAAAAATGATCAGCTTACAATGATCATTTTGACTAGGCGATCAACTTGACATGTTCGCACTAAATTGTCCTTAACTTTTGATTTTGAGATCATAATTACATGAATCCAATGCGCACGCTAAGCTAGCTCAATTTTCTATATTGTGACAAAATTTGAGACAGAAGTAGATACGACAAAGCGTCCATGTAATCCAATCTATACCAAACTGCGTGATACCATTCATTATGCTTCATTTATAAGCATTTACTCAATTAGTACCAATGATCAGTTAAGAATGATCACTTTAACTAGCCGAACAACTTAACATGTCCGCACTAAATCATCCGTAACGTATGAATTAGAGGTCATAAGGACACGAATCCAATGCCCACATTAAGGTAACTCAATTTTCTTTATTGGGACAAAATTCGGGACTGAAATAGATATGACAAAGCGTCCAAGTTATCCAATCTATCCCAAACTACATGATGTCATGCATTATGCATCATTTATAAGCCTTTACTTTTTGAGAACCAATGATTAGTTTAAAATGATCACTTTAACTGGCCAATAAACTTGACATGTCCGCACTAAATCATCCGTAACTTATGATTTATAGCTTAGAATGACACGAATCCAATCCCCACGTTAAGCGAGCTCACGTTTCTAAATTGTGACAAAATTTGAGGCAGAAATAGATAAGACAAAGTATCCAAGTAATCCAATCTATCCTGGACTGCGAGATGTCATGCATTTTGCACCATTTATAACTCTTTACTCAATGAGCACCAATGATCAGTTTAGAAAAATCACTTAACTGGCCCATCAACTTGACAAGTCCGCACTAAATCGTCCGTAACTTTTGATTTAGAGGTCAGAATGACACGAATCCAACGCCCACATTAAGCTAACTCAATTTTCTATATTGTGACAAAATTTGGAGAAACATATGTACGAAAAATCGTTCAAAAATCCAATCTAGCCAAAACTACGTGATGCCATGCATTATGCTTCATTTATACGCCTTTACTCAATGAGTACCAATCATCATTTTAGAATGATCACTTTCTTGCCGATCAACTTGACATGTCCGCACTAAATCGTCATAACTTTTGATTGAGAGCTCAGAATGACACGAATCTATTGCCCACATTAATATAGCTCAATTTTCTATATTGTGACAAAATTTGAGACAGAAATAGATATAAAAAAGCGTTCAAGCAATCATATCTAGCCAAAACTCCATGATGCCATGCATTATGCTTCATTTATAAGCCATTACTCAATGAACACCAACAATTAGTTAAGAATGATCACTTTAACTGGCCGATCAACTTGATATGCCCGCACTAAATTGTCCGTAACTTATGATTTATAACTCTGAATGACATGAATCCAATGCCCAAGTTAAGCTAGCTCACGTTTCTAAATTGTGACAAAATTTGAGGCAGAAATAGATAACGCAAAGTTTCCAAGTAATCCAATCTATCCCGAACTGCGTGATGTCATGCATTATGCATCATTTATAAGTCTTTACTTAATGAGCACCAATGATCAGTTTAGAAAGATCACTTTAACTGGCCGATCAACTTGACATGTCCGCACTATATCGTCTGTAACTTTTGATTTAGAGCTCAAAATGACACGAATCCAACGCCCACATTAAGCAACCTCAATTTTCTATATTGTGGAAAAATTTGAGATAGAAATAGATTCGACAAGGCATCCAAGTAATCCAATCTATCTCGAAGTACGTGATGTCATGCATTATGCTTCATTTGTAAGCCTTTACTCAATGAGCACCAATGATCTGTATAAAATGATCAATTTAACTGGCCGATCCACTTGACATGTTCGCACTAAATTGTCCGTAACTTTTGATTAAGAGATCAGAATGACATGAATCCAATGCCCACGCTAAGCTAGCTCAATTTTCTATATTGTGACAAAATTTTAGACATAAATAGATACGACAAACCGTCCATGTAATCAAATCTATAAGGAACTGCGTGATACCATGCATTATGCTTCATTTATAAGCATTTACTCAATGAGCACCAATGATAAGTTAAGAATGATCACCTTAACCGGCCGGTCAACTTAGCATGTCCGCATTAAATCATCCGTAACATATGATTTAGAGCTCATAAGGACACGAATCCAATGGCCACGTTAAGCTAGCTCAATTTTCTATATTGTGAGAAAATTTGGGACTGAAATAGTTACGACAAAGCATCCAAGTAATCCAATCTATCCTGAACTGCATGTTGTCATGCATTATGCATCATTTATAAGCTTTACTTTTTGAGCACCAATGATCAGTTTAGAATGATCACTTTAACTGGCCGATCAACTTGACATGTTCGCACTAAACCGTCCATAACTTTTGATTTAGAGCTCAAAATAACACGAATTCAATGCCCACATTAAGCTAGCTAAATTTTCTATATTGTCACAAAATTTGAGACAGAAATAGATACGACAAAGTGTCCACGTAATCCAATGTATCCTAAACTGCGTGATGCCATGCATTATGCGTCATTTATAAGCCTTTACTCTATGACCACCAATGATCAGTTTAGAATGATCACCTTAACTTGCCGATCAACTTGACATTACTGCACTAAATCGTCTGTAACTTTTGATTTTGAGCTTAGAATGACATGAATCCAATGCCCACCTTCAGCTAGCTCAATTTTTTATATTGTGACAAAATTTGAGACAGAAATAGATACGACAAAGTGTCCATGTAATCCAATCTATCCCGAACTGAGTGATGCCATGCATTATGCTTCATTTATAAGCCTTTACTCAATGAGGAAAATTGATCAGTTTAGAATGATCACTTTAACTAGGCTATCAACTTGACATGTTTGCACAAAATCGTCCGTAACTTTTGATTAAAGATCATAATGACATGAATCCAATGCCCATGCTAAGCTAGCTCAATTTTCTATATTGTGACAATATTTGAGACTGAAATAGATATGACAAGCGTCCATGTAATAAAATCTATACCGAACTGCGTGATACCATTCATTATGCTTCATTTATAAGCATTTACTCAATGAGTACCAATGATCAGTTAAGAATGATCACTTTAACTGGCCGATCAACTTAACATGTCCGCACTAAATCGTGCGTAACTTATGAATTAGAGGTCATAAGGACACGAATCCAATGGCCACGTTAAGGTGGCTCAATTTTCTTTATTGGGACAAAATTTGGGACTGAAATAGATACGACAAAGCATCCAAGTAATCCAATCTATCCCAAACTACGTGATGTCATGCATTATGCATCATTTATAAGCCTTTACTTTTTGAGCACCAATGATTAGTTTAGAATGATCACTTTAACTGGCCAATCAACTTTACATGTCCGCACTAAATCATCCGTAATATATGATTTATAGCTCAGAATGACACAAATCCAATCCCCACGTTAAGCTAACTCTTGTTTCTAAATTGTCACAAAGTTGGAGGCTGAAATAGATAAGACAAAGTGTCCAAGTAGTGCAATCTATCCCGAACTACGAGATGTCATGCATTATGCATCATTTATGACTCTTTACTCAATGAGCACCAATGATCAGTTTAGAAAGATCACATTAACTGGCCGCAATAGATTGTCAGTAACTTTTGATTTAGATGTCAGAATGACACGAATCCAACGCCCACATTAAGAAAGCTCAATTTTCTATAATGTGACAAAATTTGAGGCATAAATAGATACGACAAAGCATCCATGTAATCCAGTCTATACCGAACTGCATGATACCATGCATTATGCTTCATTTATAAGCATTTACTCAATGAGTACCAATGATCAGTTAAGAATGATCAGTTTAACTGGCCGATCAACTTAATGTATCCGCACTAAATCGTCCGTAACTTATCAATTAGAGGTCATAAGGACACGAGTCCAATGACCACGTTAAGGTAGCTCAATTTTCTTTATTGGGGCAAAATTTGGGACTGAAATAGATACGACAAAGCGTCCAAGTAATCCAATCTATCCCCAACTACGTGATGGCATGCATTATGCATCATTTATAATCTTTACTTTTTGAGCACCAATGATTAGTTTAAAATGATCACATTAACTGGTCGATCAACTTGACATGTCCACACTAAATCGTATGTACCTTATGATTTAGAGCTCAAAATGACACAAATCCAATGCCCACGTTAAGCTAACTCAATTTTCTATGTTGTGACAAAATTTGAGACAAAAATAGATACGACAAAACGTTCAAGTAATGCAACCTATCCAGAACTGCGTGATGTTATGCATTATTTTTCATTTGTAAGCCTTTTACTCAATGAGCACCAATGATCAGTTTAGAATGATCACCATAACTGGCCGATCAACTTGACATGTATGCACTAAATCGTCCATAACTTATGATTTAGAGCTCAAAATGACACAAATCTAATGCCCACGTTAAACTTGCTCAATTTTCTATATTATGAAAAAATTTGAGACATAAATAGATACGATAAAGCGTCCAAGAAACCCAATCTATCCCGAACTGCATGATGCTATACATTATGCTTCATTTATAACCCTTTACTCAATGAGCACCAATGATCAGTTAAGAATGATCACTTTAATTGGCCAATCAACTTGACATGTCCCCACTAAGTCGTCCGTAACTTATGATTTAGAGCTCAAATGACAGAAATGCAATGGCCACGTTAAGCTAGCTCAATTTTCTATATTGTGATAAAATTTGAGAAAGAAATAGATACGACAAAGTGTCCAAGTAATCCAATCTATCCAGAACTGCGTGATGTTATGCATAATACTTTATTTGTAAGGCTTTTACTCAATGAGCAGCAATGATCAATTTAGAATGATCACTATAACGAGCAGATCAACTTGACATGTCCGCGCTAAATCGTCCGTAACTTATGATTTAGAGCTCAAAATGACACAAATCCAATGCCAACGTTAAGCTAGCTCAATTTTCTATATTGTGACAAAATTTGAGACAGAAATAGATTCGACAAAGTGTCCAAGAAATTGAATCTATCCAGACCTGCGTGATGTTATGCATTATTCTTCATTTGTAAGCCTTTTACTCAATGAGCACCAATGATCAGTTTAGAATGATCACTTTAACTAGTCGGTCAACTTGACATGTCCGCATTAAATCGTCCTTAACTTTTGATTTAGAGCTGAAAATAACACGAATCCAATGCCCATGTTAGGCTAGCTAAATTTTCTATATTGTCACAAAATTTGAGGAAGGAATAGATATAAAAAAGCTTTCAAGTAATCCAATCTAGCCAAAACTGCATGATGCCATGCATTATGTTTTGTTTATAAGCCTTTACTCAATGAGAACCAATGATGAGTTTAAAATGATCACTTTAACTGGCCGATCAACTTGACATGTCCGCATTAAATCGTCCCTAACTTTTGATTTAGATGTTAGAATGACACGAATCCAATGCCCACGCTAAACTAGCTCAAGTTTCTAAATTGTGACAAACTTTGAGGCAGAAATAGATAAGACAAAGTGTCCAAGTAATCCAATATATCCCGAACTACGTGATGTCATGCATTATGCACCATTTATAACTCTTAACTCAATGAGCACCAATGTTCAGTTTAGAAAGATCACTTTAACTGGCCGATCAACTTGACATGTCCGCAATAAATCGTCTGTAACATTTGATTTGAAGCTCAGAATAACACGAATCCAATGCCCACATTAAGCTAGCTCAATTTTCTATATCGTGAAAAAATTTGAGATAGAAATAAATACAACTAAGTATCCAAGTAATTCAATCTATCTCGAACTACGTGATGTCATGCATTATGCTTCATTTCTAAGCCTTTACTCAATGAGCACCAATGATCTGTTTAAAATAATCACTTTAACTTGTTGATCAACTTGACATGTATGCACTAAATTGTCTATAACTTTTGATTTAGAGCTCAGAATGACATGAATCCAATACCCACCTTAAGCTAGCTCAAATTTTTATATTGTGAAAAAATTTGAGACAGAAATAGATAAGAAAAAGTATCCATGTAATCCAATCTAACCCGAAATGAGTGATGCCATGCATTATTCTTCATTTATAAGCCTTTACTCAATGAAGATAAATGATCTGTTTAGAATGATAACTTTAACTAGGCGATCAACTTGACATGTACGCATTAAATCATCAATAACTTTTGATTTGGAGCTCAGAATAACACGAATCCAATGCCCACGTTAAGCTACCTCAATTTTCTATATTGTGACCAAATTTTACACAAAATAGATACGAAAAAGCATTCAAGTAATCCAACCTAGCCAAAACTGCGTGATGGCATGCATTATGCTTCATTTATAAGACTTTACTCAATGAGCAGCAATGATCAGTTAAGAATGATCAATTTAACTGGCCGATCAACTTGAAATGTCCGCACTAAATCGTCCATAAGTTATGATTTAGAGATCAAAATGACACGAATCCAATGCCCACGTTAAGCTAGCTCAATTTTCTATATTGTGACTAAATTTGAGACGGAAATAGATTCAAAAACGCATTCAACTAATCCAATCTATCCAAAACTGCATGATGTCATGCATTATACTTCATTTATAAGCCTTTACTAAAGGAGCACCAATGATAAGTTTAAAATGATCACTTTAACTGGCTGATCAATTTGACATGTCCATACTAAGTCATCAGTAACTTATGATTTATAGCGCAGAATGACACGAATCAAATGCCCACGTTAAGCTAGCTTAATTCTCTATGGTGTAACAAAATTTGAGACAAAAATAGATACAAAAAGCGTTCAAGTAATCCAATCTAGCCAAAACTGCATGATCCCATGCATTATGCTTCATTTATTTGACTTTGCTCAATGAGCACAAATGATCAGTTCAAAATGATCACATTAACTGGATAATCAAATTGACATGTCTTCACTAAATTGTCCTTAATTTTTGATTTAAAGCTCTGAATGACACGAATCCAATGCCCACGTTAAGCTAGCTCAATTTTCTATATTGTGACAAAATTTGAGGCAGAAATAGATACGAAAAAGCATTCAAGTAATCCAATCTAGCCAAAACTCTGTGATGCCATGCATTATGTTTCATTTATAAGCCTTTACTCAATGAGCACCAATGATCAGTTAAGAAAGATCACTTTAACAGGCCGATCAACTTGACATGTCCACACTAAATCGTCTATAAGTTTTGATTTATAGCTCAAAATGACACGAATCCAATGCCCACCTTAACATAGCTCAATTTTTTATATTGTGACAAAACTTGAGGCAGAAATAGGTAGGAGAAAGTGTCCAAGTAATCCAATCTATCCCGAACTGCATGATGTCATGCATTATGCATCATTTATAAGCCTTTAATCAATGAGCACCAATGATCAGTTTAATATGATCACTTTAACTGGTAGATCAACTTGACATGTCCACACTAAATTGTCTCTAACTTTTGATTTAGAGCTTAGAATGACAAGAATCCAATGTCCATGTTAATCTAGCTCAATTCTCTATGATGTGACAAAATTTGAGACAAAAATACATTCAAAAAAGTGTTCAAGTAATCCAATCTCGCCAAAATTGGATGATGCCCTGCATTGTGTTTCATTTATAAGCTTTTACTCAATGAGAACAAATTATCAGTTTAGAACGATCACTTAAACTGGCCGAACAACTTGACATGTCCGCACTAAATCGTCCATAACTTTTGATTTAGAGCTCCGAATGACACGAATCCAATGCCCACATTAAGCTAGCTCAATTTTCTATATTGTGACAAAATTTGACATAAAAATAGATACGAAAAAGCGTTCAAGTACTCCAATATAGCAAAAACTGCATGATGCCATGCATTATGCATCATTTATAAGCCCTTTCTCAATAAGCACCAATGCTCAATTTAGAATGATCACTTTAACTGGCCGATCAACTTGACATGTCTGCGCTAAATCGTCCCTAACTTTTTATTTTGAGCTTAGAATCACACGAATCAAATGCACACGTTAACCTAGCCCAATTCTCTATGATGTAACAAAATTTGAGATAGAAATAGATACAAAAAAACATTCAAGTAATCCAATCTAGCCAAAACTGCATGATGACATGCATTATGCTTCATTTACCAGCTTTTACTCAATGAGAACAAATGATCAGTTTAGAACGATCACTTTAACTGGCCGATCAACTCGACATGTCCGCACTAAATTGTCCCTAACTTTTGATTTAAAACTCAGAATGACATGAATCCAATGCATAATATTGGTATTGTGACCAAATTTAGGTATAAATAGGTATGAAAAAGCGTTCAAGTAATCCAATCTATCCCGAACTACGTGATGTCATGCATTATACATCATTTATAAGCCTTTAATCAAGAGCACCAATGATCAGTTTAGAATGATCCCTTTAACTGGCCGAACAATTGGACATGTCCGCATTAAATCATCCGTAACTTTTGATTTAGAGTTCAGTCTGACACGAATTCAGTGCCCACGTTAAGCTAGCTCAATTTTCTGTGTTATGAAAAAATTTGAGATAGAAATATATACAAAAAGCGTTCTAGTAATCCAATTTACCCAAAACTGCGTGATGCCATGCATTATGCTTCATTTATAAGCCTTTATTCAATGAGCACCAATGATCAGCTAAGAATGATCAGTTTAACTGTCCGATAAGCTTGACATGTTTGCACTAAATGGTCAGTAACTTTTGATTTAGAGCTCAGAATGATACGAATCCAATGCCCACATTATGCTAGCTTAATTTTCTATATTGTGACAAAATTTGAGACAAAAATAGATACGATAATTTGTCCAAATAATCCAATCTATTCTTTACTACGTGATATCGTGCATTATACTTCATTTATAAGCCTTTACTCAATGAGCACCATTGATCAGTTTAGAATGATCACTTTAACTTGCCGATCAACTTGATATGTATGCACGAAATCGTCTGTAACTTTTTATTTAGAGCTCAGAATGACACGAATCCAATTCCCACGTTAAGCTAGCTCAATTTTCTATATTGTGACAAAATTTGAGAAAGAAATAGATTCGACAAAGCGTTCAAATTATCCAATCTATCCTGAACTATGTGATATCATGCATTATGCTTCATTTATAAGCTTTTACTCAATGAGCACAAATTATAAGATTAGAATGATATCTTTAACAAGGTGACATGGTTGACATATCCACACTAAATCGTCCGTAACTTTGATTTAGAGCTCAGAATAACATGAATCCAATGCCCACGTTAAAATAGCTCAATTTTCTGTATTGTGACAAAATTTGACACAAAAATAGATTCAAAAAAGCGTTCAAGTAATCCAATCTAGCCAAAATTGCATGATGCCATTCATTATGCTTGATTTATAAGCTTTTACTCATTGAGTACCAATGATCAGTTTAGAATTATCACTTTAACTGGACGATCAACTTGACATGTCAGCCTTAAATCCTCCGTAACTTTTGATTTAGAGCTTATAATAACACGAATCCAATGCCCACATTAAGCTAGCTAAATTTTCAATATTTTAACAAAAATTGACACAAAAATAGATACGAAAATGCATTCAAGTAATCCAATCTAGCGAAAACTGCATGATGCCATGCATTATGATTCATTGATAAACCTTTACTCAATTAGCACCAATGATGAGTTTAGAATGATTAATTTAACAGGCCGATCAACTTGACATATTCGTACTACATTGTCCCTAAATTTTTATTTAGATCTCCACATGACACGAATCCAATGCCCACGTTAACCTAGCTAAATTCCCTATATTGTGACAAAATTTGAGACAGAAATAGATTCAAAAAGCGTTCAAGTAATCCAATCTAGCCAAAACTACATGATGCCATGCGTTATGCTTCATTTAAAGCCTTTACTCAATGAGCACAAATGATTAGTTTAGAATGATCACTTTAAGTAGGCGATCAACTTGACATGTCCACACTAAATCGTCCGTACCTTTTGATATATAGGTCAAATTAACAAGAATTCAATGAACACGTTAAACTAGCTCAATTTTCTATATTGTGACAAAATTTGACACAAAATAGATACGAAAAAGCGTTGAAGTAATCTAATATAGCCAAAACTGCATGACGCCATGCATTGTGCACCATTTATAATCCTTTTCTCAATGAGCACCAATGCTCAGTTTAGAATGATCATTTTAGATGGCCGATCAGCTTGACATGTCCGCACTAAATCGTCCCTTACTTTTGAGTTAGAGCTCAGAATGATACGACTCCAATGCCCACGTTAAGCTAGCTCTATTTTCTATATTGTAAATAAAATTGACACAAAAATAGATACGAAAATGCGTTCAAGTAATCCAATCTAGCAAAAACTGTGTGATGACATGCATTACGATTCATTTATAAGCCTTTACTCAATGAGCACCAATGATGAATTTAGAATGATCACTTTAACTGGCCGATCAACTTGACATATCCATACTAAATCGTTCCTAACTTTTGATTTAGAGCTCTGAATGAAACGAATCCAATGTCCACGTTAAACTAGCTCTATTTTCTCTATTGTGACAAAATTTCAGACAAAAATAGATACAACAAAGCATCCAAGTAATCAAATCTATCTAAAACTGCGTGATGCCATGCATTATGCTTCATTTATAGGCCTTTACTCAATGAGCACAAATGATCAGTTTAGAATAATCATATTAACTGGCCGATAAACTTGACATGTTCGCACTAAATCGGCAGTAAGTTTCGATTTAGAGCTCACAATGATACAAATCCAATGCTCACGTTAAGGTACCTCAATTTTCTATATTCTGACAAAATTTGAGATAGAAATGGAGACGAAAAAGCATCCAAGTAATCAAATCTATCCTAAACAACATGTTGCCATGCATTATGCTTCATTTATAAGCCTTTACTCAATGAGCACCAATTATCAGTTTAGAATGATCACTTTAACGGGTCGATCAACTAGACATGTCCACACTAAATCGTTAGTAACTTTTGATTTATATCTCATAATGATACGAATCCAGTGCCCACGTTGAGCAAGCTCAAGTTTCTATATTGTCACAAAATTTGACACAAAAATAGATACAACAAAGCGTCCAAGTAATCAACTCTATCCCAAACTGTATGATGCCATGCATTATTCTTCATTTATAAGCTTTTACTCAATGAGCACCAATGATTAGTTTAGAATGATCATTTTAACTGGCCGATCAACATGAAATTTCCGCACTAAATCGTCCGTAACTTTTTATTTAGAGATTAGAATGACACGAATCCAATGCCCACGTTAAGCTAGCTCAATTTTCTATATTTTGACAAAACTTGAGATAGACAAAGCGTCCAAGTAATCCAGTCTATCCTTAACTGTGTGATGCCATTCATTGTTCTTCATTTATAAGGTTTTACTCAATGAGCACCATTGATCAGTTTAGAATGATCATTTTAACTGGATGATCAACTTGACATGTCTCCATGAAATGGTCCGTAACTTTTTATTTAGAGCTCAGAATGACACGAATCCAATGCCCAAGTTAAGCTTGTTGAATTTTTTATATTGTGACAAAATTTGAGAGATAACTAGACACGATAAAGCATCCAAGTAATTAAATCTATCCAAAACTGAGTGATGTCATGCATTATGCTTCATTTATAAGCCTTTACTTAATGAGCGCCAATGAATAGTTTAGATTAATCATATTAACTGGCCGATCAACTTGACATGTCGGCACTAAATCGTCTGTAACTTTCGATTTAGAGCTCTGAATGAAACGAATCCAATGCCCACATTAAGCTGCCTCAATCTTCTATATTTTGACGAAATTTGAGATAAATATAGAGAAGAAAAATTATTCAAGTAATGAAATCTATCACAAACTATATGATGCCATGATTTATGCTTCATTTATAAGCATTTACTTAATGAGTACCAATGATAGGTTTATAATGATTACTTTAACTGGCCGATCAATTGACTGGTTTGCACTAAACCGTCCGTAACTTTTGATTTAGAGCTCTGAATGACACGAATCCAATGCCCACGTTAATCTAGCTCAATTATCTACATTGTAAAAAAATTTGAGACAAAAATAAATTCAAAAAAGCATCCAAGTAATCAAATCTATCTAAAACTGTGTGATGCCATGCATTATGCTTCATTTATAAGCCTTTACTCCATGAGCACCAATTATAAGTTTAGAATGATCTCTTTAACTGGACGATCAACTAGACATGTGCGCACTAGATCCTCTGTAACTTTTGATTTAGATCTCATAATGAAACGAATCCAATGCCCACGTTAATGTAGCTCAATTTTCTATATTTTGGCAAAATTTGAGACAAAAATAGATACGACAAATCATCCAAGTAATCAAATCTATCTAAAACTGTTTGATGCCATGCATTATGCTTCATTTATAGGCCTTAACTCATAATAAATGGGCGATCAACTTGACATGTTCGCACTAAATCGTCCGTAAGTTTCGATTTAGAGCTTAGAATGATACAAATCCAGTGCCCACGTTAAGGCACCTCAATTTTCTATATTTTGACAAAATTTGAGATAGAAATAGAGGTGGCAAAGCATCCAAGTAATCAAATCTTTCCAAAACTGCATCATGCCATGCATTATGCATCATTTATAAGCCTTTACTCAATAAGCACCAGTGATCAGTTTAGAATAATTATATTAACTGGCCGATCAACTTGACATGTGCGCACTTAATTGTCTACAACTTTTGATTACAGCTCAGAATGGCACGAATCCAATCCCTATGTTAAGCTAGCTCAATTTTCTATATTGTAACAAAATTTGAGGTAGAAACGACAAAGCGTCCAAGTTGTCCAATCTATCTAAATCAATGTGATGCCATGCATTATGCTTCATCTATAAGCCTTTACTTAATGAGCACCAATTATCAGTTTAGAATTATCAGTTTAATGGGCCGATCACCTAGACATGTCTGCACTAAATCGTCCGTAACTTTTGATTTAGATCTCATAATGACATGAATCCAATGTCCACGTTAAGCTTGCTGAAGTTTCTATGTTGTCACAAAATTTGACACAAAGCATAGATTGAACACCATAGTAATCCAGTCTATCCCAAACTGTGTGATGCCATGCATTGTTCTTCATTTATAAGCTTTTATTCAATGAGCACCATTAATCAGTTTAGAATGATCACTTTAACTGGCCGATCAACTTGACAAGTTCGCACTAAATCGTCCATAACTTTTTTTTATTAAGAGATCAGAATGACATGAATCCAATGCCCCACAATAAGATAGTTCAATTTTCCATACTTTGACAAAATTTGAGACAAAACTAGATACGACAAAGCGTCCAAGTATTTTGCTTCATTTATGCTGTTCAAATCTATCCAAAACTGCGCAATTCCATGCATTTTGCTTCACTTATAAGCTTTAACTCAATGAGCACCAGTGATCAGTTTAGAATAACTATATTAACCAGCCAATCAACTTGAAATGTCCGCATTAAATCGTCCATAACTTTTGATTTAGACCTTAGAATGACACGAATCCAATGCCCAAGTTAAGTTAGCTCAATTTTTCTATATTTTGACAAAACTTGAGAAAAAATAGAGACGGCAAAGCGTCCAAGTAATAAATTCTATCCCAAACTACGTGGTGCCATGCTATATGCTTCATTTAGAAGCCTTTAATTAATGAGCACCAATGATCAGTTTAGAATGATCACTTTGACTGGCCGATCAACTTGACATATCCGCACTAAGTCGTCCGAAACTTTTGATTTAGAGCTCATAATTACAGGAATCCAATGCCCATATTAAGCTAGATCAATTTTCAATATTATGACAAAATTTGAGACCAAAATAGATACGACAAAGCGTCTAAGTAATCCAGTGTATCCTAAACTGCGTGATGCCATGCATTATTCTTCATTTATAAGCTTTTATTCAATGAGCACCAATGATCAGTTTAGAATGATCATTTTAACCGGCCGATCAACTTGACATGCCTACACTAAACTGTAACTTTTGATTTATATCCCCGAATGACACGAATCCAATACCCACATTAAGCTTGTTCAAATTTCTATATTTTGACAAAATTTGAGACAAAACTAGATACGACAAAGCATCCAAGTAATCAAATCTATCCAAAACTGCATGATTCCATGCATTTTGCTTCATTTATAAGCCTTAACTCAATGAACACCAGTGATCAGTTTAGAATAACTATATTAACTAGCCGATCAACTTGAAATGTCCGCATTAAATCATCCATAACTTTTGATTTAGAGCTTAGAATGACATGAATCCATGCTTTAAGGTAGCTCAATTTTCTATACTTTGGCGAATTTTGAGAAAAAATAGAGATGACAAAGCATCCATGTAATCAAATCTATCCCAAACAACGTGATGCCATGTTTTATGCATCATTTATAAGCCTTTACTTAATTAGCACCAATGATCAATTTAGAATTATCACTTTAACGGCCGATCAACTTGATATGTCCGCACTTAGTTATCTGTAAGTTTTGATTTAGCGCTTCGAATGACCCGAATCCAATGTCCTCGTTAAGCTAACTCAATTATATATCTTGTAACAAAATTTGAGACAAAAAATAGATACAAAAAGCGTCCAAGTAATCCAATATATCTAAAACTATGTGATGCCATGCATTATGCTTCATCTATAAGCCTTTACTCAGTGAGCACTAATTATCAGTTTAGAATGATCACTTTAACGGGCCGATCAACTAGACATGTCCACACTAAATCGTCTGTAACTTTTGATTTAGATCTCATAATGACATGAATCCAATGCCCACGTTAAGCTAGCTCAAGTTTCTATATTGTCACAAAATTTGACACAAAAATAGATACGACAAAGCGTCCAAGTAATCCAGTCTATCCCAAACTGCGTGATGCCATGCATTATTCTTCATTTATAAGCTTTTACTCAATGAGCACCAATGATCAGTTTAATATGATCATTTTGACTAGCTGATCAACTTGACACGCCTGCACTAAATCGTCCTAACTTTTGATTTATATCCCAAAATGACATAATCAATGCCGATGTTAAGATAGCTCAATTTTCTATATTTTAACAAAATTTGAGAGATAAACTAGAAGACAAAGCATCCAAGTAATCAAATCTATCCCAAACTACGTGATGCCATGCTTTATGCTTCATTTATAAGCCTTTATTTAATGAGCATTAATTATCAGTTTAGAATGATCACTTTAATTGGTGATCAACTTGAATGATTGCATTAAATCGTCCATAACTTTTTTATTTAGAGCTTAGAATGACAAGAATCGAATGCCGACGTTAAGGTAGCTCAATTTTCTATATTTTAACAAAACTTGAGAAAAAATAGGACGACAAAGCGTCCAAGTAATCAAATCTATCCCAAACTACGTGATGCCTTGCTTTATGCTTCATTTATTTAATGAGCATTAATGATCAGTTTAGAATAATCACTTTAATTGGCGATCAACTTGACATGTCTTCACTAAATCGTCTGGAACGTTTGATTTAGAGCTCATAATGACATTAATCCAATGCCCACGTTAAACTAGATCAATTTTCAATATTATGACAACATTTGAGATAGAAATAGATACGACAAAACGTCCAAGTAATCCAATCTATCCGAAACTTTGTGATGCCATGCATTATTATTCATTTATAAGCTTTTACTCAATGAGCACCAATGATCAGTTTAGAATGATAATTTTAACTGGCCAATCAACTTGACATATCTGCCCGAAATGGTTTGCAACTTTTGATTTAGAGCTCAGAATTATACGCGTCCAATGTCCATGTTAAGCTAGTTCAATTCTTTATATTGTGACAAAATTTGAGACAAACGAGATACCACAAAGCGTCCAAATAATCAAATTGATCCAAAACTGCATGATACCATGCATTGTGCTTCATTTATATGGCTTTATTCAATGAGTGCCGATGATCAGTTTAGAATAATCATATTAACTGGCCGATCAACTTGACATGTCCACACTAAATCGTGCGTAACTTTTGATTTAGAGCCCAGAATGATACTAAGCCAATGCGCACATTAAGCTAGCTCAATTTTCTATATTTTGACAAAATTTGAGATAGAACTAGGGAAGACAACGCGTCCAAGTAATCAAATCTATCCCAAACTACGGGGTGCCATGCTTTATGCTTCATTTATAAGCCTTTACTTAATGAGAACCAATGATAAGTTTATAATGATCACTTTCACTGACCGATCAATTTGACATGTCCGCACTAAATCATGCGTAACTTTTGATTTAGAGCCTTGAATGGTATGAATCCAGTGTCCACGTTAAGCTACCTCAATTTTCTATATTTTGACAAAATTTGAGATAAAAATTGAGAAGACATAGCATCCAAGTAATCAAATCTATCCTAAAATACGTGATGCCATGCTTTATGCTTCATTTATAAGCCTATACTTAAACAGCACCAAGGATCAGTTTAGAATGATCACTTTAACAGGGCGATCAACATAACATGTACGCACTAAATCGTCTGTAACTTTTAATTTAGAGATCAGAATGACACGAAACCAGTGCCCACATTAAGCTATTTCAATTATCTATATTGTAACAAAATTTACGACAAAACTTGATATGACAAAGAGTCTAAGAAATAAAGTCTATCCAAAATTGTGTGATTCCATGCATTTCGCTTCATTTATAAGCCATTACTCAATTAACACCAATGATCAATTTAGAATAATCATATTAACTAGCCGATCAACTTGACATGACCGCACTAAATTGTCCGTAACTTTTGATTTAGAGCTCTGAATGACATGAATCCAATGCAATGTTAAGCTAGCTCAATTTTCTATATTTTGACAAAACTTGAGAAAAAATAGAGACGACAAAGCATCCAAGTAATCTAATCTATCCCAAACTATGTGATGCCATGCTTTATGCTTCATTTATAAGCCTTTATTTAATGAGCACTAATGATCAATGATCACTTTAACAGGCCGATAAAATTGACATGTCCGCACTGAATCGTCTGTAAATTTTTATTTAGAGCTCAGAATGACACGAATCCAGTGCCCACGTTAAGCTAGCTCAATTTTCTCTATTGTGATGAAATTTAAGACTACAATTGCTTCGACAAAGCGTCCAACTAATCCCATTTATCCAAAACTACATGATGTCAGACATTATGCTTCATTTATAACCATTTACTCAATGATCACCAATGATCAGTTTAGAATGATCATATTAACTGGCAGATCAACATGACATGTCCACACTAAATCGTCTGTCACTTTTGTTTTATAGCTCATAATGACACGAATCTAGTGTCCACGTTAAGCTAGCTCCATTTTCTATATTGTGACAAAATTTGTGACGGAAATAGATATGACAAATCATCCAAGTAATCCAGTCTATCCCAAACTTCGTGATGCCATGCATTATGCTTCATTTATAAGCTTTCACTTAACGAGCACCAATGATCAGTTTTGAATGATCATTTTAACTAGCCGATCAAGTTGACATGTCTGCACTAAATCATTCGTAACTTTTGACTTATAGCTCAGAATGACACCAGTCCAATGCCCACCTTAAATTAATTTAATTTTATATATTGAGACAAAATTTGATACAGAAATAGATACGAAAAAGCGTCCAAGTAATCCAATCTATCAAAAACTGCATGAGGTTATGCATTATGCTTCATTTATAAGCCTTTACACAATGATCACTAATGATCAATTTAGAATGATCATATTAACTGGCCGATCAACTTCACATGTCTGCACTAAATCGTCTGTAACTTTTGATTTAGAGCTCAGTAGGGCACGAATCCAATGCCCATATTAAGCTAGCTCAATTTACAATATTGTGACAAAATTTGAAACATAAATAGATACGATAAAGCATCCATGTAATCCATTCTATCCTAAACTGCGTGATGCGATGCGTTCTTCTTCATTTATAAGCTTTTACTCAATCAACACCAATGATCAGTTTAGAATCATCATTTTAACTGGCTGATCAACTTGACATGCTTGCACTAAAGCGTCCGTAACTTTTTATTTAAAGGTCATAATGACATGAATCCAATGCCCATGTTAAGCTAGTTCAATTTTCAATATTTTGACAAAATTTGAAACAAACTTAGATACGACAAAGCGTCCAAGTAATCAAATCTATCCAAAATTACGTGATTGCATGCGTAATGCTTCTTTTATAAGCCTTTACTCAATGAGCACCTATGATCAGTTTAGATTTATATTAACTAGCTGATCAACTTGACATGTCCGTAAATCGTCCATAATACAAAGAAAACTAAGACAAAGACTAAGAAGTAAATAATGTTTTAACTTGACTCTTCTTCTCTTGAGATAGAATGGGCCTTGATTCACCAAGAGGGTGTGGTAAAGTACCTTGGGTTTGCCTCATTAAAAACCTATCTTAGAAAACCCATTGGGACAAACTTAAGAATTGGGAAAAAGATTACAATCCAAGGCACCTCCCTTATTGAGGTTTACGTCGCTTGAATCACAACCAATGTGGTTGGATTTGCACTCACTAAACTAGCCTGAATGGTGTTGAGAAGGTGCTGTAGTGTTGTCTTAAGTTTGGGTTGCTTGGATCGGGTAATGGGGCCATTGAAAATTTGTAGGCTTTCATCTTCAATATCCACGGGTTCTAGCTGCTCCTTAGCATCTTTAGTGGCTTCTTCCTCCTCTGGTTCAAGCTTCTCCTAGGTTGTGGTTCCTTCTGGCCATGCTCTCATCATCCTCCCCTAGTTGAGAAGGATTTGACCTCAAATCTGTTTCATCTGAAAAATATGGAACCAAATCAGTAATATTGAAACTTTAACTCACTTGGTACTTACCTTGACGATCCAGCTGGTAGGCATTGTCATTGATCTTCTTGATAACTTTGAATGGGCCATCAATCCTAGGAATTATCTTGGATTTTTTTTCACTCTGAAATCTATCTTTGCGCAAATGGATCCACACCAAGTCTCTTTCCTCAAATGCCAACTCCTTTAGGACTTTATTGGCTTGTTGAGCATACATCTTAGTCTTATTTTCAATATTGAGCCAAGCCTTCTCATTAATTTTTTAACCATCTCAGCCTTTTATCTTCCCAAGTCCTAAGATTCTTTTTAATCAAAGCTCTTAACAAAGTAGAGAAGGTTCTATTAACTACTTAAGTTTGACCATCCGATTGCGGGTGACAAGTTGTGGAGAAACAAAGCTTAGTTCCTAGCTTAGACCAAAGTGTTTTCCAAAAGTAACTAAGGAACTTGGTGTCTCTATCTGATACTATGGTCCCAGGCATGCCATTTTAATCAAAGCTCTTAACAAAGTAGAGAAGGTTCTATTAACTACTTAAGTTTGACCATCCGATTGCGGGTGACAAGTTGTGGAGAAACAAAGCTTAGTTCCTAGCTTAGACCAAAGTGTTTTCCAAAAGTAACTAAGGAACTTGGTGTCTCTATCTGATACTATGGTCCCAGGCATGCCATGAAGTCTAACTATAACCTTAAAAAATAATCTGGCATTGTTAACGGCATCATCCGTCTTTTGAGAAGGAATAAAGTGAGTAATTTAAAATCCATCAACTACAACAAACACAGAATCCTTTCCAGTCTTAGTTCTAGGAAATCCAAAAACAAAATCCATAGAAATATCATGCCAAGGGTGCAAAGGTATAGGAAGAGGGGTATACAAACTGTGCTTTTGGATTGTGGATTTGGCTTGCTTGCAAGTTACACATCTTTGGCAAGCTTTCTCAACATCACTCCTCATGTGTGGCCAAAAGAAGTGTTCCTGCAATACATTTAATGCTTTTTCCATGCCAAAGTGACCCATAATACCACCAGAATGTGCTTCCTTAACAAAAAAGTCTCGTAAGGAGGAGTTAGGTACACATAACTGATTATCATAAAACAAGAAGTCTTCACTCTTAAAGTATTTTCCAGTACCAAACTTCTCACAAGAAGCATAAATATCCTTAAAATCAGCATCAGTAGCATATAACTCTTTGATTCACTCAAAGCCTAGCAGTTTAACTTATAAAGAGTTCAAGAGCACATACCTCCGAGAAAGAGCATCAGCTACTACATTCTCTTTACCTTTCTTGTATTTGATCACATAAGGGAAGGTCTCAATGAATTACACCCACCTAGCATGTCTTTTTCAGCTTTTTTTGCCCTTTGAGATGTTTGAGTGACTCATGGTCGGTATAGATGACAAACTCCTTGGGCCAAAGATATGTTGCCATGTTTGCAAGGCCCTCACAAGCACATATCATTCTTGGTCATAGGTTGGGTAATTGAGTGTGGCCCCTCCAAGTTTCTTACTAAGGTAAGCTATGGGCTTCCTTTCCTGTATAAGAATAGCACCGATACCATCTTCTGAGGCATCACATTCAATTTGAAAAGTTTTATCAAAGTTAGGAAGATATAGCATTGGGGAGTGTGTGAGCTTGTCTTTCGAGGTTTGGAATGCCTCCTCTTGGGCCTGCTCCCACTTAAATCCCACATTCTTTTTGATAACCGTAGTGAATGGAGCTGATATAGTGCTAAAGTCCATGACAAACCTCCGGTAAAATCCAGCTAGGCCATGGAAGCTCCTTACTTACCCTACATTCTTTGGACTCGACCACTCCTTAATCGCTTTTATCTTTTCCTCATCAACCTTAATACCATCTTTACTCACAACAAAACCTAAGAAGACAAGATTATCTGTTCCAAATGAAAATTTCTTAAGATTGGCATACAAGGTTTCCTTTTTGAGCACTTCAAAAACCTTTCGGAGGTGTTCAACATGATCATCTAAGGTTCGGCTAAAAACTAGAATGTCATCAAAGTATACTACCACAAAATGACCTATGAATTCCTCTAAGGACATGGTTCATCAATCTCATGAAGGTACTAGGTGCATTTGTCAAGCCAAAAGGCATTACTAACCTCTCATATAAACCTTGTTTAGTTTTAAATGCAGTTTTCCACTCATCACCTTCTTTCATCTTAATTTGGTGATAACCACTCTTAAGATCTACCTTAGAGAAGATGTTAGAACCATGCAATTCATCTAACATATCATCTAATATAGGTATAGGATGGTGATACTTTACAGTGATATTGTTGATGGCTCTGCAATCAACACACATTCTCCAGTTTCAATCCTTTTTTGGGACAAGCAAAACAGGTACAACACACAGGCTCATACTTTGACGGATATGTGCTTTCTCCATGAGTTCAATGACTTGCTGTTGAAGCTCCTTGGTCTCCAGGCGGTTGGTTCTGTAGGCTGGCTTGTTGGGAAGAGATGCTCCTGGTAGAATTTGGTGCTCAATTCCTCAAATTGGTGGTAAGCCTTGCGGTTGCTCCTCCGGAAACACATCTTTAAATTCCTGCACAAGAAGTTGAATTTTGCTAGGAATGTCTTGCATAGATTGGTTAGTATGAAAAAATTCTTTAAACACAAAGAGTAGGTGTGGTAAGTTACTCCCTGGGTTGAACTTAATCATAAGAATAGTCGGTTGTTTGGCTGTTGGTTTGGTTTGTGGTTCCGCGGTGCCGTCGGCATGGGGTTTGCTTTTGTATTCGGATTGGGTTTTGTTTTTCTTTAAAGCTATCTGATCTAAATGAACCTCTTGTGGGGATAAAGGTACTAAAATATGTTTCTTTCCCTTAATCTCAAATGAGTACCTATTAGTGAACCCATCATGAATAACCCTTCTATCCGATTGCCAAGGTCTACATAACAACAGATGACCAGCATCCATGGGTAAAACATTACATAAAACCTCATCTTCATATTTGCCTATTGACAAAGGAACTAGGACATGGTTCTCTACTTCTAGCTCACTCGCATCATTAAGCCATTACAGCTTATAGGGTTTAGACCTCTTAATAATCCCAAGTCCTAACTTCTCTACCATAATCTCACTAGCTACATTGGTACAGCTACCTCCATCTATCACTAAGCTACAGACCTTACTCTTAACTAGACAGCGAGTGTCGAATAGGTTCTCTCTTTGCTCATTCATTTCTGTCCTAGTTTGTAAGTTTAGAGTTCTTGATGAGGACATCAGGTCGTAAGTCCAGCCAGGAGACCAGACTGGCCGACCAGGAAGCTTGCCCGAGACAGCCGGGCCATTTGGCACGTCTGCCGGCCCAAGCGGTACCGCCAGATCCTCGACCAATAGGACCGGACCGATCAGCACTGCCGGCGGAGGGGCCCAAGCTTCCGGCACAATTGGTGGCGACGTGGATGACACCGCCGGTCCCCTTGGTGACGCTGCCGACTCCGGGATCAACTTGGCCGGTCCTGAAGGCATTCCGGCTAGTACCTCAAACAGTCCAGCCGGTACAGCCGATCCAGCCGAGTACACGAGCATTTCAACTTCTACACAAGGAAAATCGGACCAGCTAAGCTAGCAGCTTCAGGACATGCATCTAGAGGAAGTCTCCACATCAGTAGTACCACCAGGAGCAATGACAAGGAGCAGATCAAGAGCACTCTTCCACAAGTTCAGCTTATTGGTCGACAAGCTCCTAGAGGAAGATCGACTAAGGACAATGGGCCAGAAGTGCAAAGAAGAGTCCAAAGGCTTCTCAACAATGCAAGGGACTTCAGAGACTTGGGCTTTAGTGGCAAGAGAGGTCAGGGCCCAAAGATTCCTCACCCTACTCCAAGTCGAAGACTAAGAGCAAGGCGTGTGCATGCCACTAGGACGGCCACCTTCATTTTCTTGGCCGTGAGGTAAGCAAGGTAAGTTTTCAATACGAAGATTTTCCTCTTTCTGTTTTGCAGGGTAGGATCTAGAATATTTACATTTTTCGAGTCAAAGACATTTTAGGAATAGGTCCTTTTTCGGTTATGCACTTTAGTACATTTTCCATTTGTGCACTTTTGTAATCTTTCCTTTTCTTTCTTTGAGTTGACCCTAGAAGGTCAAGCTGTCGAGCATATTAATAAGGCTCCTTCCACCATTGTAATTCGACAACCTTTTTGATATTAATAAAGATAGAATTTTCTTCCAACAAGTTTTCTCTCTAAGAATCTTGTGCGCTTAGAACCTAGTTGAGACCAGCCCTCCTAGCTCTAAGCTTGTGATTTATCACGAGGTTCATCACCCCTCGTGTGGTTCACTTCACCTTTCCATCGAATACCAACCCAAAAACCCCTATCCATGAAGTCTAAGGTTGAGTTTCTCACCTAACCTTCTCCAAACAGCCCACGCGCATATAAGCCTTGAATCGAGGCTTGTATCACTTCTCCTAGTGGCTAACAGTTGTCCAGCATGGGGCATGTCTACATTTTCTTCTAAGGACTCAGCATTCGAATGGTCATCCTCTGATTCTACCTCACCATTAATAACTATGGTTCTCTTATTGGTACATTCCCTAGAGTAGTGACCAAAGCCCTTACACTTAAAACACTGAATTTCCCTAGTTTTGGTGCTAGAACCCATATTTCGAATCTTCTACCTTGGTCTTAGTGAAAGGCTTGTAATCTTTTCTAGACTTATCCTCCTTAGATTGGCTAAACCTAGTAGAACTAAATCTGGGTTTAGGGTTTTCCTCTTAAGTTATTTTTTTAACATGATAGCCTTATGGAGATGTTCTTCTATTTCTACATAATGGTGAACCTCTAGCCTATCTATTATTTCCTATTAAGGCCACCCATAAACCTAGCCATAGTGGCTTAACTATCCTCTTGAACATCAGCCCTAAGCAATAAGGTTTCCATCTCCTTAAAGTACTCCTCTACAGTTCTAGAGCCTTGACATAGGTTCCTAAGCTTAAAGTGAAGTTCCCTATGGTAGTGGCTAGGCATAAAATATTTCCTCATGATTACTTTCATCTGGTTCCACAAATATATAGGAAAATCCCCAGCCCTTCTCCTAGAAGTAACTAATTGATCCCACCAACTTAAGGCATAATCTTTAAAGGCGGTTGGTGCTACCCTAACCTTACTATCCTGAGTGTATTCCCTGCAATCAAAGACTATTTCTATCTTATTTTCCCACTCTAGATACTCCTCAGGGTCATTTGTTCCATGGAAAAAGGGAATCTTTATTTTAAGGCCAGCCAAAGGGTCGCGAGGACTGGGTTGGTTATTCCTATGCGGTTGGTCATCTCTTGGCCGCCTTCTCCTAGGGTGTTGCGACCTAGATGAGTGAGTGTAGTATTGCTCAGTATCAAAAGGTGGCTGGTTTATCCTAATTCGGTCATTGATGGATCTTATTATTTAAGCTTTCATGGTTGCCATACTTTCATCCATTATGGCTTTAAAGGAATCAAGGAGTTGTTTGTTGGAGTGTGAGGATTCTTCTCCATTATTGCTGGTTTCTACCATGGTACCTGAAAAATTCAGACAACTAAACAAGTAAAAGGTTCAAAGTAAAACACAGAAACTGACACAACAATTCGCTGAAACAAAGACACAAGAACAAAGATAAACCCTAGCAAAGCATGTTCTAGACCCTTTGAACTCCGTTTTTGAAATGGGTGAGTCTAACAACTTTAGATTCGTTTTAAAACGTTTTAATTGGTATTCCTGGTTCTATTAAGTCTTAAAAATAAGTTTCATTCAGGTTTTAATCTCTAAAATATTCAAACAAAAGGTGATAAGCTCGGATTAACAAAAACAGTTATTAGAACCTCAACGGTGCCGATTGGGTGTTTCACAAGTTTTGTCCTTTAGAAATCGGTTCTAAACTATTTTCAAGATAATTTAAAGGTTTTTCAAAAATATAAGATCAAGTTTAAACAAGAAACAAACCCAAAAACATTTTAAAACAAATCGAAAAAGAAGGCAAAAGGTTACAAAACGTTTTTGCAAGAGTACGAAAGGGTACAAACAGGTTTGTAGAGATACAACCTGGTTTGGAGTGGGCTCTGATACCACTTGATGTGAACCTGATAGGGATCAAGCCTCTGATCAACTCCAGATGGTTGTGGAAGAGTGGATGAATGGATTGAAGTTGCGGAATGGGTAAAACGATGGTGTAACTTGTGGGTGTGTGAGCTCTTAAGTGGATGGATCCGAGAACAAGGGGAAATGGATGATACTTCTCAAGGATGGTGGAAAATACTTGGAATATCTGCTTGCTCTGTGTGAATGACAAAGGCCAGGCACGTTGGGCAAGGGGTGAATCAAATTGAAACTTCCAAGGGTGATGAAGATCCCTTAGACTTTCGGCTCTTGAGAGGCATGAGAAAGTTTTCTAAAATTCCTTATTCAAGAGGATGATCCAACAAGTTTAAGAAGGAGATTTTTCTATTAAAATGTTTGATGCTTCAGAAAAAGGATACAAGAGAGTACTTATAGTAGTCTAGGAAATTGAAAATGACTGCTAAAATTCTACCAAAACATTAAAGGAAATACTTAGGGAATTACAAAGACAACTAAGCCAAAGACTAAGAAATAAATAATGTTTTGACTTCATTCTTGCTCTCTAATTTCGTGGATGATGAGATAGAACTGCATTGATTCACCAAGGGGTTTTGGTAAAGTACCTTATGCTTGCCTCATTAACAACCTATCTTAGAAAACCCACTGGGGCAAAACGAAGGATAAGGAAAAAGTATAATCCAAGGCACCTCTCTTGGTGAGGTTTAGGTGGCTTTAATCACTACCAATGTGGTTTGATTAGCACACACTAAACTGGCCTGAATGGTATTGAAAAAGTGCTGTAGTGTTGTCTTAAGTTTGGCTTTCTTGCATCGGGTAATGGGGCCATTGAAGATTTGTAGGCTTTCATCTCCAATATCCGCGGGTTCTAGCTTCTCCTTAGCATCTTTAGTGGCTTTTTCCTCCTATGGTTCAACCTGCTCCTTAGGTTGTGGATCCTTGCTGGCCATGCTAACATCAAACTGGCCGATCAATTTGACATGTCCGCACTAAATCGTGCGTAACTTTTGATTTAGAGCTCAGAATGACACGAATCCAATGCCCACGTTAAACTAGCTAAATTTTCTATATTTTGACAAAATTGAAGGCAGGAATAGAGATGAAAAAGTCTCCAAGTAATCAAATCTATCACAACCTACGTGATGTCGTGCTTTATGCTTCATTTATAAGCCTTTACTTATTGAGCACCAATGGTCAGTTTAGAACTATAACTTTAACTGGCCGATCAACTTGACATGTCCACACTAAATCATCTGTAAATTTTGATTTAAAGCTCAAAATAACACGAATCCAATCTCCACGTTAATCCAGCTCAATTTTCTATATTGTTAGAAAATTTGATACAGAAATAGATACGACAAAGGGTCCAAGTAATCCCATCAATATGAAACTGTGTGATGTCATGCATTTTGCTTCATTTATAACCCTTTACTAAATGAGATCCAATGATCAGTTTAAATTGATCACTTTAACTGGCCGATCAACTAGACATGTGCGCACTAAATTGTCTGTAACTTTTGAATTAGAGTTCAAAATGACATGAATCCAATGCACACGTTAAGCTAGCTAAATTTTTTATATTGTGACAAAATTTGAGAAAGAATTAGATACGAAAAAGCGTCCAAAAAATTCTATCTATCCAAAACTGCGTGTAGCAATGCTTTATTCTTCATTTATAAGCGTTTACTTAATGAGCACCAATGATCAGTTTAGAATGATCACTTTAACTGGTCGATAAACTTGATATATTCGCACTAAATCGCACCAATGATCAGTTTAGAATGATCCACTTGACATATCTACACTATATCATCCATAACTTTTGATTTATTGCTCAGATTGACACGAATAAATTGCCCACATTAACCTAGTTCAATTTTCTATATTGTGACAAAATTTGAGATAGAAATATATACGACAAAGCATCCAAGTAATCCAATCTATCCCGAACTGCGTGATACCATGCACTATGCTTCATTTATAAGCCTTTACTTAATTAAAACCAATGGTTAGTTTAGAATGATCATTTTAACTAGCCAATCAACTTGACATGTCCGCATTAAATCGTCTATAATTTTTGACATAATGACACGAATCCAATGCTCATGCTAAGCTATCTCAATTTTCTATATTGTGACATAATTTGAGGTAGAAATAGATATGACAAAGCATCAAAGTAATCCAATCTATCCCAAACTGCGTGATACCATACATTATGCTTCATTTATAAGCATTTACTTAATGAGCACCAATGATCAGTTTAGAATGATTATATTAACTGGCCGATGAACTTGAAATGTCCGCATTTATGATTTAAATCTCAAAATGACACGAATCCAATGCCCACGTTAAGCTAGTTCAGTTTTCTATATTGTGACAAAATTTAAGATAGAAATAGATATGACAAATGGTCCAAGTAATCCAATATTTCCCAAACTGCGAGATGTCATGCATTGTGCTTCATTTATAAGCCTTCACTCAATGAACACCAATGATCAGTAAATATAATCATATTAGCTGACCGATCAACTTGACATGTCTGCACTAAATCGTTCGTAACTTTTGATTTCTAGCTCAGAATTACCCGAATCCAATACCCACATTAAGCTTGCTCAATTTTCTATATTGAGGCAAAATTGACAAAGAAATAGATACGACAAAGCGTTCAAGTAATCCAATCTATCACGAACTATGTGATGTCATACATTATGCTTCATTTATAAGTCCTTAGTGAATGAGCACCAATGATCAGCTTAGAATGATCATTTTAACCAGCCAATCAACTTCACATGTCATCACTAAGTCGTCTATGACTTTTGATTTATAGCTCCGAATGACACGAATCCAATGCCCACGTTAACCTAGTTCAATTTTCTATATTGAGACAAAATCTGAGAGAGAAATAGATACGCCAAAGCGTTCAAGTAATCCAATCTATCCAAAACTGCATGATGCCATGCAATATGCTTCGTTTATAAGCATTTACTCAATGCACACCGATTATCAATTTAGAATGATCATATTAACTGGTCGATCAACTTGACATGCCCGCATTAAATCGTCCGTAACTTTTGATTTATAGATTAGAAAGACACCAATCCAATGCCCCCGTTAAACTAGCTCAATTTTCTTTATTGTGATAAAATTTAAGACTAAAACTGCTTCGAGAAGTCCTCCAATTAATCAAATCTATCCAAAACAGCACGATGTCATGCATTTTGCTTCACTTATAAGCGTTTACTCAATGAGCACCAATGATCAGCTTAGAATGATCACTTTAATTAGCCGATAAATTTGACATTTCCACACTAAATTGTCCATAACTTTTGATTAGAGCTTAGAATGACACGAATCCAATGCCCACGCTAAGCCAGCTCAATTTTTTATTTGTAACAAAATTTGAGACAAAAATGATACAAAAAAGCGTACAAGTAATCCAATCTATCCCTAACTGCGTGATGCCATGAATTATGCTAAATTTCTATGCCTTTACTCAATGAGCACAAATCATCAGTTTAGAATGAGCAATTTAACTAGCCGATCAACTTGACATGTCTGCACTGAATCGTCTGTAAACTTTTATTTATGGCTCAGAATAACACGAATCCTATGCCTACGTTAAGCTAGTTCAATTTTCTATATTGTGACAAAATTTGAGACTGAAGTAGATAAGACATAGTGTCAAAGTAGTCAAATCTATCCCGAACTGTATGATGCCAAACATTATGCTTCATTTATAAGCTTTTTACTCAATGAGCACCAATGATCAGTTTAGAATGATCATTTTAATTGACATATCAACTTGACATGTCTGCACTAAATCGGCTATAATTTTGGTTTTTTAGCTCCGAATGACACGAATCCAATGCCCACGTTAAGCTACCCGATTTTCTATATTGTGACAAAGTTTGAGAGAGAAATAGATATGACAAAGCGTATAAGTAATCCAATCTATCCCAAACTGCGTGAGGCCATGCAATATTCTTCATTTATAAGCTTTTACTCAGTGAGCACCAATGATCAGTTTAGAAGGATCATTTTAACAGGCCGATCAACTTAACGTTTCTACACTAAATCGTCCGTAACTTTTGATTTGTAGCTCAGAATGAAATGAATCTAATGCCCATGTTAAGCTAGTTCAATTATCTAAATTGTCGATAACTTTTGATTTAGGGCTCAGAATTACACAAATCCAATGCCCACATTAATCCAATGCCGCAATAAATCGTCCGTAAATTTTGATTTAAAGCTCAGAATGACATGAATTCAATGCCCACATTAAGCTAGCACAATTTTCAATATTATAACAAAATTTGAAGCAGAAATAGATATGACAAAGCGTCCAAGTAATCCAATCTATCCTGAACTGCGTGATGCTATGCATTATGCTTCATTTATAAGCCTTTATTCAATGAGCACCAAAGATAAGTTTAGAATGATCATTTTAACTGGCCGATCCACTTGACATGGTTGCACTAAGTGGTCCGTAACTTTGTTTTATAGCTCAGAATGACACGACTCCAATGCTCACGTTAAGCTAGTCAATTTCAATATTGTAACAAAATTTGAGACAGAGTTAGATATGACAAAGCGTCCAAGTAATCCATCTATCCCAAACCACGTGATACCATGCATTATGCTTTATTTATAACCCTTTACACAATGCGTATCACCCATCAGCTTAGAATAATCATATTATCTGGCCGATCCACTTCACATGTCTGCATTAAATTGTCGGTAAATTTTGATTTAGAGCTTAGAATGACACGAATCCAATGGCCACGTTAATCTAGCTCAAATATCTATATTTTTAAAAAATTTGAGAGAGAACTAGATATGGCAAAGCGTCCAAGTAATCCAACCTATCCCAAACCGCATGATGCCATGCATTATCCTTCATTTATAAGCCTTTACTCAACTAGTAACAATGATCAGTTTTGAATAATCATATTAACTGGTCGTTCCACTTGACATGTTCGCACTAAATCGTCCGTAAATTTTGATTTAGAGCTCTGAATTACACGAATCCAATGCCCACGTTAAGCTAGCTCAATTTCTATATTTTAACATAATTTGAGACAAAAATAGAGATGACAAAGCGTCCAATCGCTTGATGCCATGCTTTATACTTTATTTATAAGCTTTTACTTAATGAGCACCAATGACCAGATTAGAATAATCACTTTAAATGGCCATTTAACTTGACAAGTCCGCAATAAATCGTGCGTAACTTTTGTTTTAGGGCTCCGAAACAAACGAATCCAATGTACACGTTAAGCTAGCTCAATTTTCTACAGTGTAACAAAATTTTAGACATAAATAGATAAACTTGTCGTGTCTGCACTGACTTTTGCATAAGTTTTGATTTATAGCTCAGAATGACACGAATCCAATGCCCATATTTAGATATTTCAATTTTCTATATTTTTACAAAATTGGAGAAAGAAGAAGAGATGACAAAGTGTATGAGTAATCCAATCTATCCCAAACTGCGTGATGTCATGCCTGATGTTTCATTTATAAGCCTTTACTTAATGAGCACCAATGATCATTTTAACTGGCCGATCAACTTTATATGTCACACTAAATCGTCCCTAACTTTTGATTTAGAGCTCAGAATGACAGGAATCCAATACCCATGTTAAGCTAGCTCAATTTTCTATGTTTCGACAAAATTTGAGAAAGAAATAGATGCGAAAAAGCGTCCAAGTAATCAATCTGTCTCAAACTGCATGATGGCAAGCTTTATTCTTCATTTATAGCCTTTACTTAATGAGCACCAATGGTCAGTTTAGAGTGATCACTTTAACTGACCGATCAACTTGATATGTCCGCACTAAATAGTCTGTAACTTTTGATTTAGCGCTCAGAAACACATGAATCCAATGCCCACGTTAATCCAACTCAATTTTGTATAGTGTAACAAAATTTTATACAAAAATAGAAACGACAAAGCGTCCAAGTAATCCAATCTATCCCAAACTGCGTGAGCACCAATGATCAGTTTAGAATGATCACATTAACTGGCCGATCATCTAAATCAAAGTTACGGACGATTTAGTGAGGACATGTCAAGTTGATCGGAGAGTTGAATGATCATTATAAACTGATCATTGGTGCACATTAAGCAAGGCTTATAACTGAGGCATAAAGCATGGCATCAAGTAGTTTGGATAGATAGGATTATTTGCACGCTTTTTCGTCCCTATTTCTATCTTAAATTTGGTCAAAATATAGAAAATTGAGATTGATTAATGTTGGCATTGGATTAGTGTCATTCTGAGTTCGAAATCAAAATTTATGAACAATTTAATGCAGACGTGTCAATTTGAGTGACAAGTTAAAGTATCATTCTAAACAGATCATTGGTGCTAATTGAGTAAAGGCTTAGAAATGAAGCATAAAACATGACATCAAATAGTTGGGATAGATTGGATTACTTGGACGCTTTTGTCGTATCTAGTTCTGTTTTTTACTTTTTCAGAACATAAAAATTTGAACTAGTTTAATGTGGACAATTGATTCGTGTCATTATGAGTTATAAATCAAAAGTTATGGACGATTTAGTGAATAAATGAAAAGTTGATCGACCCGTTAAAATGATCAATCTAAAATGATAATTGGTGCTCATTGAGTAAAAGCTTATTAATGAAAAATAATATATGGCATCACACAGTTTGGGAAGAATTAGATTTTTTGGACGTTTGTCGTATCTATTTATTTCTTAAATTTTGTCACAATATAGAAAATTGAGCTAGCTTAACGTCGGCATTTGATTTGGGTCATTCTGATTTCTAAATCAAAAGTTACGGACGATTTAGTGCATGATGTATA